>OU343223.1:26905975-27141812 GCA_910596185.1 Chrysanthemum makinoi | reverse complement strand
TTTTGATGGTGGTGGTGATGGGTGAGATGAAGAATCGATGAGGAGGGACGAGGAGATTCGGGGTCCTTTGGAGTGCGAAGTATCCTCCTTGGAACGAGGATGGACTGTTGAGAAGAAAGTCATCATAATCTTCTTAGTCATCATGTCGGTTTAGCCTTTTCTTCCGTCTGTTCCAGCTTCTTCTATGATTTTCTCTTTCTCAGTCTTATTCTTCGGTTCCTCAATGTTAAGATCATGGAGCTCCTTCTGGCGTTTGTTGTTGCACAAGAGTGGTGGCACGAATCCCTTATCGGGTTGATTAACGCATCCTGGTGAAGAGTGGGCGACACCACTCGATCCTCGGGGCCACCCATTTGATCTTTTGCAAATTCTTGACTTTTGAATTTGTCTAACTAATTTAAACTTCTTCCTGTAGGATTGATTTAGTAGCTCTTCTTCTTCTTCAGCTTTCATATGACTCAAATACGAGTCTTTCCTTTATGTTCAGCTATTGGACTTGGAGGTTTAGCTTCTTTGGAGGAGGTGTTACGGTTCTGGTCGAGTAGGTAATCTCTTCATGTTTCAGTACCTTCAGAGCTTTCGTCCAAGCTTTCTTTGCGGTTGGTTTGGGAATTGGATGGGAGCAGCTTCCTTAGATGGAACAAACCTCTTTGAAGGAGGGTTCCTCTTTGGGAACTTCCTTTGACTCAGATACTTGCGTACTTCCTGCACTTCCTCTTCTGGTTCTCCACTTGGGTGTACGAAGATTTTTCGTCGAGATGACCAACTTTGCCTTTTCTAACTGCTTCCAGATACCTTTTATGCGTGTGGAGCTTTTCGACATCTTCGGTTAGAAGGTAATCTGGCAACACAGCACCTTGTTTCTTTGTTGAGGAATCCTTGATTCTTACGGTTAGAATGGGTTCAGTCAACATGTCATGATTGTTGGGGTCATTGAGCCTCTTGGGAATATCAGGATGAAGTCCAAGTGCTCTTTGAATCAACAGTTTAGTATATCTGATGTAGGGAATCTTTGAGCCAAGCTTTTTGAGAAATGACATCATGTCATCCCATATCAGAGCTTCAATTTCGATGTGCTTCATGTTGATCAATGCCCAAAAATTCAGTTCCATGAGCTTGGGATGCTCATAGCCACTGTCAGAACTTGGTGATGATGATGTAGAGTTCTCCAAGGTTGAGGAATATTCTTAAGCTCTACGTGAGAATGCTTAGTGATTACTCCTTAGCCTCGTCACCGATATTGATTAAGTTGGAGAACGAGCTCTTCAAGAGGTGTGGCATAGAGTTTGGTTGGCTCGACGTGAGGAATGAAGAACAGCCCTCTGCAGGTGTGATGGTGACTTGTTTGTGATTCAGAGTCACTATCACATTGCTTCCTTTGACCTTTCCATAGTATTCCGGAATTGTTGTAGATCTCGGTGCAGGCGAGTTGGTGAGCATGTTATGATACGGATGAGTCTTCAGAATATCAATAGCAATCAAGCACGAAGATTCAGAGCAGGTAAGAGTATCAAAGTCAACACGAAGGTTATTCTTCCCTATCTTCATTGGATAGCCATAAGGGTTGATATCAGCAATGGAGAACATTTGATGCATCCACATTCATTTGTTCAGTATGTCGGAAAACATTAGCCAAAAGAACCAACATATCGAATAATGTTAGTCAATAGAAGGTTTTATTGTCTAGATATTGAATGTACAGTGATAATGATTGTTACGAGTCCTAAGTCACTTGTTTGTCTAATAGTCTAATGACGTCGTGAAATGTTTCGTGAGTTAGTTAACTTTAAGTTTTAAAGTTTATGTTATCACTTATTGTTCACAACATATCAAACGATTAAGTTTATTAGTGACATTTTGGATTCGTGACGTTATGATTAGTTTATTTACAAGTTTGTACACGTAACAATTCATCATGAAGGTCAATCCAGGGTTAAGCGTAGTATTGGCAAAGTTAAGCGTAAGCATATTTATATATCGCGTGACGAAAAACTTACGCGTAGGATCCTAACTTACGGCGTAAATGTTGCAGAGGAAAATGCGTAGGGAAGCTTATGGCGTGGCGATATACGCGTAAGGCTTACTCGTAAGAGTAGACCTTATGCGTAGAGGTCACTGTTTACGCATATCCTTCACAGTATACGCGTAGTCCCATTGTAGAACCTTCGCGTAATTGTTATGCGTGAATAATAATACGCGTAACATGACTACGCGTAGGGTAATCCTTATCGCATTAACCTTGATTCTGAGAATACAGTAGCAAACCTGAAATAACATCATCATAAGATCAATATTAACACTAACACTCATTCTATATCAGATCATGGCATGACGGCATATCAAACTATTATGCGTAGAAAACCTTACGCGTAAGCTAAAACCCTAATAGTTCATAGTTTACGCCAAATTTTACCAAAGCGTTTCTGGGGTCTAGAAGCATACAGAGTATGTTTATCCAAGTTTTAATCATCAAATAAGCCATGAATCAAAAATTACCAATTAGTATGAACTAGAACCCTAATTTCAATAATGATTCCTTAGTGTTTGGGTGATTTAGGGTTTAAATATCTCAATTCAACTTGAAAACAACCTCATATAACAATCTTTATTACCAAAACGTTTCACATTTGAAAACCCAATTTAACGCATAAACCCTAATCAATCATTCATTGTTTCTGGGTATGTTTAGCGATGAAAATATTCATTGATGTAATAAAAACATTTTGCACTATCATTTCACCATAAACACACAAGTATGATCATGTGTTCATGCTTTACGCGTAGGACACATAATCCCTTCTAGGCGAAAATCTATCCGTTAGTTTGAAATAAAATTAAAAAATGCTTAGATTGTTGCAATGAAGGTAATCTCACTTACAAATTGATGATCTTAAGACTGTTAACGATTATGGATCGTGGATGATATAGGTTATGAGTAATAAATGTGAAGAAGAAAAGTAGGTGGGAGGTGTTTTTGTTAAAAATAACTTTAACATTTTGACAGTTTTAGTCCCTCTACCTTTTCCTTTTTCAAAAGCAAAATTTAACTTCCATTTTGGTTACCAAACAAAGATTTTTTTTGGAAAGAAACTTTGACGACACTCCCCTCGACGAAATAATGAAAGGTTATAAATTTAGTCCGAGGAGTGTCATTGTACCAGAAAATTTACCACCATTTGTTAAAAGAAACAACCGAGATAAGATAACATGCAAGAACACAGATGTTTTGAAGCAGGTTAAGTTTATTTTCTCCCCTCAACACTTGATCGAAAAAATACTGAATTTTGAAAGATTAGAGTGTTGACGGAAAAATGTTGCACAATGTTGAAAGAATAGATAGAAGAATATTTTTGTTTTTATCAGGTTTTATATTTTTGTATTTTGTTTTTGAAAAAATTATTTACAAAAGAGAGTTTTGGTGTTTGCAGGTTTTAAGACTTTTTAGGAGGTCATCAATTCCTCTTGAGTCAAACACCTCATACCAATCCGGTGGACCAACTCATTAAACCTAGCGGAGGCAAGGCTTTGGTGAGAAGATCTGCCAATTGGTATTCTGTACCCACGAATTATAATTCAACATTACTGATCCACGTGATCCTTGATGAAATGATATCAAGATCGATGTGCTTTGATTTCGAGTGCTGGCCCGAGTTGCAGATGCAATGGCACTCCGATTGTCGCAATACATCGGGATTCTGTCAAATTCGTAACCATAGTCTTTGAGTTGTGTTCTCATCCATATGACTTGAGCACAACATTCGGACATGGCTACATATTACGCCGGTTGATGACAGCGATGTACAATCCTGCTTCTTCGATTGCCATGACACCGGTTTATCACCAAGAAATTGTAAAGCTCCTGAAGTGCTTTTCCGTGAGTCTAAGCATCTGCGTGGTCAGTCTGAAAAGCGATTAGTTCAAAACCAGAATCCTTGGATACGGATCCCCAAGTTAATGGTTCCCTTTATGTATCGGAGGATTCTTTTAGCCTCAGAGAGGTGGGTTTCGGTTGGTCGCGTGATACGAGCAAAGATATACGGCAAAGACAATATCAGTCTGCTAGCTGTTAGATACATGAGAGACCCAATAATACTACGGTATTTTGTAGGGTCCACCAATTTCCCATGTAAATCCGCGTCTAGCTTCTTGGTATGAGCCATTGGTGTGGCATAGGTGTCACAGGTTTTCATTCCAAATTTGTTTAACAATTCAAGGGCATATTGGACTGACTCAAGAAAATACCACGGGGTGATTGATGAACTTGGTCCAGAAAGAATGTAAGTTCACCCATCATGGACATTTCAAAATTTTTCTTCATTAGTTTTGCAAAAGCGATTGAAAACTTTTATGTGTAGACCCAAAAATGATGTCATCCACGTAAATTTGAACAATTAAGATATGTTCCCGTGATATTGTATAAAAAGAGTTGGGTCAACCGAACCTTTGGTGAAATTATTAGCAATGAGGAAGGATGATAGCTTATCGTACCATGCTCGAGGATCTTGTTTGAGACCATCTGAGCTTTGTTCGTTTGTAGACGTGATTCGAAACTCGGGATCAACGAATCCATCCGGTTGGTGACATAAACCGTTTCTTTAAGTTGTCCATTGAGAAACGCAGTTTTGACATCCATCTGATAGACCGTCATATTCATATGAGCCGCGAGCGCTAGAAATATCCAACAACCTCAAGGCGAGCAACAGAAAAGATTCTTCAAAGTCAATACCCTCTTCACGGCGATAACCCTTAGCCACCGGGCGTGACTTATTTCGATAACATTTCCTTCAACATCCAATTTGTTTTTCCAAATCCATTTGAGACCAATGACGTAAACCCCTGTTGGTCTTTCAACCCGTTCCCATACTTCAAGACGTTTGAATTGGTTGAGTTCTTCTTGCATGGATTCAATCCAGTTGTCTTTTGTCATTGCGTCTTTGATGTTTTAGGTTGATTGGATTGACGGTGAGTGCATAAATGCAATGTTCACCGTCTGTGTGAAGACGTTGTCTCGTAACGACCGGTTGATTCGGGTTGCCAATAATGTTTTCCGAGGATGGTCTTTTCGTCCATCTATGTGTGGAGGGTTGATGTTGGTATACATTGTGCAGATTCTGAGGATTCAAATGGATTGTTGAAGATTCCGACATCCGTGCGTAGATCTCATTAGCAAACGGGTTGAAGAACGCATTTGGATCAAAATCTGCAGGTGGGGGTACTTTATTGAGAATATCATCGGCGGCTTCATCATTGTTGGAAGCGGTGTGTTCAACTGTTGTGTTGGAGTCAACTGGTGTAGGTGCATCTTCACCAGTAGTTGTTGTAGCAGTGTATCGGTAAAGTATTATCGGTTGAGCAGCGGAAACAAGCGGATACACCGAGCACGTTCATCAATATCGTCAACGAACAGTGGAGCAAATAACCTTTCCATTTGTTGACGAGTAAGTCGGGGCTTTGTTGGTGATGATGGGGTTTGAGGGAAGTTTAAGCGGTTGTGACCGGGTTCTAAGTCGTTATACTCGAAGCCATTTCGTAAGTTCATCGAAATGAGCATGAATCGTTTCCATCACCTGTTTTGTACGACGATTCCGGATTCGGAAACCTTTGGAATTATCACAGTATCCGATAAAGACTCCAATGTCCGCTTTGGCTTTGAGCTTTCCAAAGTCATCACGATCATTATTCGGATAGCAAAGAGATCCAAATACATGAAAGTGTTTTAGATTCGGTTTTCTGTTATGGACGAGCTCGAAAGGTGTTTTGTTGTGGCGTTTTGTAATCATAGAACGATTATGAGTATAGCATGCAGATACAGCTTTCGCCCATAAGTAATCTGGAAGTTTAGCATTGATTAACATTGTTCTTGCGGCTTCCACTAACGTTCGGTTTCGTCTTTCGACAACTCCGTTTTGTTCTGGTGTGCGTGCAATAGATGTCTGATGCTGAATTCCCACTTTCTCATAGAATTCACGAAGAGTTTGATTAACAAATTTAGTGCCTTTATCTGTTCGATTAGTCGAACTGTTCGTAGTGAACTTGTATTTTCGTGAGAAAGGTGATGATCATTTGTGGAGCTTGATCTTTGCTGAAGAAAGTAGACCCAAGTCCAGCGTGAATAGTCATCAACAATTACTAAGATGTAGCATTTACCATTGATCGTTTACGCTTGCAGCGCATCGGGCCACACAAATCCATGTGAAGAAGATGAAGCACATGCCGAGAGGCGTGTTCCACCTTTGAAGGAAAATGAGCACGAGTGCTTTTGCCTTGTTCACAAGCTGAGCAAAGGTGATCTTTAGAATAACGAAACCGTGGGAGTCCTTCAACTAGTTTGTGTCGAGCAAGGTTGGTGATGGTTTGAAAGTTTAGATGTGAGAGACGACGGTGCCATAGCCAGGATTTTGTTGATGTTGCCTTTGAAAGTAAACATATGGGAGATGAAGCAACCATGTCTTTCATAGAGATAGTGTAGAGACTAGAATTATGCGATCCATTCATAAGGTCATTTCCTTGTAGATCACGAATGAAACAAGTTTTCTCCCGAAAAGCAACTTCCAAATCTCCATCACAAAACTGACCTCTTGAAAAGCAGATTATGACCGAGGCCTTCCACATAGTAAACCCTGCTAATTTCGATGTTCCCATTGACATAGTCTCCGTAGCCCATGATAGTTGCGAAGTGATCATTCGAACCGACGGCCAATGAACTTTGCAATAAAGTTTGATAACAGCTTTAAGATTGTCGTCATGTGGGGAACATCCGCTATCAACAATCCAGAGAATGATCTGTATCACCTGCATTACACACAGGCGACACAGATGGAATAGAAGTAGATGTGGAACCCGAAGTGTTAGAGGGTTCGTAGCTATAGTAGATATACACACATCAATAGCTTTAGGTATCCACTTAAATCCTAGTGTGTTATATATCCATTTCCGCCATCTATAACTACTCTTTGCTTTAGTCTTAGTGAATGCACTAGGTGGTACTACAGTCCTAGGAGGTGACACCGAGCTGGCTGCAGGGACGAGCAATGCGTTTCTTAGAATCTAAAGATGGCGGTCTACCAAGCAGGACTTAGAAAGATTAGTGGGCCTAGAGGTATTCCGGTTCTTAGGATTCCTTAAGCGAGAGATGATAGCTTTAGCAACACATTTATCATGGCAATCAGAATTCATACTTTTACGACAATTATCACAAGGTGCATCGATGAATATCAAAAGTACTTAACGGTTTAGCATTCGTTACATCACTATTTCTATTACATTTGCCGGACACAATATCTATAGTGGAGGCAACGTGAGTCTTATTCATAGTCCTAGGGTGTTCTTCTACTTTAGCATTCTTGATTGATCTTTTCTTAGGTCGCAACTTCCTATTCTTCGATTGAGTGCTCTTAGGTTGTGAAGTGCGGACGTTTGGAAAAGGCTCAACTATTCATGTTTCAGTAGAAGGAAGCACGTTAGCGACTTGTGATTTGGGAGTAAGAAGTCTAGGTTCATGAGTACTAAGTGTTACTGGGCTAATCTCTTAATGATGGTTGGCGGAAGTTGTTCATACTTTCCTAACATTTCTCTTAACTTGATGATAGTGTGAATCGGATCTTGATTTTCAGACCGAACATTTCAGCAAAATGCATAACTTCTTTAGTGTGTGCAAGATAATGATCAAGTTCATTTGATGCTTCATCACGAGTCTTTTGAGTAAATCAAATATGACACCATATTCCTTTTTGACTTTTAAAAGTTCTTGTTCATATTTTGAGATTTGACACTTAAAGACACGTTTTGATCATCCAGTTGCTCAAATTTAGGATCAGAAGATTTTGCACGCAACTGGGCGATTTTGTGTTGAAAAGCAATTTGTTGATCGTGAATATCTTTTTGACACCAATTAAGACGACCAATTGCATTTGAAAGTTCGTTTGACAATCGTTTGTTTTCAACTTTTAAGGACTCGACCTGAAGCACATTATCAGTGTTCTCAACATTTACCACGAGAATCAACGAGTATCGTCAGAGGTATGATCAAATGCATATGACAAAGAATTCAATAACACAACATTATGGACATCACCGAGATGACATCTTCCAAGAGTCGATCAACATCTTTTCTCAACAGTTTCTTTTTACGTTTAGTGTTAGAAATAGATGTTTCGTTTTCTCAAACGACCTTCATCACTCCAAGTTCCTTATGAAAATCCTTTTCCCAGGCTAATGCATAATTTTTCAAGTTTTAACATTAGGTAAAAGATTTTTCTGAAAAATGTCTCTTTGTTCTCGCTAGAAGCGCTTGAAAATGATCAATTTTGATTTCAGAGCGATATTCTATCTCATGTTGTAAAATTTTGAGGTCAGCCATGAAGATGTCAAAATATCTAAGAATTTTTCGATTTTTAGGTTTTGAATTTACTTCACTGATGGAAGGTAAAGGACCATAAATTTGTGCATAATCTGGTTGGGGATTAACATTAGAAGACTCAGGTGTTTTGATGATAACCCTTGGTGTGTTAGAAGAATCCGTTGGTGTGACGAAAGTGACCGCTTTTGAATAGTTAAAAGGTTTGTTGTAAACAACTTTTTCTAATTTTGATCGACTCTCGTCTTCTGCATCTAATTCCTCTTGACGATGATATTCAACAACACTCATAACAGAATTTGGTTTGAATGCTTTTGTTGAAAGCTTAGGTTTGTAATCAGCAAGATTCGGTCCATATCCATTTGGATTGGGTTTTAAAGTAAACTTTTCAATGGTTGTGACCGACTCGCCATGTTTGTAAACAACAGTTTTAAACTCTTTAAGTTTGTTTTGCAAGCCGATGATTTCTTCAAGATGATCATCTATTCGTTTCGTTGAATGCTTTTTGTATGCAGAGAACTGTTTTTGACAAGTTAACAACTCAGCCTTAGCTTTTTGATTTTCCAAGGTGAGAGCGTTAATTTGCTTTATATGTTCATGTTTCAGCTTGTTCTATTTCGACAACAAAGCATTCTTCGAAGCGGCTAGATCACGCATCTGTCTTTCTAAATATTTTTCATTTTGATAAGATTTGGCAAAGGCCGCTTCAAAACCGTTTTCACGTTTTTCTTGAGTTTTGAAAAAGTTGAGTTGCTTTTGTAAACATTCAAAATCCTTGGTTAACAGTGCATTTTTGCTTTTCAAGTCCCGATTAATGGCGACATTCTTCCACTATGGTTTGTTGGTCTTGTATTAAACGAGCAAAATCTGGATGAGGCAAAAGTTCTGCGTGTTCAACGTGAGTCTCAACATGATCATTACGGAGATCCTCAAGTATGACCACGGAGTCAATTTGATTATCAAGGGAAACCGTTGGTCATCTTGATCGTCAAATATAACTACGGGGTCTAGTTGAAAATCGTCGTAATGAGATGTGGATGGCTCATTTTGAACATTCTCGAGTGCGGGATGCAGGATGTTGGCGGAGATATGAGATCGAGATAAATATGGTTTGTTCGGTACCGAGACAAGCCATCGTGTCATACACACGGGCCTGTGTCACTCATGTGTAACTCCTGCATATTAGCCATCAACATAACAAATGCATTGGCACGCAAGTCCTCCATATCATCATCGAGTCGAGCATTTGCCATAAAGCTCGTTCTTTGTCCTGTAGAGTTCCACCAGCTTCATCCTTAAGAGCCAAAAGAAGAGCCTCTTTGAAATAAGCACTGCCCTTAGTCCTTGGCTTTGGGCATGCATTAGCCAGTGTCCCTTCTCATTGCAGTTGTAGCATCGAAGACCATTCAACCCATTTTGAGCATTTCCCTGTTCCACCACTTGAGCTCTTATTCCTACCCACAGCATTAAACCCTTGACCACCGCCCATCTGACGACCATAACCACGATTCTGAACTTCAACTCGTCCATTGTTTACAACAGCTTGATTCCTTGTATTAGATGAGGAACGAATACGATTGTTAGATTTGTTGGTATAACGGCTAAAGGCATTAGCAATCATAGCAAATCCTTGTTGCAATGCTTCGAACGGATCGGATTCCTCATTATGAAGTGCTTGATCATTGTTGTTGTAAGGGACCAATTGATTTTGTTGAGGTTGATGTGATTGATCGTTTGGTGGGTTTGAAGCAGATTGGTTGAGTTCTTTGGTTGAGGAGAATAATTTTGTTGAGCATATAAGGCAAGTTGTTGATTTTCTGGATGTGTGGGTGAAGCAATTTGAGCACGGAGAATCCTTTCCTATCAACTTCCTTTTCATGAGGCTTCAAGTAATCGTACAACAATCCGTAGGTAGACTGATGCATGTTTTAGCTTGACGGAGAAAAATGACATACTTCTCCCATTCAGGACCAAGATTACTTAGGAACTTAGTATTCACTGCAATTCTTGGCATGTGGATGTTGTGTTTATCCAAATCATTGATGATGTCTGAAAATCGTGATGATAGGACTCGAGTGTCTCTCGTGTTCAATCATGAAGTGTTCATAAGCCAAGTAAATTTTGGATTCCAAATCTTCCCGATTGAGTAATTTCGAGATCCTTCCATAAGAAGACGAATATGATCCCATATTTTCTTTGCAGTCTTTTGAGCATCAACACTACTGAAGAATTAGGTTTGGTAATCCTAGGAGGATATATTCCATTGCAAGCTCATCTGCTTCATAGTGTAGAAGTTCTTGTGGATTCAAGTCTGCATGATAGCAATGTTCGCTTGTTCATCTCTTGGTGGAATGGCATTTGGATCTCCGGGTACAATGACAGTAGGCATCTCAAATGGACCTTCCAAGATAACCTTCTTTAAGAACTTTCCATGTGGCTTCTTTAGATCACAAAATCTAAAGAACCTTATCACCCATTGATCGTAGTTTCTGGAGTGAGCATTGGAGGTCTATCAAGTGATCCAGCCTCATGAATTGATTGTTGGTTGCTTAAAGTTTCAAACATCTTTGCAAACCAAGTGGGTTTCCTCATAGTGATCCTTGATGGATGTTGATTAAAGTCATTTGTGTACGGTTGAGCTTGAAGACTTTGTGGTGGTTGAACCATTTGAGGTTGTGGATTTGTAACAAGTTGTGGAGTATGTTGTTGATTAAATTGTTGTTGATAAATTGCTTGTTGTTGATTCCATTGTTGATGTTGTGGAGTTAGTTGTTGTTGACGTTGAGGATGAGGATAAGTGTAAGGGAAATAGTTAGAGTATGGTGGTTGTGACATGTTGATAAACTTGTGTTGGTAAAAATGGATCTTTGTAGTCGAATGAACCTTTGTTGATGAAGTATCCTTAGGCGTAGAAATAACAATAACCAAGTAGCACTTATGCGTAAAAAACACCAAAGTTACGTGCGAACAATAAGGAGTTACATGTAGGTTTTAGCTTACGCGTAAGCAGGGAAAAAAGGCTAAAGTTATGCGTTGACAACAAAGTTAGGCGTAGAAACTTAGGCGTAGGATTTAGCTTATGCGTAAGACAAGGCTTAGGCGTAAGAAAATCTTAGGCGTAGGATTTCTACGCGTAAAGTTGAGCTTACGCGTAATTTTAGGGTTTTATCCCAAATGATCTTTTGCACTATCACAGTGCAAAAGATATCCAAAGTCGACGTATTTTCAGACTTATCCAAGTAAGAAAACACGGAATAAACCACGAAAATGAAGATCAAACCAAGGATAATCTTACGCGTAATTTTAGGGTTTCAATACGCGTAGGATTACTCGTAATTTTGATTTTGCCCAAAGATGTTTCTAAACCAGTTTTTGTGTGATGAGATAGCTTCAATAACACCAAAATAACACAAAAGTGTGAGACTTGATGATCCAAAGCACTCAAAACAGTTATGCGTAGAATGACACTCACGAATAAAAACTAGTTCAAAAACAATGATCCACGCATAAAGTTTGAAACTTTTTGTCAAAAACAAGTATTTTAACACCTTAAAACGTTGAAAGTACAAGAATCTTGGATTAAAAAATGTAAAAACCAAGTTTTGAAGCGTACCAAAGATCACGTTATCTTTACGCGTATAACCAAAACCAAAAACTTCAAAAACAAAAGTGTGCACCCAACTATTTGGCGATTGATACCACTGTTAGGTCACAAGGTTTACCACACAAGCTTAATAGAAAGATAGAGAGGCGATTGAACAAGATATCACACACACACACACACACGAGATAATATGACCGGTTATGCGTAGAGTGTTTGTGAAAGAAATAACTTGAACAACCAACCTTCAAATGAAGGTTTACAAGGGGTATTTATAGGAGGGAAGCTAGGGCAAGACTCCTAGTTCCCTTCCTTTCCTTATTGGGCTAGGCCTAGGCTTATGGGCCTTCTACATAAGCCTAAGGCTAATAACAAACATAAAGGCCATAATAAGCTAACTATTACATATGAGTAACTAACACTTGAATAAGGTTTTGGAGTGATTCCAACAAATCCTTTTCGTAAACAATAAGTTGGGTTGTATATTACCTCAGGGCATTTCGTTAATGTTAATTTCTTAGAAATTCTTTGATTGCTATAAAATGGACGTTGTTAAACCACTTAAGGGTGACCTAGTGGTAAAGGGGCTTGTGATTATCATTTTAAAATGTGTGAAGTTTTAAGTTCAATTCCTGCTAGGTGCAAACAACCTTAAGTGGTCACGCCAACTTTCTGAAAAAGAAGGGCTTTACCTGGTTTGAGTATGTGTAGCGGTGAGTTCAAACTTCCGTAGATTAATCGGTCAAAAGGTCGGAAAGAATGGTTACTAAAAATAAATAAAATAAAATAAAATTTACGTTATATGTCATCGAAGGTTGGGTTAAAAAGTCTACCATTTCCTACGTTTTCATAGAAAGGTATTATTCTAATATTAACCTTTTTCGTATCATCAACTTATAAATTCTCAAATTTCAAAAATCTACTTTATTTAACATAAAAAGTATATCTTAAACGTTCAAAGGGTCTCGCGTACCCCAAGATCCAAGTCCCCAATCATGTGCATAATTTATTAGATAGGTATATTAGATTAGTTTGCTCAAACCCGATGGTGAGCTTTAAGTCCATCAAGTTTAGAGCTCAGATCAAAAGACCCTATTGATCATAGTTTAACCGGGTGCGGAGAAGATGTGCAAATGAACTACATATCATTGTTTGGAGAACCCCTATTGAATGATTGTCTCATTCGGCCAAAGGAAGATTACATGAAGATTCTAACCAGACTAGCAATAGAAACCTAAAATGGTTATTGTCTAATGAGAAATGTACTCATGTGTATGTCTACAAATGTTAGGAATTTTTGTGTCTATTCAAATGAAGAAACTCGATATAAAAATTTTAATTATCCGGTTACCATGCAATATCAAAAAATATAAAAGGCTTGTTTGATCATACTAATAGATCGTGGAAAAACTTACTGTGAACGAATTGATGCTTAAACATTTTACCCTTACTGTGTTTCTTTCATTACATGTCCACATGAACTAAATTGTGCTAAAGACTATGTCAAGGTGGGTTGTCAAAGTAGCCCATTCATATGTACAATCAAACCAGACTCATAAAAGACTGAAAATGAGCAGAGTCAATCAAAGACACTTGCCAAGCATCGCCGGAATTTATAAACAAAAGATAAAGATAAGATAATATCAACGACTTTATCACTGAATAAGAGAACCATTAACAAGAGATTTAGCACCAACAGTTAATAAGCTTACGAGTCAATAAGTTTTATGAAGGGTAGGCAACAATTAACTTCTTATGGTTAAAATAAGCATAATTCAGAATCTACTGAATCACAATTACTTATGAGTTACTAACTTAGCCTAAACATAAATTAAAAGTACCATTAATCAAATTAACCTCGCAACCTGCAGGACCATGCATGATTTATGAGTAGTCCCTACAAAAACTTTCAACTCATGTTTGATACGTGATGTTTGATGGTAAATCGAAACCTTTAGCTTCCAAACGCGACATAATATAGAATAATAAGTAGGATTTAGCAATACATGAAAAGTACAAGGGTAGAAAATGTAATTAGTTTAAAGTTTTAGTTGTTAACTGTTTTCTCCTTCCTTCCATGTATAAAAGGAGTACATCTCCTTCCTCCCACAATTAATTCAATAACATCATTTTCATTTCACTTTCATTTCCGCATATTTTGATATGGTATCAGAGCAGTGAAGCTCGATTCTGTTACATAACCGTTTTCTAACGGTTTCCTAACGGTTTTACCCGTTTGTTCTTAATTTGTTTCATCTTCATCATCTCCATTCTGTAATCATTGCTTCGATTAACAGTTACAGGAGTGTTTTAATGGCGAATCTGAACAATAACCCTAATCCAAACATCACTAATTCATCAAACCCAGTCAATCTTGACCAAAACACCATTAACAATCAAGATTTAGGCTCTCAAAACATGGCTAATGATCCGTTGTATCTTGCAAGTTCTGATCACCCAGGCATGATGTTAACCAATACACCATTCAATGGTGGTAACTTTCTTGGTTGGAGTCGTACGATTAAGATGGCGTTAGGGGCAAAATTGAAGTTAGGGTTTATAGATGGATCATCACCTAAGCCAGCATTGACTGATGTCAATTATCAGCGATGGATTCGGTGTGATTACATGGTGACGTGTTGGATCTTGAATTCAATGATTGCTGAATTGTTTGATTCTTTTCTTTATGCTCATTCTGCTTTTGATCTTTGGAAAGAACTGGATGAAAGGTATGGACAGAGTAATGGCCCTCTTATCTACCACATTGAAAGAGAATTAAGCAAAGTTTCTCAAGGCAATCTTACTGTGGCAGCTTATTTCAATAAGTTGAAACGGTTTTGGGATGAATTACATAGTCTCAATGGTAGTGCTGTTTGTTCTTGTGGAAAGATGAGGGAATGTTCATGTGGAATTACTGAAAAGTTTCTGGAAATTGATAGTAGGTCCAAGTTGATGCAGTTTTTAATGAGGTTGAATGATGAGTTTGAGTCTGTGAGGAGTCAAATACTCTCCATGGATCCTTTGCCAAACATAAACAAAGCTTATTACATTGTTCAGCAAGTGGAGAAGCAAAAACAAGTTACACATCAAGTTGGTGATCCTACTGCTTTCTTTGTTAATCTCAAGAATGGTCAAAGAAACAATCAAAGTTCTAATCCCAGAAGAGAAAATAGGCCTGACAACAAGAAAATATGCACTTTCTGTAATCAAGAAGGGCATTTGGTTGAGCAGTGTTTTGAAAAAATAGGTTATCCTAATTGGTATAAGGGTAAGAAAGGAAAGAAAGGTGGGTTCAAAATGGCTAATCAAGTTGCTTGTGATTTTGATCAGTTTGCTCAGAAAGATAATCCTTTTCAGATGGATTATGAGAATGAAGTGATTGGTGAAAAGTTGGATTTAGATCAGAAATTGGTCAATGCAGTTTTCCAAGAAATGATGAAAATGTTTAAAGGCAAAAGAATTGATTGCAACAGTAGTGTGGCTAGTTCTTCCAAGCCACATGCAGGTATCTTCTTTCATGGCATACATGTTCCAACTGGTCTGTGTTTTCATGCTTCAATTAAACTCATGGTTGACAATGCTGGTCTTAAAATTGATATTGATTGGGTTGTTGACATTGGAGCTTCTGACCATATGTCACCACATTTACACCTTTTTGAGTCCATCAGAATATTGAGGAAGCCCATTAAGATTAAGTTGCCTGATGGGACTTGTAAATGGGTTACCAAAGTAGGAAAAATAAGAATCAATGACACCCTTACTCTTATTGATGTTTTCTATGTGCCTGAGTTCAAGGTCAATTTGTTGTCAGTATGAAAGCTTCTAAACACTCAGCATCTTATTGCTATTTTTTTCCCTACCTGGTTTGCTTTTCAGGACTCTTCAACTAGACAAATTCTAGCTGCTGGAGAAGTGTTCAACAATCTCTACATTTGCAGATCTTCTACAAAAACCCCTACTCAAAGTTCATTTCCTGTTTTGTCTTCTTTTGTTAATCAAGTTGTTCAAAATAAACCAAACAATGTGTCAATTGATTTGTTTCATTCTAGACTTGGGCACAGTTCTGTATCAAAATTGATCTATGTTCATGATTGTAACAAGGTCAATATATCTCATTTCTTTTGTGACACTTGTTTACTTGCCAAACATCATAGGTTGCCCTTTCATTTGAGTCATACTAGATCAAAGGCACCTTTTGAGCTTATTCATGTTGATTTATGGGGTCCATATAAGTCTGCAGCCCTCAATGGTGCACATTAGTTTTTCACTATAGTTGATGATCACACTAGATGCACCTGGACTTATTTGATTCATACAAATGATCAAATTCATAACACTCTGTCTTCTTTTCTTGTTTACATTGATAATCACTACAAGGCAAAACCTAGATTCCTAAGATCTGATAATGGGACAGAGATAGTGAATAAGACATGTTTGGATTTGTTGAAATCTTTTGGCATTATATATCAGAAGTCTATGGTGTATACTCCTCAACAAAATGGAGTAGTGGAAAGAAAGCACAGGCACCTTTTAGATACTGCTAGAGCTCTTAAGATTCATGCTAACTTGCCAAGTAAATTTTGGGGAGATTGTATCTTGGTTGCTACACATTTAATCAACAAAATGCCAATGAAGATTTTAGATTGGAAAAGCCCTTTTGAAATATTACATGGTATAGCACCTTCATATGATAATCTTAGGACCATTGGCTGTCTTTGCTATGTTGCTGTAACAAAGCCTCATAAAGACAAGTTTGAGCCTAGAGGCAACATGTGTGTCATGATTGGCTATCCATCTGGGCAAAAAGGGTACAAGTTGTATGATTTGCAAACAAAAGAAGTCTTTTGTAGCAGGGATGTTATTTTCAGAGAAGATTGTTTTCCTTTTAAAGAACCAACACCAACATCTTCTCCTTTACCAAAGTCCTTTACACCAGCATATGAAGATGATTTTGAAGTTCAGAACAATTTGGGAGCATCACACAGTTCTCCAGTTGATTCAGAAGTTCCCATTCCTCCTGAATCAGAAGTTCCCATTCCTCCTGAACCAGAAGTTCCCATTCCTCCTGAACCAGAAGTTCCCATTCCTCCTCCACCAGTTGTTCCACTTAGGAGATCTACAAGGTCTTCTACAAAACCAACTTGGTTACAGGACTTTGTGACACCTAAAGCTGGAATGGCTTACTCTGTACCTAATTTCAAACAACCTGCTTATCCACTTTTCCATACTCAAGACTTTGACAGTTTTCCAAAGGATTATGTAGCTTCTTTAGCTCATGTTCTGAATGCTAATGAGCCTGCTAATTACAGACAAGTTGCTGTAGATGTTCAATGGGTTAAGGCAATGGATCTGAAATTACAGGCTTTAGAAGAAAATGAAACATGGGAATTGACAACTCTTCCTGATGGTCACAAAGCAATTACTTCAAAATGGGTATTCAAGACTAAATACAAACCTGATGGAACTGTGGAAAGATTCAAAGCAAGACTGGTCATAAGAGGTTTTGATCAAAAGGAAGGAACAGATTATAAACAAACTTTTTCTCTGTTGCAAAACAAGCTGAGAGTTTTAATCGCAATAGCAACAGCTAAGGAATGGCCTTTACATCAGTTAGATGTAAATAATGCCTTCTTACATGGCTTTGTTGAAGAGGAAATTTACATGAAGCCTCCTGAAGGGTATACAAAAGCTGCACCAGGGCAAGTTTGCAAACTAAAGAAATCATTATATGGCCTAAAACAAGCTTCAAGACAATGGAATATAGAATTATCAAAATTCATTTCTTCTTTCGGGTTTGTTCAATCAAAACATGATTATTCTTTATTTGTCAAGGATACTGGTGATAGTTTTACAGCTGCATTGGTTTATGTGGATGATATTTTGGTCACTGGTAACTCAGAAGAGGAAATTCAGAAGTTCAAAAAGGCTTTGGATCAGAAATTTACCATTAAAGATTTTGGTCATGCAAGATATTTTCTAGGAATTGAGAAACAGAGAATGGCACATACTTACACCAAAGGAAATACATTCTTGATCTAGTGAAGGATGCAGGCTTAACAGTAGGAAAACCAACTACTTTCCCTTTACCTCAAAATTTAAAGTTATCTTTGGACAAAGGAACACCTTTGAAACAACCATATTCTTATAGAAGGCTTGTTGGCAGACTTCTTTACCTATCAATGACAAGACCTGACATTTCCTATGAAGTTCAACATCTGAGTCAGTTCATTTCAGCTCACAAAGATCCACATATGCAGGCTGCCATTCATCTTTTAGGATACTTGAAAGGTACCATTTCCAAGGGTTTGTTTTATCCAGTGCAGCCACAACTTAAGGTTGCAGGGTTCTCTGATGCAGATTGGGCTTCCTGTTTAATGACTAGAAAATCATTAACACGATATTGTATTTTTCTGGGACATGCTTTAGTATCTTGGAAGACAAAGAAACAAGCCACAGTCTCAAGATCTTCAACTGAATCAGAGTATAGAAGTATGGCAACTACTACTTGTGAATTAGTTTGGCTTACACTTAAGGACCTGCACATTCCAGTTCAAGTTCCTATTACTCTTTTTTGTGACAACAAAGCAGCCCAACAAATAGCAGCCAATCCTTGTTTCCATGAAAGAACAAAACATTTGGACATTGATTGTCATTTCACAAGAAACAAAGTCCAAAAGGTTTTCTACAGACTGCATATATTCCTACTCATCTGCAACTTGCAGATATTATGACCAAGGCTTTGGGACAAGCTCAACATTCCTTTTTGAGTTCCAAGTTGGGTTTCACAGATGTTCCAACTTGAGGGGAGGATATAGAATAATAAGTAGGATTTAGCAATACATGAAAAGTACAAGGGTAGAAAATGTAATTAGTTTAAAGTTTTAGTTGTTAACTGTTTTCTCCTTCCTCCCATGTATAAAAGGAGTACATCTCCTTCCTCCCACAATTAATTCAATAACATCATTTTCATTTCACTTTCATTTCCGCATATTTTGATACATAACCTTCAAACCAAAAATAGCAGTGAGAAGAGGACATATATGTGATTGGTGTAATTTCATATTCTGTATGGATTACTTATTAGAAAAGCAACAGTCAGCTTTAG
Organism: Chrysanthemum makinoi; assembly: GCA_910596185.1. NCBI lineage: Eukaryota > Viridiplantae > Streptophyta > Magnoliopsida > Asterales > Asteraceae > Chrysanthemum > Chrysanthemum makinoi. The sequence continues at coordinate 27,122,750 of OU343223.1, read as the reverse complement.
GCGGGTTCATATTTTTGTCTGCAATGTACATCACCGGTTTGATGAACTTCACGATAATTAAACTTTCATGTTGTTGTAAATTTAGTTTTGATTTTCTGATTGTTTAGGGTAAAATTAATCAGATTCGAAGAACCATAATAGGAAGGAAAATTTACCTCTTGACAGAATTTCCCAATTGTAAGCTCCTTGGCAAGGCAAAAGCTTAGTATAAATCCTTTAAGCATCTCTCCTTCCTCCTTGTTGGACAACAGATGTGGCATAATGACATAATTCCGGTGAGCTTTAACCAAAGATGATACATTTGGCAACACAAGCTTCCGCAAGTGCAATAAATTTAGGATTGCTAGTGACATAATATTAGGTGCATCGTTTTCAATCATTCCAGCGGCATTCTCAAATGTAGGATCCATATATGCACAAAGCACCAAGTTCTTGACACTCTTGGAAGTAATATAGAGCCCCCTATAACCAAAGCAATGGTCCAACTTCAAAGTTTCCAAGAGAGGGCTACCCAATAGTATATTTCGTATCAAATCCTCATCTAATTTTGCATATGAAATAGACAAACTTGTAAGTTTATTCCAACTAATGGCAGTCGTTGGATTAAGAATGCAGTCTTTCAATCTCAGACGAGTAAAAGATGAACTGATGAAAAACAACTCATCTAACACAAACACAGCTTCCATCTCCTTAGTCCATACTATTAAATTAAGCTCTTCAACGTTACAGTTTATAGCATAACGAATCCAACTGTTGACTAGCGATTCAAACTGAATTTTGTAAGTGGAATTCAGTTCGAATTTCTTGAGCATCAGTTTATGACATTGGGTTATGGTTTTGTCGACAAACGAAAAGAAATCGGAGGGTGAATGACTTTCATCAGTATCAGGATTATAGAAAATGAGATTAGGAACAGAAGGCCAAAGATGTTCCCATCGTTTGGAAAGAGTACCAGTCCTAATGGCTTCTTTTGTTGTGGGTAAACGAGAGATGATTTCAAGAACTAAGCTATCTAGCATAGGACTGATTCGATCTTCTTCTTCGTAATCAATTTCATTTCTTTTTGGGGTGATTTCATCAGGTTGATTTTGAACTTCTTCTTCCACCATCTCCATGGCAGCTTTTCTCAATGATCAACTGCAACATACTCCGTAACTTACATCATATGTACATGTAGCCAACTAGTGGAATATATAACTTATAATTTATATACATAATAAGGATTTTATCAAGCGCTCCGTTCATAACAATCTAAGAAAGTACCAAAAATAAAATACTTCTATGTCATGACTTTATTACAAAGTTTTGAATTGGTAGTACCACCTTACTTACAAATCCATTTACTTAACACAAATACATCAAGAAATCTTGCATAATTAGCATATCAGAATTGTGATGACTTATCAAACAAGATCCTAAACGGCTACATGATTAACCTTTATGAAGGGGTTCACATTGTAAGACCCAGATAAGTGATATTAACATGATATTAACATGGAACTTTATAAGAAATTTGTCACCATTTATCAAGAAATTATGTTGGACAATAACTATTGGATATCGTTTACGTAGAACGCATGCCAAAAAACCATCAGTTAGTTACTTGAAATTGTGATAGGTTTTTTAGAGTGATCGGGCAATGGTGAAATGATTTTGATTTTTGCATAGGTGAAAAGTTGCTTTAGAAAAACAGATTAACAAGATAAATGGAACTCACCTATAATTCTGTAGGATTACGATTCTTTTTAGGTGAATAATCCTTTTCAAACACAAACTCACTAACCCTTAAAGACTAATTTAATTCCATGAAAAATCAAAGCATTTAATGAAACATGGTACCAAATCAACTCAACATCAGGTTAAAGAAACATCAAAGTTAAGACGGTATTTATAATCCTAGAATCCAACCCTGATATAGCAATAATCAACCAACACCAAGCACATGATCAAAAAAAATAAAAAAATAAAAAAAATAGTAATGTTATACACCTTATAAGACATTTTACATTTATTGCAAAAAAAGCTGTTCCAAGATTATATAAACCTAACCCTAATTCTTTACACTACAGCACCAAAAAGTTTAATACTTGAAAATTACAAAAATTTACAGAAAACAAAGAAAGATGAGCATACATACCTTGTTGCTGGTCACTATGAGCAAAAAGGTAAAAGTTTCATGTTTGTGTAGAGAATAAAGAAAAAAAGATCATTTTTTTTTAAATCTTCTGTTGTTGAAGCAGGGTTCACGTTCTCCACCTGACATGACAAGTACATCATACCAATAGTGTGATCTTCACTTTTTAAGAGGGTGTTTGAGTTGAAGTGTTAAACTACTTGTATTTTTTTCTTCTTCTAGTTTTTAAGTTGGTGTTTGGAACTTTGCTTACTTATTTACTTTTTGGCTTTTTCTACCTGTGTATTCTTGTTGTTCCGAGTAAAGCCTTTAATAGGCTTGGTGTCATCGTGCGCTACGTCTATTTGCTCATCTTCGCCTTGAAGATGGATTTGGTGTTTGCATAATGTGTAGTTCAAAAACCGCATTATTCATCATGAAATAGAATATGGAAAAATATTTTTTAATTTTAATAACATTATAATTAAGTTGTTTCATGACTTAAGGTAGGTTAATTCAAATTTTTTTTTTATGTTTATTTAGAATAGCTAGCAACTAATCATTTTAGACATGTCTTAATGAACTATTAGTTAAGTTGGGAGTCTCGGTCTCCACTTTCAGAGGGAGTGTGAAAGTGAAGATTAAAGTTAGAAGTGCACATTGTTACCGTCTAAGCTAGAGAGCTAGGGATGTAAATATACAATACGGAGTAACAAACTACTACTCTACTTCGTAGTATTTTGTACGGTCAATACCATTCAAGTATACTATTATACGTAATACATATGCCCCTAAAAACTCTTAGGATTTGTCCTCTTTGTCATATTATGATTGCCTACTTGTTAATATACTTGACGCCTTATTAATTAGTCACCGACGACCCGTTTTGCTCACTATGTGCAATTATGTAGATACTTAAATTGTTATGCAATCAAAATTAAGCTAAACACGTCTTGCTACCTTGTAATCAAATGGCCAGCCCACTGTTTATTGGCAAATGGCAACTGACATTATATCATGAACCCGTTATGATTGACTAGTTAAACAATCACGTGCCACGTTTGACTAACCCCCATACACATATGAGGGCTCCTTTTGTGCATCACACCACCCACGTATCACTATGTCCAATAAAGTAATCTATGTTTGCTCAACATGTCAAGGAGGGCTCCTTTTGTTCACAGGAACACATGGTATATCATAAATCAGACACATAGAAGTCTTAAAATATCAGCACAATCTTTTATATAATAAAAAAATTACATCATTTCAGAGTGATTTTGTCAATTCATTCTTATTAAAAAAAATTGGTCCAATAGAAGAGCTTCATTTTGTCACGTAAGCAAAATCGTGTGATGTAATTGGTTAATAAAAGCTAAAATTAAATTGATTTTGGTCAACTTTTAATTAATTTGGTGGAGAAATTTGGTTGAGAAGAAAAACAATAAAAACATAGGTGTCAAATTTGTGAAAACAAAAACTTAAAAAAAGAGGAGGCAATTAATAAAACTTTAGTGGCTAAATTTTTAAAAATTGTATAGAGTTAAGTGTAATATTATAAGTTTCTATGTTTTTTGATAACTTTATAAATTAAACAAATATTCCCTTATACTTTAAAAATACAATATATATGTTGTTTTAAAACTCCTACATATAAATATACACAAGATTATAAATATAATTTTTTTATGATATATGTTTACTAAGGACTTATTTATTTCATATTAAAAGTATGACAAATGTGGACACGAATTTGAATATGAAATACGGCTAAATTATTGAAAACGGGAATATAATTATCAAATTGTAAGTACGAGCTACTGTAATATTAAAAAAAACAAATGTGATTGTACTTATAACAACTACCCATGTAATTTTTATTTATTTACATAAAGATATGTAGAAAAACATTTTTTAAAAACTTTAAGGAGTATATTTTAACTTAATCAACATTTATTATGTGCAACTAAACTCGCATCTTGTGTAGATCATAATATCAATAGGGGAATTTAAATGGGAACACCAATATGCAACCTTCCAAGTTGAGATGAGTAAAACTTGATCTGGTGAAAAATAACTGATCTAACTCAAATTTAACTTCCAAACGTTTATTCCATAAAATTAAATTTAGCTCTTCAACGTTACACTTGATGGCATAATGAATCCAATCGCTGACTTGAGATCTAAACCCAATATTGTAACTAGTAATCAGGTTGAATGTTTTGAGCTTCAATTGACGACATTGAATTAGGGTTTGTTCGACAAATGAAAAGAATTTGAATTCAGCTTCAGGGTTTTCGATGAATTGAAAGAGATTCCAGGGTGAATAGGTTGTATTATGATATTGGAAAATAAGAGTAGGAACTTCAGTCCAAAGATGTTGCCATCGTTTGGAGAGACTACCTGTTCTAATGGCTTCTTTGGTTGAGGGTAAACGAGATATAATTTCAAGTAGTAAGCAATCTTCTAAAGCACTGATTCGATCTTCTTCTTCCTTAATTATGTTTTGTTTCCGAGTGATTTTCCGCTGATTTTGAAAATTTTCTTCCATCTTTTTCATTTTGGTTGCAGAGTTCTTCTTGCCTTTCCCCATGAGAAACTGCAACATAATTCACATTATGCCTATATCCATATAGTGAAATAATTTTATATAAACCACAAGAAATCAAGAATGCTCCTATTAGCCGTAAGACTTGTAAAACTAATCAAAAAGAAAATTTTATGTTCTTGAAATTATTACTAAGTTTTTATTCAATACATAATGTACAAATTTATTTAAATGACTCAACTAAAGTATAAAAATGTTGGTTAGATATATCCAAAGGGGTCTTGGAAGAGTGTGTAATAGGTGCCGTCGCACAGATTCTCCACTTAAAGGGGCAACATTTTTATTAGTTTTGTATTTAAATACGTATAATATTAAACATATATGAGTCATTTAATTCAAGTTTATATGAAATTTCTCTTTAGTTTACAAGTGTAATAGTTTTTTGTTATTGCCAAATGGCTTATTAGATATATATTTATGAACTTAATCAAAGTGTAAGGTTCAGATCCATGATAGGATGTTAACATGGAACTTTATATGAAATGTGGTACCAATTATAAAAAAAATTGTTGGACAAGATCTTTTGCTGTCGTTATGAAGAACATATGCCAAAAGAAACCTTCAGTGTGTTAATTTAATAGCAATATAACGATCTTTTTCAAATGGCAGTTTGTATTTAGGCCTAGCAAGAAGCTAGCAAATCAGTGACATGTTTTTAGCAATATAACAATTTAAAACATATTTTCCGTCACTACCAAGAGTCCATATCATTAACGCCGCTTCAACTTCTTTCCTTTTTCTACTATAGCATATTTTACTCTTACTATAACAAAAATTAAACAAAATACTGAAAGCATGTTTATCCATAAACATAAATGGATCTAAAATTCTAGTTGTTTATGCAGCTAAAACACACCCAAATGATTGTCTTTCACATAGAAAATCCAATAAACAAAAGTTACAAATAACAAGACATTCAAGCAACTCTGCAATGTAAAAAATCTTATGGGTTGCATCGACTTGTGTTCTTAGTTTTTAACGGCTTATAACACTTATGATAGTTTATTTCAAGTTTCAAGTAATTGGGTAAAACGTGAAAAAGATTCTGTCTTTTTTTTTTCTATTTTGGTAAACATAATTTCTGACATTTTATGAGACTAATATTTATTCTTAAAAAACTAAATAAAGTTACCCATTCTTTTGCATTTGATTCCAATTCTGTTTAACGGCTTGTGTTCTTAGTTTTTAACGGCTTATAACACTTATGATAGTTTATTTCAAGTTTCAAGTAATTGGGTAAAACGTGAAAAAGATTCTGTCTTTTTTTTTTCTTTTTTGGTAAACATAATTTCTGACATTTTATGAGACTAATATTTATTCTTAAAAAACTAAATAAAGTTACCCATTCTTTTGCATTTGATTCCAATTCTGTTTAGACAAATAGTCACTTAAAAAAAAAAAAAAAATCACACTCACAAGCCCTATAAAAAAAAATAATAAAAAAAAATCTAATAATACATGATACTAAATCAACTAAAAATCAATCAGAAAAAGAATCTAAACATTAGACACCAATCTAAGCAAGAATCATGTAACATCAAAAACAAAATCAAACAAACAATGTTATTTTTTTTAACCTTTGAAAATTAAAACACTAAGTACACATCAAGTTTAATTTATAGCCTATTCAACAAAATCCAATCAAAGATTACACAACCAGAAAGATGCAAATTTTATACCTTTCCGCAGTTGATTGTGTGCTCTGGTGATCGTGATGGCTAGAAGGGTAATTTTTATATTTTCTTGTTGAGTCAAATGAAATGAATAACAAAGAGAAAAAAGAAATTTTCTTTTTAAAGTCACAGCTTTATGGTTTAGGGGGTGTTTGGGTTTAACTTAGGTTAGCCAAGCAACTTAATTTGTAGGCTGTGTTTAGCAGAGGGTGAACTTTAGTGTTTGGGATCGTTTAGCTTTTAGTTGTTAGAATTTTATGTTTGTTTGACAATAAGCTTTTAGCTTTTAAATTTATGCAAACGCTAATGGAAAAGGTATTTAGCATTAAATTCTAGATCTAAGATTGTATACTTGTTTTGTATTTCTATTATAACCATAGTTGTAGTTCTTGCAAAACACGTCTTTAATATAAGGATTAATTTCATATATCATAATAACTTCATAATTAATTTCATATATACTCAAAGTTCAATTATTGAATGCATAATGTACAATGTTTTTAATGCAAGTTTAGGTATATATGAAATTTCCAACTAAAAAGATGAGAGATATGAAATTGCCTTTAAAATTAAATGGTACATTTTATAGTTACAACTAACAATAAACATCATAGTAGTAGGATATCCACCTTATTTTATGGTGGTAGCGAAGATGTCGTGATGACGATTAGTAATTCACATTATCTTTATTTAGACTTTTATTATTAATTGTGTATCTGATAAATATCGACTCATTTAATAATGTTGTTGATGCTTGTACAAAGAAAGATGCTAATGTCATTGCGCTTACTTAGACAGATGGTTACCACCTCTACACCGCCACATCAACATCCCATCACAAAGCCCTCGTAGTAATTATCATCTTCATTACAATTTACTTATATCTCACTTAAACACAAACATACACCAAAATACACATACACATACACACACACGAAAAAAATCTCACCACTTTTGTTTTGTTCTGCGGTCGTGACCACTTAATCACCCATTTTTTGTCTCGTCGCACATCGTCCTTAGCCATCATAGTGGTGTTCACGAGTGGTCTTTAGCTTTTTAGGCACTACTATATGCAATCTTAGATTGGGTATGTGGCAAAGAGTCTTCTTTGTTCACATAATTGTTACCTCACCTTTATTTAAATACAAGTCAAGAAGATTTCAGAACATGCCAATAGTTAGTTTTTTACGGTGTCGGTTAAAGTTTTCGGGAGTAACTAAGTTTTAAGCATTTGAAATGCCGTAACAATTTAAAGCCAAAACATGAATTTAAAGTGCCACAAACCAATTAACCCCATCACCACCATTAGGACTATGATCAAGCAATAGTTGGTTTTGATGTCCACTTATATTTGAATCATATGGAGGTGAATCACTATCAGGAAACTTGATGTGTAATGGAGAAGTTAAATCTTTGTCTTCCAAAAAAGCGAGAGCCTTCAAAGAGAGTTGGCAATTATTTACATATCAAACTAATCGGTTTTGAATAAAAATAATGTTGTTCCCAATTAAGTGATTATAACTTAAATACTAAGTTATATCACTTACCATGCAAATGAATGAAAGAGTTTAAACCATTTTCTAATCAATACGTAAAACAGTTTAAAAATAAGATCATAATATAACTTTCGCTGTTTAAATTTTTTATTTGAATGAATCAAAGAATTTTGATAAGGATTGCTTGCATAATAACAATCCTAATTGAATAACAATTGTGGTGATCTCCTTTATAACTTAAACACAAAATCCTAGTTTTGGTTTTAATAAGAACTTTACTTACTCGCTGAATGTTCAGTGGATCAATTTATATTCGAGGAGAGTAAATGCTCTTCAATGTGTATCACATTAATTGTAAGAGATACACTTAGGGCATCAACTATGATGGGTTTATGAAAAAGTTTAAAAATGATTAAACGATTTATATTTCATTTTAACTATAGTGGATATTCATTTCATGACTATGTGACATGAAAATGTGCTAATTCCTGAACCTCTTTACAATTTTCATATATTTAATGCATGTGATTTATAAAACATTTTATAAGGTTGTTAATATCTATATCATATTGAATTAAAATATCAAAAGATTAAATATAATTGATGTGGCATTTTATAAACCTTTTCAAAAGGTTTACCATAGTGGATGTTCTTACTCTTCTACAAACATTCGTTTTTATACGAGGGAATTAAGGTTACAAAGGGTTCTTACTTTACATGTGATAAGTATCTAATGGCTGGTTCAGATTATATTAAATGCAATGAGGTGCGATCCCTTGCAAAGGGTGCATAAATTAAAAAGTCTAAAAAGAAAAAGTAACCGTCCGATTTCAATCCCACGGTTGGGATTGAAACTAGAAAAAAAAAAGCGGAGAAATAGAGTATCTGACTAATAGAAGGGTATAATTGTAATTTCATATTTCCCTCCCACCTCTTTCACTTCCCGCCCACCTCATTTCTCTCTCACAAAAAACTCCGAAACCCTCTAAAATCCTCTCTCTAAAATCCTCTCTCTAAATTGGGGATCTAATTAGGTATTATTCCGATAAAAAAAAACCCGATTTTCACTCAAATTTACGGACTAAAGTGAACGATTTGCACTCGGAAAGATGAAAACTAAAAGTAAGTTGATTTATTTTTTAATTTTGGTTTAATTTTGGTTTAATTTTTTTTAATTTTAGTTTTTGCATTCATCTCTCATCAGTTATTTGTTAGTTTATTAGTTATTTTTGAATAATCTGATTTTAATTTTATTTTATTTAAATTTTTAAGCAAATAAGGAAAAAAAATGATGGAGAAATAGAGTATCTGACTGTTCAGGAAGAAAAATTAGAATTATTTTAATCTTATTTTATTTAAATTTTTAGATGACACAAAAATAGAAGAACTCTTCAAGGAAAAAAGATCGAAAAGCCTACACGACCGTCTGCAACTCCCCGGGAATGAAGGTACTGCATACATTAGAAAGTGGGAAAGTAGATTGTTACAAGGTATATGTTATGTTCATCAGTTACTTGTTCATCAATTATTTTTTTTGTTCATCAGTTAATTATAGTGGTAGTTTGCTTAGATTATTAGGCTGTTTGGTTTTGTTAGATGATTTTACATACTCTATGTTATGTTCATCAGCTTGATTATAAATAGGCTTGTTCATCAGTTATTGGTTTTGTTCATAAGTTATTGATATTGGTTGTTTTACGAAGATTATTAGGCTGTTTGGTTTTGTTAGATGATAATATTCTTAGATAGTCTATGTTATGTTCATCAGTTTGATTATAAATAGGGTTGTTCATCAGTTATCGGTTTTGTTCATTTGTTATTGATAGTGGTTGTTTGCGAAGAATATTAGGCTGTTTGGTTTTGTTAGATGATAATAGTCTTACAAAGTCTGTTATGTTCATCAGTTTGATTATAAGGTAGTATAATAGGCTTGTTCATTAGTTATTGGTTTTGTTCATCAGTTATTGATAGTGGTTGTTTGCGAAGAATATTAGGCTGTTTGGTTTTGTTAGATGATAATAGTCTTACAAAGTCTGTTATGTTCATCAGTTTGATTATAAGGTAGTATAATAGGCTTGTTCATCAGTTATTGGTTTTGTTCATCTGTTATTGATAGTGGTTGTTTGCGAAGAATATTAGGCTGTTTGGTTTTGTTAGATGATAATAGTCTTACAAAGTCTGTTATGTTCATCAGTTTGATTATAAGGTAGTATAATAGGCTTGTTCATTAGTTATTGGTTTTGTTCATCAGTTATTGATAGTGGTTGTTTGAGAAGAGTATTAGGCTGTTTGGTTTTGTTAGATGATAATAGTCTTACAAAGTCTGTTATGTTCATCAGTTTGATTATAAGGTAATATAATAGGCTTGTTCATCAGTTATTGGTTTTGTTCATCTGTTATTGATAGTGGTTGTTTGCGAAGAATATTAGGCTGTTTGGTTTTGTTAGATGATAATAGTCTTACAAAGTCTGTTATGTTCATCAGTTTGATTATAAGGTAGTATAATAGGCTTGTTCATAAGTTATTGGTTTTGTTCATCAGTTATTGATAGTGGTTCTTTGCGAAGATTATTATGCTGTTTGGTTTTGTTAGATGATAATAGTCTTAGATATTCTACGTTATGTTCATCAGTTATTGATAATATCCTTGTTCATCAGTTATTTTTTTGTTCATCAGTTATTGATAGTGATAGTTTGCGAAGATTATTGACTTGCCAACATCTTTTGTTCATCATGTTTTTGTTTAAATTATTATCATCAACTGTTATGTTCATCAGTTAGTTGTTCACGGTTTTATTTGGTTCATCAGTTACTGATACATGTATTATGTTTTGTTTGATATGTACAGATTCAAAGAAGGCAAAGAAATCTGTTCCAGTAAAAGCATATTCACCAAGTGATGACGATTTCGTAAAGGATGCATTTACAAGAAAAAAAAATGAAGTTTCTAAGGTTCTTAAACGCAAACGTGACAATCCGGTTACTGAAACAAGTTCAAAAACAAAAAATTCTAGTTCATCTAAACCAGTTCTTTCCGATGACATAGATTCTAAACTGCATCAAAAACTTCGCCAACCAGGTTCAACATTTGATAGGGTTTTAATAAAGTCTTTCCCAGGTCCATTATTTGAAGTTATTAAGGATTTAACTGATGACCAAAAAGAAGCAGTTACAGCTTTAGGGTTTGGATCAATGTTGGAGTTTGGAATTAATGCAATGCCAAGCCGTTTAGGATATTGGTTGCTAAAAAGGTTCGATGCAGAAACAGGAACCTTGAAGGTATTTGGTAAATCTATTGAGATTACCCCTGAAGTTGTTCATCAGACAACTGGATTACCAATGGGCGTTTTTGAAGTTGAAATACGTGATGTGTTGAAGGAAAGAGGAAATACAGTTTACCAAGAATTTAAAAATCAATTCAACGGACTGTCAAGATTATATGCTAATAAACATTTGCTCAAAAGAATGAAGATTCAGATAAAGAGAAATGACGCTGGAAGGCTATTTCAGTTGAATTTTTTAGTCATGTTTTCAACTATTATGGCGAATGTGGTTTCAACAGGGACTCTTAATCTAAGCATTATACCATCTTTAAGTTCCCTTGAAAATGTGAAAGAAATGGATTGGTGTGAATACATGTTGGATTATCTGAAGTCCCAAAGATCAATTTGGAAGGGCGGAAAGACGCGCTTCTTTGGCCCACTCTTGTTACTGGAGGTAATTTCTATCACTTGATAACTGATGAACATATATGTATTAACTGATGAACATATATGTATTAACTGATGAACAGATATGTATTAATTGATAACTGATGAACATACATGTATTAACTTAAAAATGCAGTTGATATTCGCCAATTCTTGCCTGAAAAATCCACAACATCCATCTTTTAAATACTGGAAAACAGATTTGATAATTGAATTGGATGAGATGATGTTTGGGAAAGACAGAAAAAAAATGGTAAAGAAAGAAGATACTGACGAAGAAGAAGATATGGACGATGAAGAAGAAGAAGAAATGGACGATGTTGGAGCAGATGAAATACAGAATGATGTAGTACCCTCAAAAAAACCAAAAATGAAAAAGAAATTGGTTAAAGACCTGAGGACTACTGAGAAGAAAACAACTGAAGGTATAATAAATTGATGAACTGATGAACACATGATTTTATTATATTTACATGTAACTTATATTCTATTTTTTTCTTATAGCGGAACTGATGCCAACAGAAGATCAAGCCGTATTGATTAAAACACTTTGTACTAAAAAGAAAAAAGTTAAAGGTAAGCATATTATTTAAAAAAACTGTGATTTTACGTCTTTAAATAAAAAATTAATTAGCTTCTATTTTGCAGATGTTGAAAAAGCAAAGAATGATTCAAAGAAGGGTTGTAATACTAAAGAAGGTATAATAATTTGATAACAGATGAACATATGATTTTATTATTTGTTCATCAGTTTTATTATATGTTCATCAGTTAATAAAATATATGTTCATCAGTTAAAAACATATATGTTCATCAGTTTTAATTAAAAAAAACTTGTAACAGTGGATGATGGACAAGAAAAACAAATAGTACTGGCAGAAGAACACAACATATATGAAGTGGAAAAAGCTGATAAAGATGGTAAGAATTGGTATGTATATATTAATGATGAATTGTGTAAAACATGTTAAAAAGCGTTACTTAAAAATACCTTTTTGTTGTTGAAAAAGGAGCAAGAGTAATAGAATACAGAAGAAAATTGAAAAGAAAATCAGTGATGACAGAATTAGAGAGGAAAGAGCCTGAGTTTGAAGGTGAAAGTGGAGAGAAAGAGCCTGTGATTGATGGTGACATTGCAGCACAAGATACATTTGAAGGTGAAGCACTTCATGATACTCTACATACAAGGGAAGACATAACGAGTGTTCATATAGATGATATTGGCGAGCAACAATGGACTGATGAAGATATGATCGGTAAAAAAATTATGTGATCTTTGAAATTTGTTTATATTGAACATATATTAGTTATTAAGATATATTTTTAAAATTTCATTCAATAAATTAACAGATTCTGGAAATCAAATGATCGAAACTGATGAAAGTGTTGAAACTCGTAATCCACTGACTGGAACTGATGGAACTGAAGTAACAGAAACTGATGAACAAAAGAGCTTGTCATCTGACAGTATTAAGCTCACACAACAATTATCAGCGATGGTTTTAGAATTTCAAGGGATTTATTCACAATTCAAATCACCAGAGGTAAAAATCTTTAATATATCTTAGAGTAATAATTATTTTGTATATCATATTTATTAAATTTTAAATAATAACAGGAATTTGACCATTCATTGAGGAACATGTTAACAATATTTCAAGAGCTAAAAACAGAAATTGATGACATGTTGAGAGCTGCATTGGAAAAATACCCTCGGCATACAGCTTTGTTAGGTGTACAGGAATGGATGAATAGGTTAGTAAACAGAGTGGGTGAAAGCTCGAAGGAAATTGTTGTTCATCAATCACAATTTCAAGGTGAAGAAGCTGATTTAGATATTGATGAAGATGGCTCTGAACATGAACCAGAAGCTAAAGAAACTGATGAACATAAAGAGGATCTACAGACTGATGAACCAACACAGACTGATGAACCAATACAGACTGATGAACCAACAAAGACTGATGAACCAACACTAACTCAAATGTTCAATGATCCAGAATTCGTGAAAGATTTTGAACAGATAGAATGTCAAAACGAAAGGAAAAAACCAGAATTCCCGTTGTTCAATATCACAGAGGTGGAGAAAAATAAGAGTCTAGATATCGTTTTATATGAAAAGATAAAACCAGAGATTAGTGTGGATGAATTAATTGCCAAATTATCTTTCTTGAAACCATCATCAGTCATGCTTGGAGAAGCAGTAGATAAGGATACTTGGCCAAAAATTCTGAAGGATGCTTCAAAAGTTGAAACAACTGAACCTGAAGAATTTTCAACACCAAAGCCCAAGATGATAATGCCGATATCATTTGTGAGCGTTGCACCAGAACAAAAACTGAAGAGGATATCATGGTTGAGCGAAACACCAGAACTAAAACTGAAAACCACTCAGCTAAGTTCATTCAATACAATTGCTAAAAAGCTAAAAATGCCAGACCAAAAAGAAAAAATGCAAAAAGAAGAAGACTTGGGAAAAAGAAAAGTGAAGCCGACAGAAGCACTTAAGTCTCCTTACTTAGAGAGAGTGGTGGTCATGAAAAACAAACCAACTGACAACGAAAAAAAGGTTGCTGAGACTATCTTCTCCGCACAAGGAAATGTAGAGTAAGTAATCTAAATTATGCTCGTGAATTTAAAATTTATATTGGTTCATCAAAAGCAAAAAAATATGAATGTTTTTTACTAAAATATTATATTAATTTTAATTGGCAGTGATATTTTGTTTAAGACCTACTTTTTTGATGGTCTGAGAATACATTTTGAGAGCTTGCAATTTGGAAATGAAGTAATTGCTGCGGTAATTGACATGTGGACACACTTACTGAATATGGGTGAAAAAAGGAAAAGTTCTCAGTCGTTGAAGAAACTATTCTGCACTACAGCGATTATTGTAAGTTATATAAAAGAAACAAAATATTTTTAGAAAAATAAGTCTGTCTCCTTACCCTTATGAATTTTGATGAAAAACAGACAAAGAAGATGATGCAAGGGGATATAAGGAAGGCTTCGGTGTATAACAAGTTTGAGGAAAACATGAATAACGCTGTATACCTGTCAAATTATGATTCTATTCTTGAAATAGATCTGGTAAACAATTTTATTTGTATTAATTCTTATAAGATAAAAAACTGATGAACAAAAGTATATTAATAAACTGATGAACACTCCATGTATGGCAGGTATTTTTCCCTATGTTGCTCAATGATGAACATTATTATGTTGTCTGCTTCAATTTGAAAGATCCTCAAATTCATGTTCTAGACAACATGCTTCACAATATGAAATTGGGAGATAGATATGGGAGGAATCTGGGTAATTTGGTAAGTATTCCACCGTTCATCAATGCGTTTAAAAAGGTAACGAAACTCATTGTTATTAATATGTTATTACAGAAAGCACTTTTTTTAAAGTTTTTGAGCAAAAAAAAGCATCCACGCGTAGCAAACTTGAAGGATTACAAGCTCTGCATTGTTGAGATGCCATGGAGAACACAAGAAAATGTGATTGATTGTGGCATTTTCGCCATGCGACATATGGAAACATATCAAGGAAGCATGGCAAAATATGATGCTGGATTTGTACCAGAAGGAAAAGAACTAGAGGAGCAGATAAGGAACTTGAGAATGAAATATCTCACAAAGATTCTGCTATCTGACTCCAATGAAAACAAAGAAGGAATTGAAAAAGAAGTTCAAGCATATCTGAAATTGGATTTGAAGACAAGGAAAAAACTCCAACAAGAATCAGTTGAAGCCATAAATAGCCGTATCAGCGACTACTTCGATATTATTCCTACGGCCAATGTTGCTAAGTGAAAACAATGTTTGGTTCTGTTACTTAGATTCGTATGTTTTGTTTAGTATGAACATCTGGAATATTTGAGGTTTTTTTTGTCAAGTATGTTGAAATATTTGGTTGGTTGGTCATGTTATACATGCTTCTATCATCTGATAAATTGATGAATGGTGTACATGAGTTAAATTGATGAACAAACTGATGAACAAAACATTAAACTAATGAACAAACATGTACTTGCTTCTATAAACTGATAAATTGATGAGTTAATTATTATTATTATTATTATTATTATTATTATTATTATTGTTATTATTAAACTGGTGAACATTTTTCTTAAACTGATGAACAAAACATTAAAAATAAACTGATGAACAAAAACTGATGAACAAATAGTTTTAATAAACTGATGAACAAACATGTACTTGCTTCTATAAACTGATAAATTACTGAAAAATGTACATGAGTTAATTATTATTATTATTGTTATTACTTACTATTATTCTTATTATTAAACTGGTGAACATTTTTCTTAAACTGATGAACAAAACACTAATAATAAACTGATGAACAAACAGTTTTAATAAACTGATGAACAAACATGTACTTGCTTCTATAAACTGATAAATTGATGAGTTAATTATTATTATTGTTATTATTAAACTGGTGAACATTTTTCTTAAACTGATGAACAAAACATTAATAATAAACTCAAGAACAAACTGATGAACAAATAGTTTTAATAAACTGATGAACAAACATGTACTTGCTTCTATAAATTGATAAATTGATGAACAAACATACCAACAACTAAACCTTTATTATATATAAGAGTATCAAAAAAACATATCAAGTACACCTTTATTTTGACAATAAAAGAAAAAGGAAACAAAAGCTAAGTAACAACACAAGCATTCATATCAGACAACTTCGCCTTCTTAGCAGCCAACTTCGCCTTTTGCTTGCTCTCTTTTATAGCATCCTTATCACTAGCCTTCTTAGTAGCAATTTCAGCTCTAATAGCATTGCACTTGGCTTGATCATGATCTTTCATGCTACATTTGCAATATCTACAGTTCTTCCTAGACTTCCCACTTGGATTAACTGAACGCTCAAGACTACTCTTAATCCTTTTTCTAGAACCTTTAGTACTAACCTGTTTTCGAAAACAAATCAGGGTAATAAAAATTAGATGATCAAAAAAATGCTGAAAACACATGCTGAAAAAATATCATAACACAAGGAAAAAAATGATGAACAAAACATTAACAACAAACTGATGAACCTATGTGATAACATAATAGTTAAAAGTCAATAGGTGATGAAGCAAAAACAATAATGTTCATCAACTTAAAAATCATAAAAACTAACTGTTAACCTATAATAACTAAAAAAAAGCATTAACTGATGAACAACAGTACTAACCTGTTTTGGAACATTTACAATGGTCTCTACCGGTTGCGACACACCAAGAATAGAAGCAAGCCTATCTCGTTTATTAGTCTTTTTCGGTATAGGAACATCAGCATCTGCCTTCGCCATTAACTGAACCTGATGATCTCTAAACTTTTGCAGTAGCTCTGGATCATCTGCATAACGATTCACACAATACTCGACTGCTCTGAATATCTCACGCAGGATCATATCAGGACTATCACCTGTGGCTTGAATGACGGATGCAGGTGGTAGAGAATCCTTTGACCAACGCCTAAGCACGTATTTCTTTGGAAACTTTTTAACCTTTGACAACCGAAGCACATAAAAGATATGACGACATAAAAGTCCATATGACTCAAAACGTTTGCACGAACACTGATAAAAGTCTTCAGCTGGTTTACACAAGACCTGCAAAAAAAGAAAGTAGTACATACAGTGGTAAATTACGAAAAATTGATGAACAATAAAAGATATGATGATTAAAAAGTAATTTTATAACAATAAAAAACCGATGAACAAAAACTAATTAATAAAAAACTGATGAACAGATTAAAAAAGATGTTACCTCATAAAAAACTTCATTTACAACGCCCTCCACTTGACGATGTCGCCTAGAAATCTGCTCATCTTCACCAGTATCTTGTATAACATATTTTTTGCCAGAATCATCAGCCGAAACACTAACCGACATACATGAAATCACAGAAGCATAAATCTCAGTTTGAACATCAAAGAAAATCGACCGAGTATATATTTCTGAAGCCTCCTGCTCTAAATCAAGTTCAGTGTGCATATCTGGAATAGTATAACGACTGTCATGATCATTTTTACGTTGAGAAAATCTTTGGCACCCCACCACACTATCAAAATGATTATAGAACTCCCATAAAGTCAAATCAATACTTGTCAATCTACCATAAGCATTGTTTTCACTCTCTGACCTAGAAGAAGTTCTCATCAATCCCGACATCGGTTCATCCCTATAATAGGCTGGTATCCATTTCTGCCTCAAATTATACATATCTGAAAGCCATTTGTGTCCCTTCAAATCAAAATCAACTAACAATCGCTCCCACAAATCCTCAAACTCTTCAGGCTCTATTCTATCAGTCCAAACAATATCAGATATTCTCCTTTTGAAAGTAAGATCTTTAGCTAAAACAGGCCCAACCTACAAAAATGAAAAATCAAATTTAATGATGAACGTAACTCACTGATGAACATAATATATATATATATAAAAAAAAAAACTCGTTGATAAACAAAATATTAAAAAAACTAACAGATGAAAAAATAGTTGATGGACAACAATAAACTGATGAACAGAGCTAATTGATGAACTTAATTTTATACTACTAACTGATGAACAAAAAAAAGTTAATGGCCAAACCTTTGAAAAAATCAGATAACATACCTTTGAAGTCAACTTCTGCATGATATGCCACATGCATAATCTGTGACGAGATAACGGGAACACTGACTCTATAGCAACTTTCATTGATCCATCCTGGTCAGTCACAATAACCTTTGGTGCTCGAACAAACGCTCTTTTAAAACATTCAAGCAACCAGATGTAAGATTCTTTCGTTTCTGATGACAACAAAGCAGCTCCAAATGTAACACAATGATTGTGATTGTCAATCCCAGTGAATGGTACAAAAACCATTTTGTACCTATAAAAATATAAATTATAATCCATTACTATACAATTGATGAACCAATATTATATAACTGATGAACCATTATTAAAATAACTCAAGAACCATTTACATTATTAGCTAACTGATGAACCATTTACATTACTATATAACTGATGAACCATTACTATATAACTGAAGAACCATTTAAATTATTAGCTAACTGATGAACCATTACTATATAACTGATGAACCAATACTATATAAATGATGAACCATTATAAAATAACTGAAGAACCATTTACATTATTAGCTAACTGATGAACCATTTACATTATAATATAACTGATGAACCATTACTATATAATGGATGTTTCTACGTTTTAAATCCCATTGATAATCTCAAACAGACACAAAATACCAGAACAAAGATGATGGGCAACGGGAAGTAATTTTTATACCGATGAACATCATCTTGTTGCACCGATTTTTGTGTGTGATTGACATGATCATTAGGTTTTGAAGGTACAATTGAATATCTTTAAAAACTGATGAACTTATAACTTCACAGAAGTATAAAATATAAAAAGTTATAAAAAATTAACTTACTTATTCGTTCTGAAAGTAGCATCAAATGACATAACATCGCCAAAAGCATAATAGTTCCTCTTTGCATATTCATCAGCCCAGAAAAGATTCGTCAAAGCATTATTCTCACCAGTTTGATACTCAAATGAAAAGTTAGGAAGAAAATCCTTCTTGTTCATCAACATCTCAACTAACATTTGTGCATCGTTTTTTCCTATGAAATCAAGCACATCCCTCCTATAATTTTTACAATCAACCGAACTAGCTCCTATAAAATCATACTCCCCATATATCTGCCTAAGTAAATTGAAACCCTTCACTGGACCAAGATTGACTTGTGAAGCTTGATATAGAAAAACCTGCTGAGTATAAGTAACTTCACGAGAAGAAACAAGAAAAACGCTATCCTCTTCACTAACAAGGCTGTGATTATGACCCTCAACAAAATCATAACACCAATAACCTTTCCCTGGAATATGCCTAACCCGAAAAACTGCTTTGCAATCAGTACGCTTAGAGGACACTTTCCTACTATTCGACTTCTTCTTCAATGCACCAGCTTTTGGGGCAGGATTTGTACCTTCCTTACTACAAACAAAATATTTCAAATCGAGAATTTTTTCCTTATTTTTCTTAGATATATACTGCTGTCCTAAACGCACCTCAAAACCAGCTCTTTTTGCATAATCTTTGTAATACTGATAAGCCTGCTCAAGTGAGTGATACATCATACCATAAGCCGGCTTTTGACCAACAGGAATATCAGGAACCCAAATCTTACAACCCTCCACTTCAGAAACAATACCAACAGAATGCGGAACAGGTTCATACTCATTATCTGTGAAAAATTATACAATAATGTTTCAATTTATTGATGAACCTAATATAAAAATAAGCAATAAAGAAAAAAACAGATGAACCTAATAGCAGGTAGGATAAACTGATGAACAAACAAAGCAGATAGGATAAACCTAAGATAACATAATTAATAAACTGATGAATCAAACATAAAAATACAAAAAAATTAAAAAATTATTAAATTGATGAACACAAAAGATATACTGATGAAGCTAAGTGAACGTAAAAGCTAAACTGATGAACCAAACATAAAAATAATCAAAATACATAAATTGATGAATATAAGCGATAACAAACAAAACATAAACTGATGAACCTAAGATAACATAAAAGCTAAACTGATGAACCAAACATAAAAATACAAAAAATAGAAAAAAAGCATAAAATTGATGAACACAAAACTGCATAAACTCATGAACACAAAATTGATGAACACTCATGAACCTAGCTAAACTGATGAACCAAACATAAAAATAATCAAAATACATAAATTGATGAATATAAGCTATAACAAACAAAACATAAACTGATGAACCTAAGATAACATAAAAGCTAAACACAAACATAAAAATACAAAAAATAGAAAAAAAAGCATAAAATTGATGAACACAAAACTGCATAAACTCATGAACACAAAATTGATGAACACTCATGAACCTAGCTAAACTGATGAACACAAAACTGCATAAACTCATGAACACAAAAATTGATGAACACTCATAAACCTAGCTAAACTGATGAACCAAACATAAAAATAATCAAAATACATAAATTGATGAATATAAGCTATAACAAACAAAACATAAACTGATGAACCTAAGATAACATAAAAGCTAAAACACAAACATAAAAATACAAAAAATAGAAAAAAAAACATAAAATTGATGAACACAAAACTGCATAAACTCATGAACACAAAATTGATGAACACTCATGAACCTAGCTAAACTGATGAACCAAACATAAAAATAAATAAAAATAGAAAAACTGCATAAACTGATGAACACAAAACATAAACTCATGAACCTAGCTAAACTGATGAACCAAACATTAAAATAAATAAAAATAGAAAAACTGCATAAACTGATCAAACTCTTAACAATAAAATTACCTTGATTAAACTGATGACCATCAACAATCGCCATTACACACCGATTTAACCGCGAAAAATCCCCAATTTTTATCAAATTAACCGATTGAACGGTTAAAAATCCCCAATTTTTATCAAATTAACCAATTGAAAGATTAAAAACCCTAATTTCCTCCGATTATGAGATTGAACGATCAATTCGTAACTGATATGAAGAATTAACACAATTTGAAGAACAAATAACGATTCAAATAATCGAATATCAAAAGAGAGCAAAAAAGCCCTAAATTTACAAAATATGAACAATTGAAAGAATGAGAAAATTGGGAAATTGAATGAATGAATGAACTGAATGAAAATCATCGTGGAAAAAGGTTTATATATGGCCGGAAAAGTAAAAAAGATCCGATCAAAATAGAAAGGAGATACCAGATAAGAATAGAAAGAGAAAACAGAAAGAAAAAGAATACGGGAGGTGTAAAATTACATAAATGTCCTTGAGGGGAAAAAAGAGGGGGGACACGTGGCATAACCAGAAATCTTTTTAGACTTTCTAAAATGTCCCCTCTTTTTAAAGGATCCGCTACCTAAATGCAATAGTACCAAGTACAAGGTAAAGTCTTCTTTAGAAAACAGTTAGGTACACTGTTTGTACTTTTATACCAACTATAAAAAGAAGTCATTCCCAAGAAGATTTGTTTATACTTTTGTATAAAGTAAATCATTTTCCTGCCTTTGACATTCTAGAATCTAGAGATTCTTTTGCTCGACTTCTTTATGAATGAGGAGATCAAACATCGTTCAGTGTGGCATTGCCAACCACACTGAACATAACTTCTTCTTTTAGATCTTGTGCTTCAATCCGTGAACCACATTAACTCTCAAGTGAAGACTCTTTGTCTTCAAGAACTCTGAACGAGTTGGGCTGAAGATTTCTTCAATGTCTTCTATTGTACTTAGGCTATTCCATGTTTAAATTTGTTCAGAGACCGTGATCATCGAATTGACCCAACACATTATTAATGAGATAAACATAGTTATCTAAATCTTATTATAAGTTCAAACATTGACTTAAACCAAGAAAAAGAGTAATTGATAAAGTACCTTAAATGCCAATGATCAATTAATTTTACAAATACATAAATTGCCTAAAGAAGAAAACATTACCGTTACCGATAAGGTCCGAATTCAAGCTCCATCACATGGTAAAGGCTTGGTATAATTATTTTAAGAATATCTCCTTTCGCTTCTTGGTATTTTGTATAAAACATAAAGCCGCCCTTTGTCAAATTTACCTTAGTTATAACTAGAGAATATACATTTATCAACAAATTCTTTGTCATTGACATGTAACTTTGGAGTCTTAGGGTTTGTTTTCTAACATTTTCTATTAAGTAATATTTAATTAAGAGACGACTTAATGTAGACATCTTAAGTTTCATTACTTAATATTTTCAGTCATGTTTCTCTATTAAGTCACAAATAAACAGTTTTTATGAGACTTAATGAATTCAGTTTTTTTTATATTAAGTCAATTAAATCGAATTCAAACACCACTGTAGTGAAAGAATATTAGGAGCATGGCTTAATAAAATGTTCAAGAATGCAGTACCCCCGAGAGCACCAAATTCTTAAGACTTTTTGAAGTTATATTAAGCCGCGCATATCCATAGCATTGGTCCAAGCTCAAAGTTTCCAAAAGAGAACTTCCGGATGATATATGTTGAATTAAACCTTCATCTAATTTTCCACATGTTATACACAAACTCTTAATTTTATCTCATCTAATTACACCAATAGGATTAAATGTGCAGCCTCATACAAATTTAGATTTGTAAAACATGAACTGATGAAAAACAACTGATCCAACACAAACACGAAGTCCAAAACCGTGTCTCCACAGGTTTAAAATTAAGCTCTTCACGTTAGAATCCATTGTATAATGAATAAAATTTTTGACTTATGATTATAAATGGTAGTCAGTTCGACTTTTTGAGCTTCATTTGGTGACACTGAGTTAGGATTTTCTCGATGAACGAAAAGAAATCTGAGCTTCGAAGATGAAAGATGTACAACAATAAGATTCTGATAAGGTTTTAAAATGTACCTTTTTGAGGGGTCATTTAAGCGCTTATTTGATCACTTTTGTATCCGTTATTACTTAATATCGTTCCTTTTCACTTTTTAGGTCTCTTGAAGGAAAATTGCTGTAATGACACTTATTTGGACGAAAAGGCGCGGATATACGAAGAAAATGGCCAAAGTCAAGAAATCGAGACACTCAAGCTGCTGAAGTACAAGGTGACGGCGTCACTGCTAAACTGCGACGCCGTCGGAGCATTTTGTGACGGGACAGAAGTCAAATTTCTTATTTTCAAGTGACGGTGTCAAGCTTTAAAAGAGTAGGCCGTCGCAACTCAGACGGCCTAGATTTGATCCAGACGGCGTCATAAGCTGAAGAGGACGGCGTCAC
Organism: Chrysanthemum makinoi; assembly: GCA_910596185.1. Taxonomy (NCBI): domain Eukaryota; kingdom Viridiplantae; phylum Streptophyta; class Magnoliopsida; order Asterales; family Asteraceae; genus Chrysanthemum; species Chrysanthemum makinoi. Next base: position 27,099,270 of record OU343223.1, on the reverse strand, counting down.
AAGAACAAGGTGACGCCGTCGCAAGACTAATGTGGCCAAGACGAAACCCTAATGACGGCGACCCGACGGCGTCACAAAACATAAGGTGACGCCGTTTCATATGTAATCTTATATATAGAATCCGAATTTTTCAGTATTGGTGAGTAGTCTTTTGGAGTAAAAACCTAAACCGAACCAAGGCTGTCTTGTACAGTATTTTAGGGTTCCAAACCCTATCTTACATCAAGATAAGTGTTTTACTTCATTAATACAATTATATCTTTGATTATTTGTGTGTATGCTTGCATGTTCTCCATGTCCGGCTAATTTACTTGTGTGTTTGCTTAGGGAATATGAAACTTAATTATTGAATATTGATTGGTTGTCTCTTATCTTAATTGTTAATGATCTAGTAATGCGATAGGTCATTCGTTGTGTACTTAATGCTTGATTAATCTTTGTGAACCTTAGGTTATACCACCTAGAGCGGTTGTAAGCTAAACCATCCAAAGAGGCCTTAGAGTTAGAATTTATATTCCCTAGTGGGTTTTGTAGACGAGACCCTTTGGTAAGTTCAAAGAGTTAGGGATAAACGCATACCCTACGACTTTAGACACACAATGCGATTAAGAATAAGGACGTGACAATTCAACCACCAATAGGAGATAATTAAGGAGTAGTAAAACCTAAGTAAACATATTTTTAAACTATCATACGATCACACAATAATTAGACATAGACTACCATCACCTTAGATTACATAATTAGATAAGTAGAGTAATCGGTAGCAATACCAACCCCCAAATCCAAACCCCGAGATTCGTACCTTTCCATTTCCTAAAAAACATAAAAAAGATAAAAAATAATCTTCCTCAATCCCAACCTTAGCCTAGTAACTTCTCACTAGCATTCTTATTCCCCTAGAGAACGATATCAATACCCGTGGCTTACCCTAATACTACACTACAACGATTAGGTTCACTGCCTAGGGTGTTATAAAACTTGCTCGAAGAAAAGGAAGTTCCTTTGACCCCGAACGACGTGTGTAGCGTTATCAAGTTTTTGGCACCGCTGCCGGGGAATAGAATAGCTAGTTAGTAGTCCACCTCGTTTAGGTTTCTTTTCTTGATTCCTATCAAGTAAATTTTTCTCATTTTTAGCTTCCTCGTAGTCTATCCCCCTTCTTCGTGACCTTTATTCGTAAACCCATCACTTTTCATCATGGAAGGTGATAACCACCCACCATTCATCAACCTACCACCAAATGACCCGCCAAGAGCCCGTACTCTTGGTGAATACTCGAGACCAAGCCACCTAGGCTATAGGAACACCATTGAGCTTCCCGACCAAGCCCAAACTACGGCCTTGCGATCCGACACCATCCGGTTGGTGCAAAACGGATGTGCATTCCATGGACTTCGTTCCGAAGATCCAAATCAGCATCTAAGGGACTTCCTTAAAATTGTCGATTCCATCGACCTTGATGCTACTACTCGGGAGACCACGCGCCTGCGTCTCTTCCAATTCTCTCTACGGGACGAAGCTAGTAATTGGCTTGAGCGACTTCCCGCCGGCTCCATCTCAAGTTGGGATGATCTCACCTCTCGCTTCCTTGCTCAATTTTTCCCACCGGGGAGAACCACTAAGCTTAGGAATGATATCTTGATGTTCCAACAACGTCAAGGTGAATCTCTCTATGAAGCATGGACTCGATTCAAGGACTTACTTCATAAAGTCCCTCATCACGGCATTGATCTTTGGCTCCAAGTCCAAATCTTTTATGATCATGTCAACTTCCCCACCAAGCGATCCATTAACCAAGCGGCCGGTGGAAAACTTAGTGATCTCACCGCGGAAGAATCATGGAAAACTTAGGACCTTGCTCTCTATGACAACGAAAGTTGGAATGACCCCCTTGAGTTGCCCAAAACCGTTAAGGCAATCTCCTTGCCTCCCATTGACTCACAATCTTCCGACCGTAGGATGATCGAACTTGAAGATCAAGTTAAATTCCTAATGAGTTCCTACGAAAATCCTAAGTCTTCACATCAAGTGAATAAAATCACTCTTCCTTGTGAGTTATGTAGTGGTCCCCATGACACTCGTGATTGCACAAGACTCCCCGAACGAGCTTTTGCGTACTACGCCTCCATGCGTACCGACGGAGCGGGAGAGAAGTGGTACACTTTCAAGCCCGAACAAAACAACTTAGGAAACTCTTACAACCCCTCATGAAGAAATCACCCTAACCTTAAGTGGAACCAAAACTCAAGCACACCCCAAAGCTCATCTAGTCCACCTAATAGGTTCAATTCTCTAAACACCGAGAACCCCGCTAATCTTGAGGCAATTGCATCTAGATTCATGTCATCTCAAGAGACTCGATTGACTAAGCTTGAAGCCGATTTTAAGCGAAGACAAGGCGAGATGACAAACAAGCTTGATGCTATCTTAAAAGCCTTTAATGAACGAGAAATTGGAGCACTTCCAAGTGACACTATAAAGAACCCAAAAGTGAATTCGATTTCGTCGACTTCGTATTCTTGTTCACCATGGGAGAGTGCACATCCATGCCCCTCACACCCAACGGTTCACTCGGTAAATGCTATCAAAAAGGGTTCCAAGCCATCCAAATTGAGGTACCAAGGCCCTGCACCATTGGTAGAACCTACTCTTGAGAAACCCGTCAACCAAGAACCCAAAGCTAGTCTAGAGGAGGAATACAAGGAACTCCATCAAGAAAAACCGGTTCTTGAAGACATAGCTCATGCACCTTATTATAATGCTTTAAAAGAAAAATATGAGTTAGAACTTAAACTTGGAAAACATGGGTCCGATTTTGTGCGAAATAATCTACCTAAAACGTTAGACGATCCCGGGCTATTTACTCTTCCATGTAGGCTTGGAACTTCCAAACCTCTCGATGCTCTAGCCGACTTAGGATCATGCATCAATCTTGTTCCGTTGTCCCTCCATAGAAGCCTTAACTTAGGTAAGATAGAACCAACGGAAACCATCTTAGGTCTAGCGGACGGTAGTGTTGCATATCCGGTGGGGATAATTAAAGACATGGTAGTACACGTAGGAGAGTTGACTCTTTTGGCCGACTTTCATGTGCTAGACATGAATAAGGACCCGACATGCCCATTACTAGTAGGAAGAGGATTCTTAGCTACCGCTAGTGCTATCATCGATTGTAAGATGTCCAAGATAGTGGTAGGAGAGGGAAGTGCTAGGTCAATCTACGATTTCAAAAAGCATACGTACTACAAAGAAGAGGAAATCCCACATGAGATTAGGTTGGATAGAACGCCCCCTAGATATAGACCTTGGATAGATGAGAACCTCATAGGTCCCCAACGACTTTTCTACTTAGATGAAGCCTTTGCTAGTAAAGCAACTTTCAATGAAAAAGAGATGGCTAGGGACATGGAAATAAACCCGTTCGAGGACGCCTTAGTATTTAGGAAGATGACCGAGTTTCTAGGAAGCTTGCCCATCAACCTTGTCATGAATAAGTGGAAAGTTGAGAGCGATAAGCCTAAACATAAATGGGATTGGAATAGACCACCTAGTGATGGTAATGGAGAATGACACATTAGAATAACGATCTATGATCCCGATGGGGAGAAGTTTGAAAAGGCATATCGAACCAAACGTACTACTAGGAACTTAAATGATAAGTTTGATTGTTAAGATCGTTTATGAGCTCTAGGGGATAATAATAACAATGATTATAATGCACAGCGGAATAAGAAAACATCGTTTGTTATTATTAACAAAGTTCTTCGTCGTCATCTCTACCACCGAACACTAATATACCAAATACTAACTTAGGCGTTTACATGAACATACGCCTAGGAACTAACTAACTATCCATCACCCTAGGCGTCCCCTAAACGCCTGTACACACACACACACATCTTTGCTAATGCTGTTCACATCTTGACACACAATAAATCTAATTCCCTGCCTCTCTTTATATACTAGAGATCTAGGGTTACAATTGACTACTAGGGACTAAATAATAATTTCTTCTTTAACAAGTAGGTCCCTTGTGTTTCTTTCTTCATCAATTGTCTTCATAAGTCCTTTATCTTTCATATTTTGTCAAAATCAACTCAAATATAATTCCCAACAATCTTCCCCTAGTTGATAATGACAAAACCAAATAAGCAGGAACTTCCCCTGAAGTTAAGATGTCATGAAAGATAAGAACTTCCCCTTAAACATGCAATATCACCAAGGATCTTCAAGTTGCAAATCTTCTATGTAATGCCTTCTTCCCCTTTTTGTCATAATCCACTAGGAGACGCTAAGCAGAAGCAACTTTGATCTTCAAAACCACGAACCAATATCATACAACTAATCCATCTTTCCAATGCCTCAAGATACCCTCCATGAAGTTTTCCGCAACTAAAAATGAAATTAAGGCAATAGAAATTTGAACCAATAGTACAAATATCAACAAGTAGTAGTAAAATCTTCCCCTCGAATGATGCATGTAAATAACCATAAGAACTTGTCGAATAACTAACCACCATGATCACAAATACGTTGTAGTTCCAGCCATGAAGAACATAGTACCACCCCAAATACTAATAAAGATGACTACAATCACATTTGGAACCAAGTAGTAGTAACATGAAGAATAGTTCTTTATCTTGAACCTGATTCATAAACATCAGGTCACAACCAAAAACTCAAAATCCAAAACATCTTACGTGTGTCGTCCGATAATCAAGCCAAAACCAAATGTTGAACAACTTCCCCTCAAATCCAAACTTTAGTGTGTGTATAATCCAATAACTTAAATATTCACCATGCTCGACTTCCCCTCAATTCCAAAACGGGCCTATTAGCGACACTTTTTCTGTCACTAAACTGTCGCTAATCTGTCACTATGTTGCATTCTCCTTCCTCCCAAATCTGTTAGTGACACCTTTTCTGTTACTAAACTGTTGCAAATCTGTTACTAAACTGTTGCAAATCTGTTACTATTATCAATTGGTATCAGAGCCTAGGGAGCTCTTTACCTAGGGATTCACAAGGTTTCTTGGCGAAAAAGAAGGAAGAAAATCGAGTTTTTACAAAATTCGCAACTTTCTGCAGGGCTGTTTTCAAGAGAGCATAACTTTTTATTGAACCGTTGGATCGAGCTAAATTTTTTTATGGTGGATCTCAATATATCCATCTAAATTTTCACTAGAGGGATTGTGAATTGAAGTTCTCAATCAAAAGTTATTCAGTGTCGAAGTCTGCTGCAGAAAATTCGTAAGGTTACTACAGCACTGTTTTGTAACGATCATAACGTTTTCGTTAACCGTCGGATCGTGACGAAATTTTAGGTGAATGTTCTCTATATACTCATCTAACTTTCCACAAAAGGGATCTTCGATCTGAGCTATTATGTGAAACGCTTAAAGTATCTTTTGTTATGTCGAAAGTACTGCTTGATTTTTAAAGTACTATTGTTCAGTATATGAAAGTACTGCTTGGAATTCAAAGTACTGCTGATTATTGACGAACGTCTGCTGATTTTTAAAGTAATGCTTATGCTTCAAAATCTGCTGGTCTCCTTATGAAAGTGATGCACGTTTAGATGAAATCTTGTTGCAAAGTACTGCTTCAAGGTCTTGCAGATTTTATTAAAAGTACTTGTTTGCCCATGTTTGAAAGTATCTGATTGGATAAAAATACTGCTCCTTCTCAAAGTACTGTTATTATTGAAAGTACTGCTGCTCTAAATTTAAAAGTACTATTTTTCATATGGATTTCAATTTAAGGAGAAGTTGAGCATATTAATTGTTATGGTTTTTGGCGACACACACACAGGTTATTGTTCACACACACAAGGAGTTTGGTGATTTGTTCTTAAAAGGATTTAAAAGCTCGTTTTGGAGATTTATTGAAGAATTGATTACGAAGAGGATTATTTATCACTTATTTGAAGGTGAAGTGGAATTACTTAGGTTTGTGTTCTTATCATATAGCTTGATGAATCTAGCAATGTGTGATTTTTCTTATGATGCTCTATGCACACATTGACTATCACTTGAAGGAGTTACATTGTAGTGCTCAGTGTCTCATACTAGTTGAGGATTCTTGTCAAGGGATTGCGGTCTACTTATATTTGTTGATTTGTATAAGTATGGAGTTCCGTGGATGGTACAAGATTTAAGACACAAGTTTGGGAAATTCTACTTCTTCAACAAATTCGTTATACTCGATTTTCTTCACAAGTAATCATTACATAAAGCTTACAGATTTTGAAGAATCATTTGATCTACATGCATCACTCAAGGGGAAGTGTTTGATTTTTACTACTGTTGATCATTATTACTACTGCTAGTTGGAGTTTTCTATTGTTTTGGATCCATTTTTCCTATGGTGCATAATGGTGGGCGATTTGAAGCATTGGAAGTCTTAGATTGGAAGTATGATATTGGTTCGTGGTGGTCAAGATCATTATTTGCATATGTTCCCTGTTTGGATAATAACAAAAAGGGGAAGAGATGTTTGAGTGACATGGCATGGATTAAGGGGAAGACAAAGGAAGACATACTTGTTTCATTCATGGTGAGATCCATGATCTCAATTTCTCTACTTCGTCTAGGAAGTTCGTTCAAGAATGGTTTTGTCATTATCAACTAGGGGAAGATTGTTGGGAATTATACGTTTGAGTTGATAAGACATAAAGAATGAAACAAGAGGGACTTAGTATGACAAGAAGGAAACCTACAAAAAGATGGAAGGACTTGCTTGCAAAAGAAGTTTTATTTATTAGTCCTTATTCTCTAGTATATAAAGAGGACATAGGTGTAGGTTTAATAAACATGTCTTCCAAGATGTAATCGACTAGTAAAGGTGTGTGTGTGTCCTAGGCGTATAGTCTTGTAAACGCCTAAGTTATTAGTTTAGTTATCTAGATGTGTTCCTATAACCGTCTAAGATTAGTTAGTGTTAGTGATTGAAAACCTTGTGTCAATAACAATTATGTTTTGATTTATCCGCTGCGTATTGTCATTGTTATTGTTAAACCCTAAGGCTCAAAACGATCTAAAGGAGTTCTAACAAACTCCTCAACGATCTTAACATTGATCCTTACGAAATTGTTAAGGATAGGCTTACTTATATCGGTACGTAAGGGCACGACTATGAGTCTAGCTACAAGACTCTTAAATAAAGAAAAGCGCTTCGTGGGAGGAAACCCATGCTTAATTGTTTGCTTGTTAGTGTCGTATATCTTTTATTAATTGTTTATTCTCATGTTTAAATTTGTAAAAATGCTTTATTTTGTTTTTAACCTCGTCTTAATTGCATATAAAGGTATTTTACATAAAGGATAAGTGTAGGGAGGATTACACACGTTTTCAAAAGAAACGTAAACATGAGAATAACAATCCATTAAAAGATATATATGTGTGTTTGTTCGAGTCAAATGCTTGTATCGAGTCATAATAGATGTTTTGCAGAAATTTTTTCAGATTCTAAAGATATAAAATTTCCAGAATTTTTTCCAGAAAATTGCAGACCGGTTTTGTCAGGATAACTGACGGCGTCGGGATTGCAACCTGACGGCGTCAGGAAGGAGTAAAAACAACAGATTACTTTTTCCTCGTTTTCTGAGCTACTTATAAATTTTGGAATTTTCCAGGTCTTAATTTTCCAGAAATTCTATAAACATCCATTCCACAAGCATTATATCTTAGTTTAGTAGAGTCTTATATATATTATTACCGCCGATTTTACACGAAGGTTTCGTTTGTTTTCTTCGAAAGTGCAGGTTTTATTTATCAAGAAGAAGAAACAAAAGATTGGAAGGAGCTTTTCACGCATACATTTTTCTTGGAAAGGATTTAACCACCACTTTACACGGATCCTACCGAGCTAATCAGGGGAGTACTAGTTTCTTTCGTTTTAATTACCTTCCATTATCATAACTTTGATACTTTCGGGGAACATTGGGGACAATGTTCAGTTTAAGTGTAGGGAGGGAAAACAAAACGGGAACTTTGAAACTATGCTTCTCCTTGATTATTTGCTTTGTCCAATTGTATTTGTGTAATAAACCATGAGAAAATGTCGGTTAGGGTAATTTTGGCACCAAATTTTTAATTTTTCATAACATATAGGGGTGGGCCATTAGTCTTAACAAAAGCGTCTCACGGATAGGAAGTTGCATGACTAGCACAAAAACCCTTTACCACCTAAATTCCACCCAAAATGTGAGGATCGCCCTTAGATTAGTAGGAATTAAAGCATTCATCTTTAATGCTTAGAGTGTGAACCGGTAGTATAATAGATTCTAGAACTTGTTTTGTGATGCATTCCGAGATAGCTAGTAAGACTACACTTGTGTAGTTAGGAATAACTAAATGATAAGAGGCATTAGGATAACCCTTGTTTGATACCCGTAATATAATTACTTCTTCCACATCGGTTGAGTAATTCTCCCACACCCTTTGCGTTGTACTCGTCTTTAGTACACGATACCCCTAGTTAACCCCTCAGAGCCTATCCTTTTCGCGGTTCTCTTGATTTTTCGGTTTTCCGGAATATCAATGAAGATCATTGTTTACACCCCACCCCCAAATGTACACCCAAATCGCCTTAGCCTACCCTGTATGCACTCATTTTTAGTGCATTATTGTTATCACCCTAAACCCTTAGTTCAATTATCTAGTTGCTTGCATGAGTTGCTAAGTCGAGTCATATCCTTTGTATACAGTTTTGGGATAATTGGGACTCATGGGAAAAAGTTAAAGTTTATAAAATGATTGGAAGGGAACGTTAAATTCCCTTATTTGCGTAATAACATACCCCAAGTGTTTTGATCTTTTCAATTCTGGTCAAATTAGTGTTAGAGTAATAAAAACTCAAGTGTAGGGATGTGCTATAAATCCCTATCATTTTGATGTTACGGTAGAGGATGGTAGAGTAATATGTATGAAAAAAAAAATAGAAAAAGATAAAAGAAAAAAAAAATAGAGTGTAAAAAAAGAAAAAAATACGGGCTATCATCCTACATCTATCATTTAAATTTATGTTTGTTTGTTTCAGTTATCTAGAGTTTAGAGTGTCGAGTCTTGGCTTAGCAACGCCATTCTTCGTATGCTTGTAACATAAAGATTTTTGACATGCCACCACTAAATAGCCTATCCCACCAAACCCTTTGTTTCCCTACCGTAAGCCTAACATTACAACCCTTTAAAGACCTCTTTGATAGTCTTTCCTAGGTAATTACTTTGTTAAACTCTAATTAGATTGTGTCTACAGCTATTTGATTACATTGGTAATTACTTTTATTTTCTGATCGCTATAGGTGTTTTCTGTTAGGGTTTTGTTAATCGTTTTTTAGGGTTTCGTTTTTGGTTTTTTTGTTTCGCTGCGTGGTTTACTGTTTGTGCACCTTCAAGACTCCTAATTAAGCATTCAAATTATCACCATACGATGGAGGTTGGTTAGTTTATTGGGGCGTTACGTATAAACCCTAACTTTCAGTTAGGGTTTTATCTTTTGCTTGGTTCGATTATATGGTTGCTGCTGGTGTAATTGCTTTGCGTGCCTATTGATTCATTGTTTGTGGGTTTCTTGTGATGGAGAGAGGGTTTTTTAACAAAGATGGTTCTTCGAGTAAGGCTAATTCTATAGCCACCAACGTGGATGGAAAAGAGACCAACTTGGCCGATGATGTTGATCCTACTGTTGTCGAACCACGTATTGCTGCTAGGGTTTTGCGAAACCCTAGCACTCAAGATGGTAATCTGGGTATGGAGAATTCGTTTGAATCTGTATGGGGTACCACCAATCTGGATAACACAAGTTGCAGGGATACGATTTTTGGTGGTTGGATTCGAGCAGGGGGAGCACTAGCCATGGTAAACGAATATTTCTAAGGAGGATCTTGCCCTAACGTGGTCAATGCTTCTAATTCTGGTTTTCTGTCACGGTTGATACGATTTTGGCACGTCTAACATGGACCAAACTGACCCATGGGCGGAACCTAGGGTGGGGATTGAAAGTAATTCTGGTCCCAACGTGGTGAATGCTTCTACTTCAGGTCCTAACGTGATTGGTAGTGTAACTAACGAAGTGAGGTCATTTGCTAATGTGTTAAACCCGGAACGTGTCTCTAGGAAAGTTAATTTTCGTGCCTTGGTGAATGAGACGCGCATCGATAATCATGATACGGTGCTTCCGAAGGCTGCTATGGAGGGTGTATTCAACCGGTATGAAAATACACTTGTTGGCTTCTTTGTTGGCAAGAATGTTGCTTTTCATTTGGTTAAGAACTACGTCTCCAACACGTGGGGTAAGTTTGGTTTTCAGAAACTAATGAAGAATGATGATGGTGTTTTCCTCTTTAAATTCGGTTCTAAAGAGGGTGTTGAGAATGTTCTTCAACGGGGCCCTTGGATTATTCGCAATTCTCCTCTCATTCTCACTAGATGGACTCCTGATGTGCTATTGTCTAAAAGTGAGGTAACTAGAGTTCCCGTTTGGATTAAATTGCATAATGTTCCATTACTTGCATATTCAGAAGATGGGTTGAGCTTAATTGCTACTCAAGTGGGTAAGCCGATTATGTTAGATGCTTTTACAAGTTCCATGTGTGTTGATTCATGGGGTGTATTAGTTTTTGCACGTGCTCTTGTGGAATTATCATTTGATTTTGAGCTTAAACATGTGGTGACTATGGCGATCCCGAACAAGGATGATAGTGGTTTTACTACGGCAAGTATAAAGGTGGAATATGAATGGAAGCCGCCAATTGAATGTAAAGTGTTTGGGCATGAAACCGCTTGTTGTCCTAAAGTATTATGGAGAATAATGATGTTCCCCCCACCTCTAAAGTGGATGAACCTCGATGATGGTTTAAGGTGGTGCGAGCAATCGGAAAGCCAAACCTAAAGGTATGCGAAGATGACTGGGTGGTATTAATATGGGTGGGTCCTAGATTTGCACCTAGGAAGCGGTATATGTTTGCAAAGACGAAGACAGCGTACTAGTGGTATTGCTAATGATACACCAATTACTACGTCAAACTCTTTTGGGACTCTTGAGGTGGAAGATGACTCGGGCATCCCAAGTATTGTGGCTGATTCTTTACTAAACGGTGAAGTGAATACTGTACTACTAAGAAGCAGGTATTGATGGTTCCTCGGGGGAAGGACAGTGAGGCGTCTAAGCCTCAGGAGAATGGGACTTCTTCGCTGCCAAGCTTGTGAGTGATTCATAGGATCAATGGATGTTGGTTCTACTCCCGTAGGAAAAATTGGTAAGCTTGAAAAGCTAATTATTGATGGGAAGCTACTCTTGTGGATGATGATGGTCAACCTATTCGATCTACCTCTTCTACTAAGAGAGTCAACCCTTTTCTAAAGTGGGTGAGATTGTGGTGTCGATTACGAAGATGAGGTTGTTGCTAACCCATTTGATGAGTCGTTAATATTTTTGGTGGTGGCCAGAGTTTGAAGATGAATATGATGACTATGACTTCCGACTATGCCAGGTTAAGTGATATTCGCGGGAATTTGGATTCCTTTAATGCCATGTATGACACAAAGTTTCAAGGTCCTAGGAAGTAATTTTATTTTGTTGTGTCATATGTTATCATTTGAGTAGTGGTTTGTTTTCTTGTTTAGAATAGGAAGTATCTTGTTATGTAAGCTTTATGCCTATGTTGAGATATGGGACTTCACTCATATCCATTGTACTTAGCGTTTATTTGGTTAATATATTTACCCGGGGTGCAGGATTACTCCCTTTATCAAAAAATGATAGTCTTTCCTAGGTGCTTACTATGGCGATGGAGGTTTGATCTAGTCTCAAGCCTATGGTAATCTATGTACTAGGATCGGTTAATGAGTGTTTATCTTCCATTTCAACTTGTTATATTTCATATACACCCGAGAGATGTGAGTATCCAAACACCCCATGCGAGGTGCTAGTATGTAATTTCCGTGCTTGTTAATGACTTTCTTGGGGCTTATATGTGTTGTGGACTGTTTTAAAATAATGCTTCATGACCCCTAACTTATAAATTAATTTGCTAAAAGCACATTTGCTTGAGGACAAGCAAATACCAAGTGTAGAGATATTTGATAAGGTTTTAAAATACCAAGTGTAGAGTCATTTAAGCCCTTATTTGATCACTTTTGTATCCGTTATTACTTAATATCATTCCTTTTCACTTTTTAGGTCTCTTGAAGGCAAATTGCTGTAATGACACTTATTTGGACGAAAAGGCGCGGATATACGAGGAAAATGGCCAAAGTCAAGAAATCGAGACACTCAAGCTGCTGAAGTACAAAGTGACGGCGTCAACGCGCTAAAGCTATGACGCCGTCGGAGCATTTTGTGAGGACGAAGTCAAATTTCTTATTTTCAAGTGGCGGTGTCAAGCTTTAAAAGAGTAGGCGTCGCAACTTCGGGCGACCTAGATTTGATCAAGAGGCAGTCACAAGAACAAGGTGCGCCGTCGCAAGACTAACGTGGCCAAGGCGAAACCCTAATGGCGGCGACCCGGCGTCACAAAACATAAGGTGCCGTCGCATATGTAATCATATATATAGAATCCGAATTTTGATTATTGGTGAGTAGTCTTTTGGGTAAAACCTAAAGCCGAACCAAGGCATGTATTGTACAGTATTTTAGGGTTCCAAACCCTATCTTGCATCAAGATAAGTGTTTTACTTCATTAATACAATTATGTATTTGATTATTTGTGTGTATGCTTGCATGTTCTCCATGTCCGGCTAATTTACTTGTGTGTTTGCTTAGGGAATATGAAACTTAATTATTGAATATTGATTGGTTGTCTCTTATCTTAATTGTTAATGATCTAGTAATTGCGATAGGTCATTAGATTTGTGTACTTAATGCTTGATTAATCTTTGTGAACCTTAGGTTATAGCACCTAAAGCGGTTGTAAGCTAAACCATCCAAAGAGGCCTTAGAGTTAGAGTTTATATTCCCTAGTGGGTTTTGTAGACGAGACCCTTTGTTAAGTTCAAAGAGTTAAGATAGCGCATACCCTACGACTTTAGACACACAACGCGATTAAGAATAAGGACGTGACAATTCAACCACAAATAGGAGATAATTAAGGAGTAGTAAAACCTAAGTAAACACATTTTTAAACTATCATACGAGCACACAATAATTAGACATAGACTACCATCACCTTAGATTAGATAATTAGATAAGTAGAGTAATCGGTAGCAATACCAACCCCCAAATCCAAACCCGAGATTCGTACCTTTCCATTTCCTAAAAAACATAAAAAGATAAAAATAATCTTCCTCAACCCCAACCTTAGCGTAGTAACTTCTCACTAGCATTCCTATTCCCCTAGAAAACGATATCAATACACGTGGCTTACCCTAATACTACACTACAACGATTAGGTTCACTGCCTAGGGTGTTTTAAAACTTGCTCGAAGAAAAGGAAGTTCCTTTGACCCCGAACGACGCGTGTAGCGTTATCAGATTCCAATGTAAAGTCCAAAGAGGTTGCCATCGTTTGGAGAGTGTACCTGTTCTAATCGCCTCTTTTGTGGACTGTAAATGAGAAAGGATTTTACAAATTAAGTCTGTTAACAAACTGATTTGGTCTTCTTCCCTCATTTCTTATTTTTTGTTTTTCCACAAGAATGTTATCTCACCCTACTAACCATCCGTTATGACAACGTCATATTTCTATTCAATTTATGGCGTTATCCCGAAGTTCATAATTGATATACTTCAATTACAAATCCAACTAAAAACACAAAGAAATTCTGGAAAAACTATTAGTATCTTGCTGACTAATCAATGCGATCCCAATGGCTAATAGAATTCGCCTTTATGAACCAATTAAATTTCCGGAACGATATGATTTATGAAGCTATTCTATTAGATAATAACTTTTGGATGTCAATTATGAAAAAATTATATAGCAATACTCTCACCGATACTCAGGCATGTACATTCAATCACAAAATTAGATCTAAAATATTTAAATTTTTATGTAGCGAAAAACATACCCAAATTCTTATGTTCTCTAGTGTCCAGACTCGCACAATCATTTGTTCTTTACTTGTGAGATTTAAAAGAAAGTTTGGAATGAACAAATGCTATTATTAGACTATAGACTGCCTTCGCAATGGTCTCTTTTAATAGTTTATTGTAGGAAACGGTATACATTTTTATTAATATAAATCATATTATAATAAATAAAATTAACAGTAAAAATAAATAAATGTACGAAAATTAGAAGACATACACTAATTAATGACAGGTAAAAGAAAGCAGTAAAGTTCGATGCATGAGGCTCGTGTTTAACATGGTTATCTTAAAACATATTCTTCGTCTGTTTCCCAGAGTACAAAGCTGATGTCCAGCCGGACGTGACATACTTGCCTGAAAAATCACGGAAACAAATTGCAAGTTTAATTTCAAAAGGATGTCGGAAATCATTTTCTAAGGAGCTGTATTTTTGGATGATCTAATTGAATGAGATTATGGCTTTATTTATACTAAAAAGCCATCTTGTTCTCGAAGATTAAATATGTGCTGTAATTAAACAAATCAATTACATTTGAACATGATTTTCATGTATTTTATTTACACAAAAAGATTATGTAAAAACTGTTCAATAAGTTCATATCTATTCCTAAAATAGATTAATACAAAATTTGGAAACTAGAAACCCAGCGTCTGCACCTAGCCGCGCACGTGGGTGTTAGAGTAAAACCAAACAAAAACAATTTGATAGTTGATATCAAGATTTTTATATAAACACCTCCACACTTCACTATTTGGGCGATGTGGGATGCATCTTTAAATCAAGTGGTTCACTTTGAGACACGATATCTCATTCATATTAACTCAATTTTGGACACTTTTTAGCTCGTTGCGAAGCTCTCTTCAACAATAACCCAAACCTACAAACCAATTTAAATATATTTAACATATACATATATTAAGTAGTGTCCAAAGTTTGTAAATCATTATTTTTGCAAACATTTTCCCAAAACTTATATGGTGAAAATGGTTTCCAATAGGGGTGTAACCGAGCCGAGCCAAGCCCGAGCTTGACAAGGCTCGAACTCGGTTCGAAAAATAAAACTAGGCTTAGGCTCGGCTCGATATCTCGTCAAGCTTTAACCATCTAGGCTTGAGCTCGGCTCGATACAGTTTCAAGAAAATCTCGAGCTTTGCTTGAAAAGCTCGAATATATGTATATGAATACATGATTACACATATACACCCCTATTCCAACTCCTGAACAAGTTGATTAAGGAGTTGAGACATCAGACTCGAAAAGAAGAACGAATACAATACAATACCCAATGAAGAAAACCATATAAAGAGGAGTGATGGCCAAGAAGTGTGCACTGTGTAAATGTAGAATACAAAATGTTACGTAGGAATAATTAGGGTTTGAAGGGTATATAGTTAATTATTTTTTTATGGAGTAAGTCCTTATAATTAGGTTAATATTAAATTAACCCTTATTTACTTAAAGCTCGAAAAAGCTCGAGCCGAGCTATCAAAAGCTCGAGCTCGACCCATTTTATGTTTCGAGCCAATATATTGGGCTTGAGCTCGGCTTGAACTTGATAAAAGCTCGACTCGATCAAGCCAAGCTCGAGCTCGAGCTCGAGTTGCTTGATAAAAGCTTCGCTTGTTTGCACCCCTAGATTCCAATAACAACATCAGAAGTATAGTAAGTGTTGGTGGTTATTCGCCCAGAATAGGCTTAAGATAATCAATAGCAAATCAAATACCAATACAGGTTATCGGATATCACTTGGAATCGTGCTATCACTTTCCAAAGTAAACTATTCGACCCTAATGCTTGGGTATCACAAATATCTACTTGGGATAAGACCAAATGTGCTTTATTGAGTTAGGCACAAATCAATTACCCTTTGCTAGTAAAATTCTATCTCTTTCTAATGCATAATCAGATTTCCTATTTATAGGAAATTACTCTTTACTAGTCAAATGGAATTATGAGGATTAATCGGCCCATTAATCGCCTCATAATTTTCCTCATTATAGTTAATTGTGGTTACATGACCTATTAAACGGGGTAATTATGCAGTTGTAACTGCCACTTGAATAGGTCAATGCCTGTTACAAGTTGATTCCAGTACTAGCAGTAGAAACTTTCCTACTAGTACTAACTCAGCACTAGCAGTAGAAACTTGCCTACCAGTACTAACTTAGCACTACGAGTACTAGCTTACTGAATCTCACCACTATAGATTCAGGGTGTTCAGGGACCATGAGGGTGTACACTCCATACCTCCTGACCCATTACCAGGTGTGAACTAATTCCACAATTGCACTAAATTTTCCAACAATCCTCCTCAAATTTAGTTTACTTCCTTTGCATGAAAATTAAACATAAGACAAAACATGTGCATAAACAAAAATATCCTGAGGATTGAATTTTTATCTTAGTACATTACATGTTCAAATATTCGAGAATTAGGGTGTTCTAAGAATTAAACCCTTCAACCCATTTTAATACATGAAGATAAAATACACACAAGTTTTCAAACACTTAAAAGCTTCTGACACTTTACAAGCCATGTGTCTATATCCAAATTCATAAATGTTGCAAGAGTTAACAGTCCAAAGCTCCTTGAAGCGGAAAAATTTCAACATTCACACAGGTGGTTCCTCTTTATTCATGCTCCTGCCAAGCACTTTTTCAAAAAAATTAACCATTAAGAAGTAAAGACTTCATCTTCCTTTTCAGCAGGTTCTGAGCACAACCTTGGGACGCAAAACAAAACATGTGCTCCAGTCCACTGAATGTTTAGCTTTCCACATTGAACTCAACTCCCAAGTTTCTTTAGGAGGGAGTTAGGTGTCTTAGCATTTAGTGACTAACTTGGACTTAAATCCATCCCTTTATTAGACTTTATAACCAAGTTTCTAGCTAAACTATTTGTCAAGTGATCAGCTAAATTTTGTTGAGATCTAAGAAACTCGATAGATACCACCCCATTCATGATAAGCTCATGAATCATGCTATATCTGACACCTAAGTGTCTAGACTTCCCATTGTACATCTGGCTATATGCCTTTGCCAATGTAGCTGCATTATCACAACGGATAGAAATAGGTGCTATTGGTTTAAGCCACAATGAAATCTCAAGAAGCAAGTTTTTCAACCATTCAGCTTCATTACCAGCAGCTGCTAAGGCCACAAATTCAGATTCCATTGTTGAACTGGTGATACAAGTTTGCTTCTTGGATGCCCGAGAAATTGCACCTCCACCAAGTAGGAATACCCAACCACTAGTAGATGAATTATCTTCAGTGTTACTGATCCAACTTGCATCTGTGTATCCTTCTAATACTGAAGGATAGCAAGTATATGAGAGACTATAATCCATAGTCTTCTTCAAATACTTCAGTACTCTCTGAACTGCTTGTCAGTGATGAGCACTAGGATTACTAGTATACCTGCTCAGTTTACCCACTGTAAAAGCAATATCAGGTCTGGTACAAGTCATGACATACATCAGGCAGCCAATTACTCTAGAATACTCAAGTTGAGATATATCCTTGCCATTATTAGGCATCAGCTTCTCACAAGTATCCATAGGTGTACTCACAGTAGTACAATCAAAGTAATTGTGTAGAAAACTAGAAGGGGGGTTGAATAGTTTACCAATTAAAACTTTGTTTTGAAACTTATTGAAATATCAATTGATATTGATCTTAGATATGTTAATGAAATATGCAAGCAATATGTAAAGAGTAAATAAGGAAAGAAATGATCAAACCACAACAAATTGTTTATAGTGGTTCGGTCTACAAGGACTCTTTTTCCTTGCCCTACTCCACTCCCCGAGTCTCACACTCGAGAGTTTAACTTCACTAGTCAACAAGCTCCTTTCACCGGCGGAGAAAACCTTTACACTTCACTTACACTATTTTCGACACTAAGCTAGATGTCGAGTTCTTTCCAAGGGTACAACCACTCCCACACACAATGTATTTTGAGGACTAAAATACTAACCACTCACACTCACAAGATTATGATGGTTTAATACAACAATGAAGTATGAATCAACACAAGATCATACAACACTAAACAAACAAGACTTTCAACTTCTCGTTTGAAACTTGAATGTGACTTGATCTTCTTTGCTACAAAAGAGATCACTAATATGATATGAAACTGAGTTAGAAAGGTTAGAGAGAAGATATGTATGAGAGTATGATAGAAAGGGATGAAAAACTACTTGGTTTGGCTTTGCTATTTATAGCCAAAACCATCGGCAGCATCACGGACCGCGGACCCCTTAAAAGGGTTCCACCGTTGTGGATTTTGGTGGCGCCGGCGGCAGAAGATATCAAAATCTTTGCCAAAGTCAACCATATCTATGTAAGATTGTGTAAGATATGAAGAGTACAAATCCACACAAAATATCTAATGAAATCTTCCAATGATTTCCATGATGCAACACATGATGTCATATGTTGTATTTCTATTTTCAGAAATATGCAAGTACTTAAGTAGTGTTTGGTTTTAAGAACCTAAAAAATTCTAAAACTACTATCATACATAATGATTAGAGTCATATTAAGATATGACTAATCACAAATGTAAATGCTTGAAGGATGAAGATATTGTTTGAAAAAGCTTGTTTTAATATCTATTAAACTTGACAAGCTTTAAGCTTTTATACAAAATAAATTCACTTTTGTCGTTAACAAAACTTAGGTAAAGATCAAAAATATAAATAACGTTTAATGACGATATTTGTATTTACAAATTGAATTTCCTCAACACCTTCTTAATATAATGAGACTGAGAGATAGAAATTCTTTTACTTTCATGTTTAATCCTAATACCAAGGATAACATCAGTCTCCCCCATATCCTTCATGGAGAACCTTGATGACAAAAATTCCTTTGTCAGGTTAACCTAATTTTGGTCAATCCCAAAGATCAGCATGTCATCAACATATAGACAAATAATGACTTCTTTACCAGATTCATCAAATTTGCTATACACACATTTGTCAGCTTGGTTAAAAACATAACCACTAGAGAAAACCACGTCATCAAATTTGTGATGACATTGCTTAGGTGCCTGCTTTAGTCCATAAAGTGACTTAATCAATTTACATACCTTGTTTTCATTGCCAGGCATGATGAAGCCGTAAGGTTTGTTCATATAGACCTCCTCTTCCAATTTAAGAAAGCTGTTTTCACATCCATCTAATGAATAATCAGATTGTGAATAAATGCCAAAGCAATCAGCAGTCTTATAGTACTGATACGAGCCACAAGGGCATAAGTATCAAAATAGTCTATCCCTGACTTATGTTTAAAGCCGTGAATGACTAGTCTAGCCTTGAACTTTTTATTAGTTCCATCTACCTTCATTTTCCTTTTGAAAATCCATTTGAAACCCAAAGGTTTGCAACCAGGTGGTAGATCAACCAACACCCAAGTGTTGTTGCCCATGATGGAATACATCTCATCATTGACTGCTTCTTTCCAGAAAGCAATATCCTGAGACTTCATTGCTTCTTCAAATGTCTTGGTTTCATCCTCAACAATGAAGCAATAGGAGTATTGGTTAGAGACCTCATCCCTTGTTCCTTCAATTAAATATAATTGAAACTCAGGTCCAAATGAGTTTGGATTCTTGACCCTTTTGCTCTTTCTGAGCATAGATTCAGGTTGTTAAATCACAACCTTATGAGGGACCACTGATGGCTCTTCATCAGGGACTTCTGATACACTAGTGTCATGAGTTCCATTAGGAATCCCCTTTCTTGGTCTATGGACTGATGAGAATCTATTCTCATCAAAGATTGCATCGTTTGATTCAATTATGGAGTTAATAAAAACATATTCATTAGATTCAATTGAAACAAAGATGCAGTCAATGCCTCTTTCACCCAAAGCTTTCAGCTTTGGATCAGGGAGTCTTACAAAAACCCTACAACCCCAAACCCTGAGATATTTTAGGTTGGGTTTTCTTTTAGTCCAGAGTTCATAAGGGGTAACCTTGTTTTTTTTGTTGGGAACCCTATTTAATAAATAGTAAGTTGTTAACATAGATTCTCCCCAGAACCCTTGACTCAGTCCTGAATAGGACAACATGGAATTAACCATCTCTTTCAGTACCTTGTTTTTCCTTTAAGAAATACCATTTTACGGAGGAGTATAGGGAGCAGTCGTTTTATGGATAATACCAACAGACTGAAAATACAGAGTATCCATGTACTCACCTCCTCTATCAGTCTCGAAATCTTTTGATCAGGGACCCAATTTGCAATTCAACTTCAGTTTTAAATACTTTGAATTTATCTAATGCTTCATCCTTAGTATGTAACAAATAGACATAACAAAACCTAGAAGCATCATCAATAAATGTCACAAAGTACTTCTTATTCCCTAAAGAGGGAGTGACATGCAAATCACACAGGTCACTGTGTATTAGCTCCAAGAGCTTAGTTTCACGTTTAACACCCTGAAAAGATTTCTTATTTATCTTGGTCAACATGCAAGTTTTACAGTTTTCTGTGTCCATGTCAAATGCTGAGATTAACCCATCTTTAGACATATCTTGCATCCTCTTATAGTGTACATGGCCAAGTCTAGCATGCCAAAAGGTAGAGTCAGTCAGGTCAGTGGTGGTCATAAAGGCTGAATTATCACATTCATTAACAATATTAAGCCTGGACATTTGATTACACACATAGCCAAAACTAATAAGCACACCATGTTTTGACGAAACAAATTTATCAGATTCAATAACTTGTTTATAACCATGATTATTCAAAACATTACTTGAAATCAAGTTTTCCTTATATCAGGAACATGAATAACATTAAACAAAGTTACAATCTTTCCGGAACTAAACTTAAGATCTACACAACCACGTCCATGCACCAAGGCTGTTGACTCATTTCCCATGTGAAGAATAGAACCATCATTCAGTGACTCATAAGTCTTGAACCAGCTTCTATCTTTGCACACATGAATAGTTGCTCCAGAGTCAACCTACCACGCAACATCATCATCCTGCATATAGTTTGATTCAGATACATATGTAACATAATAAACCTAAAGTGATTCATTAAACATATGCTGACCCTGTCAGAGGAACTGAACCATTCCATGATCCACTAGTGCCTGATTCATTGGTTTTACTACCAATCTTAACACCTTTGTAATCCCTTTTAATGTGACCAGATTTGCCACATTTCCAACAAGTAGGTGTTGCCTTCTTGTTAGGGTATGCCCGTGTGTTATCTTGATGTTTACATTTACCCTTGTTGTCATTGTACTTTATTGACAACAGGTGCACTAGTAGCATTGCTACTCTTTGGCTTGTCATTATCCTGCACTATGAGAGATTCCTCAATGCGCAAATAACTGCCCAACTCAACAAGAGTTAACTCCTCCTTTTTATATTTCAAGGTATGCTTGAAATCATCCATGTGCATTTTGTGTTGTGTAAACCTTTCAAGTATACCAAGAAGTTCATTGTATTGTTCCATAATTGGTATTGAATCAGTCATTTTGTAATTTGTGAAATTACTTACAAGAAACTTATTACTTGATGCATCCTCAGCCATATATTTGGCGTCCAAGGAATCCCATAGTTCTTTGGAATATTTGAAATTCTGATAAATATCAAAGAGAGAATCTGAAATACCATTGAGGATTAAAACTCTGCAAATGTAATCATCATTCTCCCATTTGTTCCTCTTCCTGATCTGCTCAACAGTAGCATCATCTCCATCATCAAGAATAGGTGTAGCCAGAACATAGACCACACTCATGCTTGAAAGAACAAAATGCATCTTCTTTTGCCATCTTCTGAAGTCCACCCCTTCAAACTTGTCAAGCTTGGCAAAGTTTGAAGTCATGTGTTTCATAGCAACAGCAGCCATTGATTATCACAAATTAGTTTACTTTGATTGTTGGTGGTTATTCGCCCAGAACAGGGTTAAGATAATCAATAGCGAATCAAATACCAATACAGGTTACCGGATATCACTTGGAATCGTGTTATCACTTTCCAAAGTAAACTATTCGACCCTAATGCCTGGGTATCACGAATATCTACTTGGGATAAGACCAAATGTGTGTTATTGAGTTAGGTACAAATCAATAACCCTTTTCTTACAAGTGTTTATCGTTTTCTATCTCTTTCTCATGCATAATCAGATTTCCTATTTATAGGAAATTACTTTTTACTAGTCAAATGGAATTATGAGGATTAATTGGCCCATTAATCGCCTCATAATTTTCCCCATTATAGTTAATAGTGGTGACATGACCTATTAAACGGGGTCATTATGCAGTTGTAACTGCCACTTGAATAGGTCAATGTCTGTTACAAGTTGATTCCGGTACTAGCAGTAGAAACTTGCCTACCATTACTAACTCAGCACTAGCAGTAGAAACTTGCCTACCAGTACTAACTTAGCACTACCAGCAGAAACATGCCTACCTGTAATAACTTAGCACTACCAGTACTAACTTAGTGAATCTCACCACTATAGAGTCAGGGTGTTCAGGGACCTTGAGGGTGTACACTCTGTACCTCCTGACCCATTACCAGGTGTGAACTAATCCCACAAGTGCACTAAATTTTCCAACAGTAAGAAGACTAACACTTGGTGCAGCTGCATATGTCATTTGGAAGGAGAGAAATTATAAAATCTTTCAACAGAAAAAGAGAGATGAAAAGGCCTTAACAAAGATCATTATTGAAAGGGATTGTCTATTAACACAAAAAATAATTTAAAAATTCAAGAATCTTTTTCAATAAAAAATAGATGAAAATTGGGTCCTCGGCTTTAACGGTTGCAAAGAGACATTATTGAAAACATAAGGATGACATTGTTGAGTCTCAAAGTTAAAGATTCAGATGCAGTGAAGGAAATTGAAAGAAGATGGAATGTTAATCTGATGAAAGCTTCTGTATAATGTCTTCCTAAAGATAGCTAATGGATGCTTGGATTGAATGATTTCTATTAGATTTAGTTTCTTTGTCTAGTTTAGAATGAAATGTTGAATGCTATGTAGACTTTTTTTGTAGCCTTTTGTTTATGTTTCTGTGGTCTTGTCTAGCATCATGGGGACTATCCGTGGGTGTCTAATTTGGCTTTGTAGCCTCTTTTGTGTTATCTATACAACTCAACTTCTTACCCAAAAAAAAAAAAAAAAAACTACATACAGAAGCCAGAACATAAAACCAAACATAAACAAGATATTTAAAGAAACTCTGAGAGGCACAAATATAACGGTTATCTAAAATTCTGGATGTGGATTTCAACTGATTATTGCAACTTGAAGTTGTGATAGTCGGTTTTGTGTGACAGGGTGAAAGCAACATCGATCCTGAATTAGGGGGTGTTTGGATAGGCTTATTTGAGTAGCTTACTGACTCACTGTATTCTCAAAATATAATGAGATGTCTTGAGTACCTGCAAAGCTTATTGCTTACCCAAATAATCTGCTTTATATAAGCCATTTTGGAGGTGCTTATCTCTTTTTATTTCTATTTTTTTTAACTGCGAATATTAATAAAAAAGAAAGAGGTTACCAAGAAACTAGATAGAAAAGGCCTAACTAATTGAGTCTATACAAGCAACTAAAGAATTATCAATCCAAACTGCTTGTTGAGCTCATAAGTTAATAGGCTGTTTTGTATAAGCTAACACAACCTATTTCTTTTCTTATGAAAGGCAAATTAACAATCTCACAGTATAAACCACACATATATCTCACACGTGTCCGAGTTCGGACTTGAATTCACAACCAATTAATTTGGAAGCAATTTGACAAACCGCTAAGCTACAAACCTATTTCACGTACATAAGTTTCTTTAAAGGAAACTTTATTTTATGATAAATGTAAAATTACCTACCTATTTTGCAATTCATTCAAGACAAATATCATTTCAAAACACCCTTCAAATCGAATTTTATCTAACGAGAAATCAAACACGCACAGAAAATTGCTATACTATAATATATAATAAACCTGTCAAGCCCCAACTGAACCCCCTAAGACCTAAGTACACTGCAAGTAACATCCAGCCAACAAAGTAACGAGTATATACCTTACAATTGGAGCAATTAAAAAGGGATCTTTTATTTTTTATTTTATTTATTTATTTTTTATTTTTTAAAGTTTTCATGAGTTCTAAAGAAATGAAACAGGAATGGTTATCCTTTTTAACAGATTTTAGGGTTGTCGAAGGGGTGTTTGGGTCTCATTTTCAGCTCAGACTTTGTTTTTGTCAATGCCTACTTAATACTATAAGAACAAACCCATAGTTATACTTCTAAATAAAGACATTTTGTTTTCAAGTACATATAATTAGAAGAAGGTTAAAATGAACATATGGCATATGATAAACCAACATCATAGAAGAATAAATGAGCAGAGTCAATGAAACAACACAACGGACTTCATTACCATAAGGTCAAAGAAAATAACCATAAACTGGAGATCTAGCTGCGACAGTTAATTAATAAGCTTATGACCCACAAAGATTGCAAAAAGTTTGCCAACAATTAACTAGGAAATAAAATAGTTATATGCATTTGGAATGCAGTAGCAATTTATAGCCTGAACAAGAACTGAGAGGGCCACCGATCAGTTAATCTGAATCACTATCAGAGTATAATGGTGATTCACTATCAGGGTATAACGGCAATTTAGAATCACTAAACTTGATGTTTGATGGATAAGTGAAACCGTTCTGTTTCAAATCCGCGAGAGTCTACAAACAGTAAAGAACAGCAATGAGAAGAGAACAATATATGAAGAAATTAAAATAGCAATGAAATTACAATAATCACTTCTGAGTTTTTTGGGTAAAGTAATTCCTTTTCTAATCGATTATGTACAGGTCAAAATAATCGGTTGTGAAGAAAAATAATTACTTAGATAAGCCTCAAACAACTAAGTGTCTAATTCCGATTCTCTAAGTATGTATAAGTTCCAACTAGTGACTTCAAGCAAGATAACAGTAACTGATAAGTACCAACCACAAAATCCATTGATCAATTCATTAGCAAAGACACAAATTGTTATATAAAGAAAAAGAATAAAAAAAAGGAAAACATCACCTTGAATAAAAATGCTCCGATTTCAACCTCCTTGACATGGCGAAGACTTAGTATAACTCCTTTAAGCATTTCTCCTATCTCTTAATGATAAAAGTGCCCAACATAGATAAAATTTAGCTTAGCTTTAGCCAAAGAAGATACATCTTGCAACAAAAGCTTCCGCGTTGAAAAATGACCTTCGATGGTTAGTGATAACAAGTTTGGAGCATTGATTTCAATAACATCTCGACGATTATTGTACCCATCAAACAGAAAGTTCTTAAGACTCTTGGAAGTAATATCAAGCTGCCTAAAACCATAGCAACGAACCAACTGCCAAGTTTCCAGTAGAGGACTTCCTAATAATATATTTTTAATCAAATCTTCATCTAATTTCCCTTTTGTAATACTCAAACTCTTCAGATTATTCCAACTAATAGCGCTAACAGGATTTAGTATGCAACTTTCCAACTTCAGATGAGTAAAGCAAGAACTGATGAAAACCAACTCATTTAACATAAACACACCTCTCAATTTCTTAGTCCGTAACCTTAAATTTAGTTCTTCAACGTTACAATTTACAGCATGGCGAACCCAACTTCTGATTTGTGATTCAAACCGGATATTGTATTTGGTGGTCAGTTCAAATTTTTTTAGCTTTACTTGGTGACATTGGATAAGGGTTTTGTCAGGAAACGAAAAAAAATCAGAGAGCAGCATATGATATCCATCAAGGTCATTAAAAATGAGAACAGGAACAGAAGGCCAAAGATGCTCCCATCGTTTGGAAAGAGTACCAGTTCTGATGGCCTCTTTTGTGGAGTCTAAACGTGCTAGTAAATCAAGTAACAAGCAATCTGGTAATGCACTTATTCGATCTTTCTCTTCCATGGCGGCAATAGAGCTCTTGCTGCTTTCCCCCTTGAAAAACTGTAACATAACTTGCATCTAATTATACCGAAATGGTGATATATTTAATGTACACCACAATAATGTAATCTTGCCCTATTGGCCTTCCTTTACGACTTCAGAAAATACCAACAAAGAGTTATTTATATTCACCACATTATCACTAAGTTTATTTTTTATTTTTTATTTTTTTTTTTCTTTTTGGTAACCATGATTTCCGACCTTTTGGCCGAATATCCACTTATAAATTGATACACTTTATAAATTTATATTTTTTTTATAAATTGATACAATTTATTTACAAATTCACTTACTAACTTACAGAAATCATGGATTAATATTTATAGAATCGTACGACTTTTAAAAAAAAGATCCCGAATGGGTGACTAGGATTCGTCTTTCTAAACCGAAACATAATGTAAGATTCTAATGATCATCATAAATGCTTATCTGAAAATGGGTTATATTACCCGCTTTGGTTCGCGATTCTTGCCTTTAGTAGTCTGTGTGATATGGCCAACAGGGAAAGACATTTCCTGTACAAATTTGAAAAACTTTAGTTAAACAAAAACTTCTTGATATTATTTAGGAAGCACATTCGCCTGAAATAACCTTATCATTTTGTTACTTAAATAACAATAATCACAAAGTGTTCTCTTTCACTCCCAATATTTCATATCATTAACGTCGCTTTAACTTATTTTATTTTCCTTCTTTACCATTATAGTCCTAGGCTCACTATATTGCAAGATTGACAAGAAAAATGTAAAGCACCCACAGATATTTGGCATTTGAGGTGAACTGTATAAAGACAAATTAATCACTATCAAAATGCAAACCTTAAGCAAATAATATGATTTTATGTGAATTAAAAGCAATTCTTAGCAAAACCTGGTACCATATCAACTCGACAGATCAGAAGAAAAAAAAAGCACTAATGGAAACAATCAAAATAGACTTTAATTAAATTAATATATATCAAAACTGTACACTCTAAGAAAAACTTCTTGAGGTCGTTTATGAAGCACATTCATTTTGTTATTGTAGTAGCAATATAACAATCACAAAGTGTTAACTTACGCCCAAAATAACATTATCATTTTGTCATTAGCATGGCTTCAAATTCTTCTATTTTCCTACTATTCTACTCCTACGCCCACTGAATTGCTAGCTAGATCCACAAGATAAATGTAAGGCTGCCACAGAAATTGGGCATTTGAACTAAACTTTATAAAGACAGATTAATCACTATCAGAACACAAACCCTAAATTTCATGATAACTGTAGCATTTTTTGCAAAAATATAGTAACATATCAACTTAACAAATACAAAATAATAATAATAATAATAATAATAATAATAATAATAATAATAATAATAATAATAATAATAATAACGTGGTGCGTTATACTCTTGTTGATATCTGTTCTCGGTCGGGGATTTCGGCCCGTAAAGAAGTTGATATTGGGCTTAGTGGAGGAAGGGACAAACCCTTACGTCCAGCTGATATATTGCTCTACTCGTGGGATGGAGGACTTGATGTATGTGTCGATTTGACAGGGTCATCGCCCTTGACGCAAACTGGTATGGTTGATTTTGTGCCGGGTAGTGCGGTTTTAAAGGCCGCACAACGTAAACGCATCAAGTATGAGGCTAAGTGCGCGAATATTGGGTATGGTTTTCTCCCCTTCTCATTCTCTTCTTTTGGGGAGCTTGAGAAGGATGCGTGACTTTCTTGGCGAATCCGAAAGTTCTCTGTGACTCAAGACATTGGGGCGTCTTGCTATTCATATCTTAGTAGGATTAGCTTTGCTATTAGAGGAGTGGGGGCTCAGATAGTATCACGGCTCCCCACTAATTTTTTGTAAATCCTATGAATTTCTAATAAAGTAATGTTTATAAAAAAAAAAATAAATAAATAAAATAAAAAATAATAATAATAATAATAATAATAATAATAATAATAATAAATAATAATAATAATAATAAAGTGATGTTATAATAAAAAAAAATAAAATAAAATAAAATAATAATAATAAAAAAAAAAAAAAAAAAAAAAAATTGAAATTGAGATATAAATCAAAATCTTACACTCTTAACACTGATCTAGCAAGAATCAACTAACATCAAACACAAAAAAGGCCAAAATTGATATCTTGTAAGAATTTAAAACAATTAATACACTTCAAGTTAGCTAGATGTAAACATTACATCTATAGCCAGAGTTACATCGATCAATGGATGAGATTAATCAAAGCTTTCAAATATTAATATCTTTCGTAAAAAAATATATCATCGAACATTTAATTATCATAGCACTTTATACTACATTAATACAATTAAAAAAATCATATATGATAAAACACTAATTTGAATATCACATTAGGTAAATAATATATGATATAATATCATGTGATATTAGTGTAATATCACATATGATATTACATATAATATCACATGTGTACTATCATATATGATTTAACACTAATATCATGTTTTATCATATATATTCAATGTATTCATAGTAATCAAAAAATAACAAAAAATGAAAAACGATTTTTCTAAGTATATCAAAGTGCTCTATAGATAATTAAATAGCGATGGTGTAAATATTTTCAATTAACGATTAACGGTTTAAAAGATATTTAAATTATAAAAAATAGGTGAAATAATAAAATGTAATCTCACCATTGATCTTTAGATATGTATAGTATATGTAAAAGTATGTAAAATAACTATATATATATATATAAAAGATTTTGAGGATGTAAAGGATGATTCATGTATATACCTTGTCGTCATCCATTGTGTGTGCTCTGACGAGTGACGTGAATAAAACAGAAAATGCAGAAATGAAAAAGAAACAATGAACGGATTTTATTCTATTTATTTTTGCAGAAAACATGTGTGTTTTGCTAACCATATATATATTTAAAGTTTCATTTAATGCATCTTTATCTATTAGTATCATACCCGCGTATAACGACGAACAATGTCTATATATCGACAAAATTAGGTCGTAAGTTGTCCGGATGTAAGATGTAGGTGTATAAATGTGTTAGGTTAGAGATATTAAAGCATTTCCGATGCTTTTGACATGTGTCAAGTCTATATGAATACCATGTCATGCCACATAGATTACTATATAAACTACCGTTCATATAATTAAACCCCCATCTTTAATGCTATGAAATTCATAAAACCATAAGTGGCTACGTTATCATTTTATTAATTATCATTATATTATAGGAGGTGATTTACATTTTTAATCTTTTAAATTTTTTATTTGCACACTCACTGTACGAACATATTAATCGAGATATAAATATGATACAACTATCTGATATTGTAAATGGAGTGCCGCAATCAAAAGTAAAAATGTGCAAATAAATTTTCTTTTATTATCTCCTAATTCATGTGAACTAGTATGAGTGTGTCAATGTTTATTTCTCTCTCCATGGTTTATACACATGGCCTTATTTATTTATCTTTTCTAAAAACTTTTAAAAGTTTTGTGCTACAATGCAAATTTATGATTAAATACATAAGCTATTGGAGATGCTCTTTGTGTTTTATAACAGAGTATAAATAATTAAAGTATTAAATATAGTTGTATAAACGTAAAAAGAAACACTTTATTAGCGGTATCATATTTTATTTTACTTTACGATGTGTTCTCGAGATCCATAAACAGGAGAAAGGAAGAGAAGTGGAAAGAAATTGAGAAGTTTTGTGTTCTTGAGATTTTTTATGGGGAAGAAAGGAAGAGAACCGGAAAGAAGTGGAAGGAAGTTGTAGTTGTTTTTGTGGTATCAAATCTTCTCTCCGGTTTTGGGAGGAAGATAACTTCCCTTCTCTTCTCTTCTCTCCTTTCTCTTCTATTCTCTTCTTTTAATGATCTAACTCGAGAACTCAGCGTTAATGCTACTAACAAACTAATTATAGTAATATTTTTTCAAAAAAATTTATTGCATTAAATATTATTTATTTTGTCAATCCATCAACAATGGTAAAAATGTTATGGTTGTTGTGAGGTCATATTATGATATTATCTTATAATACACAAATGCTTTTTTAATATAGAAATACTTAAAATTCAACATTGCTTATTATAGTAAGATTCAATAGTTTCAGCATTATAAGTTTTTAAGCTAAAAGTACAACTACTTTAATGATATTAATATAATCAATATTTTTAATATAATTAATTAATTGACTGGTTAATAACTACAAATAATGCAATTATTAAAGT
Source organism: Chrysanthemum makinoi (assembly GCA_910596185.1). Taxonomy (NCBI): domain Eukaryota; kingdom Viridiplantae; phylum Streptophyta; class Magnoliopsida; order Asterales; family Asteraceae; genus Chrysanthemum; species Chrysanthemum makinoi. The sequence goes on along the minus strand of OU343223.1, from coordinate 27,069,023 downwards.
ACCATTTACATAAGAAATATAAATTATCAAGCATATTATACAACAGACATAAACACAATTCTTGCATTAAATATCACTAATACAAATAATAAAACACATTATACAAATATTCAAGCTTGAACGGGAAACGGGCCAAACGGGCACGGGAAAATTTTGACTTTTGATGTCTTTTACATTTATTTTAGGGTACACGATGCTGCAACGCGCAGGTACCCTATAGCTAAACTATAAAACTCTTTGTGCTATAAATGTTTTGTCACTATACATTACACATTTAAAGTTTTTAATTTTCTCACATCACTCAAATGAGTTTAATAATGAAAAAGTTCAAAACCATAAAATTTTTTATGACATATAAGCATAATATTTAACGGATTTTATACTTTTATTTGAAATTCTAGAGAGAGAAAGGTGAAAGAAAATGTGTCTGTTATGATTGGAAGATATATGAATGATACAACACTTTCACACACCCTTCATGGAGAGTCATGAGGGGGTACTTTAGACTTATTACAACAGTAGATTGCCTTGTGTATTGATGATATCAAATAAAGTCATATTAATAGCATCATTTATCTTATAGATATTGCTTGTTTTATATCATCTTATATAAAATTTGGTACTTAATTGCTTAAATGTTTCAATCTTAGTTATTATCAAGCAATTAGTGAAAGTTAGCAATAATGGACGTGTTTTGAAGCAAAACAAATCAAGTTCAAGAAAGTCCACTAAACTGACAAGAATACGCCGTATCGTTCTAAACAAATACGCCGTATACCAAGACTTGGACGCTTATTAAAACCATTGCCTGAATATAAAGAATATGCTGTATCCAAATATTGGATACGTCGTATATGAAAGTTTGGTTAACAAGAAGAACGAACTTGTTTTAGTCCAGATACGCCTTATTCACTTCTGAAGATACGCCGTATCCAGTACGATCACTTCACCAGATATCCAAGATAAGAAGACTCGATATGCCGTATTCATCAACATAATACACCGTATCAAGGAGGCGGTGTACGAATATTCTGGAATATATTAATCTTGGACCATACGCGAAGTTACACGGATATGCCGTATTGGTAAAACCAATATGCCATATCGACCGTATTCGAAAACCTATAAATAGAAAACCTAAAGTATGGTTTTCAAAGAGAAGATAACTACTAAGTACGAGACCAGAAGACGAAAGAAGACCAAGAGGGTCCTGCTAGTGCTATAATTCCATAGGAGAACTCTTGTAATTGTTATACTACACTATAATCATTCAGTTAGCATATTTTTCCTTTATGATTTATACTTCAATCGTACAGAATATGATAGTGTGTATGATTATTATGAGCTATTTCCTGTAGGTATTAGTCAAGTTATGATTATTTAATGTTTTGATTTGTTTATATGGATTGTTTACTTATTCGTTGCATGTAGATTATGTTTATCACTTCATACACGTTTGTGCATATGATAGAGATCTCATTCAACTGATTATTGATTCATTGATAGTCCTTAATTCGCGATAGCGTAAAGTGGATGATGAACATTATTTCAGGAGAGTCACATATTACATGGCTTTATGACTAGATCAATATCGCTATGATCATTAGGCTACTAGGTATAAGGTTAGGGCATACATTTGTAATAAAGCACTTGTTATTTGCCTTGGTAGTGATACCGTATAGCGGATAAATTTATAATTAATTGTGAGACTTTATAACGGGTTTGGTTAATTATGACACGATTAATCTATTTAAAATCTCGAGTTTAGGGAGAATTATCACCTAGTTTACATTAGAAACCAACAACGAATGAAGTGAAATTACAAAAACTTGTACACAGATCTAGCATTTATCTGATTAACTTGGTTAATTTGTTTTCCTTACTATCGGCTTGACCTCTTCTTTATAATCCGTGTTTCTGATTGTGTGTGTTATTTATCTCATTTACAGTTTTATTAAATCTAAACCTCGTGCCAGTCTCTCAGGCTAAAAACCCTTTTTGCTGCGTTAGAATTAGGTTTAATTAGACTAACTTAGATAATTAAAATACTAATAGATTTAAGTGTTAACTTTCACTCTTAGTGATCGATACCCTACTTACCAACGAACCTATAATTGATCGGGTACACTGCCTGTTAGTGTTAGTTAATAGGTAAAGTCAGCATAAAACGAATAGTAAAACTTGAATACAAATATTAACTACACACAAAGACATATCAAGTTTTTGGCGCCACTGCCGGGAGTGAATTTTTTAATACTTGTATTTATTAGTATTTTGATTTAGGTTTTGTGTTTTTAGTTTAGGTATTCTTAGATTAGTTCATTGTTTTAATTTGTGCATTCTAGTTAAGTTGTATTTTAGTTTAATTTTACCTTTGCAATTCACCATTTCATTTCTATTGCACGAGAGAAATTATTTCAGGAAATGAATGGACCTCACGTGACTATAGAGGAATATATTCAATGTCTGACTGAAAAAGCCCATAGGAACAATCAAGTTTTCAACTGGGAAACTGCAAAGTACGGTAAGATAAGGGGACAACTCGATGAAGGTAATATTGGTTTCCTTCGACCTTTTAAAATTAAATTCCCAGCTATTGTTTATAGTGATGCATTAAATTATGAGATATATTCTTTACCAACACTTAGTAATAATGTATGTGTAAAAATAAAAGAATCGTCACCTTTACCTTACTTCAAAAAACGTTTAAGTACAAAGGATATGGGTGAATCCCATATCTCAGCCCGTTACATAGGTGAAAAAGCTTACATAACAAGATACTTACTATTCTCTAAAAAAGAAAATAAGCCACTACTCAAAAGATAGCATTAAACTCATATGAAAACAAAATTACTTCCTACCAAGGCCTTGGAGCTTGATACTATACGTGTCATAAAGAGCATCCAAATTCCTTGAAAGATCGTAGACCTGATCCGCATAGTCATCATAATCATCTTCACGATCCTGACCACGACCAAATAGGTTCATTGACTCATCAAAAGTGTTCACCACCTCCTCTTCATCACTGTCAGAATCAAAAATCTCTCCCACCTTAGAGAATGGGTTAACCCTCTTAGTAGAAGAAGTAGACAAAGTAGACGGAAATTCCTTATTATTACCCGGATAATCAAACTCTTTGATAAGATTACCATCATCATCCACAAGAGTAACTTTTCCATCAATAAGAAGCTTTTCAAACTCCCTAATTTTCTCAACAATAGGGGTATGACTAACCTCGTTAGTTTCCATTGAATCGGTGGCACCCGCGTCCATCACTTTAGGAGCCACCACATGCTCCTTCACTTTGTCATCAATAACAATTGGATCTTGTGATACACTACCAGTCTCTTGAGACCCCTCCTTATTAGTAGCCATTGTAGTACTAGATTGAGTCAGAAACCCTTCCTTGGTAAGCTTAGTAGGCATAGTACAATTATCAGTATCAATCGTGTTAAGAGCTTCAAACGCTTTAGATGTAACAACTTTAGTTTCACTAGTGCTAGCCACATTCGCCGCCTTTTTCTTAGTACCATCCACCTTTTTGGTCACAGAAGTTGCTTTAGGTAGATAACGAACCTTAGTACCTACATTAGGTTTAGTAAATCCCCGTTTACCCAGAACACTTTGACCACCATTCTACCCCTATTCTTGCTAATGACCGTTTGAAAACCATCATTAACACTCTGTGTAGGCTGAGTATGGGATGGGGCAGATTTAGGACAATCCCTCAGAGTATGACCAAAAAGCTTGCACGTATCATACCTTGGCGGTATCTATTCGTATTTAAACAGTGAGACTCACCCGAAGAACCTTATCTGCCCGAACTTCAATCAAGCACCTAGCAAAACTACTACGGCCCCAAGAATCCAAGCACATTTGACTAGTGTAAGAATCTAACATTTTTGGCGTACCAATCAATGTAGCAAGAAGAACGAGACCATCATCAGAAAACATAGCCAGAGGAATATCATGAAATTTAACCCACACCGGAATGTTAGTCAAATCCTCTTTAAGCAGATTAGTATTCAACGTCCAAGTTTTAAGAATAATTGGCACATTCCTTATCATCCACGGTCCGTTTTCCAGAACATCATCAACACCTTTACGAGAGGAAAACTTAAAGAAAAAGAACCCCTTAGCATTCATCATAAGCTTTTGAATACCTTACTTGGCCCACGTATTATGAACATAATAATCAAAAACCGGAAAAGCAATATGTTTACCAAGAAAATAACCATAAAAGGGTATTCTAAAATTTAGAGTTTACCTTCTCCACGACTTTCATAGGAACGGAGAGATCCACCCCATTAGACGTGTTACTACATTCCAACCAATGAAAATTAGACTTACGCTTCGTAGAAACAATTGACGTAGCACCCGCATATGAAACCGGCTTTACACTCAGGACACCTGTTAGTTGGGGCTGATTATGAACTTTGGGAGACGAATTAGAAGCAACATTAGTATCATTGTCCACCTTCTCCGCATTCTTTACTTCAACACCGCGCATAGCTTCTTCAAAAGTCTTACACGACTCCAAAACAACTGGATCAAGACCATAATTCGGCTCAGCCTCATTCCTACTGTTAGGGTTCATTATCGATTGTAGAAACGACTCACCAAGGCTAACAGTGGGGTACAGAACAGTTGTAATCCCATGAGCTACGTTTACATCCTTTGTAGTCCCAAGATAATGAGTAGAGGGCTGCTCCACCACACACGAAGTGTTATTAGCATTATAATTCACATTACCATGAGATTCGAACCCATAGGAGTATCAAGGGAAACCGGCTTCACTTTCTTAGAAGAAGTAGCATTAATCTCAGAAAATGGTGGGAATTCAGATGGGATAGCATCCTCTACATCCAAATTATTACCACTATTAGCATCCTTAGTCGTAGCTTGCTCAACATCGGGTACAAACCTGGTGTTAGTAGCAGGTTCAAACCTAAACTCACAAGGCTACTACGGTTAGTAGCAGATTCAAGGCTACCTGCTTGCTCGTTAGGTGGAGTAATCACATGATAATCTGAGCTAACTTGATCGCCAAGTTACTTGTTACACCACTTCCACCCAAAGGTTTATCAGCGACAGTTTGCCAGCAGATTAAACCCCTTTGGACGCACTATTAAAATTCAGAAAACCCTTTTCTATCTCTCTATAAACCCACTAACAATCTCCAAGAACAATCAAAAATAACCAAAGAGAAACAGGCAGCATGCAGCTGCCACAAAAATGGAACAAGAAAAAGAAAGAAAACCCTAACTGAAACAGTCAGGGTTTTACGTGAAAGCACCACCAGAACCTATCCTCCAGCCATAATAATCGATCACTAAAGAATAAGAGTGATTATTATATCTGAAAAGAAAGCTTTTAAGAAAAGATTTTCTAATAAAGAGAAATTCAATGTCTTAAATATTGACAAGGACCTCTTTTCTTATGAATACCATCTTTTAAAAATTCAAAAACAACGAACAACAATAGTTGTGATTTTGTTAACTTTGGTATTAAGCAGTTTTCGGATAATGTTCCTTGTAAGTCACTACTTGATACCACGAATTATTTTGTCAATCCCTCTCAACTTGACAAAGTTTTCAATCCAAATTTGGAATTGCTTTCTTGTATTAATTCAATACGACTACGTATTGGCATCATGGTTCGACGATACTTTAATAAGGTTGTTCTAACGGATATGATTAAAAATTTATACATACCGGTTGGCATTCTCTTTGACCCTAAGTTGGTATAGAAGGAAAAAGGTTGTGGATACTAAGCTACGTTCTCCTTTTGAAAGTCTTCATGACCTCTTAATATTAATTGTAGTTCAACTAAACATCATTAAGCCGTATTCCACTTTATTTAAAAAAAAGTTTGACCAGTCAACTAGTATTTATGTAATATGGCGTATACCACAAAGCTGAATACGGCGTATCGATAAGATGGTATAAATACCTTTGTATAAGCCATATCCATTTTTTACCACACACAATTACCACTAAAAACACACACTCTTTGGTGATTAAAATTGAGATGATCCACTCTTGACTCTTTCTCTTGTTATTTCTTTGCTCAATCATCAACGATCAAGGTATATATCCTAATCTCTTAATATTTTTGTATTAATTTCGATATTATGAAATTAGGGTTAAGTAAATTTGGGAAATTTAAAGTGAATTGAATTGAGGGTTTTGGTTAGAATGTATTTAGAAGGATTTTCCCTAATATTAATTAGATAATTTATTCTAATTGGACCGGATTAATTTAAAATTAGGGTTAGGGTTCCACTTGAGATGAAATGGTATGAAATATGGAGTGTGTGCTTGTGGGGTTGGTAAATTTTGGATAGATTACATTTTGGGGTAAATGAAGCTATCTTGTGTTTTTTTAGTTTGCGCCAAATCGTTGACTTTGTGATTTTATGAATTTGACTGCACTTATATTCTACTGCAATAACTAATACGGCGTATTCATAATTGGATGCGGCGTATTGGTCTTTTATTCCCAAAATATTTACCTTAAACTTGATACGACGTATTTATTAAATTAGATACGACGTATTGGATTATGTCCCCAATACCCCATATAGCATATAACTGGATACTGAGTAAACAATACGACGTATTCAGAGTTCTTAATACGCCGTATCGTTTCCCTGACCAAACAATTTTGATATTTCCTGTAACTAATTCCCTCTCAAAATTTTTGAAAACGGTTCTTCTTCTTCCAGAGTAAAGACACGAGTGGCTCTGATTTGATGCACAAGATATTTCTCCTGAGGCATGTCGGGAGTACGAGAAGAAGTTAGATCGGATTTACTATCAGGAGATTTACAGGTCTGGTACTTGATTTTGATCGTTAGATGAGATAGATGGTGGAGAGGTCGTTACTGATATGAGGGGTTGGTTGGAGATGATACATGTTGGGGATGATGGTTAGGTTATTTTTACATCCCATGTTTAGAGGAGTTTACTGAGTATTCGTGGGCCTTTAGTCATAGAGGTTGTACTTGAGTTCTTTAGCACCATCTGTTTTAGGGAGACTGATATCGACTTGGATACGACCGACACTTTCCTGTTCCGGATAGGTGTCAGACGTCAGATGAGCCTGAGGACATTTATTTCTGTTTTCTAGTTGCATACATACTAGGAGATGGCCACTGAGGGATTTCAGGCGTACTAGGCTGCAGGTTTGAGAATGATTGCTGGTAGAGGTGATCTGGATGAATACTAGACTCAAATTTCTTCCGGATGGGACTTCTTGACTACCCACCCCTCCTACATACTGATTAGAGAGACCTTGAGGAAATTATGTCATCGGTTGATTACTTTGACTATTGCTGGGAGAGGTCAATCACCTGAGAATGTGACCCACTACCGACCTTTTCTTCATGAGGAGTATGGATGAGGGGATGGTGCTGACGTCCCTCATTTACTAGCTCAGTATTTGTCTAGGCATGCTTGCGGGATGAAGCCGGGGAATTTGGAGTTTGGTAGTCATTTTATTGCGTAGCTTGGTATTCATTTTATGGTGATTACATATGCGGAACTTTTAGATTTAGAGGTGGAGGTTTGTGACATGCTAGTGATTGATCCTGAGGGGATGGTGATGCAGGTTTTACTGACCAGGTTTTAATATTTATAATTTCTCGTTATACCTATGGTCTACCCTAATGCACTAACGGGCAGTGTACTCGGTCTTGTGTAGTGTAGTATTTCGGTAAAACTGAGGTCGTCCCGAGAGCTATGAGTGCAGATTTAAACTAAGTCTAGGTGTCACAGATTTTAATATGATTTTGATTAACTAATTAAGTACTAAAGCAAATAAAGGCGAGGGTTGTGATCAATAGAGAAGAGTGGTGCTAACCTAGTTACTCATCCTAATTAGTAGTGTTTACGTCTAATAACTTCCAATTACTTCAGGCGGGGTCAAAGTCGCTAGGACAACATTTGGTCAGTTCGTCCTAACCTATCAGCAAAGGGTCCCACTAGAGAAATCAGGTGACCCGTCATAAGTCCAGTTGTTCTTAGTCCCCTAAGCCAAGTCATTAAATACCGCGACATGCTAGATCCAAAACAGTGAGTGCCCGGGCGCTAGCTTCTTAAACACTCACCCCCGACTTCTTAAGTTCATCCAAATGGTAGGTGATCAGTTGGTCAAATCGCACAAGCAGAAAGGGTCTTCAATTGGTCATATCTTACCCTTCCCACTCAGTCTACCTACTTAGGGTCAGTTGGTCATATCTCCTAAGTAACTAGCCACTACCGCCATTCAAAACTACCGAAACAAGGGTAGCTACCAACAAACTATGCATGCATGCACTTAGAAATAATTATACGGAAGCAATGTAAGCGCAAACAAAACAATTAAGGAATCATAACTAGGCCAGCACCAGAGGTGCTTAGCCACTCATATTAACTAAAACAATCGATTCAATGTTTAACATTACGAAATACATGAATTGAAAGTAAAGAAAAGATAAAATGCTAATGCTTATCGTAGGGGAGTGATTTCTCCCTTGGAGATAGCTCCGTATGCTCCTCTAGATCTGCCTTCGACTTCTACTCACGTTCACTTGGTGTTGTGTGTGAAATGGGATACTCTGAAGTGCTGGAAATCGTGGGGTATTTATAGGCCAGATCTGGTTACGGCGTAACTAATGTTAAGAGTTACGCCGTAACATACAATTCTTCGTATTTTGCACTAAAAATGCTGGTTACGGCGTAACTATGGAAGGGGTTACGCCGTATCTTCAATAAATCTTGGTTACGTCGTAATTGATGCAATAGTTACAGCGTAGCTTGCAGCGGCACGGAACCTCATTTGACCTAGTTGGTTACGTCGCAATCCTTGGGAGAGTTACGCCGTAATCTGCTGTTGAGTTGGTTTTCTGAGCCACGCTTTAGTTACAGCGTAATGTGAGAGATGAGTTACGCCGTAACTTCTTCAAAGTGAGCATACTATGATATTTCTTCAATAAACTCTCCAAATCCGCGTCTCTTTAGCTCCAATGCTCGTAATTTACCTAAAAGTGAAATATAGAGGAAAACAAGCGTAAATCCATATAAATGATATAAAATACGAGCATTATCGGGGGAAATTGACACTTAATATTCAGGACTATTTGATGTTATCAGATGGTGAAGCTCAAGATCTATGAGTGGATCATGGGGTCTTTCCACTGAGTTCCCATGGGTCCACCGAGGCCCCTCAGTTGAGCCTGCTGCTGTTGATGATCAAGATGATGAGCAGGAGGTTCTAGTTTTTGCTCTTACAGCTTAAAAGGGGGAGCCTGCCCAGGGACTACAACAGGCACCCCAGGTACCTCCACGGCTCCACCACCACCAGTTGCTCTTAGGACCATTGGACAAAGATTAGAGAGGGTTGAGGACGCGGTGAGATTGATGATAGTTGACATCAGGGAGCAGCGAGTTATGATTCAGGGGATGATGGCTGAGCAGACTAGATTGGGCACTTGGATGGTAGAGAGGGTGACCGAGATCCTCGAGGAGCGTGGTATGAGGTATTAGATCTATGATGGGCCTGTTGTCACTGAAACACACTTGCATTATCATCGTGAGAGACGCAGAGTCAAGCAGAGGACATATGGAGCCAGTACCTCAGCCCTACAGACTGACGACCAACTGGCTCTATGATCATCCATTCAGTTTGACATTACATCATCATCTATTTCTGGACACGTTATTATTACCATTTTGGTTTATTCTTATGGTTATGTATTTAGATACGATGCACATTATTATTTTGTTTTATTATGCGTATGTATTATCAAATCAGTTTTTGCTATGAGATAGGTTTCTCACGTCAAGACTGGCTTTAAGTTCAACAAAGTTTAAAGGATGTGCGTGCGATGGAGTGGAACTGTTGAAAAATTTATTGGTAGGAGAAAGAGTCTGTTTGGTAATCGATACGGCATATCTACTAAATGGATACGGCGTATCTTATCTTTTGGATATCTTATGTTTATTTTATCTAGAGGCTCGATACGGTGTATCCCTTACTATTGATACGGTATATCGACTGACCTGTCAGTTTATTAGTTTTTTGTTTTTAATTTGTTTTCTAACCACCGATTATCGGCGAAAAACTAGCTGTGAATTTTCATGCATATTAACACAAATGAAACACTAAGATTACGAAGGAAGTGGTGGTTCACATATATTATCTATTTTCTGTGTGTTGTTGCCATGCAGGCATCCAGACGCCCTGGCACATACACAAATAAAAAGTTGCTCGCATACGCATCGTGGAGAATCATACCGAGCAAATCTCAGGGTAGTTTCGTTCTAATTCTATTCTTTATATTTCCCGTATTTAATTTTAAAGTTATATAGCGAGGACGTTGTATATGTTAAGTGGGGGGGGAGGAGAACTAGAACACTATTTGTCCTTAATTTTTGAAAATATGCCTAATATATGCTTAAATTAAAAAAAAATTAGCATGTTTTTGTGAAATCGATAGTTGCATAACCCGCGCAGATAACCCTTATTTCCATATTGTAAGGATTGAACCCATTCCGTTTTCACTATTTTACCCAAATTCCACAAAATATGAGTGTGCCGGTGACTTGTAGTAAACTTTAGAACCTGGCTTGGTATACTATTCGAGATCACCACAATGAGTATTATTGATATAATTTGAGTAACTTGTCTATCTTGGTAAATTTATAGGATTACACCCAAATGACCTATGTCTTCTACATGTTATGCGATATTAACTAACTACAATCCTTTTGTTACTCTCATCTTTAGAGTAAGACACCCCAAGAAAAACCTGCGGAGCCATTCCTTTCATTTCTTACACCAATATAAATTTGTTTCGTTACACCCTTACACCTTAGCCTACCCTATAGATTAAATTCTGTGGTTGGTTGCTTTTGTAAAGTGTGTATTTCCTATGTTCGTGTGTGTACAACAATGAGATTCCAACGTGAAGTCCAAAGAGGTTGCCATCGTTTGGAGAGTGTACCTGTTCTAATCGCCTCTTTTGTGGACTGTAAATGAGAAAGGATTTTACAAATTAAGCAGTCTGGCAACAAACTGATTTGGTCTTCTTTAGTTCTTCTTCCTTCATTTCTTATTTTTTGTTTTTCCAAAAGAATGTTATCTCGCCCTACTAACCATGTGTTACGACTTCAAAAGATCCAACGACATATTTCTATTCAATTTATGGCGTTATCACGAAGTCATAATTGATATACTTCATTTACAAATCCAACTAAAAGCACAAATGTCTACAGAAACTTTGGAAAAACTATTAGTATCTTGCTGACTAATCAATGCGATCCCAATGGCTAATAGGATTCGCCTTCATGAACCAACTAAATTGCCGGAACGATATGATTTATGAAGCTATTCTGTTAGATAATAACTTTTGGATGTCAATTATGAAAAGATTATGCCTGAAAAACCTTCATTTGTTACTTTATTAGCAATACACCAATCAATAATTGTTCTTTCTCCAACCTCAATAGTTCATATCGTTATGGTCGCCTCAACTTCGTTTTTCTTTTTCCTAGTTTACCAGTTACCATTATAGCAATACTCTCACCGATATTTAGGCATGTATATTCAATCACAATCAAATTGAATTTTTATGTAGCGAAAAACATACCCAAATTCTTATGTTCTCTTAGACTCGCACAATCAATTGTTCTTTACTTGTGAGATTTAAAAGAAAGTTTGGAATGAACTAATGCTATTATTAAACTGTAGGCTGCCTTCACAATGGTCTCTTCTAATAGTTTATTGTAGGAAACGGTTTACACTTTTATTAATATAAATCATACTAAAATAAATAAAATTAACAGTAAAAATGAAAAACAAAAAAATTAGAAGACATACACTAATTAACGATAGGTAAAAGAAAGCAGTAAAGTTCGATGCATGAGGCTTATGTTAAACATGGTTATCTTAAAATAGATTCGTCGTCGGTTTCCAGGGTACAATGGCCAAAGCTGATGTACATCCGGACATGACATACTTTCCTGAAAAATCACAGAAGAAAATTGCATGTTTCTGATCGAAAGGATATCAGGAATCATCTGCTAAGGAGCTGTGTTTTTGGATGATCTAATTGAATGAGTTATGGCTTTATTTATACTAAAAAGCTATCTTGTTCTCCAAGATTAAATCTGTGCTATAATTAAGCATATCAGTTACATTTGAACCCGATTTGCATATCTTTTATTTACACAAAACGGTTACCCGAATCTGCATCAAAAAGATTGGCGCACAAGTGAATTTTCGGTGCTGCATTTGTGTCCGCAGGATACACATTTTGGCCCAGAAATCCAAAATTTGCACCCAGCCGCACAGGTAGGTGTTAGAGTAAAACCAACCAAAAACAATTTGATAGTTGATATCAAGATTTCTACATAAAAAGTGGCGACTTTGTGAAACTCTCCCGTTTTTGGCGACTTAACGATACCTAAACTTCCCTAAATCCCTAAATCGCTTTAATTCTTTGTCGTTTATCAATAAACTAATAACAATTCAGTTATAGCTCTTCTATAATTTAATTATTTTTGTTTGTTTGTCTACGATAGGGTTGGTGGCTATAGGTTATTATATTCTACTCGTTAAGGTTTGTCACTGGGCATTTATTGAGCAAATTGTAGCACTATTATCATTGTTCCAATCATTGGCTGTTATAACAGATCATTATTATGTTGGATTGGATATCAATTATTGCTATTAACATTCTTAAAAGTGATCTTGAGACATCATCAACGAAGCATGTAATATTATTGCACTTTTCAGGCTTATAAACCCTAGTTGCTAAACTAGGGTTTTATCGATTTGTTTTGAAGACTAGACGTATTATCTTCGTGTTCTTGCTGCTGCGTTTTATTTAGGGTTTAAGTTTCTTGTGATGTCGAATATGGGAGAGGAGATTAACAAGGGTAGTAATTCTGGTTCTCGTTCTGATGGACAAGTGGAGCCGATTTCACTTGGTTCGAGCCCTAGTCATGATGCACCTAGTCATGACACGCCTGAGGGCCAGGATACTTTGGTGCTATTGAAAAACAAATATTTGAGGGAAAACTTGTTCTTGTGGGTGACGATGGGCAACCATTAAAACCAGTTGTGACAGTGGATGCTACTACTTCTACTGGGGCTAATCCATTTGAGCATCTTAAGGTGCTGCAGTCACAGAAGGAGCTAGAGGAGATGCTTACTGCTATTGGTTATTTTTCGAAATCTCCTCAAGATACGAGTGTTCATATGGCTTCTACTGTTAATGCAACTAGTAGCCCTAATAATGTTAATGATAAGGTTGATACGAATGCACATGGGGCTGTTGGTATTGAGAAGGTTGGTGTATATGCTTTGAAACAACCTTCTACATCGTATGCTGGTGTTACTTCTACTGAATCTAAGAAACACACGTCAAACTTTCGTAGTTTGGAGTGTAATAAGAAAGCTAATGGTGTGGATCTTTCTGTCCCGATGAAAGTGGTTGAAGAGGTGAACGCTAGGTTTGAGAATACTCTGTATGGGTATTTCTTTGGTCAACGACTTGCTTTTTCTGTTGTTGATTACTTTATGCAATCGTGGGCTAAGTTTAGTATACAAAAGGTAATGATGAATGCAAAGGGTTCTTCTTTTTAAGTTCAATTCGAAGAAAGGTGTTGATGATATTCTTGAAAACGGTCCTTGGTTGATTAGAAATGTACCTATTATTCTTAAACCATGGACATTGAACACCAACTTACTTAAAGAGGATTTGACCAACATCCCGGTGTGGGTTAAATTCCATGATGTTCCTCTTGCTATGCTTTCTGATCATGGCCTTAGTCTCCTTGCCACATTGATAGGCACGCCCAAAAGGTTAGATGCTTTCACTAGCCAAATGTACAAGGACTCGTGGGGCCGTAGTAGTTTTGCTAGATGCATGATTGAAGTGAAGTCGGATGAGGTGCTTAGGGACAGCCTCACTGCTGAGATACCATTACTTGATGGGTCGGGTTCGACAATTGAGAAGATACGGGTTGAATATGAGTGGAAACCACCTCATTGTGATAAATGTAAGATTTTTGGTCATACTCCTATTGAATGCCATAAAGTTGTTGAACCTCCTGCTCAGCCTACTAAGCGTGTTAATGATGGTTTCAAGACGGTTACTAAGAAGAAGAAGGGAAAGCAAGGTGGGTCTACTATTCCGGGTCAAGGAGGGTTTACTAAACTGTTGTGGGTAGCGATTTCAATATCAACCCAAAAAGACTCCTCCTGAACCTAAGAAAGTGGAAGTCACTAAGAAGAATGCTTCTGATGTGGCTAGTTCGAGTGGAACAAAGATCTCTACATCTAACTGATTCGCTCCAGACAGTCACGTTTTATCACACAAGCTAACCACTTGTGAATGGTCAACCGTAATAAAAAGTCCAAACAGTCTGAAAACGAAATGCAATTAAGATCTGGAGAGTATAGTTTTACCTCAGGTCGTTAAGTCCCAACGAGGTGTGTAAATTGTAATAGAACGAATTTGTGATCGGGTGATATTGAACAGGAAAAAGGTGATGATTTTGGAATAATTATACCTAAAGAAAAAGTTTGTAAATTACAGGGGCTTAAATGCAAATTAAATAAAATTAAAAAAACTAAATTATATTAAATAAACGCTATCACTATTTTTTAAAATCGATTAACGTTTAAAACCTAAAACGTACGTTTAAATTAAAAACTACGTAACGTACGAAAAAACTACCTACGGATATGGAAAATATATTTTTACAATCCTAATAATAAAAGAAAATTATTGGAAAAAGAAAATTATTTTTATAACTATTTATTTAATTATTATTAATTAAAAACTATTTATTAATTATTTAAAATGCACTAAAACAAAAGAAAATATAAAATTAACCTAGAAAAATGAAATTATAACTTAGAAAAATCAAAAATATTATAAAACTAATTTTAAAATGAAAATATATTTTTTACACTTTTTATCTATTTATTATGAATTTAATACTATTTAGAACTAATTAAAATTAAGAAAAATAACAAATAAACAGTAAAAATTATGAGACTTTACAGGAAAATCTAAAATATTATTCTAAGCATGGGAAAAATATAAAAAGTTAAATAAGCTCACTAATAAGATGAATTGGGCAAATAAGCAGTTTACATAAGCATTTAAATAAGCTATAAACTATCCAAAATTTACCATAAGCTACTACAGCCTAAATCTAACCTAAAATGAGCTAATGCAACTGATTAGAACCTAAAAAGCACAAGCTACAGAAAAAAAACTCGAGACCAATTTTCAAGTCTCAACACGCCAAACGGCCTCTAAGGCCCTACTTTAAGCACTTTATTCAGCTATCTAGAAAAATCACAAAAATAAACTAAAAATACCTAGATGTAGATCACCAACCAAAGATTCTCCATCCAAAATTTCAGCAAGATTGACTCAGAATTGAGTGAATTAAAAATCAACAAAGTTTGGTTAAAAACTGAAATAAGGTTTTTTGACAGAAATTAAAACTTGGAAAACACTGTAAATAGAGTTTTGAAGCAGCAGACATGGTAAAAAAATGAATGGGATTGTTTGGTTCTTGTAGGCTGCCAAAGGAAAAATAAGCTTTCATAAGCTACAACTAATGAGTCCTAATCTAATTTATCTAAATGCACTAAGGAGATCTGGATAAGCAACAAAAAGGAGGTAAAAAAAAAACTATTAAGCCTTTGAAAAGCTTCACTGCAGCTGCTGTAACAGTGCAGAAAAACAGCCCCAATGGAGCACTTTCTAGCTTATTTCTGAAGCTAACCAACAAGCCAAAAAAACTCCAACATGTATAACATATATAGCAAGGTACTTAAGTAAGAATTTGGAGCATCATTCACGCTTATATGAGGTTAATTTTGTGGGCTTCAAAAGGAAAATGTGGTACTTGCATGCCTAATTAACCTATCAAAATAAGCACTAAAGACTAACTAAAGGCAAAACAAATTATATCTAAACTATGGGCTATAAGGGACATAAAAAATCAGACCTGGAACTACAATGAATAAGCAAATAAACTGCTGTGAAACAAGCTATTTGGAACAGATTACTGGCAAAAGAGACCAAACTAAAGCTATTTAAAGATTTCTAAATGCCAAATAAAGTAAAAACTGATAAACTTGGATGTCATGACACCTAGAAGAAGCAATTTAAAATAATTTTAATCTTGATTTTGAACTTAAAAGCAACTAATGAAGATGACTGACTTGGACAGATTCATGAGCTTAAGACAGATTCAGTTAAACATTTGAAACACAAAACTTGACTTGAAAACTTAAGACTATGATTAATAAAGTTCTAAAAAGAGTAACTAAAACCAATTTACTACAATCTAACTTATTCAAATGACTAGAACTAGGGAAATAAGCTCAATCCAAACACTCTTTTTGGACAGAAAAGTGGTGAAAATAATTTGAAACTGTAAAAACATTTGAGAAACACCTTGATATCATAACCAGAAGCTCAAAGGAGCTTTAACAAACTTTTAACAACTCTTTTAATTTGAAAACAAGAAAAATAAAGAACATGAGAACTTAAGTCAATAATAAGAAAACTGCATGAACTTGAAAACTAGAATTAAATTGACTTGGAAATTAAAGTTTACAAAAAAAGTAAATGACAAAAAAAATTAAAATGGAACTAGAACATGAATTTCTAGACCTAAGCTAAAATGCGAATTAGTAACTTACAAAAGGTCTTGCTCAAGAAAACTTGATTAGAAGCTTATCAAACAATTCCTACTGCTCCCATGAGCACTAGCCCAGGTCCATCCTGAATTTAACCTGCTCCAGTTGTGGTTGACCTTCTCTACTTTGGTTGGCTTTTTCTTGATTCTTAGCTTTTGAGAGTAAAGTAGTATGAAATCAGATAAAAGTTAAAACAAAACTTATGATGAAGTTTAATAACATAAGAACTTTAGATTTATGAAACTAAACTTTCATTAAACTGAAATCAGAATATTACAAAGCTGAAAACTAAATGCCTTTAAACTCACAAGATTGAATTAAAAACTAATTTTGAAAATTAACCACTTTCTACTCTACTCTCTACTGCCTTATAACATAGGCATACATCCCTATTTATACTAATAAGCTATGGGGCCCTCTCTTCATTTCCTTGTGGTGCTTCTGCTGTGAGACAAAACAACCAAGTACATCTTTTGTGCTTTCTTTCAGTCAAATCCAATCCGTCCATTAGGTAGGTGCCGTTTTTGAAGACAATCTAAGCCATCAAAATGGATTTTGGCGCCAAAAGGTGTTTATGTAACTTGTAGCCGAATTTTTGCAATTAATGCACTTTGGAGGTTGTGGAGGTGGAGGGGACAGGGTAGGATAAGGTTGGTGATGAGCTGGTGAGGATGAGGAGAACAGGTGGAGGGTGGTATAGTAGCAGTGGTTTTGGGAAGGAAAGGGGAAAAGGAGGATAAGGTTTTATTATTAAGGGATTGGATTGGGTTTTGGTATGGACCAGGTTTGGGCTTTTGATTTGGACTTAGGATGTATATTGGATCAATGGCTAATCATAAGGACGAAACTTGTATTTGCTGAAAATCCAAGGACTAAAACTGTAATTCTGAAAATTGTAATCCAAGGGTTAACTTTGCCAATCTTTAATAGACCAAGGACCATAGTTGATAATTTTAACATTTTAAAACGTTAAGGACCATTTGTGTCAATTTTGAAACTTCAAGGATCCAAGTTGCCATTTTCTTTCAAAATAAACCTTCAGGGACTAATTCTGCCAATTTATGAAAAATTTGTTTGTTTTTCACCTGTTTTCAATCTTTTTGTACCTGAATCACATAAAAACACATTTCAATGATATTTGTAACATTTATATCGTCATTTGTGTGTTTTTGGCTGTTTTTGTGGGTTTAAACAAGGTAAAATATATGTGTTTTTAGACACATATCACTAACCAGTTTGATGCTCTTTATATGGAATATACGGATGCGTCTGGTACTCCTTCTAATGACACCAACAAGGATGTGGATTCTGGTCGTACAATGGAAGATAATGAAGATAAGTTTACTAAGACAGGTACTGCATCACAAGAACCCCTTGTGAGTGATTTGAAAGAGATGGAGTCAGGTGTGGCTCCTAATACTAGTGATTCTTGTAATCCATGCCTCTTCTACTAAGAGAGTTAATCCTTTTTCTAACGTGGGAGAGATCGTGGTTTCTGATTCTGAAGATGAGGTGATTGCTAACCCATTTGATGAGTCCGCTAATCTATTCGGTGGTGGCCAAGAGTTTGAAGATGAGTTTGATGACAATGACTACGATGACTAAAAGAATCAGGTTCATGATGTTCCAGGGAATTTGGATGCCTTTAATGCCATGTATGGCACCAAGCTTCAAGGTCCTAGGAAGTAATTTTCTTTCGTTATGTCCTATGTTATCATTTGAGTAGTGGTTTGTTTTCTTGTTTAGAATAGGAAGTATCTTGTTATGTAAGCTTTATGCCTATGTAACGGGCTGAGATATGGGATTTCACTCATATCCATTGTACTTAAACGTTCTTTTGGTTAATATATTTACGAGGGTGCAGGATTACTCCCCTTTACCCAAAAAAGATTTCTACATAAACACCTCCACACTTCACTATTTGGGCGATGTGTGATGCATCTTTAATTTACTGATTTTGTGTTTCAAGTGCATCACTTTGAGACACGATATATCATTCATATTAACTCCATTTTGGACACTCTTTATCTCGTTGCGAAGCTCTCTTCAAGAAGAACGCAAACCTACAAACCAATATAAAATATATAACATATACATATATTAAGTAGTGTCCAAAGTTTGCAAATCATCATTTTGCAAACATTTTTCCAACACTTATATGGTGAAAATAACATCATCAGAAGTATAGTAAGAAGATTAACACTTGGTGCAGCTGTATATGTCATTTGAAAGGAGAGAAATTATAGAATCTTTCAACAGAAAATGAGAGATGAAAAGGCCTTAACAAAGATCATTATTGAAAACATAAGGATGACTTTGTTGAGTCTCAAAGTTAAAGATTCAGATGCAGTGAAGGAAATTGAAAGAAGATGGAATGTTAATCTGATGAAAGCTTCTGTATAATGTCTTCCTAAAGATAGCTCATGGATGCTTGGATTGAATGATTTCTACTAGATTTAGTTTCTTTGTCTAGTTTAGAATGAAATGTTGAATGCTATATAGACTTATTTGTAGCCTTTGTTTATGTTTGTGTGGTCTTGTCTAGCATCATGGGGACTATCCGTGGATGTCTAACTTGCCTTTGTAGCCTCTTTTGTGATATCTATACAACTCAACTTTTCACAAAAAAAAAAAAAAAAAAAAAGCCCTACATACAGAAGCCAGAACATAAAACCAAACATAAACAAGATATTTAAAGAAACTCTGCGAGGCACAAATATAATGGTTATTGAAAATTCTGGATGTGGATTTCAACTGATTATTGCAACTTGAAGTTGTGATAGTCGGTTTTGCGTGACTGGGTGAAAGCAACATCGATTCTGAATTAGGGGGTGTTTGGATAGGCTTATTTGAGTAGCTTACAAACTCACTGTATTTTCAAAATATAATGAGATGTCTTGAGTACCAGCAAAGATTATTGCTTACCCAAATAAGCTGTTTTATATAAGCCATTTTGGAGGTGCTTATCTTTTTTTTTTTTTTTTTTTTCTCTCTTTTGAACTGCGAATATTAATAAAAAAGAAAGAGGCTACCAAGAAGCTAGATAGAAAAGGCCTAACTAATTGAGTCTATACAAGCAACTAAAGAATTATCAATCCATAAAGCTTGTTGAGCTCATAAGCTGATAGGCTGCTTTGTGTAAGCTAACACAATCTATTTCTTTTCTTATGAAAGGCAAAATAACAGTCTCACACTATATACACCACAAATATATCTCATATGTGTCCCAGTAGGGACTTGAATTCACAACCAATTAATTTGGAAGCAATTTGACACACCGCTAAGCTACAAACTTTATTTTGTAATTACCTACCTATTTTGCAATTCAACTCCAATTCATTTAAGACAAATATCATTTTCAAAACACCCTCTTCAATATTGAATTTAATCTAACGAGATATCGAACTTAAACAGAGAATTGCTATACTATGATATAATAAACCTGTCAAACCCCAACTGAACCCCCTAAGACCTAAGTAGCAAGTAATATCCAACCAACAAAGTAACGAGTATATACCTTACAATTGGAGCAATTAAATAGGGAATTTTTTGAAGTTTTTCGTGTCGAAGGGGTGTTTAGGTCTCATTTTCGGCTCACAGACTTTATTTTTGTCAAGTTGCCTACTTTATATTATAAGAACAAACCCATAGTTATACTTCTAAATAAAGACATTTTATTTCAAGTACATATAATTAGAAGAAGGTTAAAATGAACATATGGCATATGATAAACCCAAATCATAGAATAATAAACGAGCAGAGTCAATGAAACAACGCAACGGACTTCATTAACATAAGGTAAAAGAAAATAACCATAAACTGGAGATCTAGCTGCGATTATTAATTAATAAGCATATGACCCACAAAGATTGTTAAAAGTTTGCCAACAATTAACTAGGAAATAAAATAGTTATATGCATTTGGAATGCAGCAACAATTTATAGCCCGAACAAGAATTGAGAGGGCCACCGATCAGTTAATCTGAATCACTATCAGAGTATAAAAGTGATAATTCGCTCCAATCTGAATCACTATCTGAGCATAAAGGTGATCCGCTATCAGGGTATAACGGCAATTTAGAATCAGAAAACCTGATGTTTGATGGAGAAGTAAAACCATTAGCTTTCAAATCCGCGAGAGTCTACGGACAGTAAAGAACAGCAATGAGAAGAGAACAATATATACAGAAATTAAAATAGCAATGAAATCACAATAATCATTTCTGAGTTTTTTGGGTAAAGTAATTCCTTTTCTAATCGATTATGTACAGGTCAAAATCATCGGATGTGAAGAAAAATAATTACTGAGATAAGCCTCAAACAACTAAGTGTCTAATTCCGATTCTCTAAGTTTGTATAAATTCCAACTAGTGACTTCAAGCAAGATAACAGTAACTGATAGGTACCAACCACAAAATCCATTGATCAATTCATTAGCAAAGACACAAACTGTTATATAAAGAAAAAGAATTAAAAAAAAAAAAAAGGAAAACGTTACCTTGAATAAAAATGCTCCGATTTCAAGCTCCTTAACATGGCGAAGACTTAGTATAACTCCTTTAAGCACTTTTCCTATCTCTGAATGATAAAAGTACCCAGCATAGGTAAAATTTAGCTTAGCTTTAGCCAAAGAAGATACATCTTGCAACAAAAGGTTCTGCGTTGAAAAATGACCTTCGATGGTTAGTGATAACAAGTTTGGAGCATTTATTTTAATAACATCTCGGCGATTATTGTACCCATCGAACAGAAAGTTCCTAAGACTCTTGGAAGTAATATCAAGCTGCCTAAAACCAAAGCAACAAACCAACTGCCAAGTTTCCAGTAGAGGACTTCCTAATAATATATTTTAAATCAAATCTTCATCTAATTTCCCTTTTGTAATACTCAAACTCTTAAGTTTATTCCAACTAATAGCGCTAACAGGATTTAATATGCAACCTTCCAACTTCAGATGAGTAAAGCAAGAACTGATGAAAACCAACTCATTTAACATAAAGACACCTCCCAATTCCTTAGTCCGTAACCTTAAATTCAGCTCTTCAACGTTACAATTTACAGCATGGCGAACCCAACTTCCGATTTGCGATTCAAACCGGATATCGTAGTTGGTGGTCAGTTCAAATTTTTTTAGCTTTACTTGGTGATATTGGATAAGGGTTTTGTCAGGAAACGAAAAAAAATCAGAGAGCAGCATATGATATCCATCAAGGTCATTAAAAGTGAACAGGAACAGAAGGCCAAAGATGCTCCCATCGTTTGGAAAGAGTCCCAGTTCTGATGGCCTCTTTTGTGGAGTCTAAACGTGATAGTAAATCAAGTAACAAGCAATCTGGTAGTGCACTTATTCGATCTTTCTCTTCCATGGCAGCAATAGAGCTCTTTCTGCTTTCCCCCTTGAAAAACTGTAACATAACTCGCATCTAATTATACCGAAATGGTGATATATATAATATACACCACAATAATGTAATCTTGCCCTATTGGCCTTCCTTTACGACTTGAGAAAATACCAAAAAAGAGTTATTTATACTCACCACATTATCAGTAAGTTTTTATAAATTGATACACTTTATTTACAAATTCACTTAGTAACTTACAGAAATCATAGATAAATATTTATAGAATCGTACACCTAGTAAAAAAAAGATCCCGAATGGGTGACTAGGATTCGTCTTTCTGAACCGAAACATAATTTAAGATTCTAATGATCATCATAAATGCTTATCTGAAAATGTGTTATATTACCCGCTTTTGTTCGCGATTCTTGCCTTTAGTAGTCAGTGTGATACGGCCAACAGGGAAAGACATTTCCTGCACAAATTCGAAAAACTTTAGTTAAACAAAAACTTCTTGATATTATTTAGGAAGCACATTTGCCCGAAATAACCTTATCATTTTGTCACATAAATAGCAACAATCACAAAGTGTTCTCTTTCACTCCCAATAGTTCGTATCATTAACGTCGCTTTAACTTCTTTTATTTTCCCACTTTACCATGGTAGTCCTAGGCTCACTATATTGCTAGATTGAAAAGAAAAATGTAAAGCACCCACTGATATTTGGCATTTGATGTGAACTGTATAAAGACAAATTACTCACTATCAAATCACAAACCCTAAGCAAATAATATAATTTTATGTGAATTAAAGCAATTCTTTGCAAAACCTGGTACTCTATCAACTCGACAGATCAAGAAGAAAAAAAAAAGCATTAATGGAAACAATCAAAATAGACTTTAACTAAATTAATATATATCAAAACTCTACACTCTAACAAAAACTTCTTGAGGTCGTTTATGAAGCACATTCATTTTGTTATTTTAGTAGCAATATAACAATCACAAAGTGTTCACTTTCGCCCGAAATAACCTTGTCATTTTGTCATTAGCGTGCTTGAACTTCTTTTATTTTCCTACTATTCTACTCCTAGGCTCACTGAATTATATTGCTAGCTAGATTCACAAGATAAATGTAAGGCTGCCACAGAAATTGGGCATTTGAACTAAACTTTATAAAGACTGATTAATCACTATCAGAACACAAACCCTAAATTTCATGATAACTGTAGCATTTTTTGCAAAAATATAGTAACATATCAACTTAACAAATACAAATAATAATAATAATAATAATAATAATAATAATAATAATAATAATAATTATTATTATTATAATCATAAATAGAAATAAAATTAAAATTGAGATATAAATCACAATCTTACACTCTTAACACTGATCTAGCAAGAATCAACTAACATCAAACACAAAAAGGCCAAAATTGATATCTTGTAAGAATTTAAAACAATTAATACACTTCAAGTTAGCTAAATGTAAACATTACATCTATAGCCAAAAAAGAGTTACATATATATATATAAAAAGATTTTGAGGATGTAAAGGATCGGATGATTCATGTATATACCTTGTCGTCATCCATTGTGTGTGCTCTGACGAGTGACGTGAATAAAAAGGAAAATGCAGAAATGAAAAAGAAACAATGAATGGCTTTCATTCTATTTATTTTTTGCATAAAACATGTGTGTATTGCTAACCATTTATATATGGGGATATATTAGCTACAATTAATTGTAGCCAATTGACTACAATTTTGTGCTATATAATGTGGGTCTCTGATTCTTTTGTGTAGAGCACTGATTCATTGATAGTGTATTTTTATGAAAGATTGTAGACAATTGGTTACAAAAGTTGTAGCAAGCTATCCCCTTTATATATATATATATATATATATATATATATATATATATATATATATATATATATATATATGTATATATATATATATATATGTATATATATATATATATATATATATATATATATATATATATATATATGTATATATATATATGTATATATATATATATATAAAGTTTCATTTAATGCATCTTTATCTATTAGTATGATACCCGCATATAACGGCGACAATGTCTATTTATCGACAAAATTAGGTCGTAAGTTGTCCGAATGTAAGATGTAGGTGTATAAATGTGTTAGGTTAGAGATATTAAAGCATTTTTTATGCTTTTGACTTGTGTCAAGTCTATATGAATACCATGTCATGCCACATAGATTACTATAAACTACGGTTCATATAATTAAACCACCATCTTTAATTCTATGAAATTTAAAAAACCATAAGTGGACCACATTAACATTTTATTAATTATTATTATATTATATGAGATGATTTGCATTTTTAATTTTTTTATCTTTTTTATTTGCACACTTAATGTACGAATATATTAATCGGGATATAAATATGATACAACTATTTGATATAGTAATTGGAGTGCCGCAATCTAAAGTAAAAATATGCAAATCAATTTTCTTTTATTATCTCCTAATTCACATGAACTAGTATGAGTGTGTCCATATTTTTCTCTCTCTCCATGGTTTATACACATGATCTTATTTATTTATTTTTTCTAAAAACTTTTACAAGTTTTGTGCTACAATGTAAATTTATGATTAAATACATAAGCTATTGGAGATGCTCTTGGTGTTTTATAATAGAGTATAAATAATTAAAGTATTAAATATAGATGTATAAATATAAGAAGAAACACTTTATTAGTGTCATCATATTTTATTTTACTTTAATGCTACTAACAAACTAATTATAGTAATATTTTTTCAACAAAATTTATTGCTATAAATATTATTTATTGTGTCAATCCATCAACAATGGTAAAAATATTATACTTATGTGAGTTCATATTATCATACTATCTTATAATACACAAATGCCTTCTTAATATAGAAATACTTAAAATTCAATATTGCTTATTATAGTAAGATTCAATAGTTTCAGCATTACAAGTTTTTAAGCTAAAAGTACAACTATTTTAATGCTATTAATATAGTCAATATTTATAATGTAATCAATTAATTAACTGGTTAATAAATACAAATAATGCAGTTATTAAAAACCCCTTACATATGAAATATAAATTATCAAGAATATTGTACAACCAACTTAAACACAATTCCTGCATTAAATATCACCAATACAAATAATAAAGCACATTATACAAATATTCAAGCCTGATCGGGAAACGGGCCAAACGGGCACGAGCAACTTTTAACTTTTGATGTCGTTTACATTTATTTTAGGGTACACGATGCTGCAACGTGCATGTACCCTACTAGTATCGCTAAACTATAAAACTCTTGGTGCTTTAAATGTTTTGTCACTATACATTACACCTTTAAAGCTTTTTAATTTTCTCACATCACTCAAATGAATTTAATAATGAAAAAGTTCAAAACCGTAAACCTTTTTATGACATTTTAGCGTAATATTTAATGGATTTTATACTTTTATTTGAAATTCTAGAGAGAGAAAGGTGAAAGAAAATGTGGTTATTATGATTGGAAGATATATGAATCATACAACACTTTCACACTCATACTAGTTCATGTGAATTAGGAGATAATAAAACAGTAGATTGCCTTGTGTATTGATGATATCTAATAAAGTCATATTAATAGCATCATTTATCCTATATATATTGCTCGTTTTATATCATCTTATATAAAATTTGGTACTTAATTGCTTAAATGTTTCAATCTTAGTTATTATCAAGCAATTAGTGAAAGTTAGCAATAATGGACGTGTTTTGAAGCAAAACAAATCAAGTTCAAGAAAGTCCACTAAACTGACAAGAATACGCCGTATCGTTCTAAACAAATACGCCGTATACCAAGACTTGGACAATTATTAAAACCATTTCCTGAATATAAAGAATATGCTGTATCCAAATATTGGATCGTATATATAGTTTGGTTAACAAGAACGAACTTGTTTTAGTCAAGATCGCCTTATTCACTTCCGAGATCGCGTATCGTCGATCACTTCACGGATATCCAAGATAAGAAGACTTCGATATATTCATCAACATAATACACCGTATCAAGGAGGCGGTGTACGAATATTCTGGAATATATTAATCTTGGACCATACGCGAAGTTACACGGATATGCCGTATTGGTAAAACCAATACGCCATATCGACCGTATTCGAAAACCTATAAATAGAAAACCTAAAGTATGGTTTTCAAAGAGAAGATAACTACCAATTACGAAACCAGAAAACGAAAGAAGACCAAGAAGGTCATGCTAGTGCTATAATTCCATAGGAGAACTCTTGTAACTGTTATACTACACTATAATCGTTCAGTTAGCATATTTTCCTTTATGATTTATACTTTAATCGTTCAGAATATGATAGTGTGTATGATTACTGAGATTATGGGCTTATACTTGTAGGTATTAGCCAAGTTATGATTATTTAATGTTTTGATTTGTTTATATGGATTTTTTACTTATTCGTTGCATGTCGATTATGTTTATCACTTCATACTCGTTTGTGCATATGTTAGAGCTCTCATTCAATTGATTATTGATTCATTGATAGTCCTTAATTCGCGATAGCGTAAAGTGGATGATGAACATTATTTCGGGAGAGTCACATATTACTTGGCTTTATGACTAGATCAATAGCGCTATGACCGTTAGGCCAATAGGTATAAGGTTAGGGCATACATTTGTAATAAAGCACTTGTTATTCGCCTTGGTAGTGATACCGTATAGCGGATAAATTTATAATTAATTGTGAGACTTTATGCGGGTTCGGTTAATTGTGGCAGGATTAATCTGTTTAAAACCTCGAGTTTAGGGAGAATTACCACCTAGTTTACATTAGAAAACCACCAACGAATGAAGTGCAATTACTAAAACTTGTAGACAGATCTAGCATTTATCTGATTAACTTGGTTAATGCGTTTTCCTTACTATCACCTTGACCTTTTCTTTATAATCCGTGTTTCTGATTGTGTGTGTTATCTATCTCATTTACAGTTTTATTAAATCTAAACCTCGTGCCAGTCTCTTAGGCTGAAAACCCTTTTTGCTACGTTAGAATTAGGTTTAATTAGACTAACTTCGATAATTAAAATACTAATAGATTTAAGTGTTAACTTTCACTCTTAGTGATTGATACCCTACTTACCAACGAACAAATAATTGATCGAGTACACTGCTTCTTAGTGTTAGTTAATAGGTAAAGTCGGCATAAAACGAGTAGTAAAACTTGAATACAAATATTACCTACACACAACGACATATCAAGTTTTTGACGCCACTGCCGGGGAGCGAATTGTTTAATACTTGTATTTATTAGTATTTTGATTTATGTTTTGTGTTTTTATTTTAGGTATTCTTAGATTAGTTCATTGTTTTAATTTCTGCATTCTAGTTAAATTGTATTTTCGTTTAATTTTACCTTTGCACTCACCATTTCATTTCTATTGCATGAGAGAAACTATTTGAGGAAATGAATGGACCTCACGTGACTATAGAGGAATATATTCAATGTCTGACTAAAAAAGCCCGTAGGAACAATCAAGTTTTCAGCTGGGAAACTGCAAAGTATGGTAAGATAAGGGAACAACTCGATGAAGGTAATATTGGTTGCCTTCGACCTTTTAAAATTAAATTCCCAGCTATTGTTTATAGTGATGCATTAAACTATGAGATAGATTCTTTACCAACACTTAGTAATAATGTATGTGTAAAAATAAAGGAATCATCACCTTTACCTTATAATGAAATTTGTTTTGGGTAAAAGGTCAAAGACCTGGTAAATATATTACTACAAAAAATGTTTAAGTACAAAGGATATGGGTGAATCCCATATCTCAGCCCGTTACATAGACGGAAAAGCTTACATAACAAGATACTTCCTATTCTCTAAACAAGAAAATAAGCCACTACTCAAAAGATAGCATTAGACTCATATGAAAACAAAATTACTTCCTTCCAAGGCCTTGGAGCTTGATACCATACGTGTCATAAAGAGCATCCAAATTCCTGGGAAGATAGTAGACCTGATCCGCATAGTCATCATAATCATCTTCACTATCATGACCACCACCAAATAGGTTCATTGACTCATCAAAAGTGTTCACAATCTCCTCTTCATCACCGTCGGAATCAACAATCTCTCCCACCTTAGAGAATGGGTTAACTCTCTTAGTAGAAGAAGTAGACGGAAAATCCTTATTATTACCCAAATAATCAAACTTTTTAATATGATTACCATCATCATCCACAAGAGTAGCTTTTCCATCAATAAGAAGCTTTTCAAACTCCCCAATTTTCTCAACAGTAGGGGTATAACTAACCTTGTTAGCTTCCATTGAATCAGTGGCACCAGCGTCCATCACTTTAGGAGCCACCACATGCTCCTTTACTTTGTTATCAATACACTACGTCTATTGAGACCCCTCCTTATTAGTAGACATTGTAGTACTAGATTCAGTCAGAAACCCTTCCTTGGTAACCTTAGTAGGCATAGTACAATTATTAGTATCCATCGTTTTAAGAGCTTCAAACGCATTAGATGTAACAACCTTAGTTCCACTAGTGCTAGCCTCATCCGCCGCCTTTTTCTTAGTACCATCCACCTTTTTGGTCACACAAGGTGCTTTAGGTTGATAACGAACCTTAGTACCCACATTAGATTTAGTAAATCCCCTTTTACCCTGAACACTTTGACCACCATTCTTACCCCTATTCTTGCTAATGACCGTTTGAAAACCATCATTAACACTCTGTGTAGGTTGAGTATGATATGGGACATATTTAGGACAATCCCCCAGAGTATGACCAAAAAGCTTGCACGTATCACACCTTGGCGGTTTCCATTCGTATTCAACATGAATCTTTTCAATAGTAGAACCCGACCCATCAAGTAAGGGTATTTCAACAGTGAGACTCTCCCGAAGAATCTTATCTGCCCGAACTTCAATCAAGCACCTAGCAAAACTACTACGGCCCCAATAATCCAAGCACATTTGACTAGTGTAAGAATCTAACATTTTCGTTGTACCAATCAATGTAGCAAGGAGATTGAGACCATCATCAAAAAACATAGCAATAGGAACATCATGAAATTTAACCTGCACCGGAATGTTAGTGAAATCCTCTTTAAGCAGATTAGTATTCAACGTCCAAGTTTTAAGAATAATTGGCACATTCCTAATCATCCATGGTCTGTTTTCCAGAACATCATCAACACCTTTACAAGTGGAAAACTTAAAGAAAAAGAACCCCTTAGCATTCATCATAACCTTTTGAATACCATACTTGGCCCACGTATTACGAACATAATAATCAACAACTAGAAAAGCAATACGTTTACCAAGAAAATAACCATAAAGGGTATTCTCAAATTTAGAGTTTACCTTCTCTACGACTTTCATAGGAATGGAGAGATCCACCCCATTAGACATGTTACTACATTCCAACCCACAAAAATTAGAATTATGCTTCGTAGAAACAATTGATGTAGCACCCGCATATGAAACCGGCTTCACACTCAGGACACTCGTTGGTTGGGGCTGATTATGAACTTTGGGAGACGAATTAGAAGCAACATTAGTATCATTGTCCACCTTCTCCGCATTCTTTACTTCAACACCGCGCATAGCCTCTTCAAAAGTCTTACACGCCTCCAAAACAACCGGATCAAGGCCATAATTCGGATCGGCCTCATTCCCACAGTTAGGGTTCATTGTCGATTGTAGAAACGACTCACCAAGGCTAACAGTAGGGTACAAAACAGTTGTAAACCCATGAGCTACGTTTACATCCTTTGTAGTCCCAATAGAATGAGTAGGGGGCTCCACCACACACACACGAAGTGTTATAAGCATTATAATTCACATTACCATGAGATTTGACACCTATAGGAGTAGCAAGGGAAACCGGCTTCACTTTCTTAGAAAAAGTAGCATTTATCTCAGAAAGTGGTGGAAATTCAGATGGGATAACATTATCTACATCCAAATTATTACCACTATCAGCATCCTTAGTTGTAGCTTGCTCAACATCAGGTCCAAAACTGGTGTTAGTAGCAGGTTCAAACCTAAACTCCCCAAGGCTACTACGGTTAGTAGCAGATTGAAGGCTACATGCTTGCTCGTTAGGTGGAGTAACCACATGATAATCTGTGCTAACTTGATCTGCCAAGTTACTCATTAAACCACTTCCACCCAAGGGTTTATCACCAGTATGCGATTGTTTGCCAGCAGATTGAACCCCTTTGGTCGCATTATTAAAATTCAGAAAACCCTTTTCCATCTCTCTATAAACCCACTAACAATATCCAAGAATAATCGAAAATAACGAAAGAGAAACAGGCAACATGCAGCAGTCACAAAAATGGAACAAGAAAAAGAAAGAAAACACTAATTGAAACAGTTAGGGTTTTACGTGAAAGCACCCCCAGAACCTATCCTCCAACCATAATAATCGATCAATAAAGAATAAGAGTGATTATTATATCTGAAAAGAAAGCTTTTAAGAAAATATTTTCAAAAAAGAGAAATTCAATGTCTTAAACATTAACAAAGACCTCTTTTCTTATGAATACCATATTTTAAAAATTCAGAAACAACAAACAATGATAGTTGTGATTTTGTTAACTTTGGTATTAAGCATTTTTTGGATAATGTTCCTTGTAAGTCACTACTTGATACCACGAATTATTTTGTCAATCCCTCTCAACTTGAAAAAAATTTTAAATCCAAATCTGGAATTGCTTTCTTGTATTAATTCAATAAGACTAAGTATTGGCATCATGGTTCGACGATACTTTAATAAGGTTATGCTAACGGTTATGACAAAAAATGTATACATACCGGTTGGCATTCTCTTTGACCCTAAGTTGGTATAGAAGGAAAAAGGTTGTTGATACTAAGGTACGTTCTCATTTTGAAATTCTTTATGACCTCTTAATATTAATTGCAGTTTATATATTGAATAAAGCGTATCAACTTAACATCATTATGCCGTATTCCACTTTATTTAAAAAAAGTTTGACCAGTCAACTAGTATTTATGCAATATGGTGTATGCACAAAGCTCAATACGGCGTATCGATAAGACGGTATAAATACCTTTGTATAAGCTAGATCCATTTTTTACCACACACAATTACCACTAAAAACACACACTCTTTGGCGATTAAAATTGGGATAATCCACTCTCGACTCTATTCTCTTCTTATTTCTTTTCTCAATCATCAACGATCAAGGTATATATCCTAATCTCTTAATATTTTTGTATTAATTTTGATATGATGAAATTAGGGTTAAGTAAAATTTGGGCAATTTAAAGTGAATTGAATCGAGGGTTTTGGTTAGAATGTATTTAGAAGGATTTCCCCTAATATTAATTAGATTAAGTATTCTAATTGGACCGGATTAATTTAGAAGGGTTCGGGGTCGAGAAAACCTCATTTTCTACAAGCAAACTTTTCCACCCTCTATGCAGTAAACCTAATCGTTGTAGTGTAGTATGGGGTAAGCCTCGGGGATTGATATCGTTTTCTAAGGGAAAAGGAATGCTAGAAAGAAATTTATGACGAGAAGGTGGGGTTGATGATGATTTTTTTAATATTTTTTATGTTTTTTTAGAAAGCAAGGGTAAAATCTCAGGGCAAGTGATTGGGGTGGTACTTCTACCAATTTCTCTACTTCTACTAATTATCTAATTTAACTAATTACTACGGATAGCTATGTTTAATTGAGGTGTGTTCGTATGATGATTAAAGATGTGTTCACTTAGATGCTATTACTCCTTAGTTATCTTTTATTGGTCGGTGGAATCGTCACGTCCTTTATCTTAACGCGTTGTATTCCTATTAGTCGTAGGGGGTGCGTATTCCCTAGTTCTATGAGGTTATCTCTCCTATAGGATTCATGGGATCGGCAAGCACAAGGCTATTTCCTCCGAGCACCCTATCGTCTTCAAGCATACTCATGCAATAAATACAACGAAAGCCTAGTTGCACTCCTAAGCCTATATCAATTAAGACAAGAGACAACCTAACAACAATCAATAACTAGATTTTATAGATCTAAGCAAACACACAAGTAATTTAGCTAGACATGTTAGACAAGCAAGCATACACACAATCAATTGAACATGGGGTACATAATGATAAATTGGAATAACAAACTTATCTTGATGTGTAAAATAGGATATGGGACCCTAGAATATGTCCAAGTCGGACTACAACTGAGTTAGGGTTTGCTCTCCAAACTTATACCTCTTAAAATACAGAAAAATCGAATTCTATATATAGATTTACAATCGCGACGGCGTCGTGTTGGGATATGAAAGTGCTGAAGATTGACAAAGTACTGAAGATTGATAAAGTACTGAAAACTACAAAGTACTAGAAAAAGTCAAAGAGTCAAGCGCTAAAGATAAAGTCAAAAATCTTTACATGAAGTCAAAGTACCAAGAACAAAAGCTGTTATTCGTTTATAGAAAGTCTTGTAATTATAGAACATTAGGTATTAGATTACTTGTCGTAAAGGATACAAATTGTAAACCGACTAGGGATTGAGCCTATAAAGGACCCCTAGATTGGCATTAGAGGTACGATTGCTTACAAGTTATTATTTAGAGTTTTAGAGAAGTTCGATATTCTTAGAGTTGTTGAAGTATCTGCATAATAAGCAGATTTAGAGTTAATAATAAAAGTTATTCTTCTTAGTTTTGTTAAGTAAATTCATACCTAAGTTTGCTCAGTGTTTCTTTGTTAATAACTTAGGATTTATCCGAGGTTGTTAAACCTTAAACAAGCTATTAAGTTAGTTTGGTTAGAGTACATCAACAAGTGGTATCGGAGCTTGTGTGGAAAATCGACAAAAGAAGAACC
Organism: Chrysanthemum makinoi; assembly: GCA_910596185.1. Taxonomy (NCBI): domain Eukaryota; kingdom Viridiplantae; phylum Streptophyta; class Magnoliopsida; order Asterales; family Asteraceae; genus Chrysanthemum; species Chrysanthemum makinoi. Next base: position 27,036,052 of record OU343223.1, on the reverse strand, counting down.
TACTACAACAAATACTAAAGATGTCATTGTTCCACCACCCTCAATCACCTTTCATGGATTCCAATCATCAAGAAGGAGTTATATGATTTATGGTGCATGAAGATGAGGCGATATATTGCCATTACTGAACCATGCTCTATGGAATGTAATTGTCAATGGCAATGAAGTAGTTCGGATCTGTAGAAATTCCGGACAACCTAAACCACCCAAACCAGTCTTACCAACGACTACATTAAGGAATCAGAGAAGCACTTAAAGTTCTTTATGCTATACGATGGACATCTACTCAAATTCCATGATGCTAAAGATGCAAAAGAACACTCTCAAGACTAGATTTGGAGAATGAAGCTTCTAAGAAGATGCATGAAACAGCAGTTTGAAACTTTCAGGATTGGTGAAAGAGAGTCTTCTTACATATGATAGGTTTCAAAATCTCCTCAACATGTTAGAGTTATATAAAGGCAGAAGTATCGGTTGAAGATGCTAATCGAAGTTTCTAAGGAGTTTGCCATCTGGCATGTTATTGGTACAATGATCAGAGGACAACGAGGATTGGATGTCATGGATTTTTGATCTCTACAATCATCTAAAGGTGTATGACCATGAATGAATGAAACCAGTTCAAATCATACTGATTGCTTTTACGTCATCAGAAAGAAGGCGATATTTCAACCAAAAGTCGCTTCCTCCTAGAAATCTTTGTTGCTCAAGAAATCTTGTTTGCCCGCATAACCTCCCCAACCTACTACACTCGAGATGAAGTTGTGTGCTCATTCTTTGCTACAGCAAGCTAGTTTACACAATCACATGAAGAAGATCTAGCCAGATTGAAGAAGATGCACTTGAAGAAATTGATATCAGTTGCAAGTTGCTATGATCATGCAGAATCAAAAAGTATATGAAGAAGACAGGGAAAAGAATTGATTTCAAACCAGCAGGGAATAAATTTTGACAAATCCAAAATTGAATGCTTCAATTGTTAAAAGACTGGACACTTTGCAAGAGGGAGTCTTGGTTCTAAGTATCAAGCAAACATGACATCGAGAAACCAAAACTTGAGCTAAAAGAAATTCCAATTCTGAACAAAAGGCTTTGGTTGCTCGAGATATCAGTTGGTGAAGAGTTTGATGATGAACCTATATGTAGCGATGGAAGCGGTTGAAGATTGGTGAAAAGAATTGGGTAGACCTTTGTGATGAGAACACGAACATGCTGCTTTAAAATCTGATGATGGCTTTGGAGGATTTGATTGGAGCATGGAGAGTGAAGATGATCATGTTCTTCTTGCAATGGTGGCTACTTCATCAAGTTCACCCCCATCTACGAGGTATGCTCAAATTGTCATGATTTTATCAAAAATTACTTGGCAGTTATGTGATTGAAAGAGATAATTGTGTCAGGGCTAGGTCCGAGGTAGGCGGTTTATCAAATAACCTTAGAATCTATGGAAGCCAAAATTTTAGCACATGAAACTAATGAAGTAGCTTGGGTTGAAAAGTATGCACTACAGGACTATTAGTTAAAACTAAGTGAATGGAAACTAAAGCATAAAATTTAGAAATTGAGAAATTAACTAAGGAAAGAGATGAATTGCTAGAAAAGTTTGATGCTTGGGAAAATCAGGTCTTTCTCATGTTGCTTATGTTGAAAAGAGAGAAGAGCTCACATTAAAACTGGTCTAGGATTTGGTATGGGCTTTAGTAAAATAGAAGAAAACCCACCTAGTGATCAGGATGAAGGTGATTTTGAGGATATAACCACTAGTGATGATGAACTCATCAATTATGTAGACACATCTAGTGATGAAGGTTCATTGAGTGAAACACCTCCTGAGTATAAGAAAGACAATGGTTATCATGCGGTTCCCCTCTCCTTTGGAATTCATCAACCCCCTAGGCCTGATGTTTCTCGTTTTGGAGTAGCAGTCTAGAGTTTAGGAAAAAGCTAGTTGCTCAATCTAGGTGAAACCCCAAAGGAAGCTGTTGAAAATAATGTTCAAAGTCAAGCAGTACCTTTAAATCAAAGTACTTGCTTCACAAGCGATACCTTTGGCAAAACCTTTTCAAAACAGTCTTTGCTAAACCTTTTTGGGATAACTTTGGTCAAGACAGGTTTAATCATTCACCAAGAAGGCAAAATAGTTTTGGTCATAGACATAGAAGAAGTCACTATGGGAGTATGGGTCAAAAGCGTGTTTTGTGTGTTTTAGTCCTACTCATTTAATCAAGGATTGTGAACATCACTCGGAATACCTTAGAAAATTTCCAAATAACGGAGTGCCAACGAAACCTAGAGAGCACAAACCATGCAGAATAATTCAAATAGGATCAATCACGAAAATTTCTCACGGATCATAGATACCCACTGGAGAAGACCTTTATCAAAACCTTCATTATCTCTGATTACTTTCTAAAGTATGTGGCAGTGGACAGTACTTTCTCAAAATCCTCCATAAAACAAGGTCTGATCACACTCTTTGGAATAGGAACCATAGGAGATCTCATTACTATCAACCTAGAAGGTATTACAAATTCACATGGGGATCTAGATCACAAGAACCAAGTGTTAAAATGGGTTAAGAGGGAGAGAAATGCTGGCGAGGGACAAGCATACTTTCAACAAAATGAATCGATTTTTGTGATACAAGAAAAATGAACTTGTAAAAAGAGAGTTGTGAAAGTTTTGAAAATCCACATGCTAAAAATCAAAAGATAATTCCGGATCATGTTTTGAAAAATAGTGGAAATTACATACTCAAAGAATTTGAGTTTGTATCTCAAAGGAACCAAGTCATTAATGGCTTGGGTTCTAAAGATCACTAACTCTTTTGTTTTTGTGAGGCAAACCGGAAGAGGAGCTTAAAGATCATCGATTGTAGATAGTGGTTGCTCTGGAAGTATGACAGGGAGACAAAGAGATCCTCGATTTTAGAAATATTTGTGGAGGAAGAGTTGCATTTGGGAATGATCCTAATGGAGGATTACTGTGCAAAGGACTATCAAAGCGAGGCGTATAGATTTTGAAAATGTTAGATATGTGAAGGAGCTCAAGTTCAACTTATTATCAGTTTCTCAAATCCGTGATAAAAAGCATCCTGTGTTATTCACTCACACAGAATGTCTCATCCTCTCTCCTGAATTCAAGCCTGTTGATGATAACTTGGTAGTGCTTAGAGTACCAACAACAAATGGTGTGTATAGTTTAGACATGAAGAGTCTCCATTCCTATGGAAGAGCCACATGTTTAGTGGCTAAAGCAACATCTGAAGAGGCACATCAATGGCATAGAATATTGGGCCATGTTAATTTCAAGAATATCAAAAAACTGGTCAAAGGCAATTTAGTTAGAGGTTTACCTTCAAAGTCTTACAAGAATGATCACTCATGTTTGGCATGTAAGAAGGGTAAACAACACAAAGCTTCATGCAAAAGCTTGAGGAGAGGACTATTAAAGAACCTTTGGAGCTGTTACATATGGATTTGTTTGGACCTGTCTCTGTGACAAGTTTAAACAAGAAAAAGTACTGCTTAGTTGTAAAGATGATTGCGATGGGTCAGTTGGGTATTTTCTTGGGATTTAAAGATGATACTTTTGATGCTATTCAGACTCTCATAATAGCACTTGAAAACCAATTGAGACTCAAGGTTAGAGGTATTAGATGTGACAATGGGAATGAATTCAAGAACAAGCTTATGGATGAATTTTGTGCAAACAAAGGAATCAAGAGGGAGTTCAATATTGCTAGAACACCACATGAGAATGGTGTTGCAGAGAGGAAGAATAGGACTTTGATTGAAGCGACTGAACAATGCTAGCGATTCACAACTACCTATTCAATTCGGGTGAAGCTGTAAGTACTGCTTGCTATGTATATGAGTCTCGATCACCAAACCACAGATGAAGACACCTTATGAGTTGCTAATGGGCAACAAACCCAACATTCGTTTTATGAAGCCTTTTGGATGCCCTCTCACTATTTTAAACACAATTGATAATCTGGGAAAGTTTGATGGCAAGTCAGAAGAAGGATATTTATTGGGTTATTATATCAACAATAAGGGATTTAGAGTGTACAATAGAATCACTAAGAAGGTTCAAGATTGTCTTCATGTTGAGTTTTTAGAAGATCAAGACAATGAGAAAGGTAAAGGTCCTGATTGGATGTTTGATCTTGAAGTTTCAACTCCTTCCATGAACTATGTACCTGTTAGAGAAGAAAATCAACATGTGCACAATGGAGAATATTTACAATATGTTGTTCATGGAGTTCATATTAGACTGATGTTGTCCCGATGAAGATCCTGTTAGTCCAAAGCAAAATCTTGATGTTCCAAAACAAAGTCTGATGGTCCACGAAATATGTTGCACCACAATCCTCATTGTCTGCCGAGGATCAATCTATTCAAGAGGAACTTAATCAGATGCTTCTTCAAGATGTTTTAGCACATTCTTACACTGATTAACAAAGAAGAGCTTATGAAGAGGCAAAGAAGAAGAACAAGACTGCGAGTACTCTGTGGTACTTTGCATGCTGACTTCGAACAAAGTATGCTGCACCAGATTCACGATACTTTAGATGATTTGGATTATCCTACCATGCCTGGATTAGAAGATACTGATGATGAGTTTGAAGATGAAGGTATTTTCTCAAATTCCAATGAAGATGCTGATTTTACTAATTTGGAAGATACTTATGGAGTTCCACAGTCTCCACACTTAAGAATTCATAAGAATCATCCTATTCAAATCATTGGTCCTTCTACTAGAGTGATGACTAGACACTGAGAGCTAAGACTTTTCTACACCTCACAATGCTTTACTTAGCTTTGTGTATAAACAAAACATGTTGAATCATAAGGACCATCAAACATGTCTATTTACTTGTTTTATCTCTCAAGAGGAACCCAAGAATATTGCTCAAGCATTGACTAAAGAAAGCTGGGTTGAAGCTATGCAGGAAGAACTTCTTCAATTTAAACTTCAAGAAGTTTGGGTTTTATGTGATCTTCCAGAAGGAAAGAGAGTTATTGGAACCAGATGGGTTTTCAGAGTCAAAAGAGATGAAAGAGGTAATGTTATCAAGAATAAAGCAAGTTTAGTAGCACAAGGCTGGAACAAGAAGAAGGAGTAGATTATGATGAAGTGTTTGCTCCTGTAGCAAGAATTGAAGCTATTAGAATATTTCTTGCTTTTGCTTCATATATGGATTTCGGTTTACCAGATGGATGTCAAAAGTGCCTTTTTTTATGGCAAGATTACAGAGGAAGTTTATGTCAAACAACCTCCTGGTTTTGAAGATCCTAAACATCCGAACAAAGTCTACAAGGTAGTTAAGGCTCTTTATGGCCTTCATGTGGGCACCTAGAGCTTGGTATGAGAGGCTCTCTACATTTTTATTGCAACATGGCTCTGAAGGGAGCTATTGACAAGACTTTGTTTATCAAGAGAGACAAGAAGGATATCATGTTAGTTCAAGTCTATGTTGATGATATCATCTTTGGGGCTACCAAACAGTTCATGGTTAAGAAGTTTGAGCACTGATGAGAAGAATTTCAAATGAGTTCAATGGGAGAGTTAACATTATTTTTGGGACTTCAAGTTAAACAATCAAAGGAAGGAATTTTCATAAGTCAAGACAAGTATGTTCTGAGACATACTTAAGAAGTTCAATTTTGATGATATGAAGGATGTTACTACACCTATTAAATCTATCAATTCATTGGGCAAAGATGAAGATGGACAACCTGTTGAAGTCAAGTTATACAGATCAATGATTGGCTCACTTATGTATCTTCTGCATCAAGGCACTGATATCATGTTTGCTGTGTGTTTATGTGCAAGATATCAAGTCTCACCAAAAATCTCCCACATGAATGCGGTAAAAGAATTTTATTATTTGAAACAACAACCTAAGTTGGGGTTGTGGTATCCAAAAGAGTCACCTTTTCACTTAGAAGCCTTTTCGGATAGTGATTATGCAGGTGATAACTATGATAGGCGATCAACAACTGGTGGATGCCAATATCTTGGAAGAAGATTAGTCTCACGGCAATGTAAGTAACAAACAATTGACAATATCCTCTAAAGCTGAATATGTAGGCGATGCAAATTGTGGACAAGTTTTGTGGATGCAGAATCAACTCTTGGACTATGGGTTCAATTTCAAGAATACTCCTATCAATATTGATAATGAGAGTACCATTTGTATTGTGAAGAATCCGGTTTATCATTCCAAGACCAAGCACATTCAGATTAGGCATCACTTTATCAGAGATTGCTATGAGCACAGGCTCATTAATGTGGTTAAGGTTCACACAGATGATAATGTAGCTGACTTACTCACCAAAGGCTTTGATGTTTCAAGATTTAATCACTTGGTGGCGAGCATTGGCATGATTAACTACTGATCTAAATTTAAAGGGAGGACTATTTAGTATTAGTATTGTCATGTGCATTGCTTGAGGGGAGGATATTTATGTATACTTAGCTTATTCAGAGGAATTTGGAAAAGTATTGTTTTTATGAAAGTCTTTGCTTGGAAAGTACTGTGCTTGGGAAAGTATCTGCATATGTGGAAAGTATTGTTTGTCTTATTAAAGTATTGTTCCAACGGTAATATTGAGGGGTAATTAATTCTAACGGTAACTTTGTTATTATGGGGATGTGATTTTTAAATCTCCCTATAAATAACTACTCTTCGATTTTCCCTCTCATATTGATACTTTAGAATCTTTTCCATATTTCTCTCATCACCTCTATATTATTCGCTTATATCTCTTATTGTGCTCACATACTCAACAATGGCGAATCGTCCCTCAGTTCAAAGCACAATATGGTGGCTAATTTAGATAAGACTGAAGGCGAATGCCACTTTTTCATGATATCATTGATTATCTTCTTGGATGCCAATCGGTTATGCTCTTTTGGTGGAGCCGGATATAATTGAGCCCGGATTCAAGAATTTTGGGCTCTTGCTATGGAAAAATATGGAGAATGATGAATTTTATATTAGAGCTACGATTGCTTTGGAAGAAGCTGTGAAGATTATGAAGCCTCCATTAGAGAAGACTTATTGTTTAATGATGAAGATAGGGCTATTCGGTTTGATAAGCGTTGATTTGGGATACTTTTGGACATATTGGTTATGAAGGGTCTTTAAATGAACAAACATTTAGGAAACAACTCTTTTGCCCTCAATGGAATATTTTAGTGCATGTGTTGCTTCAGCTGATATCAGTGCAAAAAGTACTTCATGGGAGCAATTTGGATCAAACATAGCATCTGCTATTGTGGGCTTAGCTACAGATCGTGTTTTTAATTTTTCAAGGCTTATTCTTGAGGGAATGCTTTCTCACATCACTCATGGTTCAAAATGGCTAATGTATCCAAGGTTTGTTCAAGTATTCCTCAATAAACAACTTTCTGATGTTCCCAAGCCAACAGGGATCTTTTACATTGTGGTTCAACAAGCCAAAATTTTCACCTTTATGGCTAGGAAGAGTGATTTATTCACTGGAAGGGACACTCCCTTAACTACTTCTATGATGGAAGTTGTTCAAGCTGTTCGAGTCTGATGCTGAGATGATGAAGATAGTGAAGGTCTTTACTGCAAGTACTGCAATCTCTGCATCTTGCCATCTGCTTCTCAAAAGTCGCATCTCAAGAAGGTCTTGCATCTCACAAGTACTGCTTCCCAAGTACCTGAGAGTTCAAGAAGATGTTGCAGTCTCACCTTCTCCATCTCCACAAAGATCTGTTCACGATTCTCAACCCGGAGGAACATTCACCAATTCAAGGAGATGATTCATACTATACCCCGAAGAAATGACATTGGATAATTATGTTTTGACAAGGGAGTTAGTTAAGTTGAAAAAGACTACTGAGGTTCAAGCTAAAAGATTAAGAAATTAAAGCACAAGTTTAGAAGGCTCAAGAATTTTGTGTGGCCATTGGTTCAAGAATTTCGTCTATGGGTAAAATCTAAAAAGAAGGAACAAAGGCGATTTTAGGAAAACCAAACACAAAAGGTTCACAAACAATCTTCTATCCAATTGGGGAGGAATTTAGAAGAAAGGAATTTGAAAGAAGATATTGTTAAGGAGGATGAACCTCAAGGTACTGAAGAACATGAAAAGACTAAAGAACAGATCATTCAAGATACTGAGGAGCAAGTTCAAGTTCAAAGTACTGATGATCAAAGTACTGCTTTTCAACAACAAGGATCCTACAAGCAAGAATTGTTAACTCCAAGGTTGTTGGACTTTGAAGAAAGCGGTCCTTCAACAACTGTACATGAAGAAGTTGTTGTTCCTTCAATTGTTATACAAGAAGAGGAAGCTACACCCAAACCTATTCATACTGCAAGTGATGATGAAACCATTCTGAATGTTGCAAGGTTTATCACAACCAAGGGGTGGTGTTAATATTCCAGGAGTTCAAGAAGAGGAACAATCAAGAATTTCTCAACCTGCTATTGATCCTAAGGATAAAGGAAAAGGTGTTTTGGTAGAAGTAAATAAGAAGAAATTAAATTTAGCGAGATAAGAGCTGCTCAAGATGCTTTGAATGAACAAGCAGCTAGAAAGATTCAAGAGGAATTAAATGCAAAAGATAGAGAAGCTCGAGAAGTGAAGAAGCTCAGAGTGAGAAGCAACTTGGAAAATACAATAAGAATTGGATGCTGAAGCTGCTGAACCATTACAATCACCTACTCCTGTTAGATTTATGCCAAGAAGACCTAATCTAGCTAAAGACAAAATGCAATGTGGCTTATTTAAAAGTCAAGGGTATAAAGGATTGCAGAGGTTAAATTATGTTGAGATGAAAAGATTGTATGATGCTGCTAGGGAAGCTTATAAGAAACATGTTGAAAGCATCAAAGATTTTATAGATGAAGCTACTTGTGAAGAGAAAGAAAGAAAAGTTTAAAAAAAAAGGAAAACTGAAGTTGAAGATGTACAGTTCTCAAAGAAAGAAAAAGTTGAGTTAAGATCTCAGACTAGGGATGAACTAAGAAATTATCTCAGAGTAGTAGATTTTGAATATTCAAAAGAAGATGTTGACATGAAGATGAACAGATCTCAGATTAGTGCTTTTGAAGTTGTGGAATCCAAAGAAGGAAGTTATCTGATGTTTCATAAACAAGATGAAAGTTTCAGAGTGTTCAACAGATTATGGGATTTATTGCACATCATAGATAGAGTGGATCTATTCTATTTATATCATGTGGTGCGAGCTTACTTTGAACATAATCCATTAGAAGGAATTGGTTTAGTTCTGCTTGGAGATCTCATGACTATGTGGGAAGCTGAGAGCAAAGCCTGATGACATTTGGAAGAATCAAGAGAATTGGGAAATTGTTAGCTGGAGATTCTTTGAAGAATCTGGAGTTCATGTTTTAGAGCTGGAAAATGGAACAATGATTCACATGTTAGCAGATAGAAGATACCCTCTTACAGTTGAGCTTATGAGAAGGATGCTAGAGCATGGAATGGAAGTAGAAGAGGATAATGAAACTTCTTGCATGGTCATCAATCTGTTTATCAACTGGACTACTATTGCTGATGATAATGAATAAACTGGTATGAATTTTTATTGAATAAATTATTTTTGAGAAAACAGTACTTTATTCAAAGTACTGCTGATCAAACAGTACTTTAATCAAAGTACTGCTTGCAGCTTATAACTAGTTAAATGATTTTTGAAAGAAACCTTTTGTTAAGTAACAAATATTTTGAAACAAAGGTTGAATAAAATAAATGATTTTTGAGATGGCAACATCAATAGGTCATCAATCCACCATGGTTACAAAAGGATTGGCTAATCCATGAGCAAACGGCTCTGGTAAAGATATTTCAAATCCGTTTTTAGTTGACAACTTGCTAATAAGTTGTATGGTAATCAACTCACCATATCAGTTAATGTGAAGAGTTGGCTAGCCCACAAGAAAATGACTTGTGGTAAAGGTTGGAAAACCATTATTGGTAATTAGTTCACCATTAGATAAAAGAACTAACTAGTCCGAAAGTACGGCTTTTGGTAAAGACAACTCAAATCTGTTGATAAGCGATGATTTGCTAAAAATCATATGGTTGTCAATGTACCATGGTCTTACACACCAAAACATTTGGCTACTCCAGAGTTAATGGCTTTGGTAAAGAGATCTAAATCCATTAAATTTTCAATGATTCACCTCACAGAGTTAACACACGAAGTGATGAGAATAGTATGCAACTTAAACTGAATTAAATGTACAAATTGTCATATGTTGCTGTTGTGAAAAGATGAAGCTTGCTGGATGATGCTGTAAAAGAATAATTCTAGAGATACTTTGACAAGCACAGAAACTACAAAGATAAAATTCAAAGACATAGAAACAATCTGTCCTTAAAGATGAAGAAGTTAAAGATAAATTCACAAAGGAACTTGAAGTCAAGCTAGTAGAATTCAAGTTAGGGAGGATTGTTGGGATATGAAAGTGCTGAAGATTGACAAAGTCAAGATTGATAAAGTACTGAAAACTACAAAGTCTGGAAAAGTCAAAGAGTCAAAGTACTTCTAAAGATAAAGTCAAAGTACTGCACATGAAGTCAAAGTACTGCAAGAACAAAGAACTGTTATTCGTTTATAGAAAGTCTTGTAATTCTAGAACATTCAGTATTAGATTACTTGTCGTACAAGGATACAAATTGTAAACCGACTAGGGATATCCTTGAGCCTATAAAAGGACCCCTAGATTGGCATTAGAGGTACGATTGCTTACAAGTTATTATTTAGAGTTTTAGAGAAGTTCGATATTCTTAGAGTTGTTGAAGTATCTACATAATAAGCAAATTTAGAGTTAATAATAAAAGTTATTCTTCTTAGCTTTGTTAAGTAAATTCCGCATACTTAATAGAGTTTGCTCAGTGTTTCTTTGTTAATAACTTAGGATTTATCCGAGGTTGTTAAACCTTAAACAAGCTATTTAAGTTAGTTTGGTTAGAGTACATCGATCCAACACGTCGCCTTTTGCTAGCGACAGTGTCAGGTCGCCGTCATTAGGGTTTCGTCTAGGCCAAGTCATCGATGGGACGACGTCACTTAAGAGTTGTGACGCCGTCGGTATTTAGTTGCGACGTCATCTGAATCTTAGATCTCGGTCATCTGGAGTGAAAAGTATGAGTGACGCCCTCCATATATTAGGCGTGACACCGTCAGGCTTTAGGACATGAAATTCCACTGAGCCGTTGCGTACACTTTTTGATCAAGTCTTCATAGAGGGACGGCGTCGCTCTTTGGATGGGACGCCGTCAGGTTCTGCTGAGCAGCTTTGAGTGTCTTCGATCTTGCCTTTGCCATTTTCTTAATGTTTTTGTTCCTTTTTGTCCAAATATGCTTCATTCCTGTATTTTACTTCCAAAAGACATAAAAAGTAAAAAGGAATGATTTTAAGCAGTAACGGATATAAAATGTGTCAAAATAGGGCTTAAATGACCCCCTAAAAGCGTACGTTTTAAATCCTTATCAATTTCCCATAATGTTAATCGGATTAAGTATTCTTATTGGACCAGATTAATTTGAAATTATGGTTAGGGTTCCAATTGAGACGAAATGGTATGAAATATGGAGTGTGTGCTTGTGGGGTTGGTAAATTTTGGATAGATTACGTTTTGGGGTAAATGAGTCTATCTTGTGTTTTTTTAGTTTGCGCCATATCGTCGACTTTGTGATTTTATGACTTTGATTGCACTTATATTCTGCTCCAATAACTAATACGGCGTATTCATAATTGGATGTGGCTTATTGGTCTTTTATTCCCAAAATGTTTACCTTAAACTTGATACGGCGTATATATTAAATTAGGTACGGCGTATTGGATTATGTCCCCAATACCCCATATAGCATATAACTGGATATTGAGTAAACAATACTGATGGATCTAAACACACACCTTGTGTTAGTGATATTTTGAGTTATATTAATAAGCACGCGGAATATACTTAGTAATACTTAGAAGACAGATTATATGATGAATTGTAAGTGAGAACAATAAACACAAAGCTCCAATATTATTAAGAAATAATACGAGTGATCTTGCTTATCACTAGGGTTACACCTTGAAGCTAATATGAATAATACGTATACTTATAATATGCTAAGCAATGACCTAGGATCTCCTTTTATAGCACAAGGAGTCCTTTACAAGATAAGTATAATCCTAAAAATATAGAATATACACAAGATCTTTTCTATACTTATCAATACACGAATACTAAACATTTATCCTAACAGCAGTGGTAATCTTCGTACTGGCAGTGGTAATGAGTTTCCACTGCTAGTGTAATCTTTAGCAGTGTTAACCACAAGACTATCAGTGGTAACTGTTAGTATTATTCCCAACAATCCTCCCCTAAACTTATGATTTCTCTGCAAATCAATAAGTTTCTTCAATCTTCATTATCTGCAAGGATTTGGGGAATTCTTTCAAACACTTCATCTTCTTCTCAATGCTTGAATAGCTCTTGAACATTGATCTTGAAGCCTGAGTAACAATGCTCTGACCTTCTCACTATCTTCATGAACTCTTATATTAGTACACAGCATCACTATGAGAGTTCCAGCTCTGAGTGGATATTCTTTCTCAGCAAGCATAAATGCATCTAGTCCATTTGCTGTAGAAACATGATGAACTTCACATGAATCATAGTAGAACCATTTAGTACCAGGACATGAACATGAAAATTTCCAGAAATCATCATTAACATCTAGTTCATAGAGCCTTCTAAGATTAACCCATAACTTCATCTCCTTCATATCTTTGAGATCTTCAGCATCAAACCTTTCTTGAACTAATTTCCATAAAGTATCAAGATCATCTATGTCACAAGCTTTGATAAGATCTTCAAATTGAATGAATGATGAAGTTTCACCACCTAGCCTTGTAATCTTCCATGTTGGAGCAAAGTTGCTAGCAGTAAACACTTCCCAATCAATGATAGGATGTTTGACTTGCAGTGGTTCTGGATAAAAATCTTCTTCTTCAATCACAATCATATCAGTCAGTTGTTCTTCAGTGAATTTCTCAGTTGGAACTTCTTGTTCTTCAGCAAACTTTGTCTTCTAAACAGACTGAAAATCACTGTCTTTGGCCTTTCTCTTCAAACCAGGATACCTTCTTGCTTTTTCTTCAGAGTCCATTGGAATGAAATCTTTATCTTGTCTTTGAACTATGTAGTAGATACTTTCAACTTTATCATCAGGCATTCCTCTGAATTGATGTCTTTTCCAGCCACCAACATTGCAACAATAAGTCTTCATGTATACAATAACTTGTGCTTTAGTTGGTTGCCTTGGTTTCTTTTGACCCTTTCTGACTGAACTAATCACATCTTGAAGTGCTTGATTATTCTTCATCTGTATAAAATCCTTAAACTGAGCAGTTCTTTGATCTTCAGTTAAGGACATATCTGCAACTAGGTCAATTGCTTTCCTCTTGATCACTTGATCATTAGCAATCAAGAAATCAATTTCTTCTTCAGTAGGTACATAGCTGAACTCTGGAGTATTCTCAATGAATATTGTAGGTTGAACAGCGGAAAGTGGATCTTCCATCTTATCCAGCCTTTTAGCCTCCATAAAGCTTACAATTTCCAATTCTTCAAGCTTTTTCTTCTCATAAACTTGTTCTTTAGTAATCTTTTGAGCAATTTCTCTATCAAGAGCATTCTGAACTTGTTCTTTCTTTGAAATATTTCTTCTTGTTTGCTCCTTGCTTTTCGTTACAGCTTTACCTTTGTCTTTCTTCTGTTTATCAATTTCTTCACTTGCAGTGGCAACATCATGTCCAACAATGGGAATATTTGGCTCTGTAGTGGAAATTGAATCAGTGGTAAAATCTGCAGTTGTAGTTTTGAAGATATCTTGCTCTAGTTGCTCTTCATGAGTATCAGCTTCCTCTGCACCTTTACTAGAAACACCTTCATCTTCAAAATCAATTCTCCTCCCCTGAGTTTCAGCATATGTTTTTCTCCCCTGTTTGGGAGAATTTTCCAAATCTTTATTAAAATCTGCTAAATCACCATCATCAAGTGAGGACGGAGATGAGATCACTATCTTTGCAGTTTTCCTTTGCTTTTTCAACCCCTGCAACTCTTCTTTCAAGGTCTGAATCTCCTGTTTTAATTGTGTAATGTCCTTGGCATGCTACTTCTTAACTTGTGCCAGGTCTTGTTGTAGAGATTCAACCTGCTTGGCTAATTTGGTACACAAAACCATCAATTCCAATTGTTGCCCACTGCCCTCAACACTTCCAACTGTGTGACTTGTTGGGAGAGGTGAATCATGGGGCAATGGCTCAGATTCCTCCCTAGTTGGACTAGGTTGAAGTCTAGAACCACCACTGCTTGTTCCTAAACCAAAAGGATCAGGGACATGCTGTGTTGTAATGAGAGAAGTAGGCTATTTTGACCTCCTCTCATAGGTGTGAGAAAATGGTGGAGTATAATTAATATTGGGAACATTAATTATGGGTGAATGTTGTGCCTGTGAAATCTTTGCAAGCATTTGAGGAAAAAGAGGTGTAAAATCCATATTGCCATCTTTGTTCATATTTTGAACAACTTTAGGCTTAAGGCAACGGATTTTATAAACTCTAGTGTGAGGTTGCAGTTGAAATTCTTTTAGCACTGCTTGCACAAACCTTGGATATATAAAAAAATTTGTTGAACTCTTTACATTGCCTTGCATACTTGTAAAAATATATTTTGACCAATTAAAAGTCCTATCTAAAGCTAGATAAACCAAAGGGTAAGCCATTGTTGAACTGAACTGTTCATAAGATGTTTTCTTAGGACTTAGGCAATGCAAAAGAGTATGTATAAAAAATCTCCGATGGGGACAAAAACCACTCTTTTTGAAAGTAGCCTTTTTGTCAGTGGTATCATACCCCATGGAAGAGAGATGTGTATGAATTTCTGGCATAGGTAATGTGATGATACATTTGAGATCATCCAATTGGAGAATCCTCCTCAAGGATGCCTCAGTAACATCAATAGTTACCCCATACACAGTGGCTCTAAGAGCATCCACTGTGTCATGTGTATCTTTATTTTCAATGGTTATGGACTGAACAGAAGTCCAAAACTGTTTGATTTGAGAGATATAGATTGTGGGATTAAGCAATAAAGCATACCTTATATGGGTAGTATTAAGAAAGTCCACAATTTGGTGAAAAACATGGCCACTCTTCTCGTTTGACTTTTGTAAGTAGGCCACTTGGTTGTGCTCATCTGCAAAAGTGATAGGTGCCATAGAATCTTTGATGAAAAATAGTGTGTCAGTATGAATTGTATAATGAACTCGCCAATTGAGAGAATATATAAACAGTTAGGGTTTGAGAGTGTTGCGCAAGAAAGGGTATCTAAGGAAAAGATTTATCTTAAGAAGATAAATTATAAGTAGGAAAGTAGATAATCTTTCTAAACATTTACCCTATTTATATATGGAACATTAACTCTCAACGGTTGTTAGGTCACCATATTATCACAACAATATGTATTTCTAGAGAGAGAAAGTTTTAGTGAGAGAAAGTGGAAGGAACTAATGAATGATTAATGAAAATGATAATTGCAATTAGAACCAACAACCCTCTCCCTTCTAGGGAGGGGGTATTTATAGTGTTTACATAAGTTTGGGAGTTTCCCCTTGGTTCTAGAAGAACCTTCTATCATAGCTCATGGGCTTAGTACATGAGCTGTGAAATCAATTACAAACATTTATAAACCATAATTATAAATGACCTATTACAAATGAAATGACCTACACTTGATAATAAAACATGTTCCTAACAATCTCCCCCTAAGGGTTGGTCATCATTTTTTGTCTTGCTTAGGTCATTTGACGTCTTGAACTTTTTTTGGCGTTCATAGCTTGTGACGTCTTTGATTCTTTGCATCTTTGTTCTTGTTGTTGTGATCAGTTGTGAAATCTGCCTTTTATCGACATCTTTGTTGTTAGTGATGAAAGTCATTTCCAGCATGCTCATACTTCTGGTGAAGTTTGTGATTCATATGTTTGAAGCTCTCATTCTTTAACTTTGATCTTTATCTCATAACTTGCTGATTCTTTGACTTTGATGTAGAATCTTTCTGAAATTTTCTTTGCCTTTTGAGAGAACTTCAATTAGTGTTGATGTTGGTATGAGCATGTGAAGAGTCTGCACGATCTTTTCCACCCGTGAGCATCCATAAGAAGAAAACATAAAACATGGGTTAGAAATAATCCAGCGCTTACAAGTTTGAACTTCGAAAGTGTTAACAACATAGTGTGAAAACACAACTCTAATTCTCACAAAGGTGTTCTGAACTGGAGTCCCACAAGTGAGATAACACGATGTACCGAAATACACCTACAGTTCAGATGAGGCGCTGAGGTACACCGGCATCACCCACTACTGTAGACCGTTTGAGACACACTAAGCGTAACCCACAAGGAGTTACCGAATTGACCTGCTGTCAGGTACATTTGATGTTGACCCTGGCAAGAATTTCCATTCAATCACTGAGGATCACAATTGTGAATCCCCTCATAAATGTTCTGGCATATTGCTAAGATCTGCGTAGGACTCTGGAAAAGTGTCACTTGTGTTCTTATTGTTTGAACAACAAGTGATGAAATATTTAAGTGTTCCTAAGAGATCTTTTGATGAATCTCATGGCTCTAGACTCGATTAGTGCTCATTGATTTTCCTAACCAGAGACTAGGGAGAGGGTCTCCTTCTTCAATACCAACAATCTCTAAGAGAGAGTTGATATATTACGTAGGGTTCCCTGTGAGGATGAAACAAGCTCTTTTGAGAGAACTTGAGTGGCTTAGAAGGTTTTAGTGCATTGCGTCACTGGGTCCATGACGACTTTGTCTTCAATACTGGTGTCATCTTGTGACAACCAATAGCATATGAATTGAACGGTTCTGCCCTAAGTTGAATAATTTGGAGGGTTGTTTCTTTTCACCCTTTTCTTTAACTTTTCTTTTTAATTCTTCAACTCCTTCTTTCTCCGATTCTCATTTTCTCCTTTTTAAATCAAACCTAAGGACTTCTAGATACTAACTATTTGAGATGTCCTTGGGTAGATCCCTCCTGGCGGATCATAGACGTTTATTCCTAAACTTAGTCACCTTTTAACTCCATGACTATCCTATGTTGCCACAAAAACCTTTTCTTGAAAAATCTCTCAAGATGTTTATAATGAAAAACATGTTTTGGTAACACCTTGAGAGTTTTGGTTTTTCAGAAATACTCCCCCTCCACATGTGCTTATGAGTTTTGGCTGAAATCTGCACAGAGAGGGAAGAGTTCGCACTTTTGAATTGATCGACTCTTGATAGACAATTCCCCGCGAGACACGGATACGTTGTATAGTTAAAGAGTTCCATTATCAGCTTTTAGGTGACAACTAGCTCTAATAACTACCTTGAAGATGTAAACTCTCCTTGAAAAGGAGGTTAGAACCGTCAAAGTTCATGTCAATCAAGAGTGTCTCGGATTGGTACATTCTACTAAGATAAGTCTTGGAAGACAAATCTTTTCGATTTCTGACATTCAAAGATCGACAATTCATTGGTGATATCTGAGTCGAGCACGTTATGAGATTCCATAACTTCATGATCAACAATTTTAATCACATTTCTCCCCCTCAAAAATAGCATATGTATGTTGTTTTTGAAAAACATGTTGATTAAAATATGCTTTTGAGGTGTTTGAAATTCCTTTGGGAAGAAACGGATGTCAAGAACATTTGAATTTGAACAAAGATTTTGCGTTACAAACAGTTAAGAAGCTTTCGCTCCTTTAATTAGGATTGAGGCGAAACGTGCCAGGGTCCTTTCAGTGGAATCGATTTTGTTTTCGTTGAACAAAAGTACTCCCCTCAAATATGGAAGTATATTCGAGAGATAGCCTTCTTGAGTCGAATTTGAGACAGTTTATTACAGGTGGTAAAAAACATATTATCAGATTTGTTGTGCTTGTAAAAAAACTTCGAGCTCAAGGTTTAACGGAAAAACATAATCAATTAATATAAGCATACGAATGAAAGTAAAGAGCTAGAGTTATTACAGACAGATGTTTAAATGTTCCAGTTATGTTCCAAAAACTAACTAACTGCAGTACTTCATTCAGGTCGACGAAACGTCAAGATATTCGGAACCCTTGCTCTTCCTCCAACATAGCCTTCAAGTCGTCGCATTTGAACTCGGAACTTGAGTCGTGAATCAATTTTCTTGACAAACTTTTCAGCTTGCTTAACATCGCTTCGCTTCCATGTCATGTTCGCATCCGGCGTTGTTTTCGCCGCTTTCGGATCTTCAAGAATGTTGACAAGCTCAACCTTTACCAGTGTCAACGTATCATCCGAACTTGTGAATTTCTTCGTATCCCATGAATTTGACAATGTTGTTCTGGATGAAGTGTAATCCAAATGGTGTTGTGGTGAATGAATACGGTTTACGGTCATAAATGCGGGTGGTTGGAGATCAGGTTTGGTAAGATTCAGACGTTTATGATAACTTTCCACACCAAGATGAAGATCTTCAACTCTTGACTTAATGACAAGGCTGCGGATAAAAATGAGGATTGAGTTGAAGATATCATATTGTAAGCTTCCGGGAAGATGCTCAAGTTTTCCTTGAACTTTGAGAAGATACATATCTTCGAGATCGTTGAGGTTCAGAAACAGTAAGCCGTTGAAAGTGTACTTCGTTGTCGTCACTCTGCGAACCTTGATGTTAGTTTAAAAGTTGTACCCGTATTTATCCATAATCTCTGCACTTTTAATGGACAAGATCCGGTGGTTATAACACACTTTGTGTTTGGAGGTGAATGTGAGCCGCCATTTGTAAAACCATTTACGCATATTAGGCCAGTGGAAGATGCCAAGTTCTGCCTCATCATTATAATTAACAACCGAAGAACTAAACAAGTCAGCAACTTCTTCCTCCATTCCCTCTTGAGTGTAAACCGCAGCATGAAACTTAGACAATGATGTTGCATACCGTTTCTCTGGATCTGTGTTTCCATACATCGGATATTCTAAATCATGATTAAAGAAATAAGGTGTGGGTACCTTGAGATTGTAAGTATGACCCATGAGTGGTAAAGGTTGAGAATAGTCATGAAACTTGAACGTTTTGGGAGCATTGGAGGCAGCGAAACATCCCAAGTAATGTTCTCAGACATTGCTCGTGCAACTTCCTCAAGATTGTATTCAAATTGAAGCCTTGAAGTGGTGGAATTCTTAAATTGTGTAAACCACCTTTGCCGCGAATAGTGGCAATGTGAGACAATTGAAGTTTCTGCACCTTCATGATCTTTTTCAAATTCTTTGTGAAACCACAATGGAAGCTTCATTAGGAAGATCATCTTCTGGATGAGCATCAACCATATCTTCAAACCAGTCAAACTGAGTCGTGGAAGAGTCAATCCATTCTGGTGCATCATCTTGTTGCATGTTGAATGGTGGCTGGGATATGACTTGAGAGCATGTCTTTGTGGAGGTTGATTGGAAGATTGTGGTTGAATTTCATCTTCAGGTGAAATATCATGAGAAGTTGTTTGAAAGGCTGAAGATGGCGGTGCAGTGAATTTGGAACGTTTGTCGCGTGGGCGTGACTCATCATCTTTATCATCGGGTCTGCGTTTACGAAGCGGGATATCTTTGCACGATGCAGATGCACTTTTCTTATCAGCCCTCTTCATGGATTTGAGTAGAGCGTCTCGAAGTTCCACTTCTTCATCATCATCAATTATCTTCTCCAGAAGTTGACTTTTGAGATCAACGACAAGCAACGTTGAAGGTTTTGTTTCAAGGGTTATCGGGTGTGTTTGAAGATGAGTGGCTACAACACCTTGAAGCTTGTTTTTAACATATGTGCATAAGGCCGATGGTAGAACTTCATTAATGCAACTCTTGACCTCTGTAGGAAGAACATGTTTAAGGATTTCCTCAATCTGCTTCGGTAATGGAAACTTCGAATCTGTTGATGTTGTTCTTGAAGTTGCTTTTGTTGTGTCTGAACTTGGGTTTGAAGAGAAGTGAGCTGTGCTTGAATGTCTTGAAATTTATCTTTCTCAGTTGCTTCAGATGTTTATCGAGAAGGGAGCCTGATCTTAAAGGTGGTTTTGGAAGGAACATTCGTCTTTGATTGTTGATCTGAGGATGCTGGAGGTGGTTTTGTTGGTGATTGTTGGTTATGAGCGTCACCTTCCAAATGTGGTTTATCAGCGAAAACATCATCAAAATCATCATTCTCGGATTCATCATTGTTGACAGATTCTTCATTATCGAACGAATGAATTGATCAGATTCATCTTTGGATGAAGAGTGTGCTGCAGAAATTGAGTTATCCGATTCGGAAGATTCTGATTCATTCATAGGTTGTTGAAGTTGTTTAGAGATCACCTTAGAACCTGATCCTTCACCCTCTCCGCAACCTTTCAAGATCAGCTTGGTGATGACGTTTGGTGATAGCCAATGTTTTCTTCAGAATTGCTCGTTCTTCTTTGTGAGTGCGAGGGATTGAAGTAAGTTGAGTTTGACGACTAATAGTTTTACTACTCTGCTGCGGCAGTATCTTGTTTCACTGGATAAGTTTTGAGTGTCTGCTGGGTTATCAACTTTGTCGTGATGACTAACTTGTTCTTCTGCAGCAACAACTTCATCAATCAGCAAGGTTTGCTTGTGTTTTGCAGTGGATTTCCTTCTTCTCCCTTTAGGTTTGTCATAAATAATTCCAACTGTTCCTTCTTTTTCTGCTTGATCATAGTCCCTGTAAGCGGTAGTCAGCTTGATGCCATCATTAAAGAGACGGTCAGGAATTCTTAAGCCTTTGTTTGTTGTGCTAGTGCTTTGAACTTTAACAGTTTTAAGCACATGATCCATGTGAGGAGCATGATACTGATCAGCACTTGCTATACGTTTGTCGATGCTTGGATCTACTTGCATGAAGTATTCAATAAGAAGCTTGGTGTAACGAGCAAATGGAATTTTATACCCTTTCTTATTGGTAAACTGCCGTGCTTGATATATCATATCATTCCAGATTAGTTGTGCATAATCAAGGTGTTGTGTATTAATGATACCCCAGAAGATTTGAAGTAGTTCCCATGAGGGTGTTCATGGCGGTAGCTTTTCCCGTAACACAATGACTGAGTATGGTATACAATGATAACCATGGTTGGGGAATGTATTTCCGGTTTACATCGAAGCTGGTTGACAGCAGTTGAGAAGACTCATCATAACCCATTTTTTGAAGAGATAATGCAATTTGTGAAAACGATGGAGATGGTATGAATGAAGTGTGAGTCTTTGTTTCTTCAAGAGGAAGATGAAGAACATGACGAAGAATGCTAACATCAAATTATTTGGAGTTAATCTGAATCGGGCTGTCATGATGTTGGAATCGTTACTTATCTTGAGTGAATGCCAGAATTGATGTAAGTAGATCTCGGGGACACTTGGATAAAGTCGAAGATGCCGACAGAAGTGCTTCTTAAGAATTTCCACTATAATCTGACACGTGGGATGGCATAGAAGTTGTTCGAAATCAATACGAGAGTTTGAAAGCGCAATATTGCGTTCATCTTCAATGGGATACATGTCTTTTCTTGTGAGAGATCCTTGAGACATGTTTAGACCTGAAACAAAGCATTTACCAAGATATCCAAAAATTGGTAATGACATGTTAGAGAGATAACTCATATGATCCTAACATACAAACAATGCAAACACACAAAATCATTTATGAGTGAAACTCTCAAAATTAACTAAGTCATACTTGCTAAGACTTAATTGAAACACACTAGAAACATCAAATTCTTGAAGAATAACAAGCATACAAACTCGCCAAAATTTATTAAGGGAATCCTAAATGCTCATTAAACTCTATTATGAAACCTTAAACGCACAAACTCGCAAAAAAATTTTCAAAGCGTACAAATGCACAATATGTCCTTAAACCTTGAACCGATGACAAACTCGCAAGTAATCATAGAGCAGGTAAAAAACTCGCAATCATTCAACAAATAGCAAGAAAAAACTCTCCATGATTCAAACAAGTTGACAATCTCGCCAATATTACTTGTGTGACAAAGAAACTCGCCAACACCTTAACATATTTGCCAAAATCAAACCCTCATAGAAACTCACAAAGTTCTTGTATGAAAAAACAAACTCGCCACTTTCTAAACTTAAGAGAAACTCGCAAAGTTAATATGTAAATGAGGCAAACTCGCCACTTTCTAAACTTAATAGAAACTCGCAAAGGTCATGTTTAAACCTTGGCAAACTCGCCAAAAATTCTTGTGTGGTAATTAAACTCGCCACTTTCAAAAACATGAGAGAAACTCGCAATTATTCAAGGAACAAGCAAACTCGCCAGTTTTATGTGTATAAGGCAAACTCGCCACTTTCTAAGCCTAAGAGAAACTCGCAAAGTTCATGTGTATAAGGCAAACTCGCCAAACATTTAACCTAGGCAAATTCGCCAAAAATCTAAGCCTTAAAGAAACTTGCAAAGTTAATGGATAAAAGCAAACTCGCCACATTCGAACCCCTTGGCAAACTCGCCATTCTTCATTAAAACCTTGGCAAACTCGCCATTATTCCTTGGCAAACTCGCCAAACACAAGATTTAGTAAAAGAAAATCGCAAAAAAACTCATTAGCCTTGGCAAACTCGCCAACATTCATAAGAAACATTACAAACTCGCCAAAAATCATAAGTTTATATTAAACTCGCCTATCTTCATATCTTTACAAAACTAGGGAACTCACCAATCATTCATATAAATCAAGAACCCTAAATTCATTAAGCTCAACAGATTAGCCAGATTCCTAACCTAAGATCAGAACCGCATAACCTAAGATCCGCATAACCTAAGATCGATTGTGTCCTATATACGAGAATAGGAACCCCAATTAAAACGTACTTAACACAAACAATTAGTTAAAGATACTTACAATTGACTTGGAATAAAAGAAGCTTGATATGGATCGAATGGGGCAAAAAAAATGCAGCAGCAGGTGTATGACCTTTTTGAGGTGATTTTGAGAATGAGTGATATTTGAAGAATGAATAAACTTAAGGTTTTAAAGGGAGTAGAATGAGAAAGTGACACTTTTAGTCCCTAGAGTATTAAAAACGTTTTTTTTTAATGAAAAATGAAAAAGAAAAAATCTTTTTGGGTTTTGTATAGATTTTATATTGTTGTATTTTGATTTTGAAATATGTATTTACAAAGAAGTGTTTTTTGTGTTTGACGTTTTAAGAACGTTTGATTAAATTTTCCAGATCTTCTGGAGTCAAACACCGCATACCAATTTGATGGACAAGCTCAGTAAACCTTGCTGGTGGCAAAGCTTTGGTGAACAGATCCGCCAATTGGTATTGAGTACCCACAAAGTATAGTTCAATTGTACCCCTTTCAACATGCTCTTTGATGAAATGATATCGGAGAGCGATATGCTTTGACTTGGAATGTTGAACCGTGTTGCAGGAGATTGCAATGGCACTCTTGGAGTCACAGTACATTGGAATCTTGTCGAATACAAAACCGTAGTCCATTAGTTGTGATATCATCCAAATTATCTGAGCACAGATCTGACATGGCAACGTATTATGCTTCTGTTGATGACATAGATGTACAGTCTTGTTTCTTTGACTGCCAAGACACCAGTTTATCTCCGAGAAATTGAACACCACCGGATGTACTTTTGCGTGTATCTAAACACCCTGCGTGATCAGCATCTGAAAAGCGATTAGTGCAAAACCAGAATCCTTCGGATACGATTCCCAAGTGAATGGTTCCCTTTACGTAGCGAAGGATTCTTTTAGCCTCATTGAGGTGTCTTTCAGTTGGTCTTGGCTGATAACGGGAGCAAAGATATACAGCAAATACAATGTCAGGTCTGCTGGTTGTTAGATACATGAGAGACCCAATAATACTTTTGTATTTTGTAGGGTCAATAATTTTCCCATGTAAATCAGCATCCAGCTTTGGTGAGGTTGCTGTGACATAGGTGTGTTTTAAGTATCACAACCGGTCATTCCATGTTTCTTCAAGATTTCAAGAGCATATTTGGACTGATTTAGAAATATGCCACGGGGAGATTGATGAACCTGAAGTCCTAAGAAAACTTTAGTTCACCCATCATGGACATTTCAAAATTTTGTTTCATTAATTTTGCAAAAGCGTTTGAATACTTTTCATGTGTGGAACCAAAAATGATATCATCAACAAAAATTTGAACAATCAAAATATCCTCCCCGTGACGTTGAATGAAAAAAGTTGGATCAACAGTGCCTTTGGTAAACTGATTAGCGAGAAGAAATTTTGACAGTTTGTCGTACCGGGCGTGGAGCTTGTTTAAGACCATAAAGATCCTTTTTGAGCTTGTACCGTAGTTAGGATGATCTGAATCAACGAACCCGTCCGGTTGACCCACATAAACTTTTTCACGGAGTTGACCATTCGAAACGCCATTTTACATCCATCTGATAAACCGTGATATTCTTGTGTGCGGCATATGCCAGAAATATCCGTACAGCTTCAAGTCGAGCACTGGTGCAAACGATTCTTCATAATCGATTCCTTCTTCTTGAGAATACCCTTTAGCCACAAGACGAGATTTTTTGTGAATAACATTGCCTTGACATCGGTTTGTTTTTCAGATCCACTTGAGTCCAATGACATAAATCCCATCTGGTCTTGGAACAAGTTCCCAAACTTCGAGACGTTTGAACTGATTCAACTCTTCTTGCATTGATTCAATCCAATTGTCATATGTCATAGCTTCTTTGATGTTTCGTGGTTCATCATGACAAACAGTGAGTGCATAAACACAAGTTTCAGCATCGGTATGAAGTCGTTGTCTCGTCATAACTGGGTTAGAAGGATCGCCAATCACATTTACTAAGGGATGATCCTTCGTCCATTTATGTGTCGAAGGGTGGTGATTGAATGTTGCATGCATATTAGACGGTTCCAAATTGCGTGAAGACGACTCGCCAATGTCTGGAATGGTTGGAGCCGGAGCAAATGGATTGAAGATAGCATTTCCGTCATAATCGGCGGAACGGGTACTTCTTGATTATGTGATTCATGGTGTGTCGGTGTTGGATGCAATGTGTTCTTCTGTTGATTGAGAATCATTCATTGGTGCATCACGGTGCAATTGTTGTTGTTGGAGCAGGTGTATCGGGTATTGGAGTATGATCGGGGTGTACATCACGGAGCACTACTTTCAGAATCTTATCAACGAGGAGCAAACAATGTTTCTAATTGTTGACGAGTGAATTCCATGGGTGGAACAGGTGATGAAGAAGGAAAGTTTAGACGGTTGGATGCGGGTCCTAAGCGGTTTTGCTCGAAGCCATTTCGTAAGCTCATCAAAGTTGACATGAACGGTTTCCATCATTTGTCGAGTTCGACGATTCCAAATTTTAAATCCTTTCGATTTTTCACAGTAACCAATGAACACTCCAATGTCACTTTGGTGAAGTTTACCAATGTCATCGCGATCATTTTTGGATAGCACAAAGTGCACGCGAAAACATGAAAATATCCGATATCTGGTTTGCGGTTGTGAACAATCTCATATGGAGTTTTATTATGGCGTGTATGAATGATGGAACGGTTTTGAGTTAAACATGCAGTTGAGACGACTTCACCCACAAGAAATCCGGTAATTGTGAGAAAATCAACATCGTTCGAGCAGCCTCCACTAACGTTCGGTTGCGTCTTTCAACAACACCATTTTGTTCAAGAGTACGGGCAATTGAGGTTTGATGTGTGATTCCAACTTTCTCAAAATAAGCACGAAGTGTTTGAATTTTGAATTCAGTTCCATTGTCTGTTCTTATAATGCGGACAGTGTTTCTGAGTTGAACCTGAATCTTTGTGAGAAAGGTGATAATCATTGTTGGAGCTTGATATTTAGTGCGGAGAAAATAGACCCAAGTCCATCGTGAATAATCATCAACAATAACCAGAATGTAACGTTTTCCATTCACACTTTGTACACGCATAGGGCCACATAAATCCATATGAAGTAAGTTAAGAACATGTTGAGAACTTGGTTCGGGTTTTGAGGGAAAGTTAGATCTCTTGCTCTTGCCTTGTTCACAAGCCGAACATAAATGATCTTTGGTGTATCGGAACCTTGGAAGACCATCAACTAACTTATGACGAGCGAGTTCAGTCATGGTTTTGAAGTTTAAATGAGAAAGCCTTTTGTGCCATAACCATGATTTAGTCGAAGTTGCTTTGGAGAGAAGACAAATCGGTGAAGATGCAATCATATCGGACATAGGAATCGTATAAAGATTTGTGCTCCGATTGCCGGTGAGTAAATCATGTCCTTCCAAGTCACGTACGTAACATGTTTTGGAGCGAAACGCAACTTCCAAATCATCATCACAGAATTGTCCAACGGAGAAAAGATTGTGTCCAAGACCTTCAACATAATAAACCCGACTGATCTCGATGTTTCCATTGACATAATCTCCATATCCCATTATTTCAGCAAAATGATCATTCCGAATCGTGACATACCGATGAACTTTGAAACAAAGTTTATTAACACTTTAGATTTCTGTCATATGCGGGTACATCCGCTATCAACAATCCACGAACGAGTTGAATCACACGCAACACACGAAGACAACGAGGGTGGTATGATATAAGTAGTGGAACCCAAAGAGTTAGTGGGTTCAATTATGTTAGTGTTACACACATTTGCACATTTAGGAATCCATTTAAAACTTGAGGTACGCTGCAACCATTGTTGCCATAACCAATTATGTTTCGCTTTGGTCTTAGTGAAGTCACTAGGTGAGTACATTTGCTTAGGAGATGTTTTTGCAGCAATGGGTGTGTCTATAGATTTCTCAGAAACTACATTGTGCACCTTCCGTAAATTTGATTTTGCAACTATTGGGGACCTAGAGGGAGAGCCAATTATAGATTTCTTAGAACGAGCTAACAGAGAGTTTGCAACACATTTATCATGATTACCAGACATCATACTTTTACAACAAAAACACATGAGGCATTAACTTTGAAACGTTTGGACTTATCATTCGTTACAGCGACATTAGAATTACAAGTTGCCAAATTTGAATCTAAAGCAGATGCAACATGATTTTTATTCGATTTCCTAAGATGAACTTCTACTTCCGATGTCGGACGAGTGCTCTTCCTATGTTGCGAGATCCTAGTATTTTCTTGGTGTCTCTTATGCTCGGATCTTCTAACATTAGTAGAGCAACTATTCTGTAGAAGTGGAAGAAAGCAAATTAGTTCCCTGAGGTTTATCAATTATATACATGCCAGGAGCAATCACTTTTGTGTTACTAGACTCGCTTGATTCTTGTTTAGCTAGCTTTTCTTTAAGCTCAATGATGATGTGGTTTTGATCCTGAATTATGGAATTTAATCTTCCTTGTTCACCCAACATTTGTCGAGTGTATTCAACATGGTGATCAAGTTCTTTTGACGCTTCAGAGCGAACAGTTTTAAGAGAATCAAAAATCGTTTTATATTACTGTTTGACTTGTGCAATCTCTTGTTCATATTTGAAAATTTGACATTTTAACGATGCATTTTCATCATCAAGAAATTCGACTTTTGAAATTCGCGATTGATCCAAAGACACCTTTTCCATGTGATTTTGCAAAGCAAGTTCAGATTCAATTGTCTTAGACTGACACCATTGAAGTCTTCGTTTAAGTTCAGAAATCTCCATTGAAAGTTTAGATTGTACATCATCATTTTGTGAAAGCAGCTTTTTCCATTTTCCTCTTTTAATTTCGCAATTTCATGCCTTAACATCTGATTGTCCATTTCCAACGTTTGAGCCATATTGAGATTCTCGCAGATTAACACATTTTCATTCCACGAAGCAAATTCACAATATATAACCACATAAGCAATATTAGCAGAAAGAGCATCTTCTAACAATCGATCAAGGGCATTTTGAAGATCTTGGATTTTGCATTGTTCTTGTGGCCGAGTTTTCAAGTGTGTTAAAAGCTTCAATCATTGAAGTCACCTCTTGTTGAAGTTCCCTTTCCGGTGTTTGCACCACAGACGCATATGATGTGCGACATGAGGTGAGATTTGGGTTTGAAACATTTGTCTTTTCTCTCTTGCATAAGCAGATTGAAAATTAGATGCTTTTAACTCATAATTTTCTCAATTGCGTTTCTAAAATGAAATA
The DNA here is from genome assembly GCA_910596185.1 of Chrysanthemum makinoi. Classification (NCBI taxonomy): domain Eukaryota; kingdom Viridiplantae; phylum Streptophyta; class Magnoliopsida; order Asterales; family Asteraceae; genus Chrysanthemum; species Chrysanthemum makinoi. The sequence goes on along the minus strand of OU343223.1, from coordinate 27,007,797 downwards.
TCTTCCATAAACGTTTGAAAGTATCGTAATACTAAACAAGATTTAGGAGTTTTGGGCAATGAGTTGCTTTTGCAAGAGGACGGTAAAGGACCATTTAGTTGTGCAACAACGTGAGCGGGGCCTTCTACACAAGATGCCTCAGTTTTTTGAAAGATTATCGTTGGTGTTGAAATGACATTCAGTTTGTAAGAAGCATTTTCTCTTGTGTAATCATATGGTAAAATTCCATTTTGTCTCATGTTTAGCGACTTCGATCATCTTGTGCCCATTGTTCCTCACAATCAAATACAACAAGTTGCATGCTTGGATCTAAAAGACATTGAGCACTATACAATTTGGGCATTTCCTTGAGAGCTGTGTGAAGAAAGCGTGGGTGATTATACCCAAGAGCAAAACGTTTTGAGTCATCAGGACTCGGAAGTAAAATTGACATTTCAATCTGCTTTCTGAGTGGCCAATCTTATATACAAAAAGTACAAAATCTTTTAACCGTCTTTCCAATCGAAGAATTTCCTCGATTTGATCATCAATGCGCTTCTTAGATTTCTTCTTGAATTTAGAAAAATTTGACCGACTTTTTGAAAAATCTTGTTTAGTATTTGAAAGTTCCGTTTGAAGATTGTCAATGTTTTTACGAAGTTCTGACTTTTCTTGTTCAATTTTAGAAATCTTTTCGTTATTTGTCGCAACAATTTCATGCATTTGATGTTGAAGATTTTGTTCGTTAACGTAAGATTTTTGAAAGGCCACTTCAAAACTTGTTTCTCGGGTGGTTTTTGTTTCAAAATCATTTATCCGTTTCGACAACTCTCAAGTTCAGCAGTCAAGGAGGTAATCTCAGCCCTAAGGTTATGGTTTATTTCATTACATTTTTCAGTTTGAGCTTGAAATGGCGAAGTAATGAAGTCGATATTCGAATCGGACCATGAATTGCTTCACTCTGTTCAATATGCTCATTATTTTCATCATCACTTAAGTCATCAAATGTAACCACGGGGTTAATTTGATCAACTTCATTATGATTAACTAATGATTCATGTTGAACGATTGCTCATCATGGATCACACAAATTGCATTTATGAGACATATATCGATGTCGTACACGAGATAGACCGTCCGTGTCATAGACAGTCCATTCTCTGTTTGACTGATGTGATGTTCTTGCATATTTGCCATCAAAATAACTGCAGTATTTGCTTCCAAATCTTCATATTCATCATCAGAGAGAGTATCTTCCATAAAACCTTCTTTGAGTTTCACGAGTTCTCCTCCTGCTTCATCCTTGTATGCCATCAGCATGACTTGCTTATAGTAATCTCCTCCTCTTGTTCGTGGTTCAGGACAAGCATTAGCAAGATGTCCTTGCTTTTTGCAATTATAGAAGCGAATAGTAGATCACGAATGCGGTGAATGTTTCCACAACTTGAACATTTCTCTTGAAAGTATTACCCGATCCCCTTGCTGATGTTTGACCATTCCCAGAATTACGGAATACCCACTTGTAATCATACGACGACCACTAGTTCTGTTTTGAACCTCAACTTTGCCACCTTGTATAACAGCATGACTTTTGGGATTTGATGATGAACGAAGACGATTGTTTGACTGAGTAGAGAACTTGGAGAAGGCTTTAGCAATAAAGGCCATTCCATGATTTAATGCTTCAAAGGCATCAACTTGATCATCATTGATTTGAGCAGAGTATGCATTGTTAGAATCTCCTGCGGGTGTGAGTTGATGAGAAGGTGTAGGTGGAGCATAACTAAAGTGACGTTGTTGTTGATCGAAAGCATGATTTGACTTTGGGTAAGGAGTTGGATAACCATGTGCCATGAGAGCAATCTGATCAGCAATGGGTGGTGTAGGGAAACCATGTGTGCCACGAGCTTCTTTATCTTTGATAACGTCATATTGATGATGTTTGAATAATCATACAATAATCCATGCTTGACTTCATGAAGATCCTTGACTTGTCGAACAAACGTAACATACTTATGCCAATCCGGTCCTAATGAGTTTAGAAACTTGGTGTTAATAACAATTGTTGGAAGATCAATCTTATGTCGATGCAAATCATTGACCACATTTGTGAAACGATGATAATATGATTCAAGTGATTCCCCAGGCTCAATGGTAAACACATCAAAGATGTGATATAACTTAGACTCCATGTCGATCTTATTCAATTCAGTGCCTTCCATTAAAAGATGAATTTGTTCCCACATAGCTTTTGCAGTTATCTATGCATCAATACTTTTGTAAATCGGATTAGGAATTCCAAGAAGTATTTGTTGCATAGCAAGCTCATCGACTTCAAGATGAAGTAGTTGTTCTGGTGTTAAACGACTAAGTGGAACAATTGTGATAGTATCGGGTCTGGTGGAACAGTGTAGGATCGCCGAACAGTTTCAGTTGGCATTTGAAACGGTCCTTCTAATATCACCTTCTTTAGATACTTACCATGAGGTTTCTTGAGTTCCATATACCTTAGAAATCGACTTGACCATTGCACATAATTTCTTGGTGTAAGCATTGGAGGACGAGTATCCGAACCAGCTTCATGAATCGATTGACTTGTGTAACCTTACATACAGTTGAGAGAACCAAGTTTGTTGTTGAGGGATTTGTGGAACCATTGACGTTCGTTGTGGTCCTTGTTGAGGATGGTTTGGAGTATATTGTTGATTAAATTGTTGTTGATAAATTGCTTATTGTTGATTCCATTGTTGATGTTGTGGACTTAGTTGTTGTTGTTGTTGTTGATTATGAGTGTAAGGAAAATAGTTGGATGATGGTGGTTGAGACATATTTGTGAAGTGATGTTGATCGTTAAGGATAATTAAGGTTGAGGTTGTTTAGACTTAAGTAGATGAGTAGAAGAAAACCAAACTTGCAGAAATCCAAACTTGCTAGCAAGAAACTTCGGAGACAAGAAACTTGCAGAAGAAACTCATGAGCGCAAACTTCGTAGGAAGAAACTTCATGCCAAACTCGCTGAAACTCGCCAAAAGCGCAAACTTCAGAATGAACTTCGCCAAAACGCAAACTCGCAGAAATTCAAGAAGCTCGCCAAACTGCAAACTCGCAGAAATTCAAGCGAAACTCGCCAAACGCAAACTCGCAGAAATTCAAGACGAAACTTCGCCAAACTGCAAACTCGCAGAAATTCAAGCGAAACATCGCAAACTTGCAAGGAGAAACTTCGCAGAAACTCATGAGAAACTCGCCAAACTTCATGGCTAACTTCGCCAAAACTCATGAGAAACTTCGCAAACTCGTATTCAGTCCAAAAAGTCCATAAATTTCAATCTAAAACACGTTTTAAGTGCACGGATTTCTATTAAATCTAATCAATATTAACCTAAATTATCCCTTGGCTCTTGATACCACTTGTTAGGTCACCATATTATCACAACAATATGTATTTCTAGAGAGATAAAGTTTTAGTGAGAGAAAGTGGAAGGAACTAATGAATGATTAATGAAAATGATAATTACAATTAGAACCAACAACCCTCTCCCTTCTAGGGAGGGGGTATTTATAGTGTTTACATAAGTAGGGGAGTTTCCCCTTGGTTCTAGAAGAACCTTCTATCACAGCTCATGGGCTTACTACATGAGCTATGAAATCAATTACAAACATTTATAAACCATAATTATAAACGACCTATTACAAATGAAATGACCTACACTTGATAATAAAACATGTTCCTAACAAAGGTTAGTAAAAATTTTATTCACAGCATTAACACATGATTTGTAGCGGCTAGATCAACAAGTGGTAAAAACAACCGTCGATGGAAAGCGTGAACTAGCAAAGATGGTAATTTTTCATAAAGATTTTCAAAGAGCGTGGTAAAGAAAACATATGAAAATTGGACTGCCTTTTCATAGTTTTAGCAAACTACCAGCTATCAACGGATTTGATATGTCTTTACCATGAGTCGTTTGCTATGGACTAGCCAACTCTTTATCAGATAGAATATGGTGAGTTGATAACCATATAGTTTTTGGTAAACTATCAACCATAAACGGATTTGTCAAGTCTTTACTAGTAGCCATTTGCTCTGGACTAGTTGATTCTTATGTGGATTAGACATGGTGAATCAATAACCATTTGTTGTGTATCTCAGATATACACCTTTTAAAATCAACTCCCATCTTTCTTTGCATAAAATTAAAAGCGTAAATACAAGCAAACATATACAAACTTATACAACAATTTCAGTACCCAAAAGCCTCCCCTCAACACCAAAGATCATTAGATACAAAAAGTTTATGGATTTAGCATTCCAATACTTGTTACCAAGTACTGAAATCTACCCACATCAAGTCCTTTTGTTAATAAATCAGCATAGTTGTCATCAGTATGGATTTTGACAACTTGAATTAGTCCTTTTTCATAACAATCTCTTATGAAATGGTGTCTAATTTCAATATGTTTAGTATTTGTGTGTTAAACAGGATTCTTAATAATGCAAATTGTACTGCTATTGTCAATATGAATGATGGTATTCATGAAATTGTACCCATAGTCCAAAAGTTGATTTTGAAGCCATAGAACTTAAGCCAAAGACAACTTGCGGCAGACCTACATACTCGCCTCGGTTGATGAATTAGCCACCATTGTTTGTTTCTTGCACTGCCATGACACTAATCTATTGCCAAGAAATTGACATCCACCTGTTGTAGATTTTCTATCCAAACTAGCTCCATCATAGTCACTATCTGAGTAAGTAACCAAATTTAGAGGAGATTCTCTAGGGTACCATAATCCTAGAGTGGAAAATGCTTAAAGATATCTGAAAATCTTCTTCACAACAGTCAAGTGAGAGAACCTTGGAGTGACTTGAAACCTTGCATAGGCACACACTGCAAACATAATATCTGGCCTAGATGATGTAAGATACATCAAAGAACCAATCATAGACCTGTACATGTGCACATCAACTGCTTCACCACTATTTTCCTTCAAGATACATCAAAAACATCTTGAGTGATACATTCAGAAATCAAATTCTCATTTAGGGTATGCACGTTACAACAACAACAACAACAGACCCAATCCCCCCTAGACAGGGTATGGGGAGGTAAAATGTAGACAGATCCTACCCCTACCCTCGGGTAAACCCGTGTGTAGAGAGACTGCTTCCAACGAGACCTCCGGCAAGTGCATGTGTGCTAGTGCGAAAGGCTTGAGATATCATACTACAAAAACAATATGCAAAAGCGTAGTAAAAGGGAAAGCAAACAAACAAGCAAATAAGCAAACAGGGCATACAGGAAAAGAACCACACACAAGCACACCGAAAAAAAGCCAAGCGCAACAGAAATAAAACCAAAAGCCAGGCACAAAAGCGGACCAACAAAGGGGAGCACGCGAGCAAGCAGAGAAGCACGAGGCATAAAGCTAATGCAAAAACACGTAGCACCAAAAAAAACCAAACACAGGAGCAAGACAAAGCGCAACAGCGTAAAGAACAACAACAGAGAACAGCGAAACCCGCACGGGGCCTAAGACTACGGAAAAGCAAAACAAAAAGATGCCACAAAACAAAACACATAAGGGCAAAAGGGGACACCTAAAAGCCAAGCACCTAGCACCACTACCCGCAAATCCTAATTCTATCCCTCCACCCCTTCCTATATGAGATCATGTCCTCGGTCAAACTAAGCTCCATCATGTCAAGCTTAAGTCTATCCTCCCACCTGATATTGGGTCTGCCTCTCTCATACATCTACATCTAGTGCTTGACCCTTCTAACAAGCCAGACGGTGGCCTCCTCGACATGTCCAACTACCTCAACCTCCCTTCTCTCATTTTGAAACAATATTCTGACCTCAAGTTTAGCTGAAAACTCCGTTCGGGATCATGTCAAGCAAGGTTTTACCACAAGTCCATCTTAGCATCCTCGCCTACCTCAAACCTGTTAGCATGTGCCTTTAATATGGACCAACATTCAGAGCCGTACAAGATAGCCGGTCTAATCGCCACCTTATAGAATTTTCCCTTTAACTTAGATGGGATGTTCCTGCCAAAGGAATCCTGAAGCGCCTCCATCTCGCCCACCCGCTCTGATCCGGTTAGATTCGTCCTCATCTATCCTCCCCTGATTTATGTATTATCGATCCCGGTATCTAAAGACTCCTTGGGTGTCAGGATCTGTTCACCGATATGAATATCAATTTGCTCGTGGTGACCTGGCTCAATCCTCCTAAAATCACATCTCAGGTATTCAGATCTTCTCCTGCTCACTCGAAGGCCATTGTCTTCAAGAGCCTCCCTCCAGTCTCAAGTTCACGGTGTTTAACCCTTCCGCCGATTCTGCCACCAACACAATGTCATCAGCAAAGATCATGTTCGACGGGATGCCCTCTTGTACCCCTCTAGTTAACTCATCTAGAATCAAAGCGAAGAGGTAGGGGCTAATGGCGGATCCCTGGTGGAGCCCAACTTCCACAGGAAAAACTCGAGGTCCCCACATGCGTGGACCGTACACGAGTCTTAGCACCCTCGTACATGTCCCTAATGACTCTCACGTATCTAATTGGGGTTCCTCTCTCGATAAGAGTTCTCCAAATCAACTCTCGCGGAACGCTATCATATGCCTTTTCAAGATCGAGGAACGCCATATGCAAATCCTTTTGTCTTTCTCTATACTTCTCCATGAGACTTCTGAGAAGGTGAATAGCCTTAATCGAGGACCTTCCTGGCATAAAACCAAATTGGTTCTCTAAGACCCTCGTCTCCCTTCTCAACCTTCTCTCAATAACTCTCTCCCAAAGCTTCATGGTGTGGTAGAGAAGCTTAATGCCCTATAATTGCTACACTTGTACATCTCCCTTATTCTTGTAGATGCGGATGACTTCACTGAGTCTCCATTCTTCTGGCATCTTATCCCCGTAGAAGATCTTGTTGAAGAGGCACGTCAACCAATCTAACCCCATATCTCCCAAACACCTCCAAGCTTCTATGGGAATTTGATCTGGTCCTACCGCTTTGTTTCTTCCCATCTTACGTAGTGCGGTCTTCACCGGTTGACTAATCCTCGAATAGTAGCACTCTGTACGTTGGCTAATGTTCTCTATTTACTGCGCGCCTTGCCCTTCCTACATTGAAAAGAGAGGAGAAGTAATATCCCCATCTCTTCCTGATATCCTCTACATTTACAATGGTGCGTCCTCCTTCATCTTTGATATACTTTACGCTTCCTAAGTCCCTCCTTCTCCTCTCTCGGGCTTTAGCGATCCTGAAAATGTCGTTAGCCCCCTCTTTGGAGTCCAATTTCTTATACAGATCCTCATACGCCTTGTCCTTTGCCAGAGCTACTGCCTTTTTCGCTTCTCTTTTAGCTACTTTATACCTCTCTTTTGCCGCAGTAATGTCGGCTTGGCGACTGTTGGGTTTTAGGTTCCTTGGATTTGATGAGACAAAATAAATACAAGAATGAAACAAAGGGACTTAAAGTGAAAGAGATGAAACCTACAAAAAGATGGAAGGACTTGCTTGCAAAAGAAGATTTATTATTTAGTCCTTCGTAGTATTTTGTAAACCATAATCCTCTAGTATATAAAGAGGACATGGGATGTAGGTTTTCATATATAAGTCTTCCAATATGTAGTCATTAAAGTGTGTGTGTGTGTAACCTAGACGTGTTCATATAAACGTCTAGGGTTAGAGTTTGTGTAGTTTAGCCTCAAGGATCTTTGATCCCTGTTACAAGTTAAGTGTAAGTAAATATTATTCTGATCAAATAATATTTGAGGCTTGGAATGATTATTAATGAAAAACCTTGTTGTCAATAACTATGATTTGTTTTATTCCGCTGCGTATCATGTTTATTGTCATTGTTATTGTTAACCCTAGAGGCTCAAAACGATCTCAAGGAGTCTTATCAAACTCCACAATTGGTATCAAAGCTCTTCCTAATCACTGACAACAATAACTTTATACTCTGTGTTGGTTTTGTGTTTTTGTCTTACCGGTATGAAGGTTTTGGGTGCATAAGGAGCTGATTTACTTGCTATATCTCTTGGTCATTTGGAAGAAGTGATCCCATGTATCTGCTGATGGTATGTTGTAACCATGGATAGTAGTTCTGTAACCACGGATAGCATGGAGTCTAGTTTTGGATAGTACAGGGGTTGTTTGGTAACATTGGCGAATCTATATCACTCTCCCCAACTCACGGACGGATCATTTATTTGATTCTCAAACCACTTTCAATTGGAGCTCAATCTTAACCCTAATCACTTTCTTTGCATAATTCACCAACTCATATCATTCTCTTCCTTAATCAAAATGGGTAAAGTATTCCACTTCACATAACCTAGTTGCCATTCTCACCAAGAATGCTCGTTCTGGGGTTTCATCAAATGATTGATTTCTTAGTTCACAGTCCCATTCATTATGCTTTAATTGTTACACCCACCATTCTTAAAGCCTACATACATCAATTCTGGAGAAATGCTACACTTGCAGCGATTGATGGTGTGGAGATGTTTCGCTCAAGTGGATGAGCATGTTATGTACTGAGGATATCATTCGAGAAGTTTTGCAGTTTGATGATGTTGATGGGGTTGACAATCTTTAGGATGTTGAGATTGTTCTTTGGTTTAGAGATTAGGTTATACCCATAGGGGTGAAAAGGTACAATTCTTTAAGAGTTTGTTTTCACAACAATGGAAGGTTTTGATTCACACCTTGTTGATGTGTATGAGTAACAAGACCACAGGTTTTAATGACTTTCCTTTCAAAATTGCTACTGCTATTATTTGTTTATCTGAGGGAAGGAAGTTTAATTGGTCTAGGATGATTTATGAGGGGTTAGTACAAAACATTAGGAAGAAGGGTAAATACTATTTGTATCCTCGGTTTGTTCAACTGATTGTAGCACATCAAATTGTTGATCCTATTGAACATTCTAGAGAGTAGGAAGTACATCATATGCTTCCTAAGGTTTTTGCACATATGAGGAATCAGCCATAGAATGTACAAATTAGAGATGTTCCTTTATTTCCTCACATGCTTACTTTGCCTCTTGATCCTCGATTTTGATGAAGGTCTTGAAATTCAACTGATTGCCACTGATAGTACACCTCAAACCACTGATAGTACACCTCAAATCACTGATATTACACCTATTGTATGGACTAGGAGAAAGAAGGGCATTAAGCTTCCTCAGGCTAGTGCTAGTGGCGCTCATGAGGCATCACACAGTCAGGTGTGTGAAGGTGACATAATTGGAAGGGCTTCCACTCATGATACATGCTTAGATCTGTCGGATAGTGGAAACATAAATAAGACCCAACCATTGGCAACTCCTAATGTGGAGAGTTTCTTGGAACTTAACACAGGTGGAGGAATCCCTAGCCACTTGGCTACTACAGGGTGCATAGATGTTGGGGCTCGGTCCGATGCTATGTTTTCTATATCCAAAGATTCACTTCTCGGAGCAGTTAACACAGCTCGAAGTGATGAGGATAGGTTGGAACCCTGAGCATGAATTGGCGGATTACGAGTTTGTACATGCGACTTTTCCAATGAACCACCTCTCGGACCAGTTCACACAGGTCGAAGTGGGGAGGATATTCTTGAGCGCTTAAATGAATTGACGGCTAAATGTACCAAGATGGAGGAGACGATCTCTAATCTCAAGGAATTGGCTGGGTTTCATGAAAAAGATATTGGCGCAAAGCACAGGGTTTTGGTTTTGGAGAAGATAAAAGGCTGGGCTTGTTGCTTTAAGGAAGCTACGGAATAAGAAGGTGAACTCCTCTTCCGTTCTGAATATGGAGGATGTATCCAAACAGGGGAGGAGTGAAGGCAAGAATTCAGAGGAGGATGTTAATGTATCTATGGAAGAAGATGTTGATAGTGGAGATCAAACATTTTTGGTATCTGATAAAGATGGGAATGAGGCAGTTCTTGAAAATGTGAAGAAAGTTGTAGAAGATGTAGTACTGAACACAAACACTGATGGTATGTCTGAAACCACGTTTAGTACACTTCTAACCACTCGATCTGTAGCAGAGACATGGCAACTATAACCACTACAACTATACCTACTACAATCATACCCACTACTATTATAACCACTTCCACTATTGTCACAACTCTCTCTGTATTACCACCTAAGTCTAAAGAAGTTGAGAAAGAAGCTGCTAGTACCTTGATAAATCTAAGTAAAACTTCATCTATTTCTACACCTATGATATCTGTTCAAACTACTGCAACTAAACCCAAACCAGGAGGAAAAACTTTAGTTATTGGTGAACCATCAAGAAGAAGGTGATTCAATCTGATGTTGGAAAAGGTAAAGGGTTGCATTACCAGAGTTGAAGTTTAAATCTAGAGCGAACAAGAAGCTTATGATGCGAGTTAAGTAAAGAATATGGTTCTTTGAAGAACAAGAAGCTTTAGAGAAAAAGAAAGAGAAAGAAGAGGAAGCTAGTCAGAGAATGTTAGCTATATGGTATGAATCTCAAAACTTTCTTCAAGCTTCTCAACAAATAAATGATGAATATACTGCACAAGAATGGAATTTGTTGGATGATAAGGAAAAAGCTAGGCTTTTAGGTGAATGGGCAAGAAAGGTTGGTAAAGAAAGAAAGCAAGTTATAAGAAAGAAACCTCTTTCAGGATGAGGAATGTATTAATGAAAATTATTAAGAATTGAGGCATTCACATTTCTGAAAATCTTAGTAAATGTTCATTTGAAAGAATTCTTGAAATTTATGAAAGATGTATAATGATTAATCATGATGATCTTTAATGAATTGAGAAGAAGAAGAGTGGATTAAGAAGCATGATGAGTGGATGCAAAGTAAAAGAAAGAGAAAATCTGAGATTCAAGAAACATCTGATTCAAAAAGATTGAAAGAAAACTGCGATGTTAATCAAATTGTTTCTTATGAGTTTAAGCTTAATGATGGAAGTGATGGAGTTTGGAAAATTCAAAGACTCAACAATGAAGTTTATGAGTATAATAAATTTTCACAAATGCTTCATTATTTTGAAAGGGATGATTTGATGGATCTCTGGAGACTTTACAAGAACAAGTTTGATGAAGTACATCCAACTGATTATCATGAGAGTTTGGTCTATTATAATTTGAAGATTTTATATGAACCAACTCATGATGAACACTGGAATGGAAAGGACTCTAAAATGGTGCACTGTAACAAGATGGTTTTATATCAAACTTGTGGAGTTCATGTTTTAACTGTTTATGGAAAAATTATTCACATGCTTGTAGAAGGTGAATATCCTCAGTTGAATAAGTATCCAGAAATTATTGTTCAGATGTTGAAACCTAGTATTATCAAGATCCTGTTACCCTATGATGGTCAAGCCTATGATTTGTTGAAGAAATATGAGACAATTCTTAAATATCATAAGTGTTTGGCTACATCCTTCATTTCAGATGTTTTGAGCTTAAAGGAAACCTGAGAATTCTGTTGGAATGTATCAAGTTTAGGGGAGGATTGTTAGGTTTTTGGTTCCTTGAATCATGAATTACCTTAAGTACTGGAACCACAGACAGGTTTGGTATAACCACGGACAGAAGAGTGTAACCACGGATGAAGACAACTGCGGCTAGTAGTAATGTGTAACCACAGATGATATATTGTAACTATTGCTAGTGTTTTGTATAGTCGGTTAGTTTATTGTATTAGATAAATATGGAAAAGATATTTATCTTGTAGGTTACGTATTGTATAATGTATAGGACTCCTTGGCTTATAAAAGGAGGTCCTAGGTTAGATTAGATACGTAAGTTTTAAGGTCGACACACTTCAAGGTTGAAAAACCCTAATACTGTAAGAGTATTCGTATTAATAAATAGTATTGAGGTGTTGAATGTTAACTGTTCTTCTTCTTAAGGTTAAGTGTTAAATTCCGCATAATACTTAATAAGTTGTTATTCTAAGTCACTTTCTATATTAGATCGTTTGCTCAACTGGGATCAACAGCGACCCTCTCTGCACAAAAGAATCTCTCTGAATCTTATTATATTTTAATTCTCGCTCATAATCATTGACCTCAACTATCATTGCATCAAATTCCTTTTCCATTTCTTTAATATTTGAATCCATCCCCTTTTTAAGACTCTCAAATTGACCTTTTAATTGTTTAAAGAAAGGCATGACCTCAGTTAAATAGCAATCTTTAGTTTGCTCAAAACCCCTATCCCCTTCAGTTATCCCAGTAGGTGTGATCCTTTTCTTACATGTCTTCTCAAAATCAACAAATAATTGATAAATAACATACTGACTGATTAAGGTCTTGCTCTTAGTGGGAATAGATCTAGGAACTAAATGCATTGGTTTATTGGAGGGATATACAGTGGCAGGAAGCATTCTCCTACATGGGGATTCGTTCAACAAACTCATCAGCTTTTTCATGTCCATATCCTTTTTCTAGAACACTTGTTCGGGGTCATTTGTGTTTGAGGTCTAAACTTGTTAAATGCAATCCAATTTTCCTTAGCAAAGTTGGGTTTTTTATAACTGATTTTCTTTTCTATGCATGAAGGGCTCTTAAGTTTTTCATCCAATTTCTTAATAGTGACTTCTTCTAACTGCTTATCTTCCTCAGTATTTTTAGCGCAACTAGGTTTCTGTCTAGGCTTAAGGATTTTATTGCCATCATAAATTACCTTCTGTGCTTCTCTAGATTTCTTACAAGCCTCAGGGTTTGGTTCATCAACTAATGCAACACTATGTTTGTCACTTAGAACTCTATGCTTAGTGATCATGTGAGCAGTTTGAATGGTGTTTCCTTGTACGTACAATTTGTTTTCAAGTTTGTTTTTTAAATTTTTTAGGTTGGAAAATTCATTAAAAAGTTTTGATTCCTTAGCATTAAATTCCTGCTTAAGCACTTTCACATTTTCTTGAAGTTCTTGTTTTTGCTTAGCAGTTTTATTAAGCTTTTCTTTTAAGGAATCTAGCTCTTGTTTTAGTATTTCTTCCCTAAAGCTACTTTTTCTAATAATTGTATGCATTTGGTCATCCATTTCCTGCTCACGAGTGGTTACTCAAACTTAGCGCGTTGTTCATAAATGACAACTTGTTCTTTATAGGCATTAAGTTCAGAGATAACAGAATCATCAGGGGCACATGGAGTGAATTCATCAAAAACATAGTCATCATTGACTGCAGAAGATGCATCACTTGGTTCAATCACACTTTCACTTTGGATCACATATTGATCATATGGGACAATATTACTATTACCCATATTAACAATATCTGTTTCACTAGTTTCATGTGATTGCACTTTATCATGTATCTTTTGCTCATCAACTTCATCATATAATTTTAATACCTCTGAGATGATTGATTTTTTGGATGTACCAGCTTGCTTAGATGATGAGACCTTTGGAGAGACCATTGGAGAAATGCTAACCATGAAGATTGTCTGCAGGCGATGGGTTCATCATTGACATCAGAGTCATATGCATCACAATCGGCAACTTGAAAGGCATTTTAATGATTGTGACCTATTTCCTGAATTGGCTGCTCATCCACATTTTCATCATATGTCTTAGCATTCTCCTCTGCAAGAAATAACAACTCTTCTTCATCCAAAAGCGGCACCATTGTCTGAGCTTGCACAAGCAACATCTTGTCTCACGAAGTATTCGCATTTTGAGGCGTTTGGAGATGTGCGGTTCCTTGCAATGTGTCCATCACCACCACAGTTGTAGCACTTGACTGGCTTCACTTGTCCACGATTGGCATTTCTCCACGATTACGATTAGCCATATACCCTCCACCTACTCCACCTCTTCCATGTTCATACTGCCTACCTTGAACTGGTTGTACCATAACCTTTCCATCTCGGTGGTAGCTTGATTGTGTGGGTTGGATCTTTGTTCGAGGTTATTGTTGGTGTGAGGAGCGGTATTCAGATTTTGACTAACCATGAGAGACAGTTGATTGATGAAGTTTTCCATGATTGTGTTCGAGTCTAGAGGTTTATATGCTGGATCAGGAATGAGCTTGTAGTTACCGTTACCCATAGGTATGACTTGAGAAGCTTTGATGGTAATTCCAAAATTTGTGTAAAAGGTTGTTGAATCATTTGAAGAACTTGTTTCTCCCTGTTTAGTTTTGAACTGTTCAAGAATCCTTCGTTCAAACATAGCATGTCTCTCATTCTGAAGAAGGAAGGCATACAATTGCTCATAGTTGGTGTTCTTCAATCCTTTGGTTAGCTTCACAGAGGTGACAAATTTGTGCCATTCGGGATTCATGTTGTTCACAAACTTTGAGTTCAGCTGAATATTTGGCATGGTCATTTTGATATTCCTCATATAATTCACAAGCTTGTGGAATCTCACGTAATATTCATAGACACTTTCTTCTGGTTTCATCTTAAAGTGCTCAAATTCATCATATAGTTGTGATTCTCTGTCTTCTTTAGTTAATTCAGACCCGGAGAGAAGCATCTTGACATTATCCCAAACTGCCTTAGCTTCAGTGTTGTGATTGATAAGCTTGTAGATATCTTTTGGAAGACCCTGAAGTATAATGTTTGAAGCCCTGATATCAACATCAAATCTCTTTTTCTCCTTATCACTGAGCTCATCATACGTCTTTGTTCTGTCCAATCCAAAGATCATTGTTCCATCTGCGGAGCATATCAATTATGTCTCTTGTAGTCTCAATCGATAAGGTCCTTCATCAATTGATTTGAGAATGTTGACCCCATTTTCCTTTCCCAAACAGTACAACTTGATTCGTTGAGCCCATGAGTCATAATCAGTTCTGTCAAGCATAGGTGGACAAGTATCCGATCCAGCTGCAGCAGGCGTCCTCAGCTATAGAAGAAACGATAGTAGGCACGTTGTTAGACATGATTTCAGGTTCTACGGGATTTTACTATTCTTTGATTAAACCGGAAAATTGATTCTTTCACGGGATTTTTACTAAACCAAAATAGACAAGTAGCTAAACAGTCAACTCGCTTTGGTATCAACTCGCTAAACAGTCAACTCGCTTAAAAGACAAGTCGCTTAAGACTCAAGTCGCTAAAAGAATCAACTCGCTAAATAGCCAAGTCGCATACAGAGACAACTCGCTTAATCACCAAGTAGCTTAAACCAACTCGCTGATAATACAACTCGCTTAATAGCCAAGTCGCTTTAAAACTCAAGTCGCTTAAAGAATCAACTCGCTTAATAACCAAGTCGCATAAACCAACTCGCTGCCAATACAACTAGCTTAATAGCTAAGTCACTTTAAAACCCAAGTCGCTTAAACAGTCAACTCGCTTAATAGCCAAGTCGCATAAACCAACTCGCTTCCAATAACAAAGCAACTCGCTTCCAAGAAACTCAACACCGTAGCGCAACTCGCTTCGTACAATATTTGAAAACAACCACTTTATCAATCACAAAACAGGTAAACCACAATGATTCAAGCCTTCCAATTCAAAACCTAAACACATATGATGATCCTAAACACAAAACTACAATCAAAATTCAAACTTTAACACTAGAAATTGACCAAATGATTCAAACTCTCCTAAACACTTATAACCCCAAAAACCTTATGAAATCCACCAAAACAAAGAGCATGAAAGATGAGTGATCAAACCATGGCTCTAGATACCAATTGTAAGATATAGGATTTCACAATCACATCATACCAAATACATAAGGGGCGTATACAAGTTTTTAGAGAGAGAAAGTTTTAGAGAGAGAAAGGGAAGAGGGTTGGGAACTATGTGAAACAAAGAAAAAATGGTATTGAAGCTCCAACCCTCTACCTTGGGAGGTAGAGGGTATTTATAGTGTCTTACAATAAACCCCTCCTACGGGCTGTGGATCAGGCATACAGTGGGTAAAGACCCGTCCGTCCTCCACGGTTTTACTTAACTAACTTCTTACTAACATTAAATAACTACGACTACGAGCTTTCTAATGATTACATATACTTGAGGTGACCGACACTTTAGTGACTGAATTTTCTAATTCCTAACAGGAACTGCCATTTTGCATCCATGATGCCTAAAGCCTAAATGACAACCATCCTTCTTACTTAAATTTGTTACCTTTTTCTTTGTCCCTTTCTGCACACCTTTACCTTTGTCCTTCTTAGCAGCATTCCCTTTACCGTTCTTAGATGGTGATGCAGTCTGCACACCTTTCCCTTTGCCCTTCTTAGATGGTGATGCAGTTTGCACACCATTCCCTTTAGCCTTCTTAGTTGGTGATCCTATTTGCACACGTTTAACTTTACTTCTGCCCTTCTTAGATGGTGATCCTATCTGCACACCTTTCTCTTTAGATGGTGATGCATCCAGCACACTCTCATCAGGATTCCTTTCACATAGAACCATCAAATTTATATAATCATTTATTTTGTACTACAACTGATATCCATTAGCCACCCCATAACTGGTTAAACAATATTTAAGTTGTTTTGGGTGTTCAAACCTCAAACCTAATGTAGGTTTCATCTCATTCTATGGAAGGCTAGGATCATGTTCTGGATAAAGTACCCCAGTATGAACTTTATACTTTGCATATACATTTTCCTCACCACTATCTATATATCCTTAGGAGCACTACCTTCACTAAATTCACTAGGATCAGGAGACTCATTGTTGTCAGAAATAAAGTTGCCATTGCATAACTTATTAAGAAATGGGTCTTCAGGAGTCCTACATGGCATCTCTACATCTTCTTCTCCCACAACATCATTATGCCCATAGCCATTAATGTCTTCCATTTCACCTATCTCATCATCTGAAACCTCATCACCACCTATCTCATTTTGTAACTAATGGCTTAAATCATACCCATGATGTTCCACATATAAACCTCTTTCCTTTTTATTCTTAAAACCTAAGGCAATGAACTCAGCTAGGTCATCATCCTCCTTAATCTCTTTTAAACCATTACTTAGCTCTTTACCAGGAATAAGAAAGTAAATACCTTTATCGGGGAACTGACGTGCTCCTTTGATTAGCTTCGTCAAACGAATAACTGTCATACCAACGAAATCAATGTCTGGTATTCTGGATACATCACCTTTCTTATACATGAGAGGTGACGGGGTGAACGTACCATCATGTTGGAAATTAATTGTTAAACGCATTTTATTAAGTGGAAACTGATGGATTAGATCATATGTTTGAAATGTTGAAATTAGGGTTAGGGTTAGTAAGAATTGGGGGGAAATATGAGCGGGTAAGTGTGGGGTGTGTGAGGTTAGTTTTGGGTATAAGTTATTATGTTATTAAAAAAAATTGCCACTTAGGATGGTTAGCCGCTTTGAAACTTTTTTCCTGGTAGCCAGTCAACTTGGTAGAATGGAACAAAACTTGAAAGTTCGTTACATAAAGTGAAACGAAAAATAGTACGTGTACTAGATTAGTACATTTGAAAAAGTACGTTGCTATTGTACGGCCAAGACCCTATATTATACATAAATGTTTGTTACTAAACATTAAATGGGTCTCGCGTATGAGCGATAATGTCCATCTACGGCTCCACAAGAAACGTGTGGCTAGAAATTGCATTGTACACCAAGACCCAAGTTCCCAATGGCTGCATGCATAAATCATAAAATAGTAGTTCAGATTATAAATCCCTATCGATTATAGTTTAAATGGGTGTGGAAAAGACGTTTAAATCAACTACATATCGAACTTTGGAGAAGTCCTATAGGACGATCCTCTCAATTGGACGAAGGAAGATAACATGAAGATTCTAACCGGGCTATCGATGGAACCTTGGATGGTTATAATTGGGGAGCAGATGCAAGCTTTTTCTTTCAATAGTCAGCCAAATGACTAATGGATCATCGGTCTACTCATGTGTATGTCTATAAATGTTTCATTGCACCAAAAAGATAAAATGTCGAATATTTCTCCACTTTTCTTAAGGTTTTACAAATTAAAGCCATGTTAATAGTTTATGTACTATAAATAAATGTTAGGGATTTTTTGTGTTTTTCCATTGAAGAAACTATTTTACCCTCACTTAATTGTGCTTCTGCCATTACAGTCACATAAACTACATTTGTGCTAAAGAATATGTCAAGGGGAGTTCCTTTTGGGTGCGCAGATCACAGTAACCCATCTATATGTACAATCAACTTAAACCAGACTCGTAGAAGACTGAAATTGAGCACACTCAATCAAACGCACTAACTAAGAACTTTATAAACAGAAGGTAAAATAAGATACGATCAAACAAGTTTATCACCAAATAAGATAACCAATAGTTAATAAGCTTACGAGCCAATAAGCAAGAATTAACTTCTTACGGTTACAATAAGCATTGTTCAGAATCTACTAAATCACAATCACCTAGGACTCACAAACTTAGCCCAGCCATAAATTTATTGCGCCATCAATCAAATTAACCTCGCCACCTGTAGGACCATCACTAATAATCTAAAGTACTCCCTGCATGCAAAATTCGACTGCTGTTTGATACTTGATGTCTGATGGTAAAGTGAAACCTTTAGCTTCCAAACGTGACAGGACCTACGAAGCAAAGCTTTTAGTGAGAAAAGAACATAAAGGAGAATGATGCGAAATCTGTATGAAGTACTTTTTAGACAAGCAATACAAATGTTGAGGCAGGTTCATTTTTTTCGTCTGCAATGGACATCTACATATGGTTTTATGAGCTTAACAATAATTAAAAGCTCATGTTGTAATTAATTATAAACTGTGATTTTCTGATTAATTTTGGTCAGAATAATCATATTTGAAGAAGCATGTAACAAGTTCCTGTAAAAAGAAAAATAATTATTCTACTCGTGTACTTCGTTAGGTTGGAATAATCACTTTGGAAACGCACAACCAAACATCAGATAAGAATCTTCTTTACCTTTTGACAGTGTTCTCCAATTGTAAGCTCTTTGACATGGCGTAAGCTTAGTATAAATCCTTTGAGCATCTCTTCTTCTTTTTCCTAGTCGGACACGAAATTCAACTTAGCTTTAACTAAAGATGATACATTTAGCAACACAAGCTTCCCCTAGACCAACATATTTTCAATATTTAGTGACATAATATTTGGTGCATTGATTTCAATCATTTCTGTATCATTCTCAGGATTCATGTACGCACAAAACAACAATTTCTTGACACTCGTGGAAGTGATATCTAGCCTCTTATAACCATAGCCACACTCCAACCTCAGGGTTTCCAAGAGATGACTACTGGATAATATATTTTGAATCAAATCTTCATCTAATTTCACAAATGAAATAGACAAGCTCGTAAGTTTATTCCAACTAATGGCCCAATTTGGTCTAAGTGTGCAGTCTTTCAGTTAGTAAATGATGAACTGGTAAACAATAACTCATCTAACACAAGCGCAGCTCCCATCTCCTTACTCCATAATACTAATGTAAGCTCTTCAATGTTACAATCCATAGCATAGTGAATCCAATTGTTGACTAGCGATTCAAACTGGGCATCGTAGATGGAAATCAATTCTAATTTCTTGAGCTTCAATTGGCGACATTTTCTTATGGTTTTATCAACGAACGAAAAGAAAGCTGAGGGTGAACGTTCATCATAAGTATTATCAGGATTATGGAAAATGAGATTAGAAACCGATGGCCAAAGATGTTCCCATCGTTTGGAAAGGGTGCCAGTCCTAATGGCTTCTTTTGTTGTAGGTAAACGAGAGATAGTTTCAAGAAGTAAGCAATCTAGCATAGGACTGATTCGATCTTCTTCTTCTTCATCATCGATTTTGATTCGTTTTGGGGTGAGTTCGTTAGGTTGATTTTGAACTTCTTCTTCCACCATTTCCATGGCAGCAACAGAACTATTGCTGCTTTTCTCTGTGATTAACTGCAACATAACTCACATCATATGTTTATGTAGCCAACTGGGGATATATAATTCACAATATGCACATCATTAGAATCTTATCAAGCGCTATTAGGCGTCCATACAATTTAAGAAAAATACCATAAAGGAATTTCTATTTCATGACTTAATTACCAAGTTTTGAATTGATATATAGAACTTTACTTACTAATCCATATACATAACAGAAAAAAAAAACATGAAGAGAAATCTTGCATAAACTTATCAGAATCATGATGGCTAATCAAACAAGATCCTAAATGGCTAACAAGACTCTCTTTATGAAGGGGTTCACATTGTAAGACCCTGATCAATGATACGATGTTTACATGGAACTATATAAGAAATGTCTCACCAATTATCAAGAAATTAATTTTGTCGGACCAATACTTTGCGAAATATCATTTGTTACTTAAATGATTTGTTTGTGTAACGGTGAAATAGCAATAATATAATCAACCAACACCAAACACATAATCAATCAAAAACTGCTATGTTAAACACCTTTTAAACCATGTAAGTAGTCTAAGTTAGCAATCACAACATATTCACCTAGATTATTATATAAACCTAACCCAAAAGTTAATGAAAACAAAAAATAAACTGTAGCAACGTTCTAAAGAAAGATGAATATACATACCTTGTTGCCTGTCACTGTGTGCAAAAAAGGTGAAACTTCTATGTTTGTGTTAAGCCAAGAAATGAAATATATATAGAAAAAGAATTCATTTTTTTAGTTTGTTTTGATTTCAGCTTGTGTTGTTGAAGCAGGGTTTATGTTCTCTACGTGACATGACAAGTACATTTTCATACCAATAGTGTGATATTCACTTCCTAAGGGGTGTTTGGGCTAAAGTGTTACCTACCTTATTTTATTTATTTATTTCTTTTTTTAATTATTATTATTATTATTTTTTTATTTTTTTAAGTGGGTGTTTAGATCTTTGCTTATTTGTAATTATTTATTTATTTCTTTATTTTTTTTATTTTTTATTTTTTTTAAATAAAATGTGAAAAAAAATAGACTCTCAAAAAAACCCTAAAGTCGATTCCCCTGTGGCGACCTGCGATACCCTA
Source organism: Chrysanthemum makinoi (assembly GCA_910596185.1). Taxonomy (NCBI): domain Eukaryota; kingdom Viridiplantae; phylum Streptophyta; class Magnoliopsida; order Asterales; family Asteraceae; genus Chrysanthemum; species Chrysanthemum makinoi. The sequence goes on along the minus strand of OU343223.1, from coordinate 26,986,866 downwards.
AACCCTTAAAAAACGACTACCAACCTGCTCTAAGATCCTAATTTGTTATAATTGGGCAATTACCTTCGTTTCTTTGCTTGATTATTCCAGGTTTTTGAAATCGTTTAGATAATTAGGGTTTTTGTTTTTCGTTTTTTTCTTGTTAGGGTATCATACTTACTATTCGTAATTCATACTTCTGATTGCTATGGAGGATATCGGTTAGAGATTGTGGATGTTCATTTAATGCATGCCTAAGCTTTGCTTAGGACCTTGTGTTGAAGATTGGACGATTGATCTTCATGTTTTCCTGTTAATTTGTTTCTCTCGTTTAGGGTTTTGTTAATTCCTGTTGTTGAATCTGTTTGGTATGGCTAATGTGGTTGATGATTTGTCTGCTCACATGCAACGATCTAAGGGTATACAAGAGGGGAGTGGTTCTCGTACTGATGAACAAGTGGAGCCGATTTCACTTGGTTCGAGCCCTAGTCATGATGCACCTAGTCATGACACGCCTGAGGGCCAGGATACTTTATTGAAAATTCGTGCTATTGAAAAACAAATATTTGAGGGAAAACTTGTTCTTGTGGGTGATGATGGGCAACCATTAAAACCTGTTATGACTATTGATGAGTGTGCAAATACTCATCATTTTTGTACCATTTAAGCTGCAAAAACATCTGAAAACACTCAGAAATGCATCAAAATGATAAAAATATCACAAATAAGTGTTTTATGTGTTTCAAATGCAAAAATACCAAAATCAGGTGAAAAACGTATCAAGTTTGCATAATTGGCAGTTTTAGTCCCCCAAGTTTCAAAAGTTGTCAAAAATAGTCCCTGGTAAATCAAAATAAAGTAAAAATCATAAAAGGTCCTTGGGATTCATGAGTTGTCAAAAATAGTCCTTTGAAGTTAAAATTGAATATTTGCAACTTAGGTCCCTAAAAGTTTGAAAATTGTCATTAAAGGTCCTCGGATATTTAAAAAGTGAAAATAATCAAATGTGGTCCTTGTACTATTCATACTTGGCAAGTTTGGTCCTTATTATAATTTTGGAAGTTGGCAAGATCACACCTTGAAGAATTGGAAAATTACAAGAATGGTCCTTGTGATAAGCTTAAACAAACGGACCCTTGTATTATTATTAAACCCAAATCCAACACCAACCCAGCTGGCCCAATATCAAGCCCAAACCCACGTTTTAAATATAAATACCGCCACCACTGTACACCCTCTCTCCCAGCGCTCCAAAACCGGTGGTTTCACCACCTCACCACCACCTTTCCACCTCACTCTACACCTGTTTACCAACTCTCTTCCACCTCCACATCCTCCCAAACTTCATTAATTGAGAAAACCTGCTCAAAGATATTTGGCGCCAAAATTCCAAATGTACGAATATGATGAGTTTGATGGATCCAATGGCTGAAATAGGTGGGAAAGTCTCAGAGGTCGACAAAGACTCTAAAAAGATCTTTATAAGCAAGAAGGAAGCAATGTAGAAGACTATCTAGAGTAATTTTAGTTTATGAATGTCGAATAGTGTAATTTTACATTTCCAGTGTAATTTAAAGCTTTCAAACACTTTCTTAAGTAATCTCAGTGTATTGTAAATCTTTTTCAATAAGCAATTTCAAGTTTCAAGTTCCAATTCAGTTTATGCAATTTTCATTTCAAAAATCTCATGTTATCTTAAAGTTGTTTATAGTTGTTGTTAAGGACTGAATAAGCTCACATAAGCTCCTTATAAAGCTTTTCAAAGCTTTTAGTAACCTTAAATCTCAGTTTAGTATCAAAAAGAAAAATTACCAAAAATACCAAAAAAAATTAGTTAAAAATAAAAAATCAAAGGAAATGGAGATCACAATTTGGAGGGTGAATATTAGATTGCCTTGGGTTTAGAGCTTCTTAAGGAAGTTATAGGTTGTGTTCTCAGTCTTTGGTTCTCAATTTTCACTTGGAATCTATTTTGTAAGCCTTTTGCTCAATTTTGGTACTTCACTGTTTTATGTTGTTAGTATTGTTGTTTAATGCTTATTTAGTCTTATTCTATGATAATATAAGGTCTTTAATCAAGTTCATGGTCTTAATCTGTTAAATCATTTGGAAATCACAAAAACAGTTTTCTTAAAGGTTGTTTGGATTAATCTGTTTATCTGAGTTACACTGGATTTGTGCTGTTGCTTGTTGTTGTTCTGTGTCACATAAGCATCTAATAACCCAAAGAAACCATAAACACTAGTCCTTATTTGAGAAAAAGTCAAAAATACTTTTAATCTTACTTAACTAGTTAACTGTTAAGATTTGACATATAAAACTCATCTTAATAGCTTATAACTTGGTAACTTAGCTTAATTCCATCTTATTTTAGGTTAATATATCATAATCAGTGAGTAGATTTGATTTAAAGTTCATATTAGTCAACCTTTAGCATAATATAAAAAGTCAAAATTTTCATTTTAGCAGTTTTTGAAAAAAATAGATTAATTTCTATAGGGTTTAACTTTGAGTTTCATGTTTTAATCTTTTAGGATTATAAACTTTAGTTGCTCATCTTAATCACAGTATTTTTTATATTTTCTAGTTAGCTTATTTAAACTTATTTTTTAGCTTCTTTTGAGTCCTTATCTGAAATAGTGCCCTGTGCACAGTTGAGTGACCCTTTTTCACAAGCTCATCAATAGCTTATTAGTGAACCTCAGCTTATGAACCTTGGCTTTTTGGAAAGCCAATCTAGCCATTCATAGGTCCAGGTGCTTATTTTCCATTTTGAAGCTTATTTGGTAGGGCTGCAACAAGCTTTTACCTTGTCCCATTTCGTATGGCTGAGCCTCAGTCATTTACAAGCTCTTTCACAAGCTTGTCATAAGCTTATTAGTGAGCCATAGTGTGTGAGCTTGGACTTTTTGGAAAGCCCACCAGCCCATCTTGCTACCTCAGTTTTAATTTTGAGCTTTTTAGCTTATTTAATAAGCTTAAATTGTTCTTAAAGATGACTGCAGGCCTGTTTGGTAGATAGATTTAGTCATAGTGCTTATTTGATTATTATAGCTTATCAGAGTAGTTCTTTGTGTTTATTAGCTTCACTTAAGTAGCTTTTAGCTTTTTGCATCTTATTTCAGCTTTGATTCCAACTTTCAAGCTTATTAGAACTTAAATCATCAATATAAGCTCAAAAGTTTAACTGTTGAGATCTTTAGCTTCTAAATAGCTTATTTTTAAGTTGTAAATTTTTTTGTCTTTATTAAAGTTTCTTATTTTCAGTAGTTAAATAGTTTTGAAAAAGAAAAATCACAAAAACATCATTTTTAAAATAGTGATAGCGTTTATTTAATATAAATTAGCTTTTTAATTTTCTTTTTCAACTTATTATTAAGCACTTTCTGTTTTTATAATTTTCTTAGTTTTCTGTCATCATAGGATAATTTTATAAAAATTTCATAATTTTCTTAGCTTGTTTAGTATTTATTAGAATTAAAATAGTTAAAAGTATTAAATAATTAATAATAAATAAATAAAAAGCATAAAAATATCTTTTCAGTTTTAAAATTAGTTTTCTAATATTTTAGATTTTTCTAAGTCATAATTTCATTTTTCTAACTTTATTTCATATTTTCTTATATTTTAGAGTATTATTAAATAGTTTAAAATAGTTTTAATTAATAATAATTAAATAAATAGTTATAAAAATAATTTTAATTTTCTAATAATTTTCTTTTATTATTAGGTTTGTAAAAATATTATTTTCATATTTGTAGGTCTTTTATTTCTTAAAACTCACGTTTTATTTTGTACGTTCGTAATTTAATAAAGCGTACGTGTTTAAGTTTGTTTAATCTGATTGTTGTACTTTATAGTTCTGTATCCAAATACCATTCCAATCAATCAGTAGTGTAATTTCCAATCAAAATCCTTACAGATCATTATCCTTAGTGATCATTCGATATCTGAACGTTTTAAGCACCATTAATCCTCCGTGGGACTTAACGACACGGGAATCCACTATATTCCAAGGGAAATTGCATTGGTTTTAGACTGTTTCAATTTTATTACGGTTGACCATTCACAAGTGGTTGACTTGTGTGATAAACTTGACAGTTTGAGCCCGATCAAATTTTGGCGCCGCTGCCGGGGATCCTTTAGCGTGTTCTAAGCATTTTCAGACCCGTACTTGCATATATACCACCTTTTGTAAACACTTATAAAAAAGTTCATTAACACTTTTCCTAAAGTGTTAACAACACCAAACAAAATATAAAACAACAAAACATTCGTAACGTTTTCTATCTTGTATTTTCTTTAAGGTGATTCTTAAAGAGGTACGATTTGGTTAAACGAGACGATACCAAAAATATTGTCCAAAAGTTTTTAAACCCTTAGCACAAATCCATACCTACGTCTTTTCTGTGGTACTTAAATACATAAAAATCAACCACCGCAAACCAAGGCAGAACACCTACCAACTGGGGTGTGAACATTAATAAGTTCCCAATCTTACAGATCAAAACTTGCCTTTGTGTCCTTGTGATCTGGTGTACCTTTTTCAAAGAAGCCATTTCATTTGTGATTATTGGTTTAAGTTCACTTGTCGTTTTGCCTAGCATTTGTTTTTGAAAATTGATTTTTATACTTAGTGCATGCGACTTTTCGTTCTTCCGAGCTCTACAAGTCCACTTTCAGAGCTTGCAAATATTCCACGTAGGCGTAGAGGACGTTCTGCTCCTTCAGCCGTGACTGAGGAACGTCTAGTACCACCGCCCCCTGTCGTAATGGCAGAAGACAAACCAATGAATGAGCTTCTCCAAGCACCCATCGAGGGTTACGGAGATGCCATTATTGTCCCAACCATCGTGGCTGATACCTTTGAGCTCAAAACCAGGTTGCTTAATCTTGTAACCCAAAGCCAATTTTATGGTTTTGAGCGGGATGATCCTCATGCACATATTCGATGGTTCAACAAGATTGCATCTACCATCAAATACAAGAATGTCTCACATGAAGCAATTAAGCTTCTTCTGTTCCCATTCTCTCTAGAGGGACAAGTCCGGAATTGGCTTGAGAAACAACCCCCTCGTTCCATTGAGACATGGGAGGATTTAGTCACTAAGTTTGTTAACAAATTCTATCCTCCATCCCGAACTACAAGTCTTAAGAATGAGATAATGAAATTCTCTCAAAGATTTGATGAATCATTCGGTGAGGCATGGGATCGTTACAAAGAGTTGCTCCGCAAGTGTCCGCATCATGGTTTTACCGAATTAATGCAAATGGATACTTTCTACAATGGTCTGAGACAAGCTGACCAAGACTCTTTAAATGCCTCCGCGGGAGGTAATTTCCTGAGCAAGACCACAAAAGAAGCCTTGCAAATCATAGAAAACAAGTCCAGGTCCGCCTTTCCAGAACAAAGACATATCAGTCTCAGTCTAATGCAGGACCTTCTACTTCATCTCACGTGAGTACATCTAGCACCGATGCTAAGATTGACAAACTCACGGATATTGTTCAAGATTTGGTTCTTGCTAACCAAAAGAAAGTCACTTTCACACTGAACACCATCACATGGTGAAGTAAAGAAAGTCGAGGTCTGTGTTACTTGTGGTGGCCCTCATGCATACTACAACTGTACTGCCACCGATGGTAATCCGTTTGAAGCCAATGCTATAGCCGGTACTTCACATCAGGGAGGTAATCAATACCGTCCTCAAAATGAACCAAACTACTGTGCTAATACTTATCAGGGACCACCCGGTTTTAACCAGAATCCTAACATACAAAACCGGAATCAGAACCAACCTAGAATGAACCAAGGTTATCAAAACCAAGGTAATTTCTATTCCGGACCTAATCAAGGTTTCCAACATCAAGGAAACCTTAATCAAAACAATTTCAATCGAGGGAATCAATTTCATGGAAATGTGAATCCTAACCAAGGAAATTTTCAAAATCAAGGCCCTAATCCGAACAATAGAGGCCAGAATTTTCCTAATCAAACTCAAGCCATTGTTCCAACTGGACCATCATCTGATGAGCTATTGAAGCAATTCATGAAATCCCAAGATGAAATGAACAGGTTGTTGGTTAGCCAAATTTCTGACATTAAGAAGTCTTTAAATGATCAACCCTCGGGCTCGGGAAAACTTCCGAGCAACACGATCGCTAACCCGAGGGGCAATGCAAAGGCGATCACAACCAGAAGTGGTAAGACGCACAATGGACCTTCGACTCCAATGCCTCCTCCACCGGGAGCAATGAGTCAAGTTACCAAGGATACTACGGACAAGGTGCATTTCTCAAGCCCACGAAGTATCGTACACGTCCCACCTTCGGTAGTCCAAGCTTTAAGTCCGGAACCCGAAATTCCGAAGACTAATTCTGAACCAGAAATGACTTCCGTCCGGCTCAAAAGTCTAGTCAGCTTCCTTACCCATCAAGATTGCATGAAGAGAAGCTCAAAGACAAAACCAAAGAGCAAATGGAAAAATTTTTCCAAATTTTCAATGAACTGCACTTTGATATAAGCTTCGTTGATGCTCTCGTTCTAATGCCCAAATTTGCATCCACGCTTAAAGGCTTACTGAGCAACAAAGATAAGTTATCTGAAATGGCTAAAACCCCTCTCAATGAGCAATGCTCTGCGGTCCTTCTCAAGAAGCTTCCTAAAAAGCTTGAAGACCCCGGCAGGTTTTTAATCCCGTGTGATTTCTTGGGGATGGTTCAATGCTCCGCCTTGGCCGATCTTGGCGCAAGCATTAACCTCATGCCACTCTCAGTATGGAAGAAACTGTCTCTTCCTAAACTTACATCTACTTGTATGACACTCGAGCTAGCGGACTGTACCATAACTCGTCCACTTGGGATAGCCGAGGATGTCGTGGTAAAAGTAGGAAAGTTTCACTTTCCTACTGACTTTGTTGTAGTAGACTTTGATGCAGATCCTAGAGTTCCCCTCATCTTAGGGAGAGCTTTCTTGAGAACGAGCCGTGCTCTAATCGATGTGTATGCTGAAGAGTTGACTATACGGGTTGACAACGAAGAACTCACGTTTAATATCAACCAGAACTCCAAACCTCTATCCAAACATAGTGTTGCCACAATTGATCAAAAATCTGAAAAAATCAATGCAACACTCTCAAATTTCACGGTTTAGAGGAGTCACCAAAAACGCATTGCGAGCTAAAAGCTTTGAAATCAACCTGGTTCAAACAAATGGTTTGAAAGTTGTACCAAGGAAGTCAAGAGTGTTCTTGATGATGATGATCTAGAATCGGAGATTTTATCGGAAGTAGTGGAAATTGCTAGCTCTAAGAGCACGCCACTTGTCCCACCTCCAGAATCAGTTTATCGTATCGAGTTTGTTAACTCTGTGGATGAAACCAAATTCTCTTCAGTTTCATCTGGATTGGATGATGATGTTTGTGATCCAATGGGAGACATTCTTCCCATTAAAGAATTGCTCAAAAATGATCCATCATCTCCGAGTCTTATCATTTCCGACTTTTCCATTCTTCTCTCACTCCGGATGAGGAAGATGACAACTTTTGGAATGAAGTCGATGCCTTTCTTAGTGATGAGTCGATTCCAACAGGAATTGATAATACTTATTTTGATTCGGAGGGGGCATTTTTTGGAAAATTTGTTGATTGAAGAACCATTTCCAACCTTCCCGACCGGAAATTCCTTTGACAATCACCATACAAGCTTCAAATTTAAGCTTAAAAATGTAAAAAATGGTGATTTGTTTTCTATCTGATGAAGAATGGACCTGCATTTTGACGCACATATTTATTCCATTCTTCACAAATGGTGTGGTTGCTCTTTTCCTTTTCTCTTTCGGGAATGAGGACACCATCTTTGACCCCGGTATCATCCTTTATAGTTTCTACTATTAACAAATACCGCGGTTGTATCTCGTCGGTGTGAAACTTTATGATGTTCATATGTTTATTAAAACTGTGAACGAAAGTCCGATCGAGATTGGTTTTCCACGTTGCTTCCCCATGAACCAATGAATGCGGGGTCGAGTCAAGCTAGCGACTCGGAAATCAAAAACAGTAGCACACAATATGGGTTTTCACCCATATTTCTGACTTTTCTACTACTTTCTACCACCCTAGTGTGGGGGAGTTGCCCCCGCTGTTGTATAAGTACTTTTAAAAAAAAATGTATATATCAAAAATAAAATAATGGCCGTAGTATTTCCCTTTACGTTCTATGTTTCGGCATAACAGCCGGTACTTTGAATATTGAGGGCAATATTCATTTCTAGTGTGGGGGGAATTCTCACGAATTTTATCATGTAATTATACCACCCAATTCCCCCATTTTTGGCCAAATTTTTTTGGAGTAAGTGTTTTTCACTTACTCAGCAAATGGTAATCAGTCCGCCATGTCTAACCCACATAAGGATTGGCTAATCCAGGAGCAAACGGCTCTTGGTAAAGATATCTCAAATCCGTTTATGGCTTGCAATTTGCCCAAAATTGTATGGTGTTCAGCTCACCATATCTTTAATTAGTAAAGAGTTGGCTAGCCCGCAAGTTTATGGCTTGTGGTAAAGGCAGTTGGAAAACCATAATTGGTAATCGACTCACCAAAGATAATATTGATAATTTATCTAAGAGTTGGCTAGTCCAGAAGCAAACGGCTTCTGGTAAAGACAAATCAAATCCGTTGGAAGCTGGTGATTTGCTCAAAATCATTTGGTTATCATTGTACCAAGGTTCTTACTTGAACTGAAACATTTGGCTACTCCAGAAGTAATGGCTTTTGGTAAAGAGATGAAATCCATTAAGTTTTCTAAAAAGATTGCTAGGGACTAGCAATATCTTAGTGTGGGGGATTGATGAGTGTGCAAATACTCATCATTTTTGTACCATTTAAGCTGCAAAAACATCTGAAAACACTCAGAAATGCATCAAAATGATAAAATATCACAAATAAGTGTTTTATGTGTTTCAAATGCAAAAGACCAAAATCAGGTGAAAAACGTATCAAGTTTGCATAATTGGCAGTTTTAGTCCCCCAAGTTTCAAAAGTTGTCAAAAATAGTCCCTGGTAAATCAAAATAAAGTAAAAGTCATAAAAGGTCCTTGGGATTCATGAGTTGTCAAAAATAGTCCTTTGAAGTTAAAATTGGAAATTTGCAACTTAGGTCCCTAAAGTTTGAAAATTGTCATAAAAGGTCCTTGGATATTTAAAAAGTGAAAATAATCAAATGTGGTCCTTGTACTATTCATACTTGCAGTTTGGTCCTTATTATAATTTTGGAAGTTGGCAAGATCACACCTTGAAGAATTGGAAAATTACAAGAATGGTCCTTGTGATAAGCTTAAACAAACGGACCCTTGTATTATTATTAAACCCAAATCCAACACCAACCCAGCTGGCCCAATATCAAGCCCAAACCCACGTTTTAAATATAAATACCGCCACCACTGTACTAACCTTCTTCTCTCCCACGCCTGTAACTCAAAAACCAGGGTGGTTTCTCCACCACCCTACCCACCCACCACCTTTCCACCTCACTCTACACCTGTTTACCAACTCTCTTCCACCTCCACATCCTCCCAAACTTCATTAATTGAGAAAACCTGCTCAAAGATATTTGGCGCCAAAATTCCAAATGTACGAATATGATGAGTTTGATGGATCCAATGGCTGAAATAGGTGGGAAAGTCTCAGAGGTCGACAAAGACTCTAAAAAGATCTTTATAAGCAAGAAGGAAGCAATGTAGAAGACTATCTAGAGTAATTTTAGTTTATGAATGTCGAATAGTGTAATTTTACATTTCCAGTGTAATTTAAAGCTTTCAAACACTTTCTTAAGTAATCTCAGTGTATTGTAAATCTTTTTTCAATAATTTCTTTTTTCAAGTTCCAATTCAGTTTATGCAATTTTCATTTCAAAAATCTCATGTTATCTTAAAGTTGTTTATAGTTGTTGTTAAGGACTGAATAAGCTCACATAAGCTCCTTATAAAGCTTTTCAAAGCTTTTAGTAACCTTAAAACTCAGTTTAGTATCAAAAGAAAAAAATTACCAAAATACCAAAAAAAAATTAGTTAAAAAATAAAAATCAAAGGAAATGGAGATCACAGCTGGAGCAGGGTGAATATTGGATTGCCTTGGTTTAGAGCTTCTTGGGAAGCTATAGGTTGTGTTCTCAGTCCTTGGTTCTCAATTTTCACTTGAAATCTATTTTGTAAGCCTTGCTCAATTTTTGGTATTTCATTATTTTTATGTTGTTAGTATTGTTGTTTAATGCTTATTTAGTCTTATTCTATGATAATATAAGGTCTTTAATCAAGTTCATGTTCTTAATCTGTTAAATCATTTGGAAATCACAAAAACAGTTTTCTTAAAGGTTGTTTGGATTAATCTGTTTATCTGAGTTACACTGGATTTGTGTTGTTGCTTGTTGTTGTTCTGTGTCACATAAGCATCTAATAACCCAAAGAAACCATAAACACTAGTCCTTATTTGAGAAAAAGTCAAAAATACTTTTAATCTTACTTAACTAGTTAACTGTTAAGATTTGACATATAAAACTCATCATAATAGCTTATAACTTGGTAACTTAGCTTAATTCCATCTTATTTTAGGTTAATATATCATAATCAGTGAGTAGATTTGATTTAAAGTTCATATTAGTCAACCTTTAGCATAATATAAAAAGTCAAAATTTTCATTTTAGCAGTTTTTGAAAAAAATAGATTAATTTCTATAGGGTTTAACTTTGAGTTTCATGTTTTAAGCTTTAGATTTAAACTTAAGTTGCTCATCTTAATCATAGTATTTTTATATTTTCTAGTTAGCTTATTTAACAGCTTATTTTTTAGCTTCTTTTGAGTCCTTATCTGAAATAGTGCCCGTGCACAGTTGAGTTAACCTTTTTCACAAGCTCATCAAGAGCTTATTAGTGAACCTCAGCTTATGAACCTTGGCTTTTTGGAGAGCCAATCTAGCCATTCATAGGTCCAGTTTATTTTCCATTTTGCAGCTTATTTGGTAGGGCTGCAACAAGCTTTTACCTTGTCCCATTTCTGTGTAAACTGAGCACTCAGTCATTTACAAGCTTTTTCACAAGCTTGTCATAAGCTTATTAGTGAGCCATAGGGTGTGAGCTTGGATTTTTTGAAAGCCCACCAGCCCATCTTGCTACCTCAGCTTATTTTGAGCTTTTTAGCTTATTTAATAAGCTTAAATTGTTCTTAAAGATGACTGCAGGCCTGTTTGGTAGATAGATTTAGTCATAGTGCTTATTTGATTATTATAGCTTATCAGAGTAGTTCTTTGTGTTTTATTAGTCACTTAAGTAGCTTTTAGCTTTTGCATCTTATTTCACTTTGATTCCAACTTTCGCTTATAGAACTTAAATCATCAATATAAGCTCAAAAGCTTAACTGTTGAGATCTTTAGCTTCTAAATAGCTTATTTTTAAGTTGTAAATTTTTTTGTCTTTATTAAAGTTTCTTATTTTCAGTAGTTAAATAGTTTTGAAAAAGAAAAATCACAAAAACATCATTTTTAAAATAGTGATATCGTTTATTTAATATAAATTTGCTTTTTAATTTTATTTTTCAGCTTATTATTAAGCACTTCCTATTTTTATAATTTTCTTAGTTTTCTGTCATCATAGGATAATTTTATAAAAAATTTCATAATTTTCTTAGCTTGTTTAGTATTTATTAGAATTAAAAATAGTTAAAAGTATTAAATAATTAATAATAAATAAATAAAAAGCATAAAAAATATCTTTTCAGTTTTAAAATTAGTTTTCTAATATTTTAGATTTTTCTAAGTCATAATTTCATTTTTCTAGCTTTATTTCATATTTTCTTATATTTTAGAGTATTATTTAATAGTTTAAAATAGTTTTTAATTAATAATAATTAAATAAATAGTTATAAAAATAATTTTAATTTTCTAATAATTTTCTTTTATTATTAGGTTTGTAAAAATATCATTTTCATATTTGTAGGTCTTTTATTTCTTAAAACTCACTTTTTATTTTGTACGTTTACGTAATTTAATAAACGTACGTGTTTAAGTTTGTTTATTCTGACTGTTGTACTTTATAGTTCTGTATCCAAATACCATTCCAATCAATCAGTAGTGTAATTTCCAATCAAAATCCTTACAGATCATTATCCTTAGTGATCATTCGACATCTGAACGTTTTAAGCACCATTAATCCTCCGTGGGACTTAACGACCCGGGAATCCACTATATTCCAAGGGAAATTGCATTGGTTTTAGACTGTTTGAATTTTATTACGGTTGACCATTCACAAGTGGTTGACTTGTGTGATAAACTTGACAGTTTGAGCCCGATCAACTATGGATGCTAATACTTCTACTAGGGCTAATTTTGAGCATCTTAAGGTGCCGCAGTCACAGAAGGAGCTTGAGGCGATGCTTACTGCTATGGGTTATTATTCGAAATCTCCTCAAGATACGAGTGTTCATATGGCTTCTAATGTTAATGCTACTAGTAGCCCCAATAATGTTAATGATAAGGTTGCTACGAATGCACATGGGGCTGTTGGTATTGAGAAGGTTGGCGCTTTGAAACAACCTTCTACATCGTATGCTAGTGTTTACTCTACTGAACCTAAAAAATACACGTCAAACTTTTGTAGGTTGGAGTGTAATAAGCAAGCTAATGGTGTGGATCTTTCTGTCCCGATGAAAGTGGTTGAAGAGGTGAACGCTAGATTTGAGAATACTCTGTATGGGTATTTCCTTGGTCAAAGACTTGCTTTTCCTGTTGTTGATTACTTTGTACGCAATGCGTGGGCTAAGTTTGGTATACAAAAGGCAATGATGAATGCAAAGGGGTTCTTCTTTTTAAAGTTTAATTCGAAGAAAGGTGTTGATGATGTTCTTGAAAACGGTCCTTGGTTGATTAGAAATGTACCTATTATTCTTAAACCTTGGACATTGAACACCAACTTACTTAAAGAGGATTTGACCAACATCCCGGTGTGGGTTAAATTCCATGATGTTCCTCTTGCTATGTTTTCTGATGATGGCCTTAGTCTCCTTGCCACATTGATAGGCACGCCCAAAAGGTTAGATGCTTTCACTAGCCAAATGTGCAAGGACTGGTGGGGCCGTAGTAGTTTTGCTAGATGCATGATTGAAGTGAAGTCGGATGAGGTGCTTAGGGACAACCTTACTGTTGAGATACCGTTACTTGATGGGTCGGGTTCGACTATCGAGATGATACGGGTTGAATATGAGTGGAAACCACCGCATTGTGATAAATGTAAGATTTTTGGTCATACTCAGCCTACTAAGCGTGTTAATGATGGTTTCAAGACAGTTAATAACAAGAAGAAGGGAAAGCAAGGTGGGTCTTCTATTCCGGGTCAAGGAGGGTTTTTTAAACGTGTTGTGGGTAAGCAGTTTCAATATCAACCCAAAAAGACTCCTCCTGAACTTAAGAAAGTGGAAGTCACTAAGAAGAATGCTTCTGATGTGGCTAGTTCGAGTGGAACAAAGATCGCTACATCTAACCAGTTTGATGCTCTTAATATGGAACATACGGATGCGTCTGGTACTCCTTCTAATGACACTAACAAGGATGTGGATTCTGGTCATACAATGGAAGTTAATGAAGATAAGTCTACTAAGACAAGTACTGCATCACAAGAAACCCTTGTGAGTGATTTGAAAGAGATGGAGTCGGGAGTGGCTCCTAAAACTAGTGATTCTTGTATTCCGCCCGCCTCTTCTACTAAGAGAGTTAACCCTTTTTCTAAAGTGGGAGAGATCGATGTGTCTGATTCTGAAGATGAGGTGGTTGCTAACCCATTTTATGAGTCTGCTAATATATTCGGTGGTGGCCAAGAGTTTGAAGATGAGTATGATGACTATGACTACGATGACTATGCGAAGCAGGTTTCTGATCTTCCTGGGAATTTGGATGCCTTTAATGCCATGTATGGCACCAAGCTTCAAGGTCCTAGGAAGTAAATTTTTCTTTCGTTATGTCCTACGTTATCATTTGAGTAGTGGTTTGTTTTCTTGTTTAGAAAATATGAAGTATCTTGTTATGTAAGCTTTATGCCTATGTAACGGGCTGAGATATGGGATTTCACTCATATCCATTGTACTTAAACGTTCTTTTGGTTAATATATTTACCACGGTGCATGATTACTCCCCTTTACCCAAAAAATAATATTTTTAAATAACTTTCTACTGATGTATTGTAGTTTTCCGAGTAACGCCTTTAGTAGGCTTGGTGTCATTGTGCAAAAACCATGTCGATCTCAATCTCAAATTTTTGTTGTTGTTATTGTTGTTCACTTGTTCTGAGTAACTCTTTTAACTGTTTAAGACCTTGTTACCTGTCGCTATGTGCAAAAATCAAGTCGATCTCGATCTTAAATTGAAGAGGTACTTTTGTGGATTCAAAGGTATAACTTTAAGAACGTAAAGCACTAAAAATTTAGAAATGTCTAGGTTTTAGTCGGCTATAATTTTTACAAGGTAACACACTTATTTTCCTATAACTAGCCAAAGATGTGTGTGTATCTTGCTATGTAAAGGAAGATATTTATCATATTTTCATGATTCATATGGTACGTGACATATACTAGGAAATTTGCCCAAGTTGCAGCTTGACTTAACAATGACAAGCTAATCATATTTTGATAGTTAAAAAATGTGATTGGAACTTGAGTTGACAAGAGCAAATATATACGAGTATATATTTTTTTGTATGAATAACCAAAACATCGATGTCTAAACAATGTTTCATAAATTTCCACAAATAAAAGTCGATACATGTTGTTTTACTCAAATTGAATATTCAGACAAATGTTGTGGTCCATATTCAATATCAACCTTCCATGCATTTTTGAGAAGTATCATTTTCAATTTTAGCAATCTAAAATTAGCCTATGTTATCACGTTGAAATAAAATTCAATTGAAAATATCTTTAACAATCCGTTGTAGTCTAGTTGGTTAGGATACTCGGCTCTCACCCGAGAGACCCGGGTTCAAGTCCCGGCAACGGAATCAGTTTTTTTAATATTTTAAATCCCACAATTTTGTTCAATATTAAAGTTTTTATACCTAAGTGTACAGCTAATTGTTCGATTATGATTGTCTACTTGTTAATATAGGCATCAACGTGTTTTACTTTTACATATCATTTGTAAGCACTTGGATTCCTTTGTAATCAGCATCAATGAAAACACGTTTTGCACATTGTGTAAATATTTAGATTGTTTTGTAATCAATTTCACGCATTATGGTATTATACTATTATGAAACAATGACGAAAGAAGTTATTTTATCATGAATTCATGAACCCTTTATGGCTAGTTATATGATCCTCTCATAGTGCCACATTCGGTTAACCACATATAATGCATGTTTGCTCAACATGTCACAAAGGAGGTTCACAGGAACACAAGACATATGAAAAACCAGTCTCATAGAAGACATAAAACGAAGTTATACCCGTTTGGAATGAGGTAACAAGTTATATCTTATACATATATGAACCCACGTATCCCAATCAATTATCATCATCACAGGCCATGATCAAGCAATAGTTGGTGCTAACCTCCATTCAATCTGAATCACAATCGAAGCAAAAAGGTGATACCTCATCATCATCAGGATATATATACTTGATGTTTGATGGAACTGTGAAACATTTGTCTTCCACACGTGAAATATATTAGCTCCAAACAATATGTAGGCAGACAACTTAGATGATGATGAACATATCCCAAACACCATGAAGAAGCAAAACTATTGTAATAAAAATGACTTTTAATAATACACAAACATTACTTACTACATAAACTATTACAACATACCAAGCAATCTATAAAGCTATATTCACCTCTTTTCACCCAAGCTCAAAGGATATCGTAGAACATAGATTACATTTCCTTCCAAATGCGAAACACTCCATTGTCAAGCTTGTGCAGTTTGCCATCCTCACACAAGTAACGGGAGAATGTAAAGCATTATCAGGAATGATCATATGTCTAAGATCACTCAGAGCTAGCTTAACCAAGTATCGGCTACATTTCCATAACAGAATTGAGACCACACTATAATGCAACTTCATCCTCACAGTTACAATATGGACTAAAATAACCATTTGGCATCGCCAGACCTTAAGCTATACCAATATCAAAACAAAGTTTAAAGGATATACCAATACTGTTGGGATTTCATATTGATATAACCATCAATACTACGAGTACCCAGCGAATGAATCTAGTTTGATGTGTGTTAATTAAAAAATAAATTAAACCGTAATTTACTAACCTTATAACCTTATGTCAATTGAGTTACTGAAACAATTGACAGATCTTGGATCTTAGATCTTGAATCTTGAAACCCTAAAAGTGATTAAAGCAATCACCTCTTAAGGTTGCTCATACAACACGTCAAGGGAATATGCTAGGATGCTAGTGCTTGCTTCACGATTAAATAACAAAACACGGTGTTCTTGTTTTCTTTATTAAACAAACATCTAAACCCTAAAGGGTATTATAGCATATCGTCAAAATCAAGGAAGAAAAAGGAGAATCAGTATGCATTGTTTTCCATGCATGGAATATCATACGTATATGTATTGCGTGCACATCAACATTGGCATGCATGCGTTTACATATTACATCCGTCCCATAATAATTGTCCATTTTGGTTTTTTTAAGTATTTTTTATTCGATTTTGACCATAAATATTTTAATTTGTGTAATATAATATTTGATGAAAAATATATGAATAGATTGGGTTTTAAATGTAGTTTCATTTGGTATAATTTTCATCAAGTATTATATAACACAAATAAAAATATTAATGATTAAAGTTAAATAAGAAAGACTCAAAAATTCAAAGTGGACAATTATTATGGGACGATGAGAGTATAATTAGAATTCATACTATGTTGTTTTGTTTTCTGATTAGTCGAACACAGGAGAAAAGAAAACACAACTAGGATTTTTTTATTAATTTTGTGGCGTCAGTTAATGTGAAGCCAAAGGGTTGTATATATATCCCTCTAACTTGGTCTCCAAGCTAGAGTCAATCACCTCCTCAACTTTGCAAAACCGAAAACCACCTCCCCTTCTGAATCCTTCCAATGGTCGGCCCTTTTATCCCATATCCCACGGGTTTGGATTTCGAACTAATAAGTCCCTCAATTATTAATTAATGCCTTAAGTTAATTATAACGACTAACGGTATAATTAACGATCATTTGTTTTTTTTATGAAACATATTAATATGATTAATAAATATATTAAGTACATTAATAAACATATCCTCTACGTATACATGTGTGCACCCGATAGGCTCATGTATATTTTAGCAATATAATTATTAACTATGTAACGAGCACATACCAACAGCTCCCACTTGAGAGTGTCATAGCTTAATAACTTATACTAACAATGGTTAACGTTTAGCAATACCCCATTGCTCATAATAATACCTGGGTGTATGGTTTCAAAAAACATATCAGTATAATGGTTTATTTATTAAACATCCCTTATTAAACATATCAGTATAATGTTTCAGATACTTATTAAACCATGGATATGGATCTTGACTCATTTTATATAATTTAACTATTTTGTTTCTCGTTACAGATATTAAGCATGTAACACCCCCCAAAAATCGGTACAACGTGGGTGCTAGAAAATTGGAATCACAACATAAAGTATAGTCTCCGTTTTTGAAGAAATTTCATATTCAAAAGTATTAAGTGTACAGTATTAAAAAATAATACGAAAATACAGGCCCATAATAATAAAGTTGTCTCAAATATATATCAGAGTATTCTATGATCATGCAATTGCCAAGCGCCACCAAAAGTAAGATATCGCCTTAATAACCTGAGATATAACATGCTAAAAAGTTAGCACAAAGGTTGAGTGAATCCATAGGTTTAATAGTAAAATAGTTGAACACAAGATTTCAAGTTTATTAGATAGTGGGTTACGTTGTTGTACACCCATAATTCAAAAGCAGTTATTATTACACTAAGCTTACGGCACCAATGCATTAACAGGGTATCAATATAAATTGAATTAAATGTTATACAACAACGGCCCTTGTAGGTATTTTGCCGTATAGGTAAAGTTCTCAAATATAGTGCGATTGTCTGCTTAACCGGTCAACACAAACGGGATTCGTCAATTTCAATAGGCTTATTCACAATATTTGCGCTCATACACAAGTGGTTAATGGTTCATGATTGAGGGACTTAATTTTTGGCAGTGGAGGTACTTAGTGCCAATAAACATTTAGGTAAGCATACAGTTTAGAAAGTACTTGTGTTAATAAAAAGAATGTAGCATGTATATCCCCTAGGGATTTTATAAACATTTTATAGAGTTAAAATGAGGCTATGGACTTACCTTAATATGTAGCAATGTGAGTAGTACAAATGGCATCAATTAGTAAAGGCACAACGATATCAAGAAGTAGTAAAGCACAACGGTACGAGATCGGCACAACCTAATAAGTATATAATTCATCTCAGAATATGTCTCACGAAAATAGTATAAAGTACATGATATTTCAAAAGATAAAGTATTTTAGTGTTCATGGAATACTCGTATCAATGTTTGTAAAATGTTTAATTTTATTGTTCACAAAAAGTTTAGTATCATCGTGTATCATTGTTTGTGTGGTGGTAAGAAAACATAGACTAATATAACTCACACCAAAATAAAATATATTCCAATATATTATAAAGAATTGAATAAGAGAATAGACGAGAAACATGAATGAAGAAGCGGATAAGAAAATAAGAAAAGAATAAGTCAATGGTAAGTTTCGGTGTTTATCCAGTAATCCCAAAAGTTTGGAAACGACAATTAAGTTTGGACTTTTAAGTTTTATAAAAGAAATCGGGTTAATATTTCAAGTAATAAAAGTTTATCAATTAAGTAAAACTATATGTTTCAAAACTTGTTAGGTTTTGTAATAATAAAATGGTTTTGGAATAAGACAAAAGTTTAAAATATTTTATGAAATTTCGATATGATGCATTTGTTTATATAATGTTACCAAGTTGTAAGAGTTTAATAAACTACAGTTTTCAAAACAATATTTCGCGATAGTTTTCCAATATGATAAGTTCGCGTTTGTTAATCAAACTCGTTACAATGTGTTAAAACAAATAAGTATTAGTAAATAAGTTGATCGTTATTTTGTTTAGCTGTTTTTATAATTCATTATTTGTTAAATAAGTATTACTTTGTAATTTAGGTCCGGTACGAGTCTAATATATCAAATTCATCGTGAGTCTAATATATTACATCCGTCTCGAGTCCATTGTCCAATATAAGTTCAGTATTAGTCCAAATTGTCCAAACAGTTCAAGTATGATATATATTTATCTTCCCCGATCCATCATGTACACGCACTACACACACAGTGAAAACACACACACACTCATGAAGACACACACTACAAAAACATAAAAACAACTAATTTAAAACGTATGGGGGTGGTTTTGCAATTTTTTTTCCCTCTTCTTCATTGTAACGCACGTTGTTGTGGCAACGTGCACCATAACGTCGAGCAAAACGCGAAGGACATGGTATGGCAACGCGAGGGCAACGCCTGCCTCAGCATAACGTTGGAGGTGGCGTTATTACACCATATGCTCTAAGAGGAAACTGACTGAAGCCTCAAACCATTCAGAAAAACGACTAATACAATACTAAAATTCAAAATATTGACAAACACCACTAATCCACCAATTGTAGGATATGATGCCAAATTTTAAGGATTAAGGATAATGGGATATTATCGTCGTGGTGGTCACCCGTTGTATACAACATAACCACATACGTGTTTTAGCTAGCTTATTTGGTGAGATTTCTTAAAAAAATATAGGCAATGGAAATAGGAATATAATTCACTGGTGATTAAACAAGAGGCTTTTGGGATAACTAAATGAAGAGAAGTTGTAATTTATTATGAGCGTTGAGATAACTTAATGATGAACAAAACTATAGTAAAAGACTCAATCGATTGTAAAAGGAAGGGCTTAATGTAGTGAATGAATTAAATTGTATAAAGGACGAGGTAGGCTGCCCGTCTTCAATGCAAAAACAACAGTAGTATGAATCTAGTGTTGGAATTTAAATCCACTGTACATGGACCGCCTGAAATATTCCTAATCAAACCCCGGTAGGCTACTGCTGCATTCTGCTAGATAGACAGGTTACTTACAAAGTAATAGAAGCAATAATCCACAGCACCCGCATCCTATTACTACCTACCCACATGAAATACCAAGTGAACTACAAGCCTTGAATAGGCGACTCTTTCTTTTAGGCTGACATTGTACGAAGAAAAAGTGCATACATTGAGAATAAATAAGCCACACATCAATGCTTTTGCTATAAATTTATTAACGGATAACAAAGATTAAAAGTTGAGATAAAACAGTGCAGGTTTAAGTTAGCATATAACTATACTAACAAAAGAATACATTGTAAATCATTCATACAAACTATTATATAAAAGAAAAAACCAATTTGATAATTATAACAAATGCTTAAATAAATCAAAATACGTATAAACCATTCTTTTCACCGTCTCCATGAAAAGGATCATATGTTTAGTTTTCTTGTCCCTATCTTTAACCATATCCATCAGTCCTTCGCGTATATCTTGTTCCACTTTAAGTAATCTTCTTTCTTTTACCTGGTGTTCCAGGAGAGACACAACTTTGCTTTCTTGAATGCTGAGGTATTTGTTTGCAGTTGCATAAACTACGTGCTTAGATGCATAACGAATAACAACATCAATATCAATTTTGCATTCCATTGGTGTTTGTTTTTAATTCCTGAAGGATTATTCGCGTATTTATAAGGCGGGTTTTTAGGGTTAATTATAACGTTAATATTATTTGAGTCGGTTAATATTCTGAATAAGACCCAAGTTATGCGTAATACCCCCTAAACCTTAAAAACGAAGGGTAAATGTAAAAGAATTATCCAACTTGACACTATTTCTCTTTGTGTGTACTTAATTTTTAATTTTCTTATCATACTACAATTTTGGTTCTTGTGGTGTGCTGGGTTTAACACTTTTAGTCAATTATTTTGAAAAGTCTCGGATCATGTCAAAAAATAAAACCACCGTTTTGGGTTTGGTCCAAATTTACATTGATGGTTAGTTGACCGGTTAATATGACTAATAGACTTTCAAAAGATCCACCACCACTAATAAACGTTCAAACTTTAAACAATATCTTGACATTTTTAAATCAAAACAATTGCACCCTCGGTCCTCAATACATAACCCAAATTAGTTGATTTTTATTAATAAACCACCCACCACCGCCGCTCACCACCACCACCACTAACTAGGTGTTGTCGCAGCTTCTGAAAAATATACATGGTTGAATTTTTTTTTAATCAAATTTGTTTTAAAAAAAGCACGTTATTTTTTAAAATTGCAAAATCACACGTGATTCAGGTAAAAACAAATCACATGTGATTTGGGTATCGTGTTCGGTATGCGTGTATATTGACATTTATTTTAGAAGCGTGATATGAGAAGCAGAGATCTAAATTAGAGAAAAATTTTGGATCAAATTGCTGCTTTAGTGTAAATCTTAGATTTACTTAGGCTCTTTGGATAAAAGTGGATTGAATAGTTGAGATCTAATCATTTGATATTTAAAAATAATAGGTATTTATCACTCCATTTTTGGTTTAGGTTTAATTGTTATTACAACCTTTAAATGTATTATTTGTTCAAGTGGCCATGCTAAAATGTCTTACTTAGTTATGTATAAAAACACCTCTAGCATCAATCATCCCAAATTCTCAAAGAATATCTTCATCATGATTTAAAAAAAGGGAAATTAGGCACATTGTCACGAGCTTGTCTGTACAAGCTTATCGTGCAACCTCATTCTCGACTTACTCAACCATGCTCCGAACACTAAATGATAAAGGAAATCAAAAGAAAGCTTCAAGAAAGAACAAATGCAAAAAAAAGGTCCCTTGTATTTTAGAAGGGCTTACAAGGAAGAATACACCTATTTATAGTACTTCAATTAATGTACACATTTATAATAAGATCCTAGACTATTCCAATATGAACATTTCTATGATTTTTCTTAATAACCTTACAACGTTCCATAAAAATAATATTTGTAGAGCTAATATAGTTTTCTACGTATTACCATCCCAGTTGTGTCGAAGTCCACAAACTAGGTTATCTTGGTTAACGTTTTCTATTTTAGGCGGGCTATTAGATTCTTTACCTTGAGAGAGACTCTCCCGATTTCAAACTCCTTCACATGGTGACAGGGCCGTTTCGTGGGTTTTGGTGGCCCTGTGCCACAATTTCCGAGTAGGTCCCCTAGATATGATTTTTTTTCATACATGTATATAAGCTTCATGTATATTGCACTAATTGTCATAAACATATCAAAACATTATAACATCATAGGTTAATGTCACAAGTATACATAGTATCATAATGATTTTTTGAGTAGTATAATTCATTTAGCAAAATGATTGATTATGTCGTAGCTTTCTTATTTTAGATAAAAATGAATAAGACACAAAAATTACTAAATGATGAATACACAACACTACGTTAGTAAAATGGTACCCCCTTTTTCTATAGCAAATTTTATTGGGATTATTATTGCTCTTATAACCGTATGCCTATATAGTTAACCTGTAAAGTTGGAGGCCCTACAAAATTAGTGGGCCCTGTGCCACTGCACCCTTTGCATACCCCTTTAGCTCTGCATGGCGAAGTCTTAGTGCAAATCCTTTAAGCGTCTCCTCTTCCCCTTCTAAATGTGTATAAAAGGTCCCATTCTTGGTAAAATCTAACTAAGCTTCAACAACAGAAGATACATATATTTAGCAACAAGATCTTCGATAAGAAACCAACCTATGATTGTTTATGACGAAATATTAGGACATTGTTTTCGCCTATATATGAATTCAGATCAATAGCAGCAAATTTCATATGCGAATTTCGAAGCCATTTTTTTTTTCTTTTTCTTTTTTTTTTGCTTGCTCGGTTAGCAATTAAGCATCATGTTAAAAAGAGAAACTTGGAATTTTCTCAAATGTTTACTTATCACTCATGGTCTCAATACAATACTACAATAACCATCAAACTTGTTGGTTTTGGGTTGATATCAACAAAACCCATTTTTTACCTCCAAAATTCACGTCATCTGCCAAATGTGCATGACATGTCATAAATTGTACCGTTATTGTGCACACGAGATTCTTTATGTTATATATGTGTTCTTCCCCGCGGGATACATATTGGGTCCATGACTTATAAGTGAACATTTGAGAAAATACCTTGCTATAGCTTAAACCATACGCTTAATTAACTAAGAAAAAAATAATTGTAATTGCCGATTGCCGGTCCCGACATGTAAGCAAAAGTATGATATTGAACTAAAATTTGAAAGTTTTATGTATTATGATATTTTATTAGATCAATGACCTATAAGTGAACATTAAAAAAAGTTTCTTGATATTAGATGGCTTTAATCCTGTTAGGTCACAAGGTTTACCACACAAGCTTAATAGAAAGATAGAGAGGCGATTGAACAAGATATCACACACACACACACACGAGATAATATGACCGGTTATGCGTAGAGTGTTTGTGAAAGAAATAACTTGAACAACCAACCTTCAAATGAAGGTTTACAAGGGTATTTATAGGAGGGAAGCTAGGGCAACACTCCTAGTTCCCTTCCTTTTCCTTATTGGGCTTGGGCCTAGGCTTATGGGCCTTCTACATAAGCTTAAGGCTAATAACAAACATAAAGGCCATAATAAGCTAACTATTACATATGAGTAACTAACACTTGAATAAGGTTTAGGAGTGATTCCAACAATCTCCCTCAAGTGTTATTACATATGAGTAACCAACACTCAAGTGTTGGTGATGAAAAACGGTGAAGGCGTTGATGTAATAGTAGCTTTGACGTCTTCTGACATTCTTCTTGTGAGAAGAATTGCCTTGATTTGAACAATCTCCCAAAGTAGTAGAGATAGTTTACTTTGAACGGTTATGCTTTGACGCCATCTTTAACTTTGTTCTTTGATCATTGTTCTTTGTGGTGAAAGTGATAGTATGTTGTTGTCGCGATCAAGTTCCGCCAGTTCCGCTTCTCGCTACAGTGTTCCACGTCTATTCTTCAACATGCTCACACGCTTTTGACGTTGGAATTCAAGATCGATGGAGTTCTTTAAGTCTTTAACTTTGTAGATTCTTCTGTATTGACGAAGAATCATTCTCGACTTTGTGTTGCTTTAGGATAGAACTTCCATTAGTGATGATGTTGGCGTGAGCATGAGAAGAGTCTGCACGATCATTCCGCTCCCGAGCTTCCATAAGAAGAAAACATTTAAACGGTTAGTAATAAGCGGATTCCAGCACTTACAAGTTTGAACTTCGAGAGTGTTAACAAAATAGTGTGAAAACACAACTCTAATTCTTACAAAGGCCGTTCCTCAATCGGAGTCCCACAAGTGAGATAACACGACAAAAATCGGGTACACCTACGATTCGTGATGAGTCGCCGAGGTACATCAAGCATCACCTCACGATCAGACCGCTTGAGACCACTAAGCGCAATCCACGGGAGTTGCCGAAGTTTACCCCGCTGTCGTGGCCGTTTGATGTTGACCGGCAGAGTTTCCATTCAATCACCGAGGATCACAAATGTGAACCTCTCATAAATGTTCTCGTGCATGATTGCTAAGATCCTGTGAAGGACTCGATATGAACCACTGATAACCTTATTGTTGATCATCAAGTGATTAAATGTCAAGTGTACCTAAGAGATCTTTTGATGAATCTCGTGGCTCTAGACTCAATAGTGCGCTTTTGGTTTTCCCCGGAGACTAGGGAGAGGGTCTCCTTCTTCAATACCAGGAATCTCTAAGAGAAAGCCGATAGTTTACGTAGGGTTCCCTGTGAGAATGAAACAAGCTTCTTTTGAGAGAAACTTGAGTGGATAAGAAGGTTTAGTGCATGCGCCACCGGTCCATGACGACTTTTAATCTTCAATACCGGCGTCACTAAGTGACAACCAGTAGAATATGAATTGAACCCTGTGCCTCTAAGTTGAATAACTGAGGGCTATTTCTTTTCACCCTTTTCTTTGCATTTCTTTTAATTCTTCAACTCCTTCTTTCTCCGATTCTCATTTTCTCCTTTTACAATCATACCTAAGGACTTCTAAATACTAACTATTTGTGGTGTCTTTGGGTAGATCCCTCCGCTCGGGGATCATAGGACGGTTATTCCTAACCTTAGTCACCTTATAACTCCATGACTAACCTATGTTGCCATAAAACCATTGATATGAAAAATCTCTCACAGTGTTTATGAATGAAAAAACATTTTAGTACCATCGTTGAGATAAGATTTTGCATAAATACTCCCCTTCCACATGTGCTTAAAAGTTTTAACGGTTAAAATGCACAAGGAGGAAAGAGCGCAAGACTTTTGAATTGATTAACTCAAGATAGACATTCCCGCGAGACACGTTACGCGGCATAGTTAAAGAGTTGCATTGTCAACTTTTAGGTGACAACTAGCTCTAATAACTACCTTGAAGGTGTAGACAATCCTCTAAAGGTTGTCAAACCCGTGCCGAGTTCATGTTTATCAAGAGTTTCTAATGGTACATTCTACTCGCACAAGTCCTTTATGCGAGACACGCTACATCACTAGCTTAACTAGCTTGAAATTATTACCCGTCCCAGACAAGTCTTTTCGAAGTTACTAACGCTTAAGCATCGCCAATTGCTGGTTAAGTCCGAATACACAAATTCATTTGCATTTTACATAACATATTTCTTATCACACATTTTCTCCCCTCAAAAATGGCATATTAAAGTGTTATTTTTGAAACGTTTGAGAATAAATATGACCATTTCAAGTGTTGCGGGAAGAATGACCACTAAGAACAATTTTGAACAAAGTTTTGATTCAAGTACTCCCCCTCAACAAGTGATATAAACGGTTGAGGTTTTGAAAATCATAAGGAAAGTACTTGTTCTTTTGAGCAAAACCTTGAAAAGTGAAAGGTTTGATAGGTTTTACTCAAAAGTAAGAAGCTTTCGCCCCTTTTATAAGGATTGTGGCAATCGAAGCCGCACTACGGTCCTTTATTTACAAGTACGGGTTGTACATTGTAATGTGTGCACAAGCCATTGACATAATTAATCAAACATCCAAAATGATATATGAAGAAACAATTCAAGGGGTACCGTGAAGTGCGTTGATGTTCCTGTGAGTGTGCATGTATGCGTTGAAATCCGTTATGTTTCTCCCGGTCGACCACCAACATAACTCTCCAATCGCCTCGAACCGATCCCTTCAAACAACCGCTCATCAATCATTGTGATGATCCGCTCACATCCCTCCTTTCCCGAGAATTCCAGCTTAGGAGACCCAATTTTCTTTCGTATATCCTTCAACCTGTATGCCAATCCATCCCTAACCAGCTTCAAAGTATGATCCCAAACTTGTGGAGTTCGCTACACGCCATTAAGCGCAATTTCTTTGAAGTTCACTACGTAAACAACAAAGGTTTGCCTGATGAGTGTATATTGAGATAGCCGGTTGAGATCGGAAGAGTAAGCGTTGAGGAGTGAAGTTGACACGCCCGATAAGATTCAACGCAACTGAGATCTTCAACACGCTCTTTGATGACTATGCGCCTTATGAAGATGAGCAAGTGACTTGATGAATTCACGCTGAATTTCGTTGAGAATTGTCTCATGCGACCCTGTACTTTGGCAAGGTACATGTCTTCAATGTCGTTGAGAGACAAATTCTCAAAGTCGCCTTCGAGAATGCATACTTCCCTTCATCTCTTTTGACCACAATCTTCTTAAGAAGGTGTAGTCCCATTTAGATGAAAGATCAACGTGTTGATGGCAACGATGTCTTTAGTACTAAACACGCATGTTGAGACTTCAACCCCGACAGCTTCGTAGTAGATTCTTCGGCTGCTCGCCTGATGAATCCCATACAATGCATCTCTGGGCTCATATGCTTCCACCGTGTTGGAGAACAAGTGATTGGCACGCTCCTCAATGGCTATGCGCTTGAGTAGATAGTCTGCAGGGAATGGAAGTGTCAAGGATGTAGCATATTTCCTTGAACCATCGCCACCATGGAGAAGAAATTCCAAGTCTTTGTTGAAGAAATATCCGAAGGGAATCCTAGGTTCATCCGTTGGCCAATGGTTGGTAGGGTTTGGTCCAATCGGTGTAATATGGAGGGTTGTCCCTTTTGTGAAGTCAATGTTTGCTTCCGGGTTGAGCCAATCCATGTTGTTAGACATGGCTCTAGCAATGTTCTCAAAGTGATATTCAACCTCATGGCACTTTCGAGCTGTCTTTTAGAAGTTGAAACGCTTCATTCTTGATTCGCCTCAATTCAGATTTCGCCATTTTCTTCACATGGAACTTTTCTTGCAAGATTATTGCATGCTCCAATGTAGAACCTTCTACCAATCTTGACCTTCATCGTGGTAGGAGTTTGATTGACAAGTGTAGAGAACCATTCAAATTCTTCGGTTTTATCGTCTTCTAGCCATGATACGACTCGCATCGAGTCTTCTTCTTCTTTTTAGAAGGCCTTGATGATGATTCTCGGCTTCTGACTTGTTTGGGGAGAGGTGGGTTGTTGTAGGCTCAAGGACTTCTTCATCGCCACCACCGTATACTCAAAGTGATCATCTGTTTTCTGAGTCAGGGGTGGTAACTCGGAATCGTCCCGAGGTTTATCAAGAGAAGAGCGAGGAGGAGATCTTTTGTTGAACAGAGCCCGCTAGGAGGAGGTTGCATCATAGAAGATTCACCGAATTTTAGGTGCATCTTTATCCTTATCCTTGTCTTCATCGCCTCTAGGACGTTTAGACTTTTCAGCTGAATCTACAAGCTCTTGAAGTTGGTAGTCCAAAGAATGCTTGAAACAATTTTCCTTCATCGAGGTAAATGTCCCAGACGTGCATATGTTGACATTTGTGTAACAAGCTTGGCCACCAATTCATTAATCGAGAAAACTACCGGATCGGTTGGATTGATTGTGACGGTTAAGGGCGCCGATCGAATAGTTTGCTTGGCGATCCGCATAAGATTTGGATAAAGTTGTTTGGTGAACAACTCCTTTGTGACTTTAGGAACGATTCCGAAGGTACTTTTTGTGTAGCCTTCGATCATTTCGCTCAGTTCCTCTTGACGGTGATTTTTCATGAATTCCTGAACAAACTTCCTTTCTCTTTTCATCTTTTCATGCTCGCCATACATGAAGATACGTATGTGATCAAAGAAAGAAATTTAGCTTTTGTTGAGCACGTTTTTCTCGACTTGTTTGACAGCTTTGGTAATCCGTCATGAGCTTGAGAAATCCAAGATTTAGAGTTGGTTTCTTCACATGGATTGGATGATGATTTGTTGATCCTTCTTTGATGGTGGTGGTGAGGAGTGAGATGAAGAATCTGATGAGGAGGGGACATGAGGAGATTCGGGGTCCTTTGGAGGTGCAGTAGTATCCTCCTTGGAACGAGTTGGACTGCTGAGAAGAAAGTCATCATAATCTTCTTCGCCATCATGTCCGCATTTTTAGCCTTTTCTTCCGCTCTGCTCCTTAGCTTCTTCATCAGCTTTTCTCCCCATCTTATTCTTTTCTCGTTCCTCAATGTTAAGATAAGTAGACTCCTTCACAAGCGTTTGTTGTTGCACAAGAGTGGTGGCACCAGATCCCTTATCGAGTTGATTAACCGCATCGAGACGTGAAGAGTGACAAAGACCACTGATCCTCCTGGCCACCCATTTGTCTTTTGCAAATTCTTCAGCTTTTTGAAGGTGTCTAACTAATTTAAACTTCTTCCCCAGATGATTATCCAGTTGCTCTTCTTCATGATCCGAGCTTTCATCATATGGTACAAGTACAGTGAGTCTTTCCTTTTCCTTGTCACCGTGGACTTGGAGGTTTAGCTTCTGGAGGAGGTGTTACTGCTGCATTCAGAGTAGGTAATCTCTTCATCTGTGTTAGTAGCTTCAGAGCTTTCGTCCACAAGCTTTCTTTGCGTTCGGTGATGGGAATAGGAAGCTTCCTTACGGAACAATGCCCTCTTTACGTGGAGGATTCCTTTGGGAACTTTCTATAAAGATCTCAGACTTGTAACACTTCCAAAGACTTCCTCTTCTCGGTTCTCCTTACAAGGTGTTCCGAAGACTTTTCATCGAGATGACCAACTTTGCCTTTGTCTAACCGCCTGATACCTTTTGTATGTTTCAAGCTTTTTGACATCTTCGTTAGAAGGAAATCAAACACAAGCACCTTGTTTCTTTGTTAGACGATTCCTTGATTCTGACCATAGAATGGGTTCACCAACATGTCGTGATTGTCGGGTCATTGAGCCTCTTGGGAATGTCAGGATGAAGTCCAAGTGCTCTCTCGATCAACGCATTTTAGTGTATCCGATGTAGGGAATCTTTGAGCCAAGTTTTTGAGAAATGACATCATGTCATCCCAAATCGAGCTTCATTTCGATGTGTTTCTTGTTGATCAATGCCCAAAGATTTGCAGTTCCATGAGCTTAGGATGCTCATAGCCACCGCCACGACCAAAACAGACTTGGTGATGATGATGTAGAGAGTTCTCCATGGTTGAGGAATACTCTTAAGCTCTACGTGAGAATGCTTAGTGATTACTCCCCGTAGCCTCATCATAACCGATATCGATTAAGAATTAGAGAGTGAGCTCTTCAGCAGGTGTGGCATAGAAGTTTGGTTGGCTCGATGTCAGAATTAGGAGAACAGCCCTTAAGAATCCTGCAGTGTGATGGTGACTTGTTTGTGATTCGAGTCACCGCACAAAGCACTTGACCTTGACCCTTTCCATAGCCTTAATTGTTGTATGTAGATCTCGTGCAGCGTGTGAGAGCATGTTCTGATAGGATGAGTCTTCGAATATCAATAGCAATCAAGCAGAAGATTCGAGCAGTGTAAGAGGGTATCAAAGTCAACACGAAGTTTATTCTTCCCTATCTTCATTGGATAGCCATAAGGGTAGATATCAAGAATGGAGAGAACTTTGGTGCATCCACATTCATTTGTTCACCATGTCGGATCTCAAATAACATTAGCCAAAAGAACCAACATATCGAAAGACATAATGTTAGTCAATAGAAGGTCTTATTGTCTAGTTATTGAATGTACAATGTTAATGATTGTTACGAGTCCTAAGTCACTTGTTTGTTCAATAGTCCAATGACGCCGCGGAAATGTTTCGTGAGTTAGTTAACTTTAAGTTTTAAAGTTTATGTTATCACTTATTGTTCACAACATATCAAACGATTAAGTTTATTAGTGACATTATTGGATTCGTGACGTTATGATTAGTTTATTTACAAGTTTGTACACGTAACAATTCATTATGAAGGTCAATCCAGGTTAGCGTAGTATTGGCAAAGTTAAGCGAAACAGAATATTTATATATGCGAGACTAAAGCTTACGCGTAGGATCCTAACTTACGCGTAAGAAATGTTACGCGTAGGAAAAGGGACCTTATGCGTAGGGCTTACGCGTAGGCGTATATATATATATATACCTTACGCCGTAAGGCTTACTCGTAAGAGTAGACCTTATGCGTAGAGGTCACCAAGCACGCATATCCTTCACGTGATACGCCGTAGTCCATTGTAGAACCTTACGCAGAATGCGTAGGAATAATCTTTACGCGCACATGACTACGCCGTAGGGTAATCCTTATGCGTAGAGTTGCAATAACCTTGATTCTCAGAATTACGCAGTAGCAAACCCGAAATAAATCATCATAACATCAATATTAACACTAACACTCATTTATATCGAATCATGGCATGACGGCATATCAAACAATTATGCGTAGAAAACCTTATGTAGTCAAAACCCTAATAGTTCATAGTTTACACATAAGAATTTTAGCCATAGGATTTGCACCAAAGTGTTTCTCGGAGGTCTAAGATGCATACAGAGTATGTTTATCCAAGTTTAACATCAAATAAGCCATGAATCAAAAATTACCCAAACTTATGAACTAAACCCTAATTTCAATTAATGATTCTTAGTGTTTCGGGTGTTTCTAGGGTTTAAATATCTCAATTCAACTTGAAAACAACCTCATACAACAATCTTATTGACCAAAAAACTTCACATTTGAAAACACCCAATTTAACGCATAAACCCTAATCAATCAATTCGTGTTTCGGGTATGTTTAAGGATGAAAATGTATCATTGATGTAATAAAACATTTTGACACTATCATTTAACCATAAACACACAAGTATGATCATGTGTTCATTCTTTACGCGTAGAACACATAATCCCTTCTAGGCTAAAAATTTATCCGTTGGTTTGAAATAAAATTAAAACCCATGCTTAGATTGTTGCAATGAAGGTATCACAAAACACTTACAAATTGATGATCGAAAGCACGGATTTGTTAAACGATTATGGATCGTGGATGATATAGGTTATGAGTAATAAATGTGAAGAAGAAAAGAAGGTGGGAGGTGTTTTATTAAAATAACTTTAACATTTTGACAGCTTTTAGTCCCTCCACCTTTTCCTTTTTCAAACAAAGCCATTTAACTTCCATTTTGGTTACCAAACAAAGATTTTAGGAAAGAAACTTTGACGACACTCACCCTCGACTTGAGAAATAATGAAAGGTTATAAATTTAGTCCGAGGAGTGTCATTGTAACCGTAAAATTTACCACCATTTGTTAAAAGAAACAACCGAGATAAGATAACATGCAAGTACACAGATGTTTTGAAACAGTGAAAGTTTATTTTCTCCCCTCAACACTTGATCGAAAAAATACTGAATTTTGAAAGATTATAGTGTTGACGGAAGAAATGTACTTGCAATGTTGAAAGAAAATAGAAGAATATTTTTGTTGTTTTATCGTGTTTTATATTTTTGTATTTTGTTTTGAAAAATTATTTACAAAAGAGATTTTGGTGTTTGACGTGTTTTAAGACTGCTTTAGGAGGTCATCCATTCCTCTTGAGTCAAACACCTCATACCAATCCGGTGGACCAACTCATTAAACCTAGCGGAAGGCTTTGGTGAGAAGATCTCGCCAATTGGTATTCTCGTACTCCACAAAATATAATTCAACAAAGACTGCTCCACGTGATCCTTGATGAAATGATATCGAAGATCGATGTGCTTTGATTTCGAAGTGCTGAACCGAAGTTGCACGAGATTGCAATGGCACTGATTGTCGCAGCATACATCGATTTCGTCAAATACGTAACCATAGTCTTTGAGTTGTGTTCTCATCCATATGACTTGAGCACAACATGCGGACATGGCTACATATTCTGCTTCGGTTGATGACAACGATGTACAATCCCGCTTCTTCGATTGCCATGACACCAGTTTATCACCAAGAAATTGTAAAGCTCCCAAGTGCTTTTCCGTGAGTCTAAGCATCCCGCTGCGGGTCGCAGCCTCAAAAGCGATTAGTTCAAAACCGAATCCTTCTGGATACCAGATCCCCAAGTTAATGGTTCCCTTTATGTATCGGAGGATTCTTTTAGCCTCTGAGAGGTGGGTTTCAGTTGATCGCGACCGATAACGGAGCAAAGATATAGGCAAAGACAATATCAGGTCTCCTAGCTGTTAGATACATGAGAGACCCAATAATACTACGGTATTTTGTAGGGTCCACCAATTTCCCATGTAAATCAGCGCCTAGCTTCTTGGTATGAGCCATTGGTGTGGCATAGGTGTCACAGGTTTTCATTCCAAATTTGTTTAACAATTCAAGGGCATATTTGGACCGACTCAAGAAAATACCACGGGGTGATTGATGAACTTGCAGTCCGAGAAAGAATGTAAGTTCACCCATCATGGACATTTCAAAATTTTTCTTCATTAGTTTTGCAAAAGCGATTGAAAACTTTTATGTGTAGACCCAAAAATGATGTCATCCACGTAAATTTGAACAATTAAGATATGTTCCCGTGATATTGTATAAAAAGAGTTGGGTCAACCGAACCTTTGGTGAAATTATTAGCAATGAGGAAGGATGATAGCTTATCGCACCATGCCCGAGGAGCTTGTTTGAGACCATACGAGCTTTGTTCAGCTTTGTAGACGGATTCGAAACTCGTGATCAACGAATCCATCCGGGTTGGCCGACATAAACCGCTTTTTGTTGTCCATTGAGAAACGCAGCTTTGACATCCATCTCGATAGACCGTCATATTCATATGAGCCGCGAACGCTAGAAATATCCGAACTGCCTCAAGACGAGCAACCGGAGCAAAAGATTCTTCAAAGTCAATACCCTCTTCCCGACGATAACCCTTAGCCACCAGACGTGACTTATTTTCGATAACATTTCCTTCAAAGATCCAATTTGTTTTTCCAAATCCATTTGAGACCAATGACGAGACCCTCGTTGGTCTTTCAACCGCCTCCCATACTTCAAGACGCTTGAATTGGTTGAGTTCTTCTTGCATGGATTCAATCCAGCTTGTCTTTGTCATTGCGCCTTTGATGTTTTAGGTTCAGATTGGCGACAAGGCATGCTGAGTGCATAAATGCAATGTTCACCGCCCTCGTGAAGACGCTGTCTCGTAACGACCGGGTTGATTCGGTTGCCAATAATGTTTTCCAGAGGATGGTCTTTCGTCCATCTATGTGTGGAGGGTTGATGTTGGTATACATTGTGCGATTCTGAGGATTCAAATGGTTTGTTGAAGATTCCGCGACATCCGTGCAGCAGCCTCATTAGCAAACGGGTTGAAGAACGCATTTGGATCAAAATCTGCAGGTGGGGGGTACTTCATTCGTAATATCATCGCAGCTTCATCATTGTTGGAAGCGGTTTGTTCAACTGTTGTGTTGGAGTCAATCGTGTAGGTGCATCTTCGCACAACCGTGAGTTGTTGTAGCAGTGTATCGTATAAGAGTATTATCGTGTTGAGCAAATGAAACAATCGGATACACCCGAGCACGCTCATCAATATCGCCACCGAACAAATGGAGCAAATAACCTTTCCATTTGTTGACGAGTAAGTGGGGGCTTTGTTCACCGATGATGGGGTTTGGGGAAGTTTAAGCGTTGTGACCGTTCTAAGTCGTTATACTCGTAAGCCATTTCCGAAGTTCATCAAAATGAGCATGAATCGCTTCCATCACCGCTTTGTACGACGATTCCGATTCGAAACCTTTGGAATTATCACAAGATCCGATAAAGACTCCAATGTCAACTTTGGCTTTGAGCTTTCCAAAGTCATCACGATCATTATTCGGATAGCAAAGAGATCCAAATACATGAAAGTGTTTTAGATTCGGTTTTCTGTTATGGACAAGTTCAAAAGGTGTTTTGTTGTATGCTTTGTAATCATAGAACGGTTTTGAGTATAGCATGCAGAGATACAGCTTCTGCCCATAAGTAATCTGGAAGTTTAGCATTGATTAGCATTGTTTTTGCAGCTTCCACTAACGCTCTCGGTTTCGCCTTTCAACAACTCCGCTTTGTTCTGGTGTACGTGCAATAGATGTCTGATGCTCAATTCCCACTTTCTCATAGAATTCACGAAGAGTTTGATTAACAAATTCAGGCCTTTATCTGCTCGATTAGTCGAACGGTGTTTCGTAGGTGAACTTGTATTTTCGTGAGAAAGGTGATGATCATTTGTGGAGCTTGATCTTTGCTTCCAAGAAAGTAGACCCAAGTCCAGCGTGAATAGTCATCAACAATTACTAAGATGTAGCGTTTGCCATTGATCGCTTGCACGCCAAGATCGGGCCACACAAATCCATGTGAAGAAGATGAAGCACATGCCGAGAGCTGTGTTCCACCTTTGAAGGAAAATGAGCACCAGTGCTTTTGCCTTGTTCACAAGCTGAGCAAAGGTGATCTTTAGAATACCAAAACCGTGGGAGTCCTTCAACTAGTTTGTGTCGAGCAAGGTTGGTGATGGTTTGAAAGTTTAGATGTGAGAGACGACGGTGCCATAGCCAGATTTTGTTGATGTTGCCTTTGAAAGTAAACATATGGGAGATGAAGCAACCATGTCTTTCATAGAGATAGTGTAAAGACTAGAATTACGCCGATCCATCATAAGGTCATTTTTGTAGATCACTTAATGAAACAAGTTTTCTCCCTGAAAGCAACCTCCAAATCTCCATCACAAAACTGACCTATTGAAAACAGATTATGACCGAGGCCTTCCACATAGTAAACCCTCCTAATTTCGATGTTCCCATTGACATAGTCTCCGTCGAGCCCATGATAGTCAAGTGATCATTCCTAACCTCGACAAGCCAATGAACTTTGCAATAAAGTTTGATAACAGCTTTAAGATTGCCTCGTCATGTGTCGGGAACATCCGCTATCAACAATCCGAGAATGATCTCAGACACCTGCATTACATAATGCATCTACACGATGGAATAGAAGTAGATGTGGAACCCGAAATGTTAGAGGGTTCCGTAGCACTTATAGTAGATATACACACATCAATAGCTTTAGGTATCCACTTAAATCCTAGTGTGTTATATATCCATTTCCGCCATCTATAACTACTCTTTGCTTTAGTCTTAGTGAATGCACTAGGTGGTACTACATTCCTAGGAGGTGATACTAGAGCTACAGGGACAAAGAATGCGCTTAGAATCTAAAGATGGCGGTCTACCAAGCTGCACTTAGAAAGATTAGTGGGCCTAGAGGTATTCCGGTTCTTAGGATTCCTTAAACGAGAGATGATAGCTTTAGCAACACATTTATCATGACAATCAGAATTCATACTTTTACCACAATTAACACAAGGTGCATCGATCGAATATCAAAAGTACTTAACGGTTTAGCATTCGTTACATCACTATTTCTATTACATTTGCCCGACGCAATATCTATAGTGGAGGCAACGTGAGTCTTATTCATAGTCCTAGGGTGTTCTTCTACTTTAGCATTCTTGATTGATCTTTTCTTAGGTATCAACTTCCTATTCTTCATTGAGTGCTCTAGGTCGAAGTGCGGACGCTTGGAAAAGGCTCAACTATTCCCTGCTTTCAAGAGAAGGAAGCACGCTAGCTACTTGTGATTTGGCAGTAGAGATTCTAGGTTCATGAGTACTAAGTGTTACTGGCGCTAATCTCTTAATGATGGTTGGCGGAAGTTGTTCATACTTTCCTAACATTTCTCTTAACTTGAGGATAGTGTGAATCGATCTTGATTTTCGACCAACATTTCCAAAGAAAATGCATAACTTCTTTAGTGTGTGCAAGATAATGATCAAGTTCATTTGATGCTTCATCACGAGTCTTTTTGAGTAAATCAAATATGACACCATATTCCTTTTAACTTTTACAAGTTCTTGTTCATATTTTGAGATTTGACACTTAAAAGACACGCTTTGATCATCTAATTGCTCAATTTTAGGATCGAAGATTTTGCATGCGAATCGGGCGATTTTGTGTTGAAAAGCAAGTTGTTGATCGTGAATATCTTTTTGACACCAATTAAGACGACGTATTGCATTTGAAAGTTCGTTTGACAATCGCTTGTTTTCAACTTTTAAGGACTCGACCAAGCACATTATCGTGTTCTCAACATTTACCACGTAATCAACAAAGATCACAGAGATATGATCAAATGCATATGACAAAGAATTCAATAACACAACATTATGGACATCAACACAGATGACATCTTCCAAGAGTCGATCAACATCTTTTCTCAACATTTTCTTTTTACGCTTAGTATTAGAAATAGATGTTTCGCTTTTCTAAAACGACCTTCATCATCCAAGTTCCTTATGAAAACTTTTCCCAAGCAATGCACAACTTTTCAAGTTTTTAACATTAGGTAAAAGATTTTTCTGAAAAATGTCTCTTTGTTCTCGCGCCAGAGGCGATTGAAAATTATCAATTTTGATTTCGTAATGATATTCTATCTCATGTTGTAAAATTTGGAGGTCAGCCATGAAAA
Source organism: Chrysanthemum makinoi (assembly GCA_910596185.1). Classification (NCBI taxonomy): domain Eukaryota; kingdom Viridiplantae; phylum Streptophyta; class Magnoliopsida; order Asterales; family Asteraceae; genus Chrysanthemum; species Chrysanthemum makinoi. The sequence goes on along the minus strand of OU343223.1, from coordinate 26,949,856 downwards.
TGTCAAAATATCTAAGAATTTTCGATTTTCGTGTTTTGAAGTTTACTTCACCGATGGAAGGTAAAGGACCATAAATTTGTGCATAACTGTTTGGGATTAACATTAGAAGACTCGTGTGTTTTGATGATAACCCTTGGTGTGTTAGAAGAATCCGCTGGTGTGACGAAAGTGACCGCTTTTGAATAGTTAAAAGGTTTGTTGTAAACAACTTTTTCTAATTTTGATCGACTCTCGCCTTCTCGATCTAATTCCTCTTGACGATGATATTCAACAACATTCATAAATGTAATTATCAACTTTATATTCTCGACCGAAACTTCGGATTTGGTTTGAATGCTTTGGTTGAAAGCTTAGGTTTGTAATCAGCAAGATTTCGTCCATATCCATTTGGATTGGGTTTTAAAGTAAACTTTTCAATGGCTGTGACCGACTCGCCATGTTTGTAAACAACAGCTTTAAACTCTTTAAGTTTGTTTTGCAAGCCGATGATTTCTTCAAGATGATCATCTATTCGCTTCGCTTGAATGCTTTTTGTATGCAGAGAACTGTTTTTGACAAGTTAACAACTCAGCCTTAGCTTTTGATTTTCCAAGGTGAGAGCGTTAATTTGCTTTTTATGTTCATGTTTCAGTTGTTCTATTTCAGACAACAAAGCATTCTTCAAGGCTAGATCACGATCTGCCTTTCTAAATATTTTTCGCTTTGATAAGATTTGGCAAAGGTCGCTTCAAAACCGCTTCACGCTTTTTCTTGAGTTTTGAAAAGTTGAGTTGCTTTTGTAAACATTCAAAATCCTTGGTTAACAGTGCATTTTTGCATTTCAAGTCCCGATTAATGGCATGACATTTTTCCACTATGGTTTGTTGGTCTTGTATTAAACGAGCAAAATCTGATGAGGCAAAAGTTCGGCGTGTTCAACGTGAGTCTCAACATGATCATTACCGAGATCCTCAAGTATAACCACGGAGTCAATTTGATTATCAAGGGAGACCGTTTGGTCATCTTGATCGCCAAATATAACTACGGGGTCTAGTTGAAAATCGCCGAATGAGATGGATGACTCATTTTGAACATTCGAGCCTTGCCGGATGCATGTTGGCGAGATATGAGATCGAGATAAATATGGTTTGTTCGGGTACCTGAGACAAGCCATCGTCATACACCGGCCTGTGTCACTCATGTGTAACTCATGCATATTAGCCATCAACATAATAGCGCATTGGCCCGCAAGTCCTCCATATCATCATCCGAAGTAAAGATTTGCCATAAAGCTCGTTTTTGTCCGTGAGAGTTCCACCAGCTTCATCCTTAAGAGCCAAAAGAAGAGCCTCTTTGAAATAAGCACCGCCCTTAGTCCTTGGCTTTGGGCATGCATTAGCCAGTGTCCCTTCTCATTGCAGTTGTAGCATCGAAGACCATTCAACCCATGCTGAGCATTTCCCTGCTCCACCACTTGAGCTCAAGGATTGTTATTCCTACCCACAAAGATTAAACCCTTGACCACCGCCCATCCAACCATAACCACGATTCCAACTTCAACTCGCCCATTGTTCACAACAGCTTGATTCCTTGTATTAGATGAGGAACGAATACGGTTGTTGGATTTGTTGGTATAACGGCTAAAGGCATTAGCAATCATAGCAAATCATTGTTGCAATGCTTCAACGGATCGATTCCTCATTATGAAGTGCTTGAGCATTGTTGTTGTATGGAACCAATTGAGTTTGTTGAGGTTGATGTGATTGATCATATGGTGTGATTGAAGCAGTTGGTTGAGTTGCTGGTTGAGGAGAATAATTTTTTTGAGCATATAAGGCAAGTTGTTGATTTTCCGGATGTGTGGGTGGAGCAATTTGAGCACGGAGAATCCTTTCCCTATCAACTTCCTTTCATGAGGCTTCAAGTAATCGTACAACAATCCGTAGGTAGACTGATGCATGTTTTTCGCTTGACGGAGAAAATGACATACTTCTCCCATTCAGGACCAAGACTACTTAGGAACTTAGTATTCACCGCAATTTTTGGCATGATGATGTTGTGTTTATCCAAATCATTGATGATGTCTAAAAACGGTGATGATAGGACTCTAGTGTCTCTCCGTGTTCAATCATGAAGTGTTCATAAGCCAAGTAAATTTTGGATTCCAAATCTTCCCTGAGAGTAATGATCCTCCATAAGAAGACGAATATGATCCCACATTTTCTTTGCAGCCTTTTGAGCATCAACACTACGAAGAATTAGGTTTGGTAATCCTAGGAGGATATATTCTATTGCAAGCTCATCTCGCCTATAGTGTAGAAGTTCTTGAGGATTCAAGTCTCCGCAATGAGAGCAATGTTCGTTTGTTCATCTCTTGGTGGAATGGCATTTGGATCTCGGGTACAATGACAAGTAGGCATCTCAAATGGACCTTCCAAGATAACCTTCTTTAAGAACTTTCCATGTGGCTTCTTTAGATCACAAAACCTAAAGAACCTTATCACCCATTGTTCATAGTTTCCTGGAGAGCATTGAGGTCTATCAAGTGATCCAACCTCATGAATTGATTGTTGGTTGCTTAAAGCTTCAAACATCTTTGCAAACCAAGTGGGTTCCTTCATAGTGTTCCTTGATGGATGTTGATTGAAATCATTTGTGTACGGTTGAACTTGAAGACTTGGTGGTGGTTGAACCATTTGAGGTTGTGGATTTGCAGCAAGTTGTGGAGTATGTTGTTGATTAAATTGTTGTTGATAAATTGCTTGTTGTTGATTCCATTGTTGATGTTGTGGAGTTAGTTGTTGTTGACGCTGAGGATGAGGATAAGTGTAAGGGAAATAGTTAGAGTATGGTGGTTGTGACATGTTGATAAACTTGTGTTGGTAAAAATGGATCTTTGTAGTCGAATGAACCTTTGTTGATGAAGAGTCCTTAGGCTTAGAAAGAACCAAGTAGCACTTATGCGTAAAAACACAAATTGTGCATGTTTTTAGTAGCATTACGTGTACCTTTATATCAAGTATTTGGTTAAATTAGGCGTGGATTTTAGTAATACTTAATCGCATCTAGAGATGTTTGGCTAGGATTTCTAACCGCAGAGTGGAATTGGAGGAAAATGGGAAATATGCAAATGATCGAAGATTCCCTGCCAAGAAAGCTAAATCTCAAGTACCTTTGAAGACTTTAGTGAAGAACCAAGTTCTACAAGGCAGAAAGTGAAGAGAAAAGATCAAGTTTTGTATTCAACCAACCGATCCGGGCGTTACACCTTCACCGGATCGGTTGAATTTGGTCGATTATTATCAGCGAAGATAACCCAATCGACGTGTCGCGAACCCGCAACCGACGGGTCGGTGTAATATTATTGAGACCTACTGATCGTTGGTCATATGACCGATTCGCTAAAGTTAGCTGCAGCTTGTCAAATCTTCATCACTAAGCCTTCCCTTTGCATCCAAACGATTCTAGGTCCTTTTCTTGGTGTATTCTAGTCCCTTCCTCACTCCTTGGAGGCCAAGTTAAGCATTTAACACCCTAGGCCTTTGAAATAGTATAAATAGAGGCTAATTGTGAGCATATGAGACACACCTCAATTACAAATTTCTCTACTCATCAAACCAAGCCTTAAGCTCTTAAAATTGGTCCTTAGAAATCCAGTGGAAGTTTGGAGTTCCAAGTTCCACCTTTGGAGGCCAAAAACACCAAGAAGTCCACCACGATCCTTTGGGAAACATCACTTCATCATTTGTAATCTTATTCCAAGCATTGTAAGACTTTTAATCATGTTTTCTAATGATCAAAGTTATGAGTTTATGTTTATGTTTGCTATGAGTGGCTAGTTTCTTTATACACTTGCTTAAATGATGTTGATTATCATATGATTAGTTAGTGGTTGTGTTAACATGTTTTAATTCAATTTCAAGTTAATTCTAAGATCCAATTGTGCTAAAGTTTCATAGTGACATTTGTTAATCAAGTTTGGCTAATTGGTAGTAATCGTTGGGGTCGAAAGAACTTCGTGTTATTCAACTAGTCATAATCATTTTGTCTATGGATGATTGTTTTACCCATTATTCTTGATTATACAAAGGAACTAAGGTGTGGTTGTAATAGAAACGCTTTTGATTATCAAATTGGATTGGTTGGAAACATCTAAATGGTCGTAAGATTAGTTGTTGAGAATCAATTGTAGCCTTTTGTCTATGATCGGTTACCTTTTGTATTGACCATTTCTTAAGCAATTTGATGAACAAGTGGATGTTTTTGTGTTTAAGTTTATGTATGTAGACTTATGAAACTTGAATTGATCTTGAATTGATTGGTTAAACTTAATGCTTGTTTTTATAAACTAAACTCTTGATCAAAGTTTGACTTGTAAGAACAATAGATTAGTACACCAACTAATTATCATAACCAACATGTTAAGAGGTTAACACAATCACATTAATTTATGATATGATACTAGTTTAAGCAAGTGTAGTTTTTAATCATCTGAATTTCATATATCTATTTTGCTCTATTATATGTTTTGGATAGGCTCTGTAATTCAAACTTGTGTTTAGATTCACTCAAATCCCTGCGAACCATCCCGACTTACCTTCATAATCTTGCTATAACGGACGAGTATACTTGCTCGTATGTGTTATTGGTAATATTGGTAATTCACCTTTTATAAATTTAAAACTTGCACCAAACTGGCACATCAAGTTTTACGCCGCTGCCGGGATTTGATTGTGTTTCAACAAGTTTTTGAATTCCCTCACCGAATGTATTCAACTAAAAAAAAATTCACAGAAACCTTAACCGATCCGTTGTCCTCAACCGAATCGGTTACAATTTGTCCCATCACTAACTTATCTAACCGACGTCGATCCCGCCAACCATCCTACTTCCTCTCGCTCCATAAAAACCGTTGCTTGTTTGTCCGTGTTTAGATATTGCCTGGATTCTCTAGGTCATTGTATGAACACTCGAGCAACGGTAATTGAACCAATTACACCTCTTACCAATCCCTAACGCTTTGATTCGAAGAAGAAGGAGAACACGTTTCATACCATTGGAAAATCGTGTACCAAGAGTACCAAACCCACCATTTGATAACCTCATTGAAGCCAAAGTTGTTTACAATCCTTTCACCAATTTACCTTTTTCCATGGCGGACGATCAACCCATGTGGGGAACCAACCGAACCGTAGCACCAACACCCGAAAGTGCTATTGTTGCTATTAACCTTGGTGACAACTTCACCGTGAAGGGACATCACCTTTCTATGATCAAAGATCGACAATTCGATGGTCGCGCGCTGGCCGATCCGCGATAAGCACATTGCCGAATTTATCGAATTTGCGCATGTTTCGTTATGGCAAAACCGATGTCAATGCCATCAAACTCAAACTTTTCCCATCATCACTCACCGGAGATGCTAAAGTGTGGTACAATGAATTAACCCTAGAATCATCAATACTTGGGAGGAGATGAGGCAAGCTTTTGTGAGCCGATTCTTTCTACCTGCCATGTTTGACCGACAATGGGAGAAATTGCTTTCAACCAAAACCCAAACGATCACTTGTCGAAGCTTGGCTTCAATGAAAGATTTGCTTCAGAGTTGTCGTCATGGACATGGATTATCAAAAGGAACCATTATCCAAATCTTTTACCATGGACTAGATGAAATCTCTCAAGGCATCCTTGATGCTCGAGGAATTTTTCTCTATAAAACTCCCAATGATGCACATCAGTTGCTCTAAGATCGAAAGTACTTCTCAAACTTGATTGGTCCAAAGATTCCAAAACCAAACCTCTCCGAAAAACCGTTGCTTTTGTCGAAAACACCGATACCTCAAAACTCATGGAGAAGATGGAAGCGTTAACCTCAAAAATCGACTCGCAATACAAAGATATCAAAGATGAAATGAAGGAAATGCAAGACGGATGCAACAATTGTGGAGGAAATCATCCATCGTCCAAGTGCGACGATAAACCTATGGGTGGACCGAAAGAAGGAGAAGCAAATTACGCCCAAGGAGGATACCGTGGAGGAGGATATCGTAGTAATTATTACGGTCGAAATTCTAGAAATTGGCAAGATCGCCGACCAAGGGATGACAACCGTGATTCCCAACCACTAACCTGACGATCCACCACACCAAAGTTCCGACAAAAAGACAGATTTAAGAAACCGAATTCAAAAACCATGAGAGAATTCGTGGTTGGTCAAAAATCCGCAAATGATTTTATCAAAAATCAATTTTTCAATCTCAAAGCCAAAGTTGAGCAAGGACAAAAAATCATCAAGCATCTATCTAAGATCTTGAAAACAAGCTTGGCGACTTTCTCAACCAACATTCCTCTAGACCATCTGGTTCATTTCCAAGTAACACTCAATCCAATCCAAAACCATCAAATGATAAGACGCACCGCCCACCCCAAACAAGAAATGAACATATCAATGTGTTTTCACAAGAAGTGGTCTCGACGATCCACCACCTAATCCTAATACTCCTGTCACCATTGATAGTGAGGATGAAAACGAAGAACCAAACACAACTCAAACCACCAAAAAGAAAGACATTCCATCCGCCAAGGCGATACACCAAAAATTCCTTATCCTCAACGCCTAAAGAAAGAGAAGATGGAAGAGCGTTATAAGAAGTTTATCGAAATAATCAAAGAGGTTAGACTCAATGTTCCTCTCGTTGATGTTATAGCCGGAATGCCCAATTACGGGAAATTTTGAAAGAACTTCTTAATAACAAAAGCAAGCTTGAGCAAATATCGAACTTTTCTTAACGAAGAATGCTCAGCTATAGTTCAAAACAAAATTCCACCAAAGCTCGGAGATTCTGGGAGCTTTCTTATTCCATGTACTTCTCGAATAATAAAGTTAAATATGATGCTTTAGCCGATCTTGGCGCAAGTATCAATTTGATGCCTTATTCACTCTATTCCAAGTTGTGCAACAACAAAGTTCTAAAACCAACAAAATGAGCATCCGATTGGCAAATCATTCCTATCAATATCCTGTGGGAATCGCTGAGAATATGCTTGTTCAAGTCGGTAAATTCATTTTTCCCGTGGACTTTGTAATCTTGGAAATGGAAGAAGATAGTAAAGTCCCACTCATTTTAGGGAGACCTTTCCTGAATACCGCCGACGCAATCATCAAAGTTAAAGGAAAAGAACTCAACCTTGGAGTTGGGGAAGATCGAATCACTTTTCTTATCGATAAAGCAATGCGCTACCCACATTCCAGTGATGACACTTGTTTTAACGTCGATGTTATTGATGAAGTCACTGATGAGGAATTAGATGCATTACTAAACGAATCCGATCCATTCATGACTACTGAAAAATCAATGAAATGATTCGATAAAGAATTTGATGATTTCATGAAAGTAGAATTTGAAGGAGATAACTCAGAAGAAGAAGAAATGGAGGAAGAGGAAGAAAATTTTGAGGAAATTACTTTCAATGACAAGATGCTTAATAAAATCCTCTCTATCGAAGAACCGCCCACGGATCTCGAACTCAAACCTCTCCCAAATCATCTCAAGTATGCTTATCTGGAGGAGAACTCACTTCTTCCCGTAGTCATATCTTCATTGCTCGAGGATAATGAGAAAGAAAGTTTAGTTTCCGTGCTCAAAAATCACAAACAATCTTTTGCTTGGAAAACGCCCGATATCCCAGAATTAGTCCTAATTTTTGCAAACACAAAATCAACTTTGAAGAAGGGATTAAACCTGTGGTAGAACGTCAATGTCGACTCAATCCCAACATGAAAGAAGTTGTTAAAAAGGAAATCATTAAACTTCTCGATGCCGGAATCATTTACCCAATTGAGGATAGCCCTTGGGTAAGCCCCGCTCATCGTGTTCCCAAGAAAGGAGGAATGACGGTTGTAACTAATGAGCGAAATGAGCTAGTTCCAACTAGAACTGTCACCGGTTGGCGTATTTGTATTGACTATCGTAAGTTAAACAAAGCCACCAGAAAGGATCACTTTCCGCCCCGCTCATGGATCAAATGCTTGAAAGACTAGCAGAAATAAATTTTTGTTTCCTCGACGGATTTTCAAGATATTTCCAAATTCCCATCGATCCTAACGATCAAGAAAAGACCACCTTTACTTGTCCTTTTGGAACCTACGCATATCGGCGTATGCCTTTTGGTCTTTGTAATGCACCCGCGACTTTTCAGAGGTGTATGATCGCCATATTCCAAGACATGCTAGAAACCTCCATGGAAGTTTTCATGGATGATTTTTCAGTCTTTGGAGATTCATTCGAAGCTTGCCTTTCTAATCTCGATAAAATGCTCGAAAGATGCTAAGCTGCACATCTTGTTCTCAACTGGGAGAAATGCCACTTTATGGTAACCGAAGGAATTGTGCTTGGACACAAAATCTCTAGTGCCTGAATGGAAGTCGACAAAGCAAAGGTCGATGTCATCTCAAAACTTCCACCACCAACCAACGTCAAAGCCGTTAGGAGTTTTTTAGGACATGCTGGTTTTTACCGCCGATTCATCAAAGATTTCTCCAAAATATCTCGTCCGATGACAAAACTTCTTGAGAAAGAATCTATCTTTGACTTCGATGTTGATTGCATAAAAGCTTTCGAATCACTGAAATCTCAACTTACTAGTTCTCCGATCATGGTTTCACCTAATTGGTCACTACCCTTCGAACTTATGTGCGATGCAAGCGATTTTGTTGTTGGAGCCGTCTTAGGACAACGCGAAGGAAAACACTTTCGCCTATATATTTTGCCGAAGAAGACACTGATAGTGCCCAAAGAAAATTATACCGTCACCGAAAAAGAATTACTGGCTCGCCGCTTTTGCCTTTGACAAATTCAGATCATATCTTGTGCTCTCAAAAATGCTTTTACCGATCATTCAGCACTCAAGTATCTGTTCACCAAGCAAGACGCTAAACCACGTCTTATTCGATGGATTTTGCTACTCCAAGAATTTGACATCGAAATCAAAGATAAGAAAGAAGCAGAGAATCTTGCTCGCCGATCACTTATCTCGCCTCGAAAATCCTAATCTTGAGGAGTTGAAAGAAGAAGAAATCGATGATTATTTTCCCGATGAAACTCTCATGACCATCGACGAAAATGACGATCCTTGGTTTGCTGACTTTGCAAACTACCTCCGGAGGAATTTCTAAAAGGACTAACTCATGCTCAAAGAAGCAAATTCTTTTCGGAACTCAAATACTACTTTTGGGAAGAGCCATATCTTTTCAAAATGTGTCCCGATGGGATGATCCTAAGATGTATTTTTGGTTCCGAAACTCGTAAAATTCTTGACGAATGTCACCATGGCCCAACCGGGGACATTATGGTCCTTCCACCAAAGCTAAGAAAGTTTTTGATGCTGGATTCTATTGGCCAACAATATTCAAAGAAGCACATACACTTGTTCAAAACTGTGACGCTTGTCAAAGAAACACCAATCTCTCTCGAAGGGATGAAATGCCATTAACAAGCATTCAAGTGTGCGAAATATTCGATGTTTGGGGAATAGATTTCATGGGACCTTTCCCTAAATCCCATAAATTCGAATACATTCTCAAGCTATAGATTACGTGTCCAAATGGGCGTAATGGCTTTACCGACAAACGATGCTCGTGTCGTCGTAATTTCTCAAAAGCTTTTCGCTGTTACGAATTCCCAAAGCACTCATAAGCGATCGAGGAACTCACTTCGCAATCAACAAATGGAAAAACCATGAAAAGATATGGAGTTCATCATCGATTTGCGATCGCTTATCATCCACAAACTAGTGGTCAAGTCGAAAATACCAACAGAGCTCTCAAAAGAATACCGAAAACAAAGTAAAAGACAATCCGTCATTATGGGCAAGAAAACTTGATGATGCTCGTGGGCATTTCAGACGCTTATAAAACACCAATTGGTACAACTCATTACAGACTCTTGTATGGGAAGACTTGTCATTTGCCGCTCAAGTTGAACATCGTGCTTATTGGCCGTCACAATGTAACACCGATCTCAAAATAGCTGGAGAGAAAAGATTTCAAGAATTGCACTAACTCGATGAATTAAGACTCCAAGCTTATGAAAATTCCAAACTCGATAAAGCCGTAACAAAAGCTTATCATGATAAAAGCTACGATTCGAAAGAATTCAAAGCCGGAGATAAAGTTCTTTTAACATGAAATTCAAATTCAAAGCTCCGGGTTACAACCAAAATGGTTTGGACCATATGTCGTTAAACATGGATATCCATCTGGGTATGTCGAACTCTATGACAAACAAGGTGGAAGTTTCATTGTTAATGGACACCGAATCAAGTTATACTACGACAAGGAGAAAACGAATGAAGTTTCAGGCGACAGTTGTCCTGGAGACACCATGAGAATGAATTCAAACTATCACCTTTGTAGCACCATTTCCTGGAAGAATCCCACAAACTGTTCCATGGAAACCAATCACGAGTTCGTCTGGGACGATATTGAAGCTACTGGTGAAGAATTCATGTACATCCCCTAACTTTACAAATGTTCAAAGCGCCTTGCACCAATAAATTGGGAAGACCGAGTCAGCCGATGACTCGATAATAAAACAAGCGCTTTCTCGGGAGGCAACCCGCGGTGTTTCAGATTTGATTTTTCTGTGGTCACTCCCCAAAGTTTAAACCTTTGGTTGAACTTAAGTGTGGGGGGGTGCCATCTTTTAATAAAACCTTTTGTTTGTTTATAAGATTATATGCGTGTAATGATTTCTCCGGACGCCATGAATGAAGAAAGATTTTAAGCCGATAAACTCGTGACATATCTGTTTCATCTCTATTTTCCTATTTCTATACTTTGAAGTTCGTTTATCATTGAGGACAATGTCTAACTTAAGGGTGAATAGGAAAATTAGAGTTTTCATGCTTAAATTTAAAATTTTGCTTGCCCTTGTGATCTAGTTGTTTTCACACTTTTAGGGTTATCTATTAGAATAATGGATCATTCCAATCGGTAAAATTGGTAATATTTGAAATTTCGAGATGTGTTCCGATTACTATTGCAATCCATTTTGGGATCGATGACATTTGCTAGCACATATTATACCCTTTCCACTAAATTGTGAGGATTTGAGCCTATTTCTTATTAGCATACATCTTTATGCTTAGATCTTTTGCTATGAGTGTGCCGGTGATTTTATTTATTCTAGAACTTTTACTTGTAAATCATTACCTGTCAAGCAAGTGAGATTGCATTCGTAAGGATATAAGTGAATTCGTGTGATAAAGAGGCACCTTAGGATTTAACCCAAATGGCCTTCCATTTTACATCTAATGATATATTAGCTAGCCTCATTGGTTAGTTAACCACCCACATGGACCCATTTGTAGTGCTCATTTTAGCACTAGATACCCCTAGTTACACCCTCCGAGCCATCCTTTTCATTTTTGCTTCACCCAGAAAATACAAAAAGATTTTACACTTTAAACTTTAGCCTACCCCGTATCAATGTCTAATCGTTGGTTGCTAGTTCCCCGGAAAGTGAAGATTGTTCAAATGATTATGAGTACCACATCCTATGAGATTGATTGAGCCATGCGTTATGTTAAAAAAAAAAAAAAAATGTGTTGAAAGTATGAAAATAATAGCCAATGTGCTATGTTCGTGGAACAATTGTCATGGCAAAGAAAAAAGTTGTGGAAAGCGTAAAAAGAAGAAATTGAAGCTATATTCATTTATTTGGTTCGTGGAATGTTTGGTAGCTAGCAACATGGGTATTAGACTTGATTTCATTTTATTTTAACACCAATTTCATAAACATTCCCATGCCTTATCCATACCCTTAACCCGAAGCCTATCATTATAACCTGAATAAAAGCCCTCTTAGATGTTTTACTTGGTGCTCACGCCACGTCGGTGGAGTTTTGTTTCTTGTACAAGCTTATGGTAATAATCTAATCACGAATGAGCAATGAGTGTGATTTATCTTGTTACTCCACTAAAAATGAGTGATTGAGTGAATTATATTCCGTTATTTTTCGTGAGGTGTTTTGAAATGTTAATCATGCAAGAAAATCATTTGATATTGTCAAACATCTTGATGTTTCACCTTGATAAGCATAATTGATGAATCCTCTCTCGTATTTATACTTGGTTGATTTGCATCATATTTTCATAATCACGATCGGTACCTGATGTTTGTCCTAGATTTGCTTGAGGGCAAGCAAAGTTTAAGTGTGGGGAAATTTGATAACGCTCAGATTGTGCATGTTTTAGTAGCATTATGTGTACTTTTATATCTGTTATTTGGTTATATTTGCGTGATTTTAGTACTTAATCGTATCTAGAGATGTTTGTCTAGTATTTATAACCAAGTGCAGGGGAATGGAGGAGAATGTGGAAATATGCACTAATCAAGATTCCCGCTTCAGAAAGCTAAATCTCAAGTACCTTTGAAGACTTTAGTGATTGAAGAACCAAGTTCTACAAGGCAGAGTGAAGTGAAAAGATCAAGTTTGTATTCAAGATCCAACCGATCCGGTTACACCTTCAGCGGATCGGTTGAATTTGGTCGGAATTAATGTTTTTGCCATAACCGAACCGACGGTCGCAACCCGCAACCGGATCGGTCGTGTGTTATTATGAGGACCAAGCGGATCGGTTGGTCATATGACCGATTCGGTTGGAGAAGCCGCAGTTGGCAAATCTTCATCACTAAGCCTTCCCTTTGCATCCAAACGATTCTAGGTCCTTCTCTTGGTGTATTCTAGTCCCTTCCTCACTCCTTGGAGGCCAAGTTAAGCATTTAACACCCTAGGCCTTGGAAATAGTATAAATAGAGGCTAATTGTGAGCATATGAGACACACCTCAATTACAAATGTCTCTACTCATCAAACCAAGCCTTAAGCTCTTAAAATTCGTCCTTAGAAATCCATGGAAGTTTGGAGTTCCAGAAGTTCCACCTTTGGAGGCCAAAACACCAAGAAGTCCACCACGATCCTTTGGGAAACATCACTTCATCATTTGTAATCTTATTCCAAGCATTGTAAGACTTTTAATCATGTTTTCTAATGATCAAAGTTATGAGTTTATGTTCATGTTTGCTATGAGTGGCTAGTTTCTTTATACACTTGCTTAAATGATGTTGATTATCATATGATTAGTTAGTGATTGTGTTAAAATGTTTTAATTCAATTTCAAGTTAATTCTAAGATCCAATTGTGCTAAAGTTTCATAGTGACATTTGTTAATCAAGTTTGGCTAATTGATAGTAATCGTTGGGGGTCGAAGAACTTCTGTTATTCAACTAGTCATAATCATTTTGTCTATGGATGATTGTTTTACCCATTATTCTTGATTATACAAAGGAACTAAGGTGTGGTTGTAATAGAAACGCTTTTGATTATCAAATTGGATTGGTTGGAAACATCTAAATGGTCGTAAGATTAGTTGTTGAGAATCAATTGTAGCCTTTTGTCTATGATCGGTTACCTTTTGTATTGACCATTTCTTAAGCAATTTGATGAACAAGTGGATGTTTTGTGTTTAAGTTTATGTATGTAGACTTATGAAACTTGAATTGATCTTGAATTGATTGGTTAAACTTAATGCTTGTTTTTATAAACTAAACTCTTGATCAAAGTTTGACTTGTAAGAACAATAGATTAGTACACCAACTAATTATCATAACCAACATGTTAAGAGGTTAACACAATCACATTAATTTATGATATGATACTAGTTTAAGCAAGTGTATTTTTTAATCATCTGAATTTCATATATCTATTTTGCTCTATTATATGTTTTGGATAGGCTCTGTAATTCAAACTTGTGTTTTGATTCACTCAAATCCCTCGAACCATCCCAACTTACCTTCATAATCTTGCTATAACGGACGAGTATACTTGCTCGTATGTGTTATTGGTAATATTGGTAATTCACATTTTATAAATTTAAAACTTGCACCAATCCCGCACATCAAATACCTTCTTTTTAAGAACTTTCCATGTGGCTTCTTCTCGCATCACAAAAAATTCCAAAGAACCTTATCACCCATTGATCGTAGTTTCCTCGGAGTTGAGCATCGGAGGTTCATCTAGTGATCCGTACCTCATGAATGGATTGTTGATACTTAAAGCTTCACACATCTTGCAAACCAAGTGGGTTCCTTCATAGTGTTCCTTGATGGATGTTGATTGAATTCGTTTGTGTAAGTTTGAACTTGAAGACTGTATGGTTGAACCATTTGAGGTTGTGAATTGCGCCAAGTCAGGGAGTATGTTGTTGATTAAATTGTTGTTAAGGTGGAGTTGGTTGTTGTTGACGTTGAGAATAAGTGTAAGGAAATAATTAGAGTATGGTGGTTTGTGAGCATGTTGAAAACTTGTGTTGGTAAAAATGGATCTTTGTAGCCTGTTGAACCTTTGTTGATGAAGTATCCCAAAGTAGTAATCACAATAACCAAGTAGCACTTAAGTTAAAACAATTCAAAGTTACGCCAGAACAATGAGAGTTACGCGTAAGTTTTAGCTTACTGCAAGTAGGGAAAAAGATGCTAAAGTTTGCGTATAGACACAAAGTTAGCGTAGAAAGTTAGGCTTAGGATTACCTTATGCTTAAGACTAGGCTTATATGAAGATGAATCTTATGTGAGGATTTCTACGCGTAAGCTTTATGCTTATGTAGTTTAGGGTTTATCTCAAATGATCTTTTACACTATCACAAAGGCAAAAGATATTCAAAGTTTCACGTTTTCGGCTTATCCAAGCAAGAAACCACCGGAGTACCACTTAAATGAAGATCAAACCAGGATAAAGTTAATACAAAGCATTGTGGTTTCACTTATGTAGCTTACTCAGAAAAAATGATTTTGCCCAAATTTGTTTCTAAACCGTGATTTTGTTATGGAATAGCTTTAATATCACCAAAATAACACAAAAGTTTGAAACTTGATGAATCAAAACGCTAAATGGTTACGCCAGAGAACGACACCATCAACAAAACACGCTTAAAACTTAGATCCACGCGTAGTTGCTGAAACTTTTGCCAAAACAAGTATTTTAACACCTCAAAACATTGAAAGTACAAGAATCTTGGATTAAAAAGTGTAAAATGAATTTTTAAGCTTAACCAAAGTGGTAACCACATTTACGCCGTAAGACCTAAAACAAAAAACTTCAAAATGAAAGTGTTAACCCAACTATTTGGCGATTGATACCACTGTTAGGTCACCGGATTTACAAATAAGTTTAATAGAAAGATAGAAAGGCTTAATTGAACAATTATCCAAACACACACACCCAGTATATGTGAAACTGTTATGTGAAAGGTGGAAAGTGAATGAATAAATGAACAACCAACCTTCAAATGAAGGTTTACAAGAGTATTTATAGGAGGGAAGCTAGGGCAACACTCCTAGTCCCTTCCTTTCTCCTATGGGCTTCGGCCTAAGCTCATGGGCCTTCTGCATAAGCTTAAGGCTAATAACAAACATAAAGGGCATAATTAAGCTAACTATTACATATGAGTAACTAACACTTGAATAAAGGTTTAGGAGTGATTCCAACAAAGATATCAACATCACTTCCCTAATCAGATCAAGTAGATAAAGCATTTTGGGGAAGGATGAGGTTTTCAAAATTTTGCTCCCTCACATATGTGCCTCGAGTAATTGAAAGAGTTTTTGCACATACAAGAGGGAAAAGACAAAGACATTAAAATAAAGCATCACGCTTTTCGTGATTTTTGTAGTTTAAGATAGATGCTCCCTCAACATGTGCTTAGAAAATTTGAAATCGTTGGGTAATATGTGGGAAAGGAGAGCTTGTACATCCTTATAAAACCATTTACCTAAAGTTATCGCTTAATCCAATTTAAATCACAAAGTTCTCTCTATCACCATATTCAAATCTTTTGAGAGTGATCTTGTAGATTTAAATTGATTTTGAAAGCATTTATGGGAATTGTGACTTGATTCAAAACGCTTTAATCGATAAGGATCAATTTTAAGACTTTAAATTCCACTATTAAATATGCATGATTGTCTTTTGAAAACATAATATTAGCAAAGGTTTTGATTCAAAAATGTATAAAACATACCCTTTTGATTTTTTCAACAATAAACCTTGCTCATTTATGCCAATTGTTTGAAAAATGAACATTTTCATTCTGACTAAAATCATTCCCCAATCAATGACACATGTTGTTGATCGAGATATAGAGATTTTGACAGATGAAAAGCACAAAATGATTTTACACGAGAAGTAGAGTACGTGGAATTTTCAAAACAATTAGTTTTCAAAAATGATAAATATTTTTCGTAAGAATCTTTAGACGAAAAAATATTTGAAGGATAAACATTTGTTTTAAGAATCAGAGCATGAGATTTGAAAAATAAGATAAAAGCATGGCTCGTTTCTTTCTTTAAAAATGAAAGCACGCCCCGAAATGACAATAAACCACCATTTTTCTCCCGCTTTTTTTGAACAAACTATGTGCATTAAGAACATCTAAAACCCGTGTCATTCTTTTGAATGACAACACAAAGACCGTGAGATGATATCAATAAGAAAAGCATGACAAAATGACAATAATTTTGGAATTTTTCAAGATTTTCATTTTTATGATTTTTGAAATTTTATATATTTTTATATTTTTTTTGAAGGTTTTATAATTTTGTATTTTGCTTTTTGAATAAATATATACAAGAGATAGATGAGAAATGACCTTTACTCCTCGCCTTCCTCAAGACGCTTGAGTGTTTCCTGTTGAAACTTTTTAGCCAAGTCGGAAGAATAAACTCAAATTCTCTGGAAGAGCTTTGGTGAAGATGTCTGCTAATTGGTATTCTCACAAAATAGAGTTCCACCACACCTTTTTCCACTTGTTCCCTGATGAAATGATGTCCAATGTCGATATGCTTTGCTCTTGAGTGTTGAACGTTGTTGCATGAGAGAGCAATAGAACTTTTATTATCATAGTAGGATTTTGTTGAATTCAAAGCCATAGTCAGATAATTGAGATCTCATCCAAAGGATTTGAGCACAACAAGATGATATGGCTATGTATTCACTCAGAGGAAATAGAAGTACTCATTTGCTTCTTTGAAGACCAACTCACACGCTTATCACCCAAAAATCGAGCACCTCCGACGCATTCTCGACGAGTATCTTGACACCCCGCATGATCTCGAGACCGCATAGGTCGTTAGTGACATACCGTCCTTCGTACCAAAGTCCCATATTGATGGTTCCTTGGAGATACCGAAAGACCCGCTTAACCGCTTCAAGGTGCTTTTTAGTAGGCTTAGCCTCGGTATCTAGCACACATGCCAAATGAATGTAATATCGTGTCTATCTGCCGTGAGGTACATCGGGATCCAATCATACTACGATATTTTGTTTGGTCTACCATGATCCCTGAGTGGTCCTCATCTAGTTTAGTACGTTCAATCATGGGAGTGTCAATGTGGTCACTAGAATCAAATCCAAATTTCTTTAAAATCTCATTTGCATATTTAGATTGATTTATAAAAATGCCTCCGGACTTTGTGAAATTTGTAATCCCAAGAAAAATGACATTTGTCCCATCATTGACATTTGAAATTTGGAACCCATTTCATTTGAAAAACGATCACATTCATTGGGGTCAGTCGAGGCAAAAGATAATATCATCAACATAAATTTGAACGTGAATTAAATGTTTGCCTGAATTTTTGGTGAACAATGTTGATCAATCGCTCCTTTCTGAATCCAGAGAGAAGAAACTTTGATAGCGTATCATACCATGCCCTGGAGCTTGCTTTAAACCGAAGGCCTTCTTCAAACGATAGACGTGAGTAGGATGCTCTTGATTCACAAAGCCTTCTCGTGTTGGGACGTGAGACGACTTCTTTAAGATCTCCGCTCGAAATGCCGTCTTTACATCCACATTATACTACCATGTTCTTACTTGCAAAGATAGCCAAGAAGATTCTCGATTGCCTCATTCGAAAGCAACGGAGCAAATGATTCTTCAAAGTCAATACCTCCTCTTGACGGTATCCTTTTGCAACCAATCGAGCCTTGTTCTTTAAAACATCACCATGCTCATCAAGTTTCACTTTGAAGATCCATTTTAGAGCAATTAATCATAGCACAATCGGAGCGTACTAATTCCCATACATCAAGTCGATCAAACTCATGAATTTCTTCTTGCATGGCATTGAACCATTTGTCTTCATTCATGGCGGTTTTAACATCTTTTGGTTCGACCTTAGAGAGTACTGAGTTGAAGAAGCACCATAAGGCATCGGTTGCAAGTTGTTTTCGTGTGGATACAGACGAGAGGGGTTTCCAATGATGTTGTCCAATGGATGATCATGAGTCCATTTCCTAAGGTATTCATGTGGTTGTTGTTGAGAACCGGCGTAGCCGAGTCGATGTCTCCCGAAGAAGATGGTTCGATGATGATTCGTGAGCAAATATGTTTTCAAATGGAGCATCTTCAGGAGTAGCAAAGGGATTAACTTCATCATTGATGCCATAAACAATTCCATGATGTACATTTGATGATGATGATTTGTTGATGAGACAGAAGTGATCGCCAGCAGGCGCTTGACTTAATGATATTGAGACCGGGATTGACTTCATTCACGTGGATAGAGCGTACCGCTGATGGATTTTGACATTTCACGATTTGGTTCATAGTGTTCATCAAACATTGGATCAAACAATTTCTATAAATCATCTTCAGATGGAGGTACATATGGAGTCTTGGAGAAGAGTTTGGCAAGGGATGAACCAATGGGACTGCTTTGAAGCGGGTCCGTAACGGATTGTCCAGAGCCATTTGACCGTCACCATCAAACGTAACGGAATTGTTTCCATGATATTTCGGGTTCTTTTGTTGTAGATTCAGTATCCCTTTTTGTTTGGTGCATATCCTACAAATACTCCAATGTCTGCTTTAGCTTTAAGTTTTCCTAAGTCTTGGCCTCATTAGTTGGATAACACAATGCACCAAACACACGAAGGAATTAGAGATTAGGTTTTCTGTTGTGGACAAGTTCATATGGAGTTTTTCCATGAACAGGTGTAATTGGGAACGATTTTGAGTGTAGCATGCAAGGGCAATGCTTCAGCCCGTAGAAACATTGGAACCTTTAGTAAATCAAAGATTGTTCTCATGCTTCCACAAGAGTTCGATTTCTTTCAACTACACCGCTCGTTGAGGAGTTCGTGGAACACTTTGATGGTGATTCCAATGCTTTCATAAATTCACTAAGTTGTTTGTTAACAAACTCGCCCATTGTCCGTCCGGATAATTCTGACTTTGTTAAGTCGAACCCGCAATGCTTGATGAGTTTGATGATGATATCGTGAGTTTCATCCTTTGTCCTTAAGAACTTGACCCTGTGAATCTAGAGTAATCATCAACTATAACTAACACATATTTCTTCCCAAAGATATTCCGCACTCTCATTGGTCCACATAAATCCATATGAATTGTATGAAGAACTTCAGGATGAGTTAGTAGGTTTGGGTTTGTGGGCATACTTCTTGCTTTTTCCCAATTGACATGTGAACAAAGATGATCCTTTTCATACTTTAGTCTAGGTAAACCTACAACTAAGTCCTTTCCGGAGAGATCATTGATGGTGCCAAGTTCAAGTGATTGAGACGACGATGCCATAACCATGACTTTGTTTTAGAAGCCTTTGACAGAAAGCAAATTGGAGAAGACTTCATCATATCTTCTATAGAGATGGTGTAAAGATTTGAACCACCAGTTCCTCTTAAAAGTTCCTTACCATCAAGTTCTCTAACAAAACAAGTATGTTTTCTGAAGGCTACTAGATCGTCACGAATTGACCGACAGAGAACCGATTATGACCAAGACCTTCCACATAGTATACTCTAGAGATAACACTATCACCAACAACATAATCACCATAACCCATAATTGCACAAAAATGATCATTACCAATCTAATCGTCTCCGATGAATTTGCTCACGAAGTTCATGAGCCGCGACCGGCCCCGCCATATGCTTGGAACAAACTGAGTCCAGTACCACGTAACGATTTGAACGATCCAGCTTGAACACGCACAAGAATGGATAATCGGATAATTGGGATCCCCATGCAAGAATGGGTTCCACTTGGTTAGTAACAGTGATTGGAACACCCACATCAAAAATAGAAACATCCATATCGAGTAGAAGCAATGGAATCATTGGGAATAGATGCAATGTTGGTGTCTCAGATTTGACCTATTCAAAGTATGTTCACTTCTTAAGGGAATAGTTCTACCAATAGGCATCCATTTTCTAGTGGGCATAATCTTAGAAGTTTGAGAACAAAACCATTATTCTTATGGCCAAAAGGTATCCAATAATAACCTATCTTTATAAAAGTTCTTCCTGTGGGTTTCTACTGTTTTCTAACAATCTTTTCGTTTTGCCTTTTGCCTTATTAGCATTAACAATTTTAACGGGCATTTGACAAGATTAGACAAAGCATTCACACCACATTCATGATTAGCAATGTAATTCAAGGCCATTACAAGGTTTGCAAATAGTATCGAATTCAATTAATTACTACAAGCCTAAGGCTAATACTAGAATCAACACGATTCGCTTTATTCAACTCAAGCTTAAAGTTCCTAGATTGGTCTTCTACACTCTTCCAATGCACATTCTTAGCTTGCAAGGTCCTATCATTCCTTGTATTGTCTTGAGACTTTGACTTTCTCGCTTTAAAGTCACGATTACTCTGTAGGAATGGAAACATTAGTTGGTTGATCTATTTTTGCATTCCTCAACTTGATGCAAGGATCCAAGTACTAGAAGGCACATTAGTGTATACTTTCTTAAGACTGTGATTTGAGTTTTTTGTAGGCACACTGAAGTTCACTTTCTTAGTACTAACATATCCGAATCAACTACTTGAAGGCACATTAGTGTCCTTTCTAAGATGGCATAGAACGGATTTCCTGCTTGGAACTAGGCATAGAACAAGGCATCACAGCTTTGCCCTTTGCACCTAAGGTTAAGGATTTGGGACATGTTGCAATTACACATTCTAGCAACTCTTGAGATCGTTTGGCCTCGAGGCAAGCAAACCTAATTTCACTATCAAGAGGTTTGTTAATGAAATCCTCTTCGACAATCTCACGAGACATTCTAGACTATCCTTAAGGTGAGCACAGGATTCATGAAAAGCATGTTCATTATTCCTAAGATGAGGAGGAATATATTTAACTCGTCACGTGTATTTGCAATCTAAGGGTGACTTTGAGACAACATTCTTATTGAAAACAAGTGGCGCTTCCATTTCCCGACTTTCGATTCTCAATTTCCTTTGTAAAGACGCTATTTTTTCGTTGTTTTGGTCACGGGTGACTTTTATTGAATCATATAACTCTTTAAAATGTCGCTTAACTTTTTCATTTTCTTCTAGAAAACTCTCGTTTTCCTTTTGTAAGGCATCAACTAAGTTTTGAAGATGAAAAGTTTGAGAATTCCGAGAATCTAAAGGAGGAGGCATTTGGGAGCCTGTCATATTGTTCGCTTGACCCTTTAATTGAGAGATTTGGGCTTTCAACTTTCTCGATCGTGCAACCGAGCTTGAATCTGCTCATCACGCTTGTTAATTTGAAAACGCATCAAACTCGAGCATCCGAGGATGTCTTGATATTTGAAGTTTTGACATTTTCTTTAAGATGTTGATATTTTAGTTGTAAATTATAATGCTCAACTTCTAGAAAAATGTTTAACCAAATTGTCGTGATCATCCAATTCAATTTTCTCTTTAGTTCGAATTAGTTTTTCAAGCTCAATGACACGATCATGGGAGACTTTCAGTACAACCGATAATTCATGAAATTTGGAAGCATTAATGGAACAATTTGTAGCAATGAAAAACACATCTTGAGCAATACATTCAGAAATCAAGTTCTCATTTAGTGTATGCAAGTTCTTCCTCTCAATCTCATTATATTTTAGTGCTTCATAGTCACTAACTTCAACTATCATTGCATCAAATTCCTTTTCCATTCCCTTAATATCGGTTTTATCCCTTTTAAGACTCTCAAAGTGATCTTTTAGAAGTTTAAAGAAAGGCATGACCTAAATAACATTCTTTCATTTGCTCAAAACCCCTTTCTCCTTCCGTAATACCAGTGGTGTGATCCTTTTCTTGCAAGTTTTCTCAAAATCAACAAATAGTTGAAGTATAACATATTGGCTAATTAAGGTCTTGCTTTTAGTGGCAATTGTTCTAGGAACAAGATGCATTGGTGTTTTAGGAGGATACACAGCTTCTAGGCATTTTCAAAGAGGAGGTTTGTTTCAACAATATTTTCGACTTTCCGCTTATCTAAATCCATTTTCCAAAACACTTGTTGGGAGTCAACAATGTCCGAGGTTTAAACATGTTCAAGGAAATCCAGTTTTCCTTCTTGTAATCATGGGGTGTGATCTTTTTTTTCTTCTCTCTACATTTAGGATCATCTAATTTCTTGTTCATCTTTTCCCTAGTGACTTCATCCATTTCTTATCTTCCTCGCAATCAACTAGGTTTCAACTAGGTTCTGTTTAGGTTTAGGATTTCATTGCCATCATAAAGAACCTTATGAGCATTTCTAGCCCCTTTAATGACCTCTGGATTTGGTTCCTCAACAAGGGGAATGCTATGCTTATCGCTTAGGACCCTATGATTAGTGATCATGTGAAAGCCTGAATGGTGTTTCCTTGTATGTACAACTTGTTTTCAAGTTTGTTTTTCAAAGTTTTCTGATTAGAAAAATCTTTCAAGAGTTTTGATTCCTTTGCATTAAATTCTTGCTTAAGCATTTTCACATTTTCTTGAAGTTCTTGTTTTTGCTTAGCTGCTTTAGAAAGTTTTTCTTGCAAGGAATTTAACTCTTGTTTTAATACTTCTTCTAAAATTACTTTTCTAATAATTGTATGCACTTGGTCATCCATTTCCCGCCACGCAGTGGTCAACTCAAATTTAGCACGTTGTTCATAAATAGTAACACGTTCTTTATAGGCATTTAATTCGTGATATTACGTAATCATCAAGTAGGTATTCATCAAAAATATAGTCATTGTTGACTGGAGGAGATGCATCACTTGGTACAACTTCACTTTCACTTTGTTTCACATATTGATCATATGGGACAACATTGATATTACCCATATTTTCAATATTTGATACAAAAGTTTCAGTTGATAGTACTTTGTCATGCATCTTTTGCACATCAACATCATCGTATAGTTTTAGTACCTCAGAGATGATTGTGTCTTTGGATGGGCCAGATTGTGGTGAAGAGGAGACCTTTGGAGAAACCATTGGAGAAATGCTAGCCATAAAGATTGTGTGTAAGTGAGGTCCATCATCCACATCGAATCGTATGCATCACAATCACGACTTGAAAGGCATTCGATGATTGTGACCTATCTCCTAATAGGTCGCCATCCACATCTGCATCATAGGTCTTGGCATTGCCCTCAGCTAGAAACAACAATTCCTCTTCATCCAAAGTAGCACCATTATCCCGAGCTTGCACAAAGATCTTATCTCCGGTAATCAAGATTCTGTGGACGCTGGAGATGTGCGCTTCCTTGCAATGTGTCCCTCACCACCACAATTATAACATTTGATCAGCTTAGCTTGACCTTGATTACCTTTCCTTCCTCGATTCGATACCAACATAACCTCTACCACCCACCTCTTCCCCGATCATACCGTCTTTCCCGAATGGTTGCACCACGATCCTCCCATCTTTAACAGTAGCTTGATTGTGTGGGTTAGATGTCGCTCGAGGTTGTTATTGGTTTTGGGAGAGAATTCATGTTTTGATCGATCGTAAGAGCTAGTTGATTAATGAAATTACCCACGGTGCATCGCAAGACGCTTGTTTGAACATAGGATCGAATTAGTTTGTGATTACCATTTCCCATGGGTATGACTTGTGAGGCTTTGGTTGTGATTTTGATGTTTGAATAGAAGGCAGTTGAGTCATTAGACGAGCTTGTCTCTCCTCGGTTGGTTTTGAACCGATTAAGAACCAATTTTTCAAACATAGCATGTCTCTCATTCTCAAGGAGGAAGGCATAGAGTTGCTCATAGTTTGTATTCTTCAATCCTTTAGTGAGCTTCACAGAGGTGACAAACTTGTGCCATGCGGGATTCATGTTGTTCACAAATTTTGAGTTCAAATTAATGTTAGGCATAGTCATTCCGATGTTCCTCATGTCATTCACCAACTTATGAAATCTCACATAGTACTCATAGACACTCTCATCCGGTTTCATCTTGAAGTGTTCAAATTCGTCATAGAGTTATGATTCTCTGTCTTCCATAGTTAATTCTCGAACCGAGAGAAGCATCTTGACATTATCCCATACCGCCTTTGCTTTGTTGTGATTGATCGCTTGTAGATGTCTTTAGGAAGACCTTGAAGAACAATGTTGAAGCCCGATATCAAGATCGAATCTCTTTTTCTCCTTATCATCAAGCTCATCATACATCTTTGGTCCGTCCATTCCAAATCGAGAGTTCCATCTTCAAGATCAAGTACATCTCTAGTCGTCTCAACTCGATACGGTCCTTCATCAATGGATTTGAGAATGTTGACATCATTTTCCTTTCCAAGGCGTAGCATAATCTGATTCGTTGAGCCCAAGAATCATAGTCGGGCTCTGTCAAGCATGGGTGGGCGAGTATCAACCAAATGCTTGAACATCCTCGGCAACACTGGAGATGATAGTAGGAACGTTGGTAGACATGTTAACAGATTATACCGGATTTTATAACTCTATGATTAAACCGGGAAATAGATTCTTTCACCGGATTTTACTAAATCAAGAGAAAACCGTAAACAATCACCCAAGTCGCTAGAAGATAATGCACCAAGTCGCTAACACCTAATTCGCTACACCCCAAGTCGCTAAAGTTCCAAGTCGCTATACAAATGCAAGTCGCTAAGAGTAATTAAGTAGTAACTCGCTAACCTTCAAGTCGCTAGCAAAATTTGGCAGCAATTGCTACTCAAGTCGCTAAACTGTCGCTAAGAACAACTCTCGCTACAAGTCGCTACCACAGTCGCTACCCGTAGTGGAGAGTCCACTACTTGTACTGTTAATCGCTAGGTCTAAGTCGCTAGCTCCAAACTGTAACTCGCTACAAAATTGTAAGCAAGTCGCTACGGAAAGTTAAGTCCGTGATATCAAGTCGCTAGCAAGAAAAACCACATAAACATCACTTTTCAATCCAAAACAACCCAACCAAGATGATTCAAGCTTACCAAATGAAAACCTAAACACTTGTGATGATTCTAAACATAAAAGTACTAACAAAATCCAAGCTTTAACACAAGAAATCAACCAAATGATGCACAAACCACTAAACTTTTTCAAACTCAAAAACCACCTAAAACCACTAGAAATCCAAAGATGTGTAAGATATGATCTAACCATGGCTCTTGATACCAATTGTTGGATATTGGATTTCACAAACACAACAAACCATTAACACAAAGTAGGAGTAAAGGAATTCTAGAGAGAGAAAGTTAGAGGTTTGGGAACTAGAGAGAAAGTGAAAGATATTATTATGAGCTCCAACTCTCTACCCTGGGAGGTAGAGAGTATTTATAGTCTTACATAAAACGCCACACAACGGGTCGTGGATCGCATACGTGGGTAAAGACCTCCCTCGTCTCCGGTGTTACTTAACAAAATACTACTTAACTAAATATAACTATGTTAGCCTTAATAGTTTTTATTAGAAGTGATGGTCATTCAAACTTAGGAACTTTGTATCGTGTGTTAGATATCGTGATAGAATAGTCAACTGCTCAGTGGACCTGGCTAAGCTAAATGGCTAATAGTTATGTTGCTAGCCCTATTACATGTAATCCAATCCAAGTCCACGGTTTTTCCGCCAAGCCCATGAAAGCCTTTAGGGCAAACATGTGTCTTGTACTAAATACCCTCAAAATGGTCATTGGGGGAGTTGCCAGCGTACAGGTGTTGTTTTCCCTCGAAGCAATATAACATATTATTGTTTTCATCTTTCTTCTCTCTACCTCTCTAAACATACACACGAATTCATATTCAAGTCACCATCTTTCTATTCTTAATCTTTCATCTAATGCTCATATTTGTATAACGCAGTCAGACTTGTTCTTTATTGTGATAGGTATAAGTGATAGTGGGTATAACAATTGGTATCAATCGCCTAACAATGGTTTAGGAGTGTTTGTGTTTGTTTTGAAGGTTACGCTAAAAGATAAGCTCAATGCTAGTCAATATTGTGACGCTTAAAGCTTTTAATTTTGCACCTAAAAATTCAAGATTCTTGTGGTTTGGTTTATTTGTGCTAAAGTTTCAGCTTTTGCAAAAAGTTCCAAGTTTTACTGTTTTTTCTTCATTTTAAGCTCGTGATTTGGTTATTGGTCATTTACCATAACTTTCTAGGCACTTTGGGTGAAAAAGGTCAACATTTTTGGGTTATTCGAGTGTTTGTAAGGCTATCTGGGTAAAAGAAATCATTTGAATCGCTGGAAATTTACAGTGTAAGTCAAAAAGTCAAAACCCTAGTTTTCTACTCGTAACTTTTGGTGAAGAATCGTTATAATCGCTACTCGCTGCTTCCCTCAATTTGGATAAGTGTGTGGAACACTTCAATTTATGGATATCTCTTAATAAGGACAAGCAAAGGATTTTTGGTTCTTAACCATAGTTTACGATAAGCTAAAAGCTTAATGAAAATCCCACGATAACTTCAAAATTCACGCGTAAGGTTTACGTAGTAACTTTGTCACGATAAGCTTAAGGTTACTGGATACTTTCACGATAAGATCCCATCAGCATCCCACGATAAGATCCTACGCCTAAGATCCTACGCGATAAGATCCCTACTCTATGAATCCTACCAAGCTTCCTACGATAAGATCCTACTCAGAACTACATCCTACCGTGAACCATATCCTACTGTAACTTCTTTGGTCTACCAAGCCTTCATTTTTCCAAAAAAAAAAAAAAAAAAGGTTTTTGGCGGAAAACTTGAGTAAAAATTAAATTTTTGAGGAGACTAAACGCTCAATTTTAGGCTTAGATTCAAATTTTGGTTTAACCTGTGAAAATTTTGGTCAAAATTCAAATTGGGCCTAAATTCAAATTTTTCTAGTCAAATTTCGCTAAAATTATCATAACTCAAATTTTTCATACCAATCTTAGAATTGATTTTAAAGTGAATTTCAAATTTGGGCTAAAATTTTTTTTCGACTAAGAACCAAGGTTACGAAAATGGTATCAATCACTCCTCAACCGAAGCTTAATTCTTCATCAACCACAACTCCTTTATCGTTGAATCGATCCTACATCAACTTTATCATATCATACCTTCATCAACGGCAACTTAACAAGACATTCATGCAAATGGGTGCCGAAACCGACCTCTATGTTGGCAAAAGGTGGTTATCTTCAATGGACAAGTCGAATGTTCCGCTACATCAAGACCAAACCTAATGGGAAACTTCATGATTAAATCCATTCGTGATGGACCCTTCAAGCCTCGACAAGTTCATGTCCCCGAAATGCGATGCAACACTTCCATCCCACCATCCTCTCATCTTCAAACTCAATCGTAATATAACAAGAGGATCGTAAACAAGTCGATGCGTATGCACAATTATATTGTCCAACTGGTTTACCAATAGACATTTTGCCGCTTAGACGGCCAGAAACCGCTTATGTGGGAACGGTTAGACGACTATGTTATGGAACAGAAATTGGTCATCAAGACATGGAGAACAAGTTGCTAACTGAATGGGAAAAGTTCACATCTACAACCGTGAGAATCCATCATGGAAGGTTTTGCACTTGATGAATGAGCTAATCGTAAACAAGTCGACACCCTTAACTATCGCTCAAAACATCAAGTTCCCTCAATAATCTTCCGTAAGAATGGGGACTATATGTCACTATTGTCAACCCAAACAAAAGACCTTCATCGTGAACTTTGATCAACTAAACGATTTTCAAACCAAACCAAGTCAAGTTTAATGAAGTCGTGCAAGAAAGATTGGCAAAGAATCATGATTCATGGCACTCATTGCAAAGACTCAAACTACAAAGGAATACACAACAACAAGCTTCATCATCTTCTCCAACAACAACAACTTAAAAAGAATACATTCCATTAACCACAACAACAATTCTATCCAGATCAACAATACCAAGAACAAGGAATCACCGATCATGAACCGACCATGTAAGCAATCTTGCAACATATATTTTCTTTATTGATAAAGCATTTAACAATGACGCAGAATCATGCGGTTCATCGTAATCGGGCCAATTCTAATGTTGGAAATCGATGGGACGTACTGCTGGGAATAGAAGCAAGCGGGTAACGAATGGAAATGTCATTCCGCCGTCGGGGAATTATGGAAATGTGGAATCGGGGAATCAGATAATATGCAGAAAGCAGTTGATGGACATCAAGGTGGGTCATCAGAACTTAATATGGGATATCAAAATGGAATAACCGTTTTATGACTTCGCTCGCATGCTACCCAACCTCAAAGACAAGATTCGGATCTAGTACAACCGACTTACTAAGCTTGAAAAGATCCACATACGTTGGATAGCGTAAAAAGAAGAGTTAGAATCGAATTGATCACGAGGAAATCAAATTCAAACCCAAACGGGAAGATAAAGCAAACGATAATGCAACCTCCAGCCATAACAATCAACAGACACAACATCAAGCTGCACTTATGACATACCTCCTCTCCACGGCAATATTCACTCAATGAGGTACCAAATTGCTACTCATGAGAAGCCATTCTCAAGGTTCTAACCTTATTATGACACACATAAGGAGAGCAAGTTAATAGCAATGTTAACTCAAACTCCATATGGATCCTAATGGAGGTCAGGTGGGATACGAATGGTGCTAATGATGAGGAACACGTGCTTATTTTGAATCATTATAATCAATGGCATTGAAGTTGAGAAAGTAAGAACGGTCAATCGCTAAGTTAAGGTCGCTAATAAAAAATTCAATCGCCGAGCTTGAGTTACAAGGAGCACGCCAAAGCCTATGAATTTCATACAAAACAAAATGTCGTAATTAGAAATTGGTTATCGAGATTCTCGCTTTTTAAGAGAAAGATTTGCAACTCAAGTATGACACACTTGATGTAATCAATTTGAAAATCAAATCTTTAAACAAGCATTTTTAACTAAATGACCAACTAAAACAAAAAGCAATCTTTTCGATCTTGAAAAAGAGAAGAAACAAGTTAATTGCCATTTTGCAAAACGAGAAGATTCTCTCTTGATGAAATTCTTGATAAAACGAAAAATCAAACTTTGGACAATTTGTTTTACAACGGGTCATTCTAAATCAAACAAGATGCTTTAAC
The DNA here is from genome assembly GCA_910596185.1 of Chrysanthemum makinoi. Classification (NCBI taxonomy): domain Eukaryota; kingdom Viridiplantae; phylum Streptophyta; class Magnoliopsida; order Asterales; family Asteraceae; genus Chrysanthemum; species Chrysanthemum makinoi. The sequence continues at coordinate 26,920,477 of OU343223.1, read as the reverse complement.
CAAGTAAATCCATCGCTTTCATACTTCACATAAGATGGCACTTGGTAACGACCTTCTGCTCCTCAAGAAAGCTCGAATCTCTAATGTGTTAACAATGGACAACCTTTGCATGAACCCATAATCATCGTGATTCTCTTGGAAACGTTGGAACCTCGAGAGAGGATCAAAAAATGAAACAAAAACATCCGGAAATCAAACCTATTGATTATAATAAATGAAACCAAATTAATGGTATTTGTCATTTCAATCAACGCTTCCACCAAAACCAAGTGTTTCAAACAAAGTGTCAACACCAGCCAAAATCAGTTTCAAAACTAGCTGTTGTTCCAAATTCCTTTCTAACATTGAACAAATGTCTTCAAACAATCTTTTTAACAAGTGATGCTATATTTTGGAAAATGTGAAAACGTAGAATTGCAAGATCTTCAGAGACCAAAAACTAAAACCAATATTAGAACAAACATCCTGGTTTAATAGTTTTGATAATGAACAAAAGTTTTTGAAACTCAAATGCCCTCGCCGAATAAACACTCAACTCAAGGTAATTCATTTTGAACAAGCCTTTTGAAAGAAAACAATGACTTTGTTGATAAATCCAACCTAAAGCAAGCTAATGAAAGTGTTGAACACATCAAAGTTTTGAAAACTCAATGATTCTCTTCAAGATGACTACTACCGATATCATGTCCATTATTTTTCAAACATATTCATGAAGATCATGAAAGACTCCAATCTGATACCTCCTAAATTGTTTCAAAATATGAAAATGCTCTTGCAAACTTGAAAAAGAAAAACGTCCTATGTTAAACTTGATCGAAAATCTGAGGAATGCAAGTATGACAAATGTCGTATGAGCTGCTCAAGGACATGAAAGAGCAAATGATCTTTGAGAGCTCAGCTTGGAAAGTCAAAAGGAAAGGTCAGGATACTAAGTTTGTAAAACCATTGACCGAGGAGAAAACAAATGTTCCCAAACCGGTTTTCAAACCAAAAATGTCTATTTCTATGCCTCCTCCAAAAGTCAATAAGAAAAATGATTTGTCAAAAGTACAATTATCAGCCCCCCAGCCATCAAAAGAGAATTATCAAAGCTTTTGAAAACCTCTTTGAGAAAGAAAGTGTTTACACCTCATCTCTAGAATAGAACACGAACGGACCAAAAATCCAGAAGAATCTTCGCTTCTAATGACATGGTCAACAATCACTATTCTAGAAGCTAGAAAGGGAAAAGGCACTCTAAAAGACAAATTCTAGGCAACATCTAGTGATGAATTCTACAAGATTTCAAGGCACGCTAGTAGTAGTAAACCATTACCTTGACAATTACACAAAGACTAGGAATTGGCTTGCATCTAAGAGTAGTTGCACAAAAGAAAATGCTATGCCCTTGGAAAACAACACTAGGAATTCTAAGTCTTTTAACCAAATCAATTTCCAAAGATCAGAAGTGACAAAGTTAATGCCGCTATTTTAAACAAGAATATTGAATTGTCATGCACTACATGTAAAAATGTATCTTTTTCGCCTAATCATGATGCATGTGCCTACAATATCTCAAGAAAGATAATTTCGCGTGCCAGGCACAATCCACTAAGACACCAAATAGAAACAAGCCCGTTGATAAAATGTCAAACAAATGAAAACCTAATGTGGATCTCTTGGGACGTAGTTTTTCCAAAAATGAGTCTCCACGGGTGATCCCGATAAGAAAACAACCTCAGATCTTACCTTAGGTGGAAACCCACGGAAAAGTTTTCAACCAAGTAGGTCTTAGATGATTCCCACAGAAAGATTTTTGATACTTGCAAACCAACACGATAATAGTGACAATCATTCTATAAGGAAGTCGATCCACTACAACCGTTGATAGTGATCACCCTCACCGTGAGAATCATGTACTTAACATCAAGTATTTGTGAAAATTCTTCTTCATGGATAGATCTTGTAAAAGTGTTGAAGGTTCATATACCCCTGCGGTGGTAAAGAAGAACTTTATGCCAATTTCAAAAGATGTGGAAATCCTTTCTAGTTCCACTCTTAACTCCACTTTTACTTGGCCAAACTTAATCTTCTTTCTTCAAATCTTCTTTGTAAATATCTTTGAAAACCAAAAATACAAAATTTGAAAACCAACAAAAGCAAAATATAAAAATATAAAACTTTCAAAAATACAAAAACAAAAGAAAATCAAAAATCCAAAAATATTCTTCACCGACATGCTCCTTGTATAATCGATATTCAGACGATCTAGAAATGTCATTCAACAATGATACGGGCTGTACGATGTTTGAGCGAGAGTTCTTTAAATGTTTTCTAAAACATGTCGCTTCAAAATTTCTTCAAAAAATGGCTTTCGTGATAATTTCAAGACGAACCCGAACTTCAAAATAATGGTTTCAACACATCGCCCAGACCGCTTCAAAGAAAGGAAAGTGCTTATCAAAATCAGGTTTTAAATATTTTTCAAGCGCTTTCCTTAAAACAATGGTTTGTAAGTATTCCAATTTGCAACCCGATCTTTAAAGAAAGGAAAAGCACGCAAAATCGATTTTCATAAATATCGAAAGACTTATCCTAAAACAATGAAGATAATTTTTCTTCAATATCTTCAAAAGATTTCAAAATCTTCTTTCATCTTATGCATCATTGATTCAAAATTTTTCAAAAAAGATTTTTCAAAATCTCTCACATTTGGTACCAAGATAACTCCCTGTAAACCCTTAATTGATTCTAAATTTTCTGTTGAAAAATACGCCGTTAGTGGGGAGTATAAAACCAAAATTGTTCCAAATTCATGCTAAATCGCTTCCAAATGCTTTCCTAAAACATATCTTTTAATCATTTTGTTTCAAAAACATCATCGATATGCTATTTTCGTGGGGAGAAACGTGATTAAAATGTGATCAAAAAGGTTTAATGATCGTTGTGTGAATCTCAAAAGAGCTCGACTCAGTCGTAACCAATGAATTGACGAAATTAAAGTCGAAATACCATTACGGAAACTTCTATGGACTTGACCAGATCGTAATAATTTCAAGCTAGTTCTCTAGTGATGTAAACGCGTGTTCTCGAATCGGCCTAGTTCATTTAAAGTCGATCAACCAAAAGTGCTAATCTACCCTCTATGCAGATTGTCAAAACTTATAAGCACATGGGAGGGGGAGTGTTTCAAAATATAAAACTCGCGGTGTTCCAAACATGTTTTCTATCAAAAACACTCTGAGAGATTTTCAAGAAAAATGGTTTTATGGCAACAATAGGGACGGTCATGGAGTTATAAGGTGACTAAGGATAGGAAATCCGTCCTATGATCCGCCGTAGCCGGAGGGGATTCAACCAAGGACATCACAAATAGTTTAGAACTAGAAGTCCTTAGGAATGATTGAAAAAGGAGTAATGTGAGAAAGGAGAAAGAAGGGTTGAAGAATTAAAAAGAAATGTAATGAAAGGGTGAAAAGAAATAGCCCTCTTTATTCAACCTTAGGGGCGAAACCGGGTTCATCATTCCGCTACCGGTTGTCACTGATGACACCGGTATTGAAGACAAAGACGTCATGGACCCAAAGGACGACCGCACCTAAACCTTCTAGCCACTTACCTCTTAAAAGGATTTGTTTCATTCTCACTGGGAACCCCTGCATAATCTATCGGCTTTTAGAGATCATTGAAAGAAGGAGACCCTCTCCTAGTCTCCACTTCAGAAAACCAAAACGCACTATTGAGTCTAGAACACGAGATTCATCAAAGATCTCATAGGAACACATGACATGACATCGCTTGTTGTTCATCAATAGGGACACAAGTGATATATTCTAGAGTCCTACGCAGATCTTAGCACCGCCGAACATTTATGAGAAGTTTCACATCTGGATCTTCAGATTGAATGGAAACTCCCCGTGGTCAACATCAAGCACTCGGACAACAGTCACTTCGGTAATTCTCCCGGATTACGCTTGTTGCTGTCTTCAAACGGTCTACAGCCGGTATGATGTTTCTGTACCTTCAACACTCATCCGAATCAGATGTACTTTGGTATATCGCGTATTCACTTGTGGGACTCCGTCAGAACGGCCCTTGTGAGGATTGAGACGGCCACACTATGCCTAACACCCTCAAATTCAAACTTGTGTCAGTCAATCCGCTTATTACTAACCGCTTTTATGTTGTCTTCTTATGGAAGTCTCTGGAGTGGATGGATCGTGCGACCGCCACATGCTCATACCAACAACACATGAAAGTTCTCATCATAATCAAAGGAGATGATTCTTCGTCAATGTCAAAGAATCTACAAAGTTTAAAGACTCGAGAACTACATCATTGGTAACCAAAAGACAAATAGAAGTGTGAGCATGGTGGAGAAAGAGGTGGAGAAAGGCGTGGAGACACCTAACCAACGGTTGATAACGGCAGTACCACATTAACCGATCACAAAGCATGAAGGAACAAAGAATCAAGACTATTCTATATCTACACACAAAGTTTGAGCTCAAGAAATGTAAGACCTAATCAGTGGAGCATCATTTGAATGACCACCCTGTGGGGAGATTGTTAGCCTAATAGTTTTTATTAGAAGTGATGGTCATTCACGCTAGGAACTTTGTAACGGTGTTAGATATCGTGATAGAATAGTCAACGGCTCGTGGACCGGCTAAGCTAAATGGCTAATAGTTATGTTAAGCTAGCCTTCTATCACATGTAATCCAATCCAAGTCCACGAAGTCAAGCCAAGCCCATGGAAAGCCTTTAGGGCAACATGTGTCTTGTACTATAAATACCCCTCAAATGGTCATTTGACGGGTGTGCTTGAAAGTGTGTGTGTGTGTGTGTATTTTCTCTCTCAAGGAATATACAACTTATTGTTTGCATATCTTATCACATCATACACGGATTCTATATCTTCAAGTCACCATCTTTCTTTTCCTTATTTCTAAGCTTTACGTTTGTGTTTGTGTTGTTTGTGTTAACGTGGTATTTGTGTTGGGTTTGTGATAAGGTTGATAGATATAAGGTCCTACAAACTATGACTACGAGCATTCTAACGATTACATATACTTGAGGTGACCGACTCTTTAATACCGGGAATTTCTAATTCCTAACATGGTGGCCCTCATGCATACTACAATCGATCCACCGATGGTAGTCCTATTATTAATGCTATAGCTCAGCATTCTTCAAATCAAGGAGGTAATCAATACCGCCCTCAAATGAACCAAGCTACCGAGCTAATACTTATCAGCACCACCCGCTTTTAAACCGTAATCCTAACATACGTAAACCGAATCAAAACCAACCTAGAATGAACCAAGGTTATCAAAACCAAGGTATTTTATTCCTGACCAAATCAAGGTTTCCAACATCAAGGAAACCTTAATCAAAACAATTTCAATCGAGGGAATCAATTTCAGGGAAATGTAAATCCTAACCAAGGGAATTTTCAAAAACAAGGTCATAATCAAAACATCCGACTCCTCAAAATTTCCATCCGCACTTCCAAGCACCATCATCCGATGAGCTATTGAAGCAATTCATGAAATCCCAAGATGAAATGAACAGGTTATTGGTCAGTCAGATCAACATCTAAAGAAGTCTTTAAATGATCAACCCTGCTCGAAAACTTCCGAGCAACACGATCGCTAACCCGAGGGGCTATGCAAAGGCGATCACAAACGTAAGTGGTGCTTCATATGATAGACCCGCTATTCCTACTACCTCTCTTCTTCTTCTCTCCCTAAGGTAGTAGAAAGTGAACCTAAGACACACAATGGACCTTCGACTCCAATGCCTCCTCCACTATGAGCAATGAGTCAAGTTACCAAGGATACAACGGACAAGGTGCATTTTTCAAGCCCACGGTACCGACACGTCCCACCTTCTAGAGTCCAACCTCAAGTTGTCCAAACCCAACTCAAATCCAGGAGTTGTTTTTGAACCTCCGTATTCTCTTGAGAACCCCAAATCCAAATCTTCTATTCTTACCCATCACGTTTGAATGAGCGTAAGCTCTCGCGGAAAAAGCCGTCATCAAATGGACAAATTTTTCAAATTTTCCAAGAACTACATTTTGACATAAGCTTTGCGGATGCTATCATGTTGATGCCCAAATTTGCATCAACTCTCAAACATATGTTAAGCAACAAGGAAAAGTTGTTTGAAATGGCTAAACTCCTCAACAAGAACTGCCTGCAATTATCTTGAAAAGCTTCCGAAAAGCTTGAGATCCCGGAAAATTTCTCTTACCTTGTGTATTTCCTGGAATGGTTGAATGCTTTGCCTTAGCAGATCTTGGTGCAAGCATCAATCTGATGCCTTATTCGGTATGGAAGAAACTTTCTCTTCCGGAACTTACTCCTACATGCATGACTCTCGAGCTTGTGATCAGATAATATCCCGGCCCACTTGGCATTGCCGGGACGTATTTGTGAAAGTAGGAAAGTTCCATTTTCCAAATGACTTTGTATTTGTTGATTTCGATGTTGATCCACGGTTTCCTCTCATTGTTGGACGAGGATTCCTGAGAACGGGCCGTGCTCTCATTGATGTATTTGAGCAAGAGATCACATTACGTGTTGGTAATGAAGTCACACCTTTAACCTTGATCAAACTTCGAGGTACTCCGCAAACTATGATTCTGAATTAGTTAACCGAATAGATATCATTGATGTTGCTTCTGAAGAGTACTCTCAAGAAGTTCTTGGTTATGATCATAATTTTTCGAGTGATAATCTCACTCATTCATCTCAACCTATCATCGCCAATTCTACCCTTCTCTCACTCGTTTGAGGAAAGTGACTTCATCTTGGAAGAGATTGAAGCATACTTGTCTAGTGATTATGTTCCATGGGAAATTGATCACGCTCCCATCGACATTGAAGGGGACATACTTCTCATTGAGAAGTTGCTTAATGATGATCCATCATCTCCACCTCCCGCCGAAGCCATAACAAGGAAGTCAAGTCAGTTGAGAAATCAAGGCGAATTTCCTGAAGTCGAACTTAAGGACTTACCACCTCATCTCCAGTATGCATTTCTTGAGGGTGATGATAAATTACCCGTCATTATTGCTCGAGATTGGAATAAAGATGAAAAGATCTGCTCTCATAAAGGTCTTGAAGTCACACAAGCAAGCAATTGCTTGGAAACTCTGCGACATTAAGGGTATCAACCCCGAGTTTTGTACTCACAAAATCTTGATGGAGGATGACTTCAAACCAGCAGTTCAACATCAGAGACGAGTAAATCCAAAAAATCCATGATGTTATCAAACAAGAGGTTATCAAACTTCTTGATGCATGATTGATTTACCCGATCTCCGATAGTCCTTGGGTTAGCCCAATTCACTGTGTTCCTAAAAAGGGTGGCATAATTGTTGTCACAAATGAAGATAACGAGTTAATTCCAACTCGATTGGTTACGGGATGGCGTGTTTTCATTGACTATCGTAAGTTGAATGACGCCAACCGTAAAGACCATTTTCCTCTACCCTTCATGGACCAAATGCTTGAGAGATTAGCAGGGAATGAATACTATTGTTTCCTTGATGGTTTCTCTGGTTATTTTCAGATCCCCATTGATCCATGTGGATCAAGAGAAGACCACATTCACCTGCCCATACAGAACTTTTGCCTACAAACGTATGCCTTTTGGCCTATGTAATGCTCCCTGGCACGCCCAACGATGTATGATGGCCATATTCCACGACATGATCCGGGAAACAATGGAGGTGTTTATGGATGACTTCTCGGTCATTGGGGATTCATTTCAAACATGTCTCTCCCATTTAGAAAAATGCTCAAACGGTGTGAAGACACCAATCTTTGTCTAAATTGGGAGAAGAGTCACTTTATGGTCAAAGAAGGCATAGTCCTTGGCCATAAGATTTCCAAAAATGGGATTGAGGTTGATAGAGCAAAAGTCGATGTTATTGCTAAATTACCTCATCCTACTACCGTCAAAGGTATTAGGAGTTTTTAGGTCATGCCGGTTTCTATCGCAGATTCATACAAGATTTTTCTAAAATCGCCTGGCCTATGACCCATCTTCTGAAAAGATGCTCCTTTTATCTTCTCACCGAGTGCATCAAAGCTTTTGAAACATTAAAGAAAAAGCTTACTGAAGCACCCATTCTCGTTGCTCCCGACGGGACTTGCCTTTTGAGCTCATGTGCGATGCAAGTGATTTTGCTATCGGTGTAGTTTTAGGGCAATCCGTAGAAGCAAGCATTTTCACCTATCCACTACGCAGTAAAACTATGATGAAGCTCAAACTCATTACACACCACCACGTAAAAAGAGCTATTAGCCGTGGTGTATGGCGCGCGCATTTGAGAAGTTTCGGCCATACCTAATCTTGACCAAATGCGTGGTGTATACGGATCACTCGTCTCTCAAATATCTCTTTGCAAAACAAGATGCAAAGCCGAGATTGTCCGTTGGGTTCCTCCTCCGTGAATTTGATATCATTATATCGCGTGATAAAAAGGAGCTGAGAACCCTGCCGCGATCATCTGTCCCGCCTAGAAAACCCTCACCAAGATGTTTTCGCGAAAAAGGAAATAAATGAAACATTTCCTCTCGAGACACTCAATGCGGTTTCTTTTTCGTGGAAACTCTACCACCCCATGGTTTGCTGACTTCGCAAATTACCATGCGGGTAACTTCATTGTGAAAGGGATGTCGACTCAAACGAAGAACAAATTCTTCAAGGATGTTAAACATTACTTCCGGGACGACCCCTACTTATTCAAAATCTGTGCGGATCAAGTCATCCGACGGTGTGTTTATGGACAAGAAGCTATGGACATTCTCAAAGCTTGCCATGCTGGACCCATCGGGGGCCATCATAGTCCAAACTACACCGCCAAAAATGTGTTTGATTCCGGGTTTTATTGGCCCACAATTTACAAAGATGCCCATGAATTTGTCAAAAGCCGTGGCGGATTTGTCAACGTCACGGAAAAATATCTCAAAGAAATGAAATGCCACAAAATGCCATTCAAGTTTGTGAGATCTTTGACATATGGGGTATTGATTTTATGGGGCCATTTCCATCTTCTCGAGGTAACAAATACATACTCGTGGCCGTTGACTATTTGTCAAAATGGGTTGAAGCGAAAGCTTTACCTACAAATGATGCCCGAGTTGTTGTGAAAATTTTAAAATCTCTTTTTGCTAGGTTTGGAACTCAATGCTATAATCAGTGATCGTGGAAATAACATTTATGTAATGACCAATTTGATCGCGGTCATGCAAAAGTATGGTGTAACCCACCGCTTTTCTACCGCATACCACCCTCAAACAAGTGGGCAAGTGGAAGTCTCCAACCGTGGTATTAAAAGAATTTTAGAAAGGACAGTAGGCGAAAATCGTGATTCCTGGTCGGATAAACGGATGACGCACTGGGCCTTCCGTACATGCCTTACAAAACACCCATCGGTGTACTCCATACAAGCTAGTGTACGGAAAGGCGTGTCATCTGCCGATTGAGCTTGAGCACAGGCATACGGGCCTTAAAACATGCAAATTTCGATATTCGACAGCGGTGATCACAGAAAAGTTCAAATGAATGAATTAAATGAACTCCGTGATCAAGCATACGAGAACTCTTTGATCTACAAACAAAAGACAAAGAAGATTCATGACTCAAGAATCAAGAACCGCGTTTTCAACGCTTGATCGAGTCCTTTTTCAATTCAAGATTGAAGATTTTCTCGTGAAAGCTCAAGTCCCGTTGGTCTGGTCCATTTACTATTGCTAAGGTTTATCCTTATGGTACCATTGAGTTATCTCAACCCGATGGTCCAAATTTTAAAGTAAATGGACATCGATTGAAACATTATTTTGGAGAGGACATTCCACCTGTGATTGTCCCAGATTTACAAACTTTTCCCATGAACCAATGAATGCGGGGATCGAGTCAAGCTAGTGACTCGATAATCAAAAATAGTAGCACACCACATGGGTTTTCACCCAAATTTCGTCTTCTTCTCTATGAGTTTCTACCACCTCTAGTGTGGGGAGTTGCCCCCTCACGTTGTATATATAAGATCTCAAAAAAAAAAAAAAAAAAAAATGTGTATATATCGAAAAATAAAAATAATGGCCGTAGTATTTCCCTTTTATGTTCTATGTTTCGCATAACCAAGTACTTTGAATATTGAGGGCAATATTCATTTCTAAGTGTGGGGGGAATTCTCACGAATTTTATCATGTAATTATCAACCCAATTCCCCCGTTTTGGCCAAAATATTTTTTTGGAGTAAGTATTTTTCACTTACTCAACAAATGGTAATCAGTCCGCCATGTCTTCTAACCCATAAGGATTGGCTAATCCAGAGCAAACGGCTCTTGGTAAATATTTCTCAACCGTTGATGGCTTGCAATTTGCCCAAAATTGTATGGTGTTCAGCTCACCATATCCTTAAAAGTGAAAAGTTGGCTAGCCCGCAAGTTTATGGCTTGTGGTAAAGGCAGTGGAAAAGCCATAATTGGTAATCGACTCACCAAAGATAATATTGATAATTTATCTAAGAGTTGGCTAGTCCAGAAGCAAACGGCTTCTGGTAAAGACAAATCAAACCGTTGAAAGCTGGTGATTTGCTCAAAATCATTTGGTTATCATTGTACCAAGGTTCTTACTTGAATTGAAACAATTGGCTACCCGTAGTAATGGCTTTTGGTAAAGAGATGAAATCCATTAATTTTCTCAAAACATTGCTAGGGACTAGCAATATCTTAGTGTGGGGATTGATGAGTGTGCAAATACTCATCATTTTCACTGTACCAATTAAATGCCAAAAACATCTCTAAAACACTCAGAAATGCATCAAAATGATAAAAATATCACAAATAAGTGTTTTATGTGTTTTAAATGCAAAATATCAAAATCTGGTGAAAAACGTATCAAGTTTGCATAATTGGCAGTTTTAGTCCCCCAAGTTTCAAAAGTTGTCAAAAACAGTCCCTGGTAAAACAAAATAAAGAAAATATCATTTCAAGTCCCTAGGGATTTATGAGTTGTCAAAATTGGTCCTTGAGATTTAAAATTGCAAAATTACAACTTAGGTCCCTAAACTTTGAAAATTGTCATAAATGGTCCTTAGAAGTTTGAAAATGTCAACAATGGTCCTTGTTCTATTGAAACTTGTCATTTAACCCTTGAAACAACTTTGAGAAAATGGCGTGTTTGGTCCTCAATTTGGCGAATTTACAAATGGTCCTTGTATTAAAACCAAACCTTTGACCCCTTCCAATAACCTTTGAACCCTGCCACAACCATTTGGACCCCCCTGCCATTGGCATTTTGACCCCGGCCCAATAATATAACCCCTGGGCCAAACTCCACCCCTTTTCCCCTCCATTATCTTCTTCCTTCAATTAATTGGGTTCGCAGAAAAATCTCCTCGTGCCTCCCATCAACCTTTCCCCACCTCTCCACCTCACCTTATCCCTCAGCTGCATATCACCAACCCTCACCTCTACATACCACCAAAAATGCATTAAATGCAAAACCTGCTCAAGAGAAAATTGGCGCCAAAAATGCCATGTACGATTTTGATGATTGAGAGACTCAATGGTCAAGATAAGGTGGGAAATGTCGAGATGTCAAAAAGCTGAATAAGATCATTATAAAGAGAAGAGGAGGCAATGTGGAAGCTATCTAGAGTAATTTAATTTTATGTCGTTTTAGCTTAATTTTAAATTTCCAGTGTATGATTTAGCTTTAGCTTTGTAATTCAAGTTTTCAAGTGTAATTAAAACTTTTGTGAACATCAATTTCAAGTTTAAATCTTACTTCCAGTTTATGCAAATTTTATTCTTGTTCAAAATTTCAATAAGTTCTAATGTTGTTAGTTGTTAATATGGACTGATAATATCAATAAGCTCCTAGAAAGCTTATTAAAGCTTTAGAAACTTTAAAACTCAAGATAGCAAAAAGCAAAATCAAAAAATACAAATAAATTAGTTAAAAATAAAAAATCCATGGTGAAGGTTGTCAAGAAGATGAAGCAGGGTTGATTGTGGATTCTTGGTTTAGTGCTTCTTGGGAAGCTATAGGATCTGTTCTCAGCCTCGTTCTCGCTTTATGCTTGGAATCACTTGTGTAGCCTATTGTTCATTTTTGGCATTTCACCTTAAAGTGTTCTTAAGTTTAAATCTTTGTATCTTCTTGTTTCTTAGCTGTAGTAAAGTAAATTTAAACAATAAAACAGGTTGCTTGCTTTTAGAATTCATAGTTGTAAAATTTTATTTTAAGTTAAAATAGCATAATTATCACTCTTGATTTTTATGTTGTTATTTTGTTGTTTAATGCTTATTTAGTCTTAATATATCATATTATAAGTCCCTTAATCAAGTGCATGGTCTGAATTTTTGAAACACTTTGAAAATCTCCAAAACAGTATCATAAAAGTTTGTTTGGTTTAACTGTTTAACTGTATTAGAAGGTATTATAGTCTTTGATCTTAATTGTCATCTGTCACAATTGGTCAATATAACTCTAAGAAACCATAGAAACTAGTGTCACTTTTTGTAAAAAGTCAAAATTAGTTTTTAATCTTCATTAATAAATTAACTGTTAGGATTTAAGTTATAGAAATCATCATATTAGCTTAAAACTTGGTAATTTAGCTTATTATAGTTTTATTATACCTTAACTTAACATAATCAGTTAGTATAATCAATCCTAAGTTCATAAAAGTCAACCTATTTAGTTTTTATAAAAGTCAAAATTTTCCATTTGGTCGTTTTTGAATAAAATAGAATAATTTATATAGGGCTTAATATTAGTATTCAACATTTGAGCTTTTGGGATATAAAAATATAGTTGCTCAGCTTTGTACTAATATTTTTTATATTTTCTAGATCAGCTTTTAAAGTGCTTAACTTTTAGCTTATTTCGCATTAATTCTTCAAAAAGTGCCCTCAGGTAACTCAGCTTTTAAGCTCAATCTCAAGCTCATTCAGAGCTTATTAGTTTACCTTATTTTGTGATACCTTGGCTCTTGGAAAGCCAATCAAGCCATCTTGAGGTTCCAAGCTTTAATTTCATTTAGCTTATTTACTAGGGCCGCAATAAGCTCAAACTTTGTCCCATTTCTGCTTTAAAACAACAAAGAGGCCAAGTGCTATTCCGCTATTCCAGCTTTTCAATATGGTTCTCTGTGTATCTTAGCTTAATATTATATCTTTTAGCTTGTGGTATCTTATTTCAGCTTTTGTTTCAGTTGTTAGCTTGTTTGAGCTTAAAACTCATTTTAAGCTCATTAAGCCTAATGTTGAGCTTTTAGCTCACAAACTACTTATTTTAGTTTTTGCAAAATTTTGCTTTTATTAAAGTGATTAATATCAGTAGTTTAATAGTTTTCAAAAGAAAAATCACAAAACATCATTTTTAATATAGTGATAGCATTTATTTAATAATATTAATTAGCTTTTTAGATTTTTCTTTTCAAATTATTATTGCTAAAACTAGCTTTTATATTTTTCTTAGTTTTCTGTCACCTTAGTTATTTTTAGAAAAGTTTCAAAATTTTCCTAATTTGTTTAGTATTTATTATAATTTTAAATAGTTAAATAGTATTAAATAATTAGTAATAAATAATTAAAAAGCATAAAAAATATATTTTCAGTTTTAAAATTAGTTTATCATATTTTAGATTTTTCCAAGTTAAAATTTTATTTTTCCATAAGTTAATTTTTATATTTTCTTTTATTTAAGAGTATTTTAAATAGTAATTAATTAATAATAAATAGATAAAAAGTGTAAAAAATATAATTTCAATTTTAAAATAAGTTTTATAATATTTTATATTTTTTTATTTTTCTAGTCTTATTTCATATTTTCTTTTATTTTAGAGTATTATTAAATAGTTAAAATAGTTTTTAATTTCTAATAATTAAATAAATAGTTGTTAAAATAATTTTCTTTTTCTAATAATTTTATTTTATTATTAGGATTGTAAAAATATCATTTTCATATTTGTAGGCATTTTATTTTTAAAACTACGTTTTATTTAGTACGTTACGTAGTTTAATTTAAACGTAGTTTTAGATTATAAACGTTAATCGATTTTTAAAATAGTGATAGCGTTTATTTAATATAATTCTTTTAATTTCTTTAATTTGCATTTAAGCCCCTGTAATTTACAAAACTTTTTCATTAGGTATAAATATTCCAAAATCTTTATTGATCACTATCCTTAGTGATTATTCGACATCTGAACGTGTTTATACACCATTCATCCTCCGTGGGACTTACCGACCCAGGAATCCACTATATTCCTCTGATCTTAATTGCATTTGCTTTGTTTGAGTTTTTAAGTTTATTACGGTTGACCATTCACAAGTGGTCAGCTTGTGTGACAAAACTTGACCGTTTGGAAGCAATCAAATTTTGGCGCCGCTGCCGGGGAGGCTTTAGCGTGTGTTAGCCCTTTTTCAGACCCATTCTTGCACATATACCATCTTTTGTAAAAAGTTTTTTGTAAAGTTATCATAAATCAAA
>OU343223.1:26877588-26905875 GCA_910596185.1 Chrysanthemum makinoi | reverse complement strand
GAAGGCCCGATATATGAAAGGAAAGAAAAAGGTGGTGTTCGGCTAAAATCATAAGTTGTTAAGTACCGAATGGATATATCTAGCTTTTTTCTTTTAAGGGACTGAATATGTAGTTTCTTAAACATTAGGGGAGCAAAGAAAAATTAATACATGCCTACCTATAAATAAATTTTAATGGGAGAAGACAAGGAACGATCTCTGTTTGCCGACATGGAGGGAGAAGAAGATAGATTGAGTTCGTTACCAGATTCTTTAATTGTTGAAATCATCTCGCGTTTACCAGGCGCAAAAGAGGTCATTAGAACAGGTATTCTCTCTAAACAATGGAAACATCTTTGGACTCAAGTTCCTAATCTTGATTTTCAACATCTTAAGCATAATGAAAACAAAGACAGTCAATCACTCATCGATTTCTTTTCGTATCTTGACAAAATCAAAACTCAACACAGCCACTCGAACCTCGTAAAATTCAAACTTAATACTAATTACGATGATAAGTTTGAATCCCATGTCAACAACTCGATTCGTTATGCTATTAGCTGTAATGTCCAACAGTTCTGGTTGTCGTTATATCATGTGTATGAGGATAAGGATGAAGATGAGGGTAAGGAAGGGTGTGCTTTATTTGAGATAAACTCTGAGTCGTTTTTCATCAATTCATGTTTTACTCATCTATATGTGCAAGAATGCATGTTTAATCCAAGTGTTACCATTAGCTGGAAAAATCTTAAGAGTTTGTGTGTTAAATGGGGGAAATTAGATGAAGGATTGATCCAAAATATATTATCCGGTAGTCCTTTATTGGAAACTATAGTTATAGATTGTTGCCGTGGTTTAAGGCGGATTGATATTACTTCAAAAAGTGTCAAAAACTTGGTATTCTGTGGACCATGCTTCGATATTGAACTTGAAGATGCTGGAAATATCATTGAAATCAATGCTCCTCATATTTTGACACTATATATCAGTTCTGAATTATCATGTAAGCCTATGTTGCTAAACATGTCTTCCTTAGTAAATGTTTATTTAGATTATAAGCCATGGGACTTGTCAAGAGAAGAGGAAGAAGATATGCTTACAAGATTTATTCAAAGCCTTCGCCATGTCAAAGAGCTTAAAATTGGGAAGGATTGTCTGAAGGTAAAACTTTGCCTACTGTTTATTTTCTTTCTTTCTTTTTTAGCCAATTTGTGTCTTTGTATAAAAAGTTGATCATTAGGTTTAGTTTAGTACTACTTCCGTCCCATAATAATTGTCTACTTTAACTTTTTGAAGTCTTTTTTATTTAACTTTGACCATAACTATTTTTATTTGCTTAATATAATACTTGATAAAAAATATACGAATAGATTGGGTTTTAAATGTATTTTCATTTGATATAACTTTTATCAAGTATTATATAACACAAATAAAAATGTTAATGGTCAAAGTTAAACAAAAAAGACTAAAAAAAGTCATAGTGGACAATTATTATGGGACGGAGGGAGTAGTACCTTACCAATTGTTATTGGGTAAAAGCTATAAAATGACAACGTACTTTCTAAAATGTACCGACTTGAAAGACTTACTTTTTTATTCACATATACATCCACGTACTTTCAAATTTTGTTCCGACTTCACCCATATGACCGATTTATATTAATATAATATCATACTAGCCGGGTACCCGCGCACAGCGGCGGCGATAAGTATAGTTATATGTGTTTGCTTACCCGTTTAGTGAATTCGTTTCACAACACTTCGAATGTATATATGTTAGTTGTAAGTGTTTGTTTCGGTTACCCGTAACTTTCCCGTAGCTTTCCCGCGACATCATTATTCCCGCATATAGAACTACCCTCGCAATCTCTTACGCGTCAAACACTACCCCAAAAGTATATGATTTTGACGAATCAAGATTATATTGATTGAAATAAATGAAATAAAGGTTAAAGTTGTAAAAATTTAAATTGAAATAAAATAAACCCATTAAAAATATAAAAACTAAAAACTCATAAAAATATATCAAAATGGATGTTGAATTAAAGAGCATAAAATTTTAGAAAATATGGTGAAATTAGATTATAAAAAAAATAAGTAGATAAAAAGATATTTCAATTTAAAAATAAAGATGAATTTTTAGTTGAGAAATGACACATGTCATTTTATAATTGGAGCTATTTATCTTAATTTTTAGTGGTTAGGAGTTAGGTTTGGAGTTTGTTAGAAGTTAGGTTTGGAGTTTGTTAAGAAGTGACACATGTCATCTCATGATTGGAGCTCCTTATCTTAATTTTTGGTTAGAAAAACTCTTTCTATAATTAGCAAGTAAAAAAGTCTGAATTTTTAAGCCTTCTAATTTTAGAAGGCCTAAATAATATTATTTTATTAGGTAAAAGCCATAAAATAACAACGTACTTTCTAAAATGTACCGACTTGAAACACTTACTTTTTTATTAACATGGGTAAAGTTGGAACAAAATTTGAAAATGCGTGGGTGTATATGTTAATAAAAAAGTAAGTGTTTCAAGTCGGTACATTTTAGAAAGTACGTCGTTATTTTATAGCTTTTACCCATTGTTATTTAACAAACTTTCGCAAGCATATTTGGTTGAAAGTTTAACTAGGAGAATATTATCAAATAATCACCAGGGATGTATAGATTATCCTCTAGTAATTATGTTTTTTTTACAAGAACTTGTCTCATGCTTCGTAGAATATAATATGACGATTATGAATCTTTATAATCAATAATATTATTAATTTACCTGATTGACATATAACTTGCTATTGTGATTTAAGTCGCAATAACGAGTTTACCGAATGATGTCCAAGAGCACTCTGAAAATTGAAGTGACAAAATGCAGTTTATTTATTGTGATTTAAACCATACATGTACCTTGTAGATATAAATTAAAACCCTCCTTAGCATTCCTTAAACAAACGCAAGTGTGTGCTTTCTGGTCTTTGTTTAGGTGCTTGTACTTCCTTTATGGTGTTATTAGAACTCATTAAGGGAGTATCCATAAATTTCTTTCTTACTGTTGTGTTTCTCTTTTCTTAAGTGGCATGATTAAGTTAATTGCTACTAGGATTTCATTCAAAAAAAAAAAAAAAAAAAAAAAAATTGTTACTAGGACTGCACCCATTCTTATTTTTATTTATTCCTTTTTCATTGCTATTTTTTGTTGGCAGGTGCTCTCTCGTTTGGAGGCTAAAGGTTTCACTGTTCCATCGAACATTATAAAGGATCCTGATCGTGATTCATATATAATAAGAGATTGGTACTATGAATCACTTGGTCATGCTAATTGGTGGTGACACTCGTTATGACTATTATGTCAGTTTATTGGTGCCACATTGAATTCATATCCAGGCTAGTTACTGCATTCCGAATGCATAATATAAAGGATTTAGTTACAAGTGATTTTGATTAGCAGTTTATGATCAGTGAGGCTTGGCATTTTGGCAATACGTTAAAATTTATGGCTCATGAGCTGTTTTACTATCTGTGAGCATGTAATCTCGATCTACTGCTCCATTCATCAAGACACAAACATGAAGGACCAAAGTTGCCTTTTGTAAACTTATTAACCGAATATAGCGGTTATGTTTTGGCAGTTACCACCGAATCATTGTGATGGTTGGTAACACCCATTCGAAACATATATATACATGTACATGTTACAGGATTTGATAGTTAGAACATATTGACAAGTTATCTTATTATTTGCAATTTCATTATATTTGTTTTACTCAATCAATTGGGACCAACAATTGGCATCAAGAGCCTTGCCTGTATATACTCGTTACACCGTTACAACCATCACTCAAACACGAGAATCTTGTAACCAAAAACCAGAACCAGAATCCTTTTAACGAGTACCATCACAAAAGCAGAAACCATTCTTGAACAAAAGAAGGAACCAGAAAAAGAAGCATACGCTGAAACTTTGTTTCAGAAGAAGAAGAAGAAGACGCAACGTATAAATCAAAACATACGCTGCCTGGATAACTTGAGACGCAAGGAAAGTAGTGCACGACCGTACTTGTGTAGAAATTGCATACGACAAGGCACCAAACGAAGTGGTGACTTGATAGTTTGCGTTGGTTTGATCCTGAACGCAACAAGAACAAGACGAAGGAAACTTTGTTACACTTGTTGGCTTTCAATCATACAACGAAACAGCCTCTTTGTCGAGACAAAGGTGGAGAAGAAAGAAGACGTACGTGAAAGAATAAGAAGAAAGACGTTGCTTGGATTGAAGAGAAGGGTATACCGAACTAGAAAACAATCGAAATTGTTTTTTGGAGTAACGCTCGCAATACAAAAAGGGACAACAACAGGAGCATTTTGATCACTTGCTCGCAAGGATACCGTCGGTATTTCTGTAGGCTGTTGTAGATAAGGTGTCGAATAAAGAAGAAGTGGTATTGTGGAACGCGGACAAGCAACGAGGGCAACAAGGACATCACTTGTTGACATACTACCGTCGAGTAGTAGAACAAAGACAAGCAATTCGCTTGGTCTTTTTGGAAAGAATTACCGAGAGTAATTTTTGAATCGTTTTGTGTTTATCCGAGACTTGGAGATAAAGGAAGCAAGTCGACACAAAAGAAAGGACAACGTGGTACAAGGAGTGGTATATTTTGAAGAAAGCAAGTCGACAACATCAATAAAGGGTGTACCGATCGCTTTGGAATTAAGAACGAGGGAAAAATATAGTTGGTATATTCAATTACCGACAAGAAGGGAATACGCGAGTGAAAAACAAAGGTCACACAAAAAATCTCAAATTTTTGGATTTCCTTTCATATTTATAGTATAGATACTTAGTTTATACTATTAGAAATCCATAATTCCATATTAGGATTCCCGGATAACTATTTCTGTTCCCGTAGTATTAAGTGATACCACTAGTTAGAAATCCCTATACGAATTAGAAAGTGAAGATCATAAGCACCATCAAAATGCCCGGTGATGACGCAAGTGGCAGTAACACTGCACCAAAACCCGTAACCCCTATGACACAATATCAATGCCCAAAACTCAAAATCACAAACTACACAGTTTGAACTATACAAATTAAGGTGATACTAGAAGCGCAAGGATTATGGGAAGCAATAGAACCTAAGGTTGATACACAATTAGATATTAAGAAGGATAAGGCAACAACCGCCTTCTTATATCAAGCGTTAACCGAAGATGTGATCTTACAAGTAGCAAGTTGCAAAACAGCAAAAGAATTATGAGATTCGTTGAAAAAGAGACACGTTGGAGATGAAAAAGTGCAACAATCACGATTACAATCACTGATGATTGGATTTCAGACTCTTCAGATGAAGGAGGATGAAACGGTGGATGCATTTACAGCCAAATTGAACGGCTACGCCACGAAGGCTAAAGAATTAGGAAAAGCGTTGGATGAATCACTTTTAGTACGAAAACTATTAGATTCCACACCAGATAGGTTCATTCAAATAGTAGCATCCATAGAACAGACAAATGATCTCGATGACATTACGTTAGATGAGATCGCAGGAAAACTTAAGGCATTCGAGGAAAGGATAAAACTCCGAAAGGGAGGACAAGTGGAAAGCCAGGACAACTTATTATTCGCACAAGGCGAACACTCTAGAAATAAGAAACGATTAACCAAATATTGAGGTAGATCAAACTATTCACGAGGAAACTGGCAGAATAAGGGAAATAGAAACAACTCGAATGGAGGAAACTCATCCCACACAGATAAATCAAATAACAGAAAACAAGGATGGGATAAGAGTAAAATTACATGTTATAATTGTGAAAAACTCGGACATTACAAGAAGAATTGTAGAAGTCCACCAACAACTCAGGAACAATCAAACCTTATCTTAGAAGACGATGAACCATCATTACTAATGGCTACACACGAAACTGAAGAAATCTTGTTAAATGAAGAACAAGTACAACCCCGGAAATATGCTACGACAGATGCTAGCATATGGTATTTAGATAATGGTGCAAGTAACCATATGTCGGGCACCAAAGGCCATTTTAAAGATATTGACGAAAGCATCACTGGACGCGTTCGTTTTGGAGATGGATCGTATGTAGAGATAAAGGGTAGAGGTTCAATGCTATTAGGATGTAGAAACTTACAAGAAGATGATTTGATGTTTACTACATTCCAAACCTCAAGAGCAACATACTTAGTCTAGGACAACTTACCGAAATAGGTTGCAAAATCATCATGGATGGAAATTTACTGACTTTGTATGATAAGAACAAGAAGTTTTTGATGAAAGTAGAATGATCTAAGAATCGACTTTACAGTATTAGATTGCATATAGTAGTACCTATATGTCTCTTAGCAAACGTAGATGACCAAGCATGGTTATGGCATGCTAGATTAGGTCACCTGAACTTTGATGCAATAGATAAAATGACAAGGAAAGGTTTAGTGGATGGAATACCAAGAATAAAACATGCACGACAAATCTGTGATGCATGTTTATTAGGAAAACACATCAGAACACCATTTCCAAACCAAGCTAAATTCAGATCAAAGAACCCGTTAGACTTAGTATATGGAGATCTTTGTGGTCCAATAAGTCCAACAACACACTCCGGAAAAAAGCTCATCTTCTTATTAATAGATGACTGCACACGTTTCATGTGGGCTTACTTTCTAAACTCGAAAGATCAAGCGTTTAGCACATTCAAGGAATTTAGACACCAGATCGAATCAAAGTTAAAGTTGAAAATCAAGATGCTAAGAACTGATAGAGGAGGTGAATTTACATCACATGAATTCACCAAATACTGTAAGGAAAATAGAATTGAGAGACAATTGACAGCACCATACTCACCACAGCAGAATGGTGTAGTATAGAGGAGAAATAGAACAGTGTTATCAACGACTAGGAGTATGATGAAAGCGATGAAGTTACCCTTAACTTTTGGGGAAGCAAGAAGACACGCCATTTACATACTCAACAGGGTACCGTCAAAAGCCCTGGAAGATAAAACACCATATGAAGCCCTCTACAACAGAAAACCAAACCTAGAATACCTAAGAATATTCGGATGCACAGCTTATGCTAAGGTTACGATACCTCACTTGAAGAAGTTAGATGATAGAAGCATTCCAATGATTTACTTAGGAGTTGAAGAAGGATCAAAAGCATGTAGGCTGTATGATCCAGAGGAAAGAGAGAAACATGTTAGTAGCGATGTAAAGTTTATGGAAACAAAACCATGGGATTGGAATAATAATGAAGAGGATACGAGTACTGAAGATACGTTTTGGGCTAGCTTTGAAACAAGTGGAGTTGACAATAATAATCCTACACCAGTCAACATAGAAAACACCGATAACACGTATCAAGAACAAGAACCTATACCAGATCCACCCTCACCAATCACACCACCATCATACACTTACAACCCTAACTCAGAAGATGAAGAAAGAGCTACTATAAGCTCATTAGAGAGTTCATATCCTAGATTTGATCATAGAGCTATACAAGGTTTAAAGGATATTACGGAAATTTACCAAACTGCACGTGAAGTAGAAGCGCCGAGCTTATTCTTTACAGAAGAAGAACCCCGTAATTACAAGGAAGCATCAAAAGATGAGAAGTGGATTGAGGCCATGGAAATTGAATTAGATTCAATCAACAAAAATAACACATGGACCCTCACCACATTGCCCGAAAACCAGAAGGCAATAGGACTCAAATGGGTTTATAAAACCAAAAGAGATGCACAAGGAAGGATCATAAAGTATAAAGCAAGATTAGTAGCAAAAGGTTATGTACAAGAACAGGGAATAGACTTCGATGAAGTGTTTGCACCAGTTGCTAGGATAGAGACAGCTCGATTGATATTAGCGCTAGTAGCATATCATGGATGGCAAGTACACCACTTAGATGTAAAATCAGCATTTTTACAAGGAGAATTGAAGGAAGAAGTCTATGTTACACAACCTGAAGGTTTCATTCAACAAGGAAACCTAGGAAAAGTCTACAAGCTAACTAAATCTTTGTATGGCTTAAGACAAGCACCTAGAGCTTGGAACGTGAAGCTTGACCAAACATTAAAGTCATTAGACTTTAAGAAATGTAATCTCGAACAAGCAGTCTACAAAAAGAGAAGCAAGACTTCTACACTTATCGTCGGAGTATATGTAGATGATTTGATAATCACAGGCACTCCAAAGAAGGAAGTAGACTTGTTCAAATCCCAGATGAAAGATAAATTTGAAATGAGCGACTTATGGTTGCTAGCATATTACCTTGGGATAGAAGTTACACAGACAGGAGGAGAAATTACGATCAAGCAAACTGGATACATTAACAAGATCTTGAAAGAAACAACCATGACGGACAGTAATGACAAGAAGACACCGATGGATCCCGGCACTAAGTTGGTCAAGGAGAAAGATGGAAACCCAGTTGACGCAACTTATTACCGAAGCTTAATTGGAAGTCTCAGATACTTACTGCATATAAGACCAGATCTTAGTTACTCAGTCGGACTACTTAGCAGATTTATGCAAGACCCAAAGGATCATCACTGAAGGCGAGTGAAACAAGTAATCCGATACATCAAAGGAACAAAAGACCATGGAGTAATATACAAGAAAGACGGAAGCTGCAAGATTACAGGATACAGTGACAGTAGTTATGGAGTTAATACAGATCAAGGAAAGGAACTATGGAATAGTATTTTAATTTGGAGAGTCACCTATCACTTGGTGTACTCAGAAGCAACCGACAGTAGCGCTCTCATCCGACAGTAGCGCTCTCATCATGTGAATCAGAATTCATGGCGGCTACTGCAGCAGCATGTCAAGCCTTATGGCTAAAACGATTACTTAGTGAATTAACTGGATTAGAAGAAAAGAAGATAACGCTTTGAGTTGACAACATATCAGCTATACAACTCGTAAAGAACCCAGTATTTCACGGAAGAAGCAAGCATATAGACATTCGCTATCATTTCATTCGGGAATGTGTAGAGAATGGTCATATCAATGTGGAACACGTAAGTGGAGAACTTCAAAGAGCAGATATTTTAACTAACTAAAGCATTACCAAGACTCAAGTTCGTGACTATGCGACAAATGCTTGGAGTTCAAGACTTAGGACGAAGCAACGATCAAGATTAAGGAGGAGAATGTGAGGATGTAATCTCGATCTACTGCTCCATTCATCAAGACACAAACATGAAGGACCAAAGTTGCCTTTTGTAAACTTATTAACCGAATATAGCGGTTATGTTTTGGCAGTTACCACCGAATCATTGTGATGGTTGGTAACACCCATTCGAAACATATATATACATGTACATGTTACAGGATTTGATAGTTAGAACATATTGACAAGTTATCTTATTATTTGCAATTTCATTATATTTGTTTTACTCAATCAATTGGGACCAACACTATCTATGTGAAATTTTCTAGTTTAAGGATCTCTCATTCCATGAATAAGGTGTATGCTGTTTTATCTTATTTTCTTACAAATTTTGTCTATTCGTAAGTAGCAAGCAAAGTGCTTATGTTCAAGGGTCTGTCTGAGTATGGTTTATCATAAGTCATGATGTCATATGCTAGCTTTGAACCTTATTTAGGTTGGTTCTGGTAATGTACTTGAAGCTATTCTTGTTTTTTAGCCAGACATAGAGACTTTACAAAAATATTAGTCAACATATTTTGACAAATAAAAACTGAATCAACTCATTTATAATCAGATGGGCAAGTGTGATGCACAAAAACAACTGGCCTTGACATATACTTTAGGAAAAGTAAATTGACAAATTGTTCTCTTAGTATCTAACATAACGAATTAGAATGACCACAACATATGTGGTTTGGTGGTTTCTCGTCTGCGTGTGTGTATATATTTGAGTTAAGAGTGCGGGGACGAGGATGGTGTTGGTATCGAGACATTGATTACATGACGTTGGTGTTCCTCAACCTGGGCATCATTATTTAAAAACATAGTGGTTAGTAACTAAACCAATGAGATGTTTAATTAAGCATAACAAAAAGGATGATTTGTCGTTTCACAGAGTCGACCATTTGTAGGTAACTTTAGCAATTTTTGTACTTTCGGTGGCTTAGAGCCTTGGGTATAATAACGGCCCACAAGCGTTAACGTTTAACGTCTCGGCATTAAGGCCCGTTACCCACACCGTCTGCAGCGTTAAAGAGGGCACGTTAGCGTGCTAACACTGCGTTAGAGCCAAGTTTGAATTAAAAAAAAAAACCAGTGTACCACCCGTTTTCAAACGGCTAGTTTAAAATTAAAAAAAAAAAAAACATTTTTTTACCACTATAAATACCCAAATAAAACATCATTTTTTTCACACTTCCATAATTTAAATTCAAGTTTATATACTTCCTCTCACACTTCCATAATTCAAATTCAAGTTCATTCACAATAAATCTGAATCAAATTAATGAATTACCTCAGCAATGGTCAGACGTTGATGATGAAACTGACTTCGAATTTATGATGGCCGCGTACGAGTATCAGCAACAGTTGGAACAAGAAGCATCTCAACCTCGCTTAACTCGTACCCATATATATCATAAACGTGAGCTTGCAGAAGAACGTTTGCGTAACGACTATTTCATTGAAGGTTGTAAGTATTCGAACCGGAATTTTCGTAGAAGATTTCATGTGAGCCGGAAACTATTTATGCAAATAGTCGAAGGTATTGAATCTTATACTTCTGAAAATATTCCAGATCATTTTAACTTCTTTAGCCAATCACCCGATTGTACGGGTCGAATGAGTTTAAGTGTTTTTATGAAGTGTACGTCTGCCATACGCCAATTGGCGTACGACACCTCACCCGATGCGTTTGATGAATATTTGAAAATGGGTGAGCATACTTCGCGTGATTGTCTTGATAACTTTAACAAATGCGTTATTGATTTGTTTATGCCGGATTATTTAAGAAAACTAACATGGGCCGACATTCAAAATATTTATCAACGACATGAAGAGTGTCATGGTTTTTCGGGAATGCTTGGTAGCATTGATTGTATGCACTGGGAATGGAGAAATTGTCCGGTGGCTTGGCAAGGGCAATATGGTAAGGGTGATAAAAAATACCAAACAATTATGCTTGAAGTTGCTTCTCAAGATTTATAGATTTGGCATGCATTTTTTGGGGTGGCGGGGACGAATAACGATATAAATGTTTTAGAAAACTCTCCGTTATTCGACGACATTCTTGCTGACATTTCCCCAAGAGCCCCTTATATGGTCAATGGAACTAGGTATGAAGAGGGTTATTACTTGGCTAACGGAATTTACCCACAGTGGGCAACTTTCGTCAAATCCTTGTCGTCAACAACTGACGAAAAACATACTTATTTTAAAAGGAAACAAGAAAGTGCCCAAAAGGATGTTGAACGTGCTTTTGGTGTGCTTCAAGGACGTTGGGGTATACTACAACAACCAGCACGTCAAATGAAAATTGTCAAGATACGTAGAATCATGTATTCTTGCATTATTTTGCATAACATGATTTTAAAAGATTAAAAATTTGCATTATGTGACTATAACGAAATGTGGGTGGATCCGTCAGCACATATGAGGCAACAAAGATGGGTCGAAAGATGTGATACTCACCGTCGTAAGGCAAAAGAAATACGCGACCGAGAAACGCATAACCAACTTCAAATGGACCTTATGGAGCATGTTTGGCAGAACCCTCTTGAACGACAACAACAAGAGAGCGACGATGATGAATAAGTATTTTCTATGTTTCGTTATTTTTTTTCCGTTGTAATTTTTTTTAGTTATTTTATATTTTGTATTGTAATATGTTTAAGTTAAGGGTATGTTTGCTATATTTTTTTAATGAAGTGTTTATTTTAGTTTAGGGGTTGAATTTAAAAATATTTGAGTTAAGGTTTAACCTTGGGAGTGTTATGATAAGAAGTGGTTTTTTGTTAAGTTAAGGTGATATGTTAAAGCTGATGTGGCGCTAACGTGACAAATGTTAAAGTTTCACCTGAGGTTACTATACCCAAGGCTCTTATGCGGTTAATGCCATTAATTTATCACTATTATAAAAATATTGCAACTTAAGGTTAAGGCGAGCACATGGAGGTGAGATCAATGACAAACAAATCCAATGGTAGTGTTCAAACCCAAAAAGAACAAAGGAAGGGTAAAATTGTCATTCTTGTTCATATAATAAAAAAACCTACTTTCCACAATTTTTTTAAAAAACAACATATCTTTCAAACGGTAAATCTTCAAACTACATAAAATACACCATCGCGACGAGAATAAATCTTCTTTCTATAGATATGCACTTTTATGTACTTTCGACGAACTTTTTTTTTCAAAATTTCCGTCCAGAAGAATCACACGTGATTCGTAAAAAGATCACATGTGATTCTGTTTTTGTTGTGTTATTTTAAAAATCACGTGCGATTTTATAAATTACAAAATCACATGTGATTTTAGCCGCTCGCAATGTCGAGTCAGAAACACAGTTTAAAAAAATTAACATGTGGTTTTACAAGTCACATTCGATCTTTAGAGTAATAAATCACATGTGATCTTTAATTTCAAATTAACTAATTCCTTCATTTTATAAAACAAATTACTGAAATCACGTCTGATTATGCTATTTTGTTTTTTTTGCTTTGTTATGAAAAAATGTAAATTACGTGTGATTCAGTTTTATTCTAAAAATGAGTAAATCACATGTGATTCACTTTAAAAAAATAATTTAAGGTAAAATAATATGTGATTTGCAGTAAATCACATGTGATTTGTGGTAAATCACATAAGATTTGTGGTAAATCACAAATGCATTGATACTGATACAAACATGTAACTACTTACCCTAATGCCATGATCCTGTGACAAACAAAGACAAAAACATATAAAGTAATCATAAGCAATCAAAAAACCAAAAAAATGAAACCAGTCGCATCTAATCGATATTAAAAAGTCAAGAACTTTACATCTGTTTGATTGCTAAGGCGACATTAGTAAAACCACATTCCTACAGCTATTAATAATAAAGATATTAAAATTTCAATAAACCTCCAATCCATAAAGCACCCCAGCATACTTCTCCGGTCCACCTTTACGCAACCCCTTAATCTTCTGAAACGCATGCTAAGTCAACAAACTATCGGAACCCACCTGACGACATTTCCCAACTTTCCTATCCACATCCAAAAACATAACTAGAAAATCACAAAAGCATAACCTACTTCAGAGTCTTCGCCAATCTAATAACTTCTTTCTTTTTCTCTGAATAGGCTTAGACTCACCCTTCGGCTTATGCTTTTCTTCAACTTTTAAGCAAGACCTGCAGTTAGTCACATATAAATGTTGTTAGTAGCATGTCTTTTTAAGTGATCACTCAGTGTTATACTAGAAAATCACATGTGATTCAGTTGAAATCACATGTGATTTGTCCATAAACTTGTAGTGGAAAGTTCTTTATATAGTTGGTGGCATGTGGTTCTGTTTTTTTTGTTGTAATTCAGATATAAATCACATGTGATTTGTGTGTAAATCACATGTGATTCGTGTATGAATCACATGTGATTCACTTTAAAAAATAATTTGAGCTAAAATCACATATGATTTTAGGTAAATCACATGTGATTTTAGGCAAATCACATGTGATTTGAATATCAACCTGCGTAAAAGTACAACAAGCAAAACAATAAGCAATGCTAGTTGCAAATCACTTTTATCTCTTCTTTTTAAAATTCACCTTTATATAGTTGACCGAAAGTGAAAAAAGAGCGTAAACTCCTAAAAATGAAAAGTGTGAAAAGTGCATCCACATCTTAATAATCAATTTAATAAAAACCCATTTGGTAATATTTGTAGATCTGTGGACAGTCTATCCGAAAAAAAGGTCAATATTTGTATATCAAATTTCAATCTTAAAAAACCAATTAAACATCAAAAAGTAAAAAAGTCAAAGATAAAAACCTAATGAATAAAAAGTCAAATTTAACGGACCTGAAATTCAAATTAGCATTAATAATTAAAGTAGTGGCTTGATGAAAAAGTCATGAACATTAAAATAAAAAAAGGGTTATGAAATTAAAGGTACAAATTTAGCATTGATAAAATAATTGTAATATTAACCATTTCTTACACATTTCTATCTATTGGATCACCAAAACAAAAGCTAATTTTAATCCTCCATCACTATATATTAACGTGAAACAAACTTCTACATTATGCAAATAATATCGATATACCTACATTTCTACCTATTGGCTCATCGAAACAAAAGCTATTTCTAATTATCCATCACTACACAGTTACGCAAAACTAACTTCTACATTCCGCAAATATAAAATATAACATTTCTACTTGCTCATCAGTGTCGTTTAGTAAAACAACTTCTACATTACGCAAATATATCGACATAGCTACATTTCTACCTGGCTCCCTAAACGTTTATTACATCGATCACATTACGCATTTACGCAAATATAACGAAATATCGCTTAATTTCTACCTGGTTCATCAGTGGCGTAAAAACAATCGCAAAAATCATCATTTAGTCGGGTGAAGCTTTTCGATCTGTCTCGGCATTTAACACTTCCTTCTCCTGAACTCTACAACTCCTTATAATAAACCTCATCTAATCAAATTAAAAAACTTCAATTGAAAATATTTATAAATATAAAAAAATTAACTATTTATATATATAAAATGACCTTGAGGAGCAGCTCCGATTAGATCATTTGATGAAAATGAAACAACAATTGATGACGGATATCGACGACGATGATCCGATGACGGCAAATGACGTTTCCGGTGAAGACGTCCGGTGAAGAGGCTCCGGTGACAATGATCTAATTGAAAGGATAGAGAGCTAGGGTTTTGAATAGTTTTTCCCAAATTGAGAGAACGGAAATGAGTCACTGAGAGAGAGATGAGAGAGACGAGTGTGAGTGTGTGTACAGTGTGTTTAGGGGGTTAAGTAGAAAGTATGGAATGACTAAAATGCCCTTCAGTATATTTGTTCATTTGAATCTAAACCGTTAGATGAAAGAATGATGGATGGTTGAAATCTTTTTATTTGTTCTTTAGATAAATGTTGTTTCGTATTGAACTTTTCTCTTACTATTATTCGTAAAAATGGTGCTTACTTTTTTTTGTAAAAGGGTGTTTGTATATCAAATAAAGCTAAGTAAATTACAAGTTTCATCCATGTAGTTTAAACTTCTCTCTTTCGCCCTTAAACATCAATAATTACACTGGCCATCCTTGTAGATGTAATTTTATTTACAATATTTCAATAAAAAATAAAAATAAAATGATGATTATTTTACACACCGAACTTTTCTCATGTAGCAAGGGACTCATCCCCGCCCTGTTATCATTCATCTTCTTTTGCTTTAAAAAGTATCTTTGGGACCTCTCTTTTGGTAAAAGTACATCTTTTACTGTAAAACTCTGATACAATAATGAATGATAACTCATCTTTTTCAAAAACGTCTCTTTCGAGTCGTTTTACATTATCATGACTTTGTATCCATGAAGGAATACCTTAGCTCAAATTCATCTGCGATCTATAAAAATAGGGGTGTTACATACGACATGTTTATAATATACTACAAACCAAATTAAAAAATTGTTATAATTCAAAGTTGGTTAATGGTTGTTAGATAGATTTGAACATAAAATTAGCTTAAGGATAAAATAGATGCAGAATATTTCAGCATAACTTCTTAGTTCTTGAAGACAAATAGTCTTTACTTCAGCGTTGATGCGGTTCAAGTATTGAACCATAAGATCCAAAAAAGAAGTTCAGTTTAGTGAGGATGGCCATGCCTCACTAAACGATGTTTTGATCTCGTTGTTTAAAATACTGAGAAAAAATCTCAAGTATCTAGATGGTGAAAGGCGGAAAAAATCTACTTTATGTAAAAAGGATAAAGTAAGTTTTTTAGGAATCCACGCCTTCAAAAGTTGGTAAAAAGATACAATATTGTTAATCACTATTCCCTAAAGAAGTTACCTAGTGTAGCAACGTTTAATACAATCTCACCCACCCATTTGATAAACACGTGTAAAGTATGAAGACTTTGAAACTCAATTCTCTTCTATGTAAGAGATATTTGTAAAGGAGTAAATGCATCTCTTGCAATTAAGTTGATACACATTTAAGAGCATTTTCTCTTCGAATATAACTTTTCTAAGCCGTTGGACATTTAGCGAGTAAGAATAATAAACCATAACTTGGGTTTGTGTTTAAGTTAGGTACGAGATTATTTCAATTGTTATTCAACTATGATTCCTTGTCAAAGTTTTTTGATTCATTCAAATAAAAATTTTAAACATTGAAAACTTTGTGTGTTATTTTGTTTAGACTACTTTGCGTATTCTTGCTTTAAAATGGTTGAAACATTACACGTGTTACTCAATATCAACTACTTCGTAATATATTTCTTGATTCAACCAACTTAGGTCTTCCTTCATATCAATAAAAAAACGGGTTGTTTAATAGGTGGAGTTAAGATCAAATGAGAAATAAAATTAAAATGAGAAGGGTGAGAACAAACCACAACTACACATTTAGATGCACGTCAAAACATAGATGCATTTGCCCTTAAATTTCTTCCCCTCATTTAAAATGTGACTGAAATTTCTTCTCATTATTCTAATTTCAAATTTTCTCTTACTAAATGTCTTCTCAAATAGGTGACCATATGACACTCGTTAGTTGTTATTAACTAAGCTTCACTAACAACTTTTTTTTATTTTTTTTATTTTTTTTTACATATTAATCACAAATATAAATTACATTAATTATATGTAATTTTTAACCTAACAAGCTCAACAGTTACTGCATTCCATAGGTTTGTTTAATCGGTGCTTCAAGTCATTAGTTAGATGATTACATAAGGAAATCTTAAGCTCATTAAATTAAAAATAATAGTTAATTAAGAAAATTTATAAGCCTACCAAATGCGTATGTAATGCAATTTTTTAATATAAAAGGAAACTTTATGATAAATAAATGCATCATAACCAATGTCTTAAAAAGCACTTATTATAGAGAATCCCATAAACTATAGTATTAAACCATAATTATAATTTATATATACCAAAGAGAATTGATACTGCACACATATTTTGATGTTTGCACCACCATTTATGCATTACAATATTGTACTCTACAATATGTGAATGCATAAATGTAGTAGCAATCATCAAAAAGGTGGTGTAAGTATCACCTCCCATACCAAAAACATGTAATATCAGTTAGAAAGAAAACGAATTATCTTACTTACGGAAGGCCCGATATATGATAGGAAAGAAAAAAAATGTGTTGTTGGGCTAAGCTCATAAGCTGTTAAGTACCGAATGGATATATCTAGCTTTTTTCTTTTAAGGGACTGAATATGTAGTTTCTTAAACATTAGGGGAGCAAAGAAAAATTAATACATGCCTACCTATAAATAAATTTTAATGGGAGAAGACAAGGAACGATCTCTGTTTGCCGACATGGAGGGAGAAGAAGATAGATTGAGTTCGTTACCAGATTCTTTAATTGTTGAAATCATCTCGTGTTTACCAGGCACAAAAGAGGTCATTAGAACTGGTATTCTGTCTAAACAATGGAAACATCTTTGGACTCAAGTTCCTAATCTCAATTTTCAACATCTTAAGTTTAATGAAAACAAAGACAGTCAATCACTCATCGATTTCTTTTCGTATCTTGACAAAATCATAACTCAACGCAGTCACTTTAATCTCGTAAAATTCAAACTTAATACTCATTACGATGATAAGTTTGAATCCCATGTCAACAAGTCGATTCATTATGCTATTAGCTGTAATGTCCAACAGTTTTGGTTGTCGTTATATCGTGTGTATGAGAAAGAGGTTGAGGATGTGGATGAGAAAGGGCGTGCTTTATTTGAGATAAACTCTCAATCCTTTTTCATCAATTCATGTTTTACTCATCTATATGTGCAAGAATGCATGTTTAATCCAAGTGTTATCATTAGCTGGAAAAATCTTAAGAGTTTGCGTGTTGAATGGGGGAAATTAGATGAAGGATTGATCCAAAATATATTATCCGGTAGTCCTTTATTGGAAACTATAGTTATAAATTGTTGCCGTGGTTTAAGGCGGATTGATGTTACTTCAAAAAGTGTCAAAAACTTGGTATTCTGTGGACCATGCTTCGATATTGAACTTGAAGATGCAGGAAATATCATTGAAATCAATGCTCCTCATATTTTGACACTATATATCAGTTCTGAATTATCATGTAAGCCTATGTTGCTAAACATGTCTTCCTTAGTAAATGTTTATTTAGATTATAAGCCATGGGACTTGTCAAGAGAAGAGGAAGAAGATATGCTTACAAGATTTATTCAAAGCCTTCGCCATGTCAAAGAGCTTAAAATTGGGAAGGATTGTCTGAAGGTAAAACTTTGCCTACTGTTTATTTTCTTCTTTCTTTTTAGCCAATTTGTGTCTTTGTATAAAAAGTTGATCATTAGGTTTAGTTTAGTACTATTCGTCCCATAATAATTGTCTACTTTGACTTTTTTAAGTCTTTTTTATTTAACTTTGACCATACATATTTTTATTTATGTAATATAATACTTGATAAAAAATATATGAGTAGATTGGGTTTTAAATGTACTTTCATTTGGTATACTTTTCATCAAGTATTATATAACACAAATAAAAATGTTAATGGTCAAAGTTAAACAACAAAGACTAAAAAAAGTCATAGTGGACAATTATTATGGGACGGAGGGAGTAGTACCTTACCAATTGTTATTGGGTAAAAGCTATAAAATGACAACGACTTCTTAAAATGTACGACTTGAAAGACTTACTTTTTTATTCACATATACATCCACGTACTTTCAAATTTTGTTCCGACTTCACCCATATGACCGATTTATATTAATATAATATCATACTAGCCGGTACCCGCGCACAGTGCGGCGATAAGTATAGTTATATGTGTTTGCTTACCGGTTTAGTGAATTCGTTTCACAACACTTCGAATATATATATGTTAGTTGTAAGTGTTTGTTTCGTTACCGTAACTTTCCGTAGCTTTCCAGCGACATCATTATTCCCGCATATAGAACTACCCTGCAATCTCTACGCGTCAAAACACTACCCCAAAAGTATATGATTTGACGAATCAAGATTATATTGATTGAAATAAATGAAATAAAGGTTAAAGTTGTAAAAATTTAAATTGAAATAAAATAAACCCATTAAAAATATAAAAACTAAAAACTCATAAAAATATATCAAAATGGATGTTGAATTAAAGAGCATAAAATTTTAGAAAATATGGTGAAATTAGATTATAAAAAAAAATAGATAAAAAGATATTTCAATTTGAAAATAAAGATGAATTTTTAGTTGAGAAGACAAAATGTCATTTTATAATTGGAGTTATTTATCTTAATTTTTAGTGGTTAGGAGTTAGGTTTGGAGTTTGTTAGAAGTTAGGTTGGAGTTGTTAAGAAGTGACACATGTCACTCATGATGGAGCTCATTATCTTAAATTTTGGTTAGAAAAACTCTTTCTATAATTAGCAAGTAAAAAAGTCTGAATTTTTAAGCCTTCTAATTTTAGAAGGCCTAAATAATATTATTTTATTAGGTAAAAGCCATAAAATAACAACGTACTTTCTAAAATGTACCGACTTGAAACACTTACTTTTTTATTAACATGGGTAAAGTTGGAACAAAATTTGAAAATGCGTGGGTGTATATGTTAATAAAAAGTAAGTGTTTCAGTCGGACATTTTAAAGTACGTCGTTATTTTATAGCTTTTACCCATTGTTATTTAACAAACTTTCGCAAGCATATTTGGTTGAAAGTTTAACTAGGAGAATATTATCAAATAATCACCAGGGATGTATAGATTATCCTCTAGTAATTATGTTTTTTTTACAAGAACTTGTCTCATGCTTCGTAGAATATAATATGACGATTATGAATCTTTATAATCAATAATATTATTAATTTAAGGATTGACATATAACTTGCTATTGTGATTTAAGTCGCAATAACGAGTTTACCGAATGATGTCCAAGAGCACTCTGAAAATTGAAGTGACAAAATGCAGTTTATTTATTGTGATTTAAACCATACATGTACCTTGTAGATATAAATTAAAACCCTCCTTAGCATTCCTTAAACAAACGCAAGTGTGTGCTTTCTGGTCTTTGTTTAGGTGCTTGTACTTCCTTTATGGTGTTATTAGAACTCATTAAGGGAGTATCCATAAATTTCTTTCTTAGTTGTGTTTCTTTTTTCTTAAGTGGCATGATTAAGTTAATTGCTACTAGGATTTCATTCAAAAAAAAAAAAAAAAAAAAAAATTGTTACTAGGACTGCACCCATTCTTATTTTTATTTATTCCTTTTTCATTGCTATTTTTTGTTGGCAGGTGCTCTCTCGTTTGGAGGCTAAAGGTTTCACTGTTCCATCGAACATTATAAAGGATCCTGATCGTGATTCATATATAATAAGAGATTGGTACTATGCATCACTTGGTCATGCTAATTGGTGGTGACACTCGTTATGACTATTATGTCAGTTTATTGGTGCCACATTGAATTCATATCCAGGCTAGTTAGCATTAAGAATGCATAATATAAGGATTTAGTTACAAGTGATTTTGATTAGCAGTTTATGATCGTGAGGCTGGCATTTTGGCAATACGTTAAAATTTATGGCTCATGAGCTGTTTTACTATCTGTGAGCATGTAATCTCGATCTACTGCTCCATTCATCAAGACACAAACATGAAGGACCAAAGTTGCCTTTTGTAAACTTATTAACCGAATATAGCGGTTATGTTGGCAGTTACCACCAATCATTGTGATGGTTGGTAACACCCATTCAAAACATATATATACATGTACATGTTACAGGATTTGATAGTTAGAACATATTGACAAGTTATCTTATTATTTGCAATTTCATTATATTTGTTTTACTCAATCAATTGGGACCAACAATTGGCATCAAGAGCTTCCTGTATATACTCGGTACACAGTTACAACCATCACTCAAACACGAGAATCTTGTAACCAAAAACCGGAACCAATCCTTTTAACGAGTACCATCACAAAGCGAAACCATTTCTTGAACGAAAAAAAGAAGGAACCAGAAAAGAAGCATACGCTGAAACTTTGTTTCAGAAGAAGAAGA
Source organism: Chrysanthemum makinoi (assembly GCA_910596185.1). Lineage (NCBI taxonomy): Eukaryota > Viridiplantae > Streptophyta > Magnoliopsida > Asterales > Asteraceae > Chrysanthemum > Chrysanthemum makinoi. The sequence goes on along the minus strand of OU343223.1, from coordinate 26,884,679 downwards.
TAGAGATAGCAAGTATAATCAAAACATACGCTGCCTTGGATAATGAGACGCAAGGAAAGTAGTGCACAACCATACTTGTGTAGAAATTGCATACGACAAGGCACCAAACGACGTGGTGACTGATAGTTACGTTGGTTGATCTGAACGCAACAAGAACAAGACGAAGAGGAAACTTTGTTAACTTGTGGCTTTCAATCTACAACGAAACAGCTCTTTGTCGAGACAAGGTGGAGAAGAAAAGAAGACGCGTGAAAGAATAAGAAGAAAGACGTTGCTTGGATTGAAGAGAAGGGTATACCGAACTAGAAAACAATCGAAATTGTTTTTTGGAGTAACGCTCGCAATACAAAAAGGGACAACAACAGGAGCATTTTGATCACTTGCTCGCAAGGATACCGTCGGTATTTCTGTAGGCTGTTGTAGATAAGGTGTCGAATAAAGAAGAAGTGGTATTGTGGAACGCGGACAAGCAATGTTATTCTCAAATGGTCCAAAACTATACGTATAATCCATTTAGCGGGAATTCTAACCATGTTATTCTCTACAAACATATCCTAACACATAAGGCTCGAACTCGTGTTCGCCAGGCGGTTTTTGTCAGTTGACTTCCGATATCTTCTGCTTTTTCTGTTTTGTCCAAAGCTTAACCTGCATATTTTAAATAGTTTAAGGTTTTAGGTAATGAGAACTTCCAAGCATAGGGTATCAAAAGATCCTTTAAACCATTAGGGTTGAATGGTCATTTAACAATTAGGAACGATGGTGGATTTTGGGACCTAAAAAGATCTTGGCAGGTGTTGGGGTCCACCCCCTTTCATGTGTAATAGCACTTTAACTAGGTTAATGAGATCATTCCCACCGATCTTCACTTTTTGGAGAGGTTAATGAGATCATGTTGTTTATTTTGCTTGTGATAACAAGATTTGATCATGTTTGCTTACGACTTTGAATTTTGCGGTGTCTAGGGTATTAAGGGTTGGTGAAAACATGAGAATGGTATTAGTGTGTCTAGTTAAAGTGCTATTACACCATTTCCGAAAATTTCATTATGTTCTTACAATGATCTTCTAAAAGCTCACCAATTCTCTCTTATATTATCAAACAACAAAACTGACAAGTTAGCGGCGGTGACATGTGCTTCTCCGATGGTTTACGGTGAGAGGTACACGGTTTCTTGGTCAGTGATAAGGGACAGTTAAAGCCCATTCTGCTTACGGTTTGTTATGGTTACCTGATGATGAGTTGAATCTGGAAGGGTAGAAAGGTGGTGCAAAATGGTTTAGCTTGGTTGAGAGTTCATAAGTGTGTGTGTTTTTAGTGGTGTGTTTGGTGAGAAATCATGTGTGTGTGAGAGAAAGGTGGGCGGAGATTATAAGAAGATAGATGAAAGGTTTGTAATGATAGTGATGGCAGTGAAGTGGAGTTAATGAGGCACCCTCACAAACCATTTCATATCTCTCGCCACCATTATATCTCTATCATTACACACCATTTCATACATTTTCTTATCATCTCTGACCTCTCTCTCTAACACAAACTCATGGAGTTTCTCACCAAAAAACACACACTAAAAACACACAATAAAACACTCTCAAACCAAGCTAAACCCTTTTTCACCACCTTTCTACCCTTCAAGATTCAACCCTCATCATCAGGTAACCATAACAAACCGTAACAAGAAATGGGCGGTACACTTTCCTTGTATCTTGTTGGACCAAGAAACCGTTGTACTTCCTCGTCGTAAATCATCGGAAGAAGCACATGTCACGCCGGCTAACTCATTTTTGATAATATAAGAGAGAATTTGGTGAATTTTTTGGAAGATCATTGTAAGAAACAGAATGAAAATTGTCGGAAATGGTGTAATAGCACTTTAACTAGACACACTAACACCATTATCATGTTTTCACTAACCCTCAACCCTAGACACATTGTTCAAAAAGTCTTAAGCAAACATGATCAAATCTTTTGTATCACAAGCAGATGAAACAACATGATCTCATTAACATAGTTAAAGTGCTATTGCACATGAAAGGGGTGGACCCCAACACCTTGCCAAGATCTTGGTTTAGGTCCCAAAATCCACCATCCTACTCTCCTACCTAATTGTTAAAATGACCAATTCAACCCTAATGGTTTAAAGGGTCTTTTTGATAACCTATGCTTGATAGTTCTCATTACAAAAAACCGTGTTGCAAAACAAGGCTACAAGGCGATTAATCGCCGATTAGGTGCTGCAAGGCACCACCTACCCGATTTATGTAAATCGGTCAAACAAATCGGGCGGCCGGGTCAATGGTTGTCAATGACGGTTAATGGTGGTCAAACTTGTCGAAAACTTTCATATCTTGCCGAAAATACTTAAAACTACCCATAAAATTGTTTGAATAACTTATGGTCATTGTTTATATCTATTACAAGATGTTTCTCAAGAAAAATATTGCCGAAAATACATAAACTTGTCGAAAATACCTAAAACTTGTCGAAAATACCTAAAATTTGCCGAAAATACTAAAAATTGTCGGAAATGCCTCTGATTAATCACCGATTAATCCGCCTAGAACCAATTACCAAGCTACAGGGAGGGTCGACCGCCGACTACCGATTCGCGATTTTTGCAACATTGCCTAAAACCCTAAACTATTTAAAATACTCAATGACATATCTTACCTTGTGGTCTCGGATGTGGATCGCGTGTTTGCACTCCAGACTAACAGTAGACACTATATTCCTACAAGTATAAAAGCAAAGCACATATTAAAACTATATTCTTGAACGTTTTATGTTTCATTGATGCTTCTACTTTTTTATCATTTTAGGATATATATATAGTTATACAACGAGGGTTAATCTTCAACGAGGGTTATCTATTTCTAATTTCTCGAAAAGTTATTACAAAGTAATATAGTTAATGCTATATATCTTCTAACAATAAACAACCATAACTTGGATTATTAACATCAAATAACACAAGTATCACGACCCAGTACAATCTGTGAACCAATAAACCAATTACTGTTATCGTTTATTACTCTTTGTACACGTATTTGTGTAGCTACCTATAAACCAATAAACCAAAAGGATATATTAAATGTAAATGGTTATATATCCTTTTGGTACTAACGTGTATGTTTACATATCTAACTTTGTCATTACACTTGTGATAATAATTATTATACATTTATTTATTTTAAATTATATTAACCTTGTCATACTAATATTCTCATATGGTATGAAACAAAAACGAAACATCATTTTACAGGCCACTTTTTGAATCATCCTGGTACAATACCACCAAAAAAAAAAAAAGTCACGACCACATACAAGTATTCTCCCAAATGTACTGTCAAAGCTAAAGATTAAAACAAGAGGAGACCAAAGAAAGAAAACATTATGTCTAACCTTAGTCTTATGAATCAAAATCACAACCAAAAACTATGAATACAAGATAGAATCAAGAAGATCAAGAAGATAAAGAACTTAACTTGAATGTGTAAGATAGAAATCAAGTGGAGCAGCTATGCGTGCGTGTTTGGTGATGAAGATGAAGAGAAGAGAGCAGGAGAGCTTGGCGTGTTTGGTGGGTATATTTTTATCTCACTTGTGAAAAGCAGATCAGGTTAATAATTGAGGTGATTTTCACGATTAGTTTCGCCGGGGACATGCCCGGGGAAACGTTGTTTATCTTCTAGCAAGACTTTTAACGGGGACAGTCCCGGGGAAGGTATGGCGGGATAAAGTAAAAAGGTGGGAGGGAAAATAAAAAAATCGTAAAATTTTTTCCCGGGGACATATCCCCAGCAAAGGGTGTAATCAATATATTTATTAAAAAAAATATTTATTATTATTGTCAATAACTAAAATTAATAACACATCAATTGTGAACTACCATTATTCATTCTTTTTAGCTTCTTGGTGAACTACCATTGTTGTTACCTTGGAGGCCATGAATGCCCTCTGTTATACGATCAAATGTTGTACTCAGTAAACCACAAAATGTTTGGTGTTATGTTATACGTATCATGTTAAACGACCAACTATAGGTGTTATGGTATACGTATCATGTTAAACGACCAAATATAGGTGCTATGGTATACGTATCATGTTAAAATGGAGTATAGGTGCTATGGTATACGTATCGTTAAACGACCAACTATAGGTGCTATGGTATATTATATGTTACCACACAACCTATAGGTGCTATGGTATATGTATCATGTTAACGACCAACTATAGGTGCTATGGTATACGTATCATGTTAAGCGACCGAGTATAGGTGCTATGGTATACGATCATGTTAAGCGACCACCTATAGGTGCTATGGTATACGTATCATGTTAAACGACCACCTATAGGTGCTATGGTATCGTATCATGTTAAGCGCGCCGAGTATAGGTGCTATGGTATACGTATCATGTTAAACGCCAGAGTATATGTGCTATGGTATACGTATCATGTTAAACGACCAACTATAGGTGCTATAGTATACGTATCACTATAGTATCCGTATCATGTTAACTTGACGAGTATAGGTGCTATGGGTACGCTATGTCAAATGTCAGCGACCGAGTATTGGTGCTTATGGTATACGTATCATGTTTAACGACCAACTATAGGTGCTATGGTATACGTATCATGTTAAACGACCAACTAAAGGTGCTATGGTATACGATCGTATCATGTTACATGACGGTATAGGTGATATGGTATACGTATCATGTTAAACGACTGACTATAGGTGCTATGGTATACGTATCATGTTAAGCGACCGACTATAGGTGCTATGGTATACGTATCATGTTAAACGACCGAGTATAGGTGTTATGATATCGTTCATGTTAAGCGACGAGTATAGGTGGTATGGTATACGTATCATGTTAAACGACCAACTATAGGTGTTATGGTATACGTATCATGTTAAACGACCGAGTATAGGTGCTATGGTATAGATCATGTTAAACGACCAATTATAGGTGCTATGGTATACGTATCATGTTAAGCGACCAAGTATAGGTGCTATGGTATCGTATCATGTTAAGCGACCAACTATAAGAACCATATTCATCAACGGGTCTATGTTCTTATAAGAACCATATTCATCGTAAATTTATGACCCAAACGTATCAAGAACTCGAGTAAAGAGATATATCGACGATAAAACCAGTGACCACTCTTTTTCCGGCTTATAATCAGCCATTGTATTGTGACGTATGTTTCGTGAGAATTGACGATTGGGTTATTTATGTTATTCCAAGCATCGGGGTTTTATTTATGTATTAATAGTTGCAATATAGTGTATTTTTTTTAAAATATAATTTTTGCCGGGGACATGTCCCCGGGGAAAGGTTTTGCGGGAATTTTCCCGCGTACAATTAGCATGCTTTGGACTTTTGGTCAAAGTTTGGTGAACGTAAAATACACTTTCAGCGGGGAGTCGTCCTCGGAGAAAGATTGCGGTGAATTTTGACTATCCGGTCAAAATTCTGTTAACTTTTACCGGGGACATGTCCCCACGGAAAGTATGCGTTGAATTTTCCACAACAAGTCAGCGAATTCATGTGCCATGTCAGATTCAATTTTGTCGTTTAAGTAACTTAGCGGGGACTTGTGTCCCGGGGAAAGTCTCCTTCGCCGTCCATCCGATTGTTGTAGTGTTCGTAGAATATGACGATTATGAATCTTTATAATCAATAATATTATTAATTAACGATTGACATATAACTTGCTATTGTGATTTAAGTCGCTAAAACGAGTTTACCGAATGATGTCCAAGAGCAATCATAAAATTGAAGTGACAAAATGCAGTTTAATTATTGTGATTTAAACCATACATGTACCTTGTAGATATAAATTAAAACCCTCCTTAGCATTCCTTAAACAAACGCAAGTGTGTGCTTTCTGGTCTTTGTTTAGGTGCTTGTACTTCCTTTATGGTGTTATTAGAACTCATTAAGGGAGTATCCATAAATTTCTTTCTTACTGTTTTGTTTCTCTTTTCTTAAGTGGCATGATTAAGTTAATTGCTACTAGGATTTCATTCAAAAAAAAAAAAAAAAAAAAAAAAATTGTTACTAGGAGTGCACCCATTCTCATTTTTTATTTATTCCTTCTCATTGCTATTTTTTGTTGGAGGGTGCTCTCTCGTTTGGAGGCTAATGGTTTCACTGTTCCATCGAACATTATAAAGGATCCGGGTTGTGATTCATATATAATAAGAGATTGGTACTATGAATCACTTGGTCCTGCTAATTGGTGGTGACACTCGTTATGACTATTATGTCAGTTTATTGGTGCCACATTGAATTCATATCCAGGCTAGTTACTGCATTCCGAATGCATAATATAAAGGATTTAGTTACAAGTGATTTTGATTAGCAGATTATGATCAGTGAGGCTTGGCATTTTGGCAATACGTTAAAACATATGGCTCATGAGCTGTTTTACTATCTATGTGAAATTTTCTAGTTTAAGGATCTCTCATTCAGTGAATAAGGTGTATGCTGTTTTATCTTATTTTCTTACAAATTTTGTCCGTTCGTAAGTAGCAAGCAAAGTGCTTAGAGCATCTCCAATGCTAGCTTGGAGAATGACTTGATACTATTTGGAAAAGTCATTTACATTATTTTTTGCATTACATCAATGACTTGGTGAAAGACTTTTTACCCAAAGACTTGATAAACATCAAAGGTTGAAGCAAAGCTTTCATCTTCTAAAGCATAGTTTGATCTTAATGTTTATTATAAAACACTTGAAAAGCTTTTCATGATAACATTTTGCATTGGAGCAAATTCTAAAAATGACTTTTGATTTGTAAAGTACACTTACATATATTTATTGTGTTAAAAGATTCAAGTATTTTTATGACTTGATACATTGCTCATGCTCTTATGTTCAAGGGTCTGTCAGAGTATGGTTTATCATAAGTCAGGATGTCATATGAGCTTTGAACCTTGTTTAGGTTGGTTCTGTGATGTACTTGAAGTGGAAATCTATTCTTGTTTTTTAGCGAGAATAGAGGACTGCTTTACAAAAATATTAGTACTCAACATATGTTGACAAAAACAGTGAATCAACTCATTAATAATCAGATG
>OU343223.1:26785332-26877488 GCA_910596185.1 Chrysanthemum makinoi | reverse complement strand
TTTGATTTATAATTAAAATAAGATAAATTTTAAGTATTCCTTAAAGCAAGTGGGAGTATTATGTTAAGGTTTTAAATCTTATATGTTGTATAACATATAGGAAGTAACATTCCTTGTAAGCTAAATGTTAAGTCTTAGATTGGAATGAAACTTCACTTGTAAGATTTAAGAATTAAAACATATAAACTTGGAATATATGTTTATTGTTAATAAACATGTGCAGTAAAATAAATGATTCTAATAAAACATGATATATCATTTGGGAAATGGATAAATATTTTTTTGACAAGATAGAACATGAATGAAGTCTAAGTTTGACATGTGGATTCATCATGTACATCATGTTGTGTATTAAAATTGTTGTATCATTCTTGAATGATAGATGATTTGACAACATTGATATCTAACTAAAAGTTATTAGATAACTTGTGTAATGAATATTCTAATAGAATTATATCCTCAGCCTGAAATTGCTCCTAGATTCTATGGATGAACAATATGTCAATTGTTGTGCAAATTGTCATTAGCTTCAAACTTGAATGTTTGGAAAGCATCAAACATTACACAATAGATATTAAAGTTTACGGAGTTTTAATGAGCATATTGTTGTTTGTATACAATGATGCTGGTTTAATTGAGATGACACTCAATACTAGTTATGGTAGGATTTTATCCTTGTTAATGGCCATGTGAACAAGTTGTGCTATCTAAGAGCACAGTTGCATTATACATTAAAAGAATAAGAATACTTTAAACTTTAAAATGTTTGAAAGTTTAAATTGTCATAAATTGGTGATAGAGGATGTCACACACTTTATAAATTATTATGTGGATTGGTGAACGCACACATACAAGGACTTCACTAATTGAATTCTTAAAATAAGTATTCTCAAAATTACGATAGATCAAGTTGGTTGATTTATGCCTTGTCAACAAGTATGATTGTCATTACTTGAGGCATAATTCATCAACTGGAATTTTCATGCATTGATCTATTTAGTGTTTGGATAAGGGATGTTAAACAATTGTTATAATATAAATCAAATACTTGGTATGTTTGATTTTATAATATATTGTATCCTATATTCGCATGTTTAATCCGTGAATAAATTTATTTATTCTAAATCGTCCGTTGTCGATTAATGATATGGGAGTATCGTTAAATTAAGACAAATCTGAGAGATGTGGTAGAATATACTTGAAAGTATATTGATGAGAAAGCATACCAATTTCAGATGATATTCAATGAATTGAATATAGGACTTATCCCAACTACATGATTTTTCTTTATGGATAATGTTATTAAGTAAATCATGAATAGTTATCCTCGACTTGAGATACCGATAAGTGTCATGAATGTAGTGCACTTCGTGGAACAACTTAACGCTATAATGGAACGTAGTCATAAGGGTTGTTTCCTGTTGCAAAGTTCGGGTATTCTCGTAGTCAAGATAGAATTTGTTCCTTCAAATTTATTTGGAGTTTAATATCTGCTGGCCCCTCATAGGTTGACAAGATGTTTGTGGCCACACCAAAATCTCCCTAAATATGTTTAGAATATTTAGTAATCTTGCTCAATCACTTATAACGAGAAACAGGATGGTTGAATAAAGAATGACTTAATTTCATATCTTTATTTAACATGGTATTAGAAACAAAAGGATAATAATAATGAGAAATCATTAAAAGGTTTTCCAGAAGCCTTGCTCGAGTTGTACTAGAGGCATCGAAGTGTTGCTAGACGCTAACCGATGTGATCACCCTATTAAGATATGTCCAAGTGGGAGCTGTTGGTTTAATGGACAATAAGTTAATAGACGCGTGTTAGGATCGAACTCGAGACCACGGGATTGCACACTTTGCGTATGAGAATTAAAGTTAATAATTAAATGTAATAGTTATATTTATTTATTAATTAAACGAAATAACTATAACGGACGTTAAGTAATTAGTTGTAATGGACTAACGGTCGTTAAATATAATTGGGAAGGACTAAAGATAAAATTAGAGATCGAGAAGGTTCTAGAATCCCTTTTGGGAGTCTTAGGCCGATCGTCCTATGGGTTTCCATAACCCAATCCTTAGCTAACTTGGTCACCAAGTTACTTTGGGTATAAATACAAAACCAAGGGTGTTTGTAATTTATCTCTTGTACTCATTGGCTAAAACCTAAAATTGTTTTGTGTGTGTTTTTGCTACAAACCGATCGTACACTTCCCTTTGGGTGTCAATCACCATCTTTTCCAAACTCAAGTTATTTTGTTTGATTAAAACTAGTATTCCTATAATTCGGTATAGTACGTGTGTACAAGAAAGTGGTACTAACACATTATTGTTAGTATTCTTGGATTGAATTACAAAAATGTAAGGGGTAATTCACATAATCCTATAAACCCTAATTAGGGTTCATCAAATTGCTAGTTTTGTTGATTTGATTTTTGTTCGGCTAGAATCAAGAAAGGTACGCATATTCTTGTTTATGTTAATTAATTATTCATTAATCTTTCCTACGCTCCATGTGTACTTAATATTTATTATTTATATTTATGATTAGTCATGTTATATAATTCCAACAGTGGCATCATGAGTCATTGGTTTTAATGAGTAATTAATTACTAAACGCGTTAAAAACGAATAATTGTATGTTGTTTGATATGGTTAAACTATGGTTTTGGATTATTTTTATTTTTTTTGGGTCGATTTATTTTTTGGGGCGTACCCCATTAATTTTTTTTAGTCGACACTTTTAAAAATTTTTTAGGGTAGTGAAAATTGTTTGCTAACCTTATCGAAACCTAGAATTAATATATGTGTTACGTGATTAATTCATGAATAATTGTTATGTGACATGGGATTATTGATATGCGATCTCGGGGTTTGGATTTGGGGGGTGGTACTTCTACCGATTACTCTACTATTATCTAATCTAATTAACTAAGCTAAGGGGTAGTCTATGTCTATTGATGTGTGCCCGTATCATGATTAAAAATGTATTTACCTAGATACTATTACTCCCTAGTTATCTTTTATTGGTGGTTGAATTGTCACGTCCTTATTCTTAACGCGTTATGTCTTCTAAGGTCGTAGGGTATGATTTTCTGCCTAACTCTTTGAAAATACCTTAAGGTTATTGCCTACAAAATCTCTAGGATTCATAAACTAACACTAAGGTTATCTTTGGATATTTAGCCTACAATTACTCTAGGCGATTATAAACTAAGGTTCACAAAGATTACTCAAGCATTAAAAACAAAACGATGGCCTATTGAAATCCTAAGCCAATTACAATTAAGATAAGAGACAACCAATCAATATTCAATAACTAGGTTTCATAGATCTAAGCAAACACACAAGTAAATTAGCCGGACATGGTAAACATGCAAGCATACACACATACAATCGAAGACATAATGAAATCAATGAAGTAAATAACTTATCTTGATGTAAAATAGGGTATTAGAACCCTAAAATATTGTCTAAGATTGACCAAAATCGTTTTAGGTTTTTACTCCCAATGAACCGCCTCTAAAGTCCTGGAAAATTCATTACCACTGACACACGTTGTGTCTGTGAGCCGCCGCCGCGCCTTCACGCCGCTCTAAGTCCGATCTAGGCCGCTTTGGGGAGAATTCTTCGTGACGCCCTACTCTTCAAAGCCTGATGTCGTCAGGTACAAAATAGCAAATTTGCTCATGTGCTGTCACAAATATAGGGACGGCGTCGCTCTTTGTTTGTGACGTCGTCGGGTGCACTTTCAGCAGCTTGAGTGTCTTGATCTTGACTTTAGCCATTTTCTTCACATATTCACGCCTTTTCGTCCAAATAAGCATCATTCCAACATTTTGTGTGAAGTCCCAAACCTTGGATCTAGAACACTTAGCTTGTAAACGTGTAGTTGCCTTGGATGATTCCAAAACAACAATGAGAAACTTTGTTATAGATGCACACAAGTATGCGGAATCTACTTGAATGTACTTAGAAGATTAATGTAAACACAAATGTAACACCAACAACTTCAATATTATTGATTAATAATACAAGTACTCTTCTAGTACTAAGGTTTACAACCTTGAAGCTTTTCTTAAGACGGCTAGGGTATATGTATGCTTCTGACCTAGCTAGGATCTCCTTTATACACTAAGGAGATCCCTTACAGAGATAACTATGTATTAAATATATCATATCTTCTATTGGTATAGAAGATATGTTGTTACAAACCATACACGACATTCTTAATATAGAACAGTACAAACTTAACACTATCAAGACTAACTTTTGCATTGTCAGATTTAACTAGTTAATACTTTTCTAATATCACTATCAGATTTAACTTCAATACTATGAGTATTAATTCCAAATGTGAATTTCCCAACAATCCTCACCTAAGCTTCTATGATTGAGTTTCTGAATCACAAGTTTCTTTAGTCTTAGAGGATTCTTCCAAACTTCACTTTCTTCTGCTAGGTCTTCCAGCTTGGTCAAAGATCTTCAGCAGCAACTCCTTGGCCATTTCAATTGCATTCCCTATCCTTAGCCATGCATCTAGCATCTGTAGAAGAGTCCCAAGTGCAAGTGGATATGTTCTTTCAACCAACATGTATATGTCTGTTCCATTGCAAGTGGTAACCAGGTGCAGTCCACAGGAATCTAGCAATGTCCAACTAAGGGCTTCATCTCCAGGTTGAAACTTCCATTGCTCTCCTGTTGGTTCAGGTTCAAAGATGTTTTGGAGTTCATAGAGTAGCTCCAGGTCCTTGTCATTATCTGGATCTCTGTTCTTGAACCTGTCTTTGACTAACTCCCATAGCTTAAGTAGATCTTCCATGTTAATAAATGCAAACATATCCACTAAGTACAAATAAGAACTTGTCCTTCCACCAGCTCTGTGAATCCTCCAATGCCTTTTTCCATCTTCAGTGTAGATATCCCAGTTGATGATTGGATATCTAGTTTTAATGGTCTCTGAGTACAATGCTTCTTCAGGAGCTTCAATTAGCATCATCCTGTTAAGCTCCTCTTCAGTGAGTCCACCATCATCTTCATTAAAGGCTTTCGTCTTTTAGGAGCAATTGAGAAGCACCTTCTCCGTGATGGTCTTTTGTAGCTTCCAATGGGTTGTGACCTTTCAACAGATCATCAGTTGCATAGGTCCTGAAGTTGAGAAATCTTCTTTGAATTGTGCCGCAAGTCTTTGGAGAGTCTCCCAAGACAATTGATTCAAATTTCTCGGTGTTCTCCTATCTTCACCTGAATTCTTGATGTACTTGTAGAGATACATCTTTTGCTGACTCTTGTTAGGAGGCTTTGAATGCTTTTCAATCTCTCTTTGTTGCATGAACTGACTTTGTCTTCTAGCCAAGATTTCACTGAACAACTGAGCTGCTTCATTAGTGCTTGTGCTTTGATCTTGTTGCAGCTTCTGTTGCACTTCCTGAGTGGCTTCTACTTTGGCTCTCATATCATCCCATGTTTGCAAGTCTTCAACAATCTTAGCCATCTTTTGCTTTTATTTCCTTGCAGCTTCTTCCTGCAATTTTTCCTCATTCCATTGTGCTGTAAGCTTCCTTGTAGCCTCTTCATTTATCCTTTCTATTTCAGCCTTGGAAAGCTTTTTCTTCTTAGGTTCTTCTTCCAAAATACCATTGCCTTTGTCTTTAGGGTCAATATTTTGAGCTGAGGAGGTCGGTGATGCTAGAACACCTCCTTCTTGGATAAAAACTCCCTTTTCTTTAGGCTTGGATACTGCTGTCTTGGACTTCTTCCTTAGGTATAAAACTGGAGGCTTCTTGTTAGTGGGAGAAATGGGGACAGTTTTCTTCAAGCTTTGAAGTCCCAATACTGCATGTTTCTCTCTTTCCTCTTCATCACTGTCTCCTTTAGGCTTGGATACTGCTGTCTTAGGCTTCTTCCTTAGGTATAAAACTCGAGGCTTCTTGTAAGTGGGAGAGATGGGGACAGTTTTCTTCAAGCTTTGAAGTCCCAATACTGCATGTTTGTCTCTTTCCTCTTCATCACTGTCTCCATGTGGAGTGGTAGTGATGGTAGTGGCCTCTGTAGTTGTTACTTGTTGTAGATCACAGCCTACTTGAATGATAGGGCTTAATATCGATTATGGAACTGTGAGTACTAACCATAAGTACAAGAGTACTAACTACAACACTAACAAGACTAATCGATAGTATCATATCGCATGTAGGAGTACTAAGTACTTCTTCAAAGATAATAGTGACATGAACTTCCTCTTCTTTAGCAAAGGGTTGTGAAATGCTGCTGCACCACCTTGCCATTGACCAAATTCTTTTCTTCCTTGAATATCAGAACTCATCTCCTGTTTGGTAGAATCCTCTGTGGAAGTACTTGATATCCTGAACTTGGCCTTTCTTTTGTGAGATGCAGTGACTGGAGATGTTGAGGTAGGAGGCTTGGAGAGAAGCTTAACCTGATGCTCTAACTTTTTCATCTTTAGGAGCATCTTTGAATAAACTTTTGCAGCAGCTTTCCTATTCTCTTCCAAAGCAATCTCAAGCATGTTCACCTTTTGGCAAAGAAACATGTACAATTCCGTCATATTCTTTAGTGTCAAGTTGCCCTCACCACTTCTAGTTGTGTAACCTGCTGAGAGAGGTGGGTCATTGGGCAATTGAGATGCACTCTCAGGCCTAGCCAGAGAAGATACACCCCCCCCCCCCCTTTTAAGCCTTTGCCCGGGTCCACCCTGTGAGGATTGCTCACTAGGTGTTGGCATGGGTTGGGTCTTAGGTATGTTACCACTGTCCTCACCAGCCTTCTAAGTTGGTGAGTAGCAGCGACCCTAACCATTCTATCTCCTGCATCATCGAGATAGGCTCATCAGTTCGGTGTGAGGAGGAGAATGGGGTTGTGTTGTCCCATTCTCCTGTCTGGAATGCCTACTTGTTGATGATTGTTGTTGAGTAGGAGAATGATCACCATCTGTGGGTGTGTGTTGGGAGCCATTGTGTTTGATGGTCCTTCACCTTCTGCAAGTAGCATGTTAGGAAACAATGGCACTACAACCCCACTATATCCTACCACAGCCCGTAACGTATTGGAAAACACTTTGGCTGTGAGAAGTTTTGATGGATAAACATTTTTGTGTGGCTGCAAGTTTTGTTTCTAAAGATCCAAAAATATTTGAATAAACCTGGGATACATCAGAAACTTGGTTTTCCTAACAGCATCTTTAAGCATACCCTCAAAAATATAATTTAAAAAGTTGAATACCCTGCCTGTTGCAAGGCAGATCAAGGCTCTGATACCACTTGTGGAGTCCCAAACCTTGGATCTAGAACACTTAGCTTGTAAACGTGTAGCTGCCTTGGATGGTTCCAAAACAACAATGAGAAACTTTGTTGTAGATACACACAAGTATGCGGAATCTACTTGAATATACTTAGAAGATTAATGTAAACACAAATGTAACACCAATAGCTTCAATATTATTGATTAATAATACGAGTACTCTCCTAATACTAAGGTTTACAACCTTGAAGCTTTTCTTAAGACGGCTAGGGTATATGTATGCTTCTGACCTAGCTAGGATCTCCTTTTATACACTAAGGAGATCCCTTACAGAGATAACTATGTATTAAATATATCATATCTTCTATTGGTATAGAAGATATGCTGTTACAGACCATACACGACATTCTTAATATAGAACAGTACAAACTTAACACTATTAGTACTAACTTTTGCATTATCAGTACTAACTAGTTAATAATTTTCTAATATCACTATAAGTACTAACTTCAATACTATAAGTATTAACTCCAAATGTGAATTTCCCAACATTTTGCGTTCAAGAGACCTAAAAAGTGAAAAGGAACGAAATTAAGCAGTAACGGATATAAAAGTGGGTGATTAAGGGCTTAAATGACCCCTTAAAAGTGTATGTTTTAAATCCTTATCAAATATCCCTACACTTGGTATTTGCTTGTCCTCAAGCAAATGGGCTTTTGGCCAATCAATTTATAAGTTAGGGGGCATGAAGCATTGCTTTAGAACAAATCACAACAAGTATAAGCCCCGGAAAGTCATAACAAGCACGGAAATTATATAATAGCACCTCAAAAGTGGTGTTTGGATACTCTCATCTCTTGGGTGTATATGAAATATATCAAATGGAAATGGAAGATAAACACTCATTAACCGGTCCTAGTACATAGATTACCATAGGCTTGAGACTAGATCAAACCTCCGCCGCTTTGGCGTAAGCCCCTAGGAACAACTATCTAATATGTCTTTTAAAGGGTTGTAACATTAGGCTTACGGTAGGGAAAACAAAGGGTTTGTTTGGATAGGCGATTTAGTGGTGGCAAGTCAAAAAAATTTTACGTTACAAGCATGAGAAGCATAGCGTTGCTAAGCCAAGACTCGACTCTTTAAACTCTAGATAACTTTGAAACAAACAAACATAAATATAAAGATAGATGTAGGATGGTAGCCCGTATGTTTTTTTTTTTTTTCATTTTTTCATTTTTTTAACACTCTTTTTGTTTTTTTGTTTTTTTTTTTCATACACTTTTACTCTACCATCCTTTACGATAACATCTAAATATAAGGGTTTTATAGGCACATCCCTACACTTGAGTTTTTATTACTCTAACACTAATTTGACCCAAATTGAAAAGATCAAAACACTTGGAGTATATTATTACGTAAATAAATGGAATTTGAATTTAACGTTCTTTCCCATCACTCCATAAAATTCAAATTTACCCATGAGTCCCAATCGTCCCGAAACTGTATATAAAAGATATGACTCGACTTAGCAACTTATGCAAGTAACTAGATAATTGAACTAAGAGTTTAGTATGATAACAATAATGCACTAAAAGTGAGTGCATACAAGGTAGGCTAAGGCGATTTGGGTGTACATTTGGGGGTGGATTATAAACAATGCTCTTCATTGATATTCTGGAAAACCGAAACATCACGAGAACCGCGAAAAGGATAGGCTCTGAGGGTTAACTAGGGGTATCGTGTACTAAAGATGAGTACAACGCAAGGGTGTGGGGAATTACTCAACCGATGTGGAAGAAGTAATTATAATATGGGTATCAAACAAGGGTTATCCTAGTGCCTCTTATCATTTAGTTATTCCTAACTACACAAGTGTAGTCTCACTAGCGATCTCGGGATGCATCACAAAACAAGTTCTAGAATCTATTATACTACCGGTACACTCTCGAAGCATTAAAGGTGAATTCTTTAATTCCTACAAATCTAGGGGCGAACCTCACATTTTTAGGGTGGAATTTAAGCTGTAAAGGGTTTTGTGCTAGTCATATAACTTCCTATCCATGAGACGCTTTATTAAGACTAATGGCCCACTCCTACAAGTCATGAAAAAATTTAAATTTGGTGCCAAAATTACCCTAACTGATATTTCTCATGGTTTATTACACAAATAAAATAGGACAAGACAAATAGTCAAGGATAAGCATAGTTTCAAAGTTCCCGTTTTATTCTCCCTCCCTACACTTAAACTGAACATTGTCCCCAATGTTCCCCGAAAGTATCAAAGTTATGATAATGGAAGGTAATTAAAAGAGAAAGAAACTAATACTCCCCTGATTAGCTCGGTAGGATCCGTGTGAAGTAGTGGTTAAATTCTTCTCCAAGAAGAATGTATGCGTGAAAATCTCCATCCAATCTTATGTTTCTTCTTCTTGATAAATAAAACCTACTTTAAGAAAAGCACGAAACCTTCACGTAAAATCGGCGGTAAAACTATATATGACTCTACTAAACTAGGATATAATGCTTGTGGAATGGATGTTTGTAGATTTTCTGGTAAATTAAGACCTGAGAAATTCCAAAAATTTATAAGTAGCATAGAAAACGAGAGAAAGTTAGATAAGTCTTTCTGCCATCCTCGACATCACAAGTTGTAACCTCGATGCCGTCAGGTTATCCCGACGTGAAACCTGGCTGCAAGCGTTTAGAAAAATTTTGGAAAAATTACACCTTTAAAATCTGGAAATATTTCTGCAAAACATCCATTATGACTCGTGTTAGATATTGGATTTCATAGACACATCATAACATATCAAATGGGTCAAATTGTTTAGAGGTTTTAGAGAGAGAAAGTGGGAGCCTTTCTAGAGAGAGAAAGTGAAAGAAAACATAGAAGGTTAGATTAAGATGAATGAGAAAGGTCCAACCCTCTACCTTGGGAGGTAGAGGGTATTTATAGTTACAAACTAAACGTCCTCCTTCGGACTGTGGATCAGGTATACAGTGGGTAAAGACCCGTCCGTCCTCTACGGTGTTGCACTAAACTAAATAACTAGCTAAATAACTAGTAAATAACGTAGTGTCTACGAGCTAACTTATGCTAGATTATATATGGGGTGACCGACACTTCACTATGGAATTTCTAATTCCTAACAATCTCCCCCTAAGGGAGGTCACCCCATGTTTTACATTTCGAATCCTAGCATTCTATACTTGACTTTGTTCTTGAGCTCGAGACTTCATTCTTCAATTCGCAATCTTTGTGCTTTAGCGTGATACTTCAAAGTCCGCATAGTTTTGTACTTTCAATGGAGGCCTTTAACTGATCCACATCTTTGATGATCTTCGAGCTTTCTTTGAGATCATCACCACAGAAATCTCTGGATCATCCATAGTTGTGTTGCCTTCATGTGATGTTGTGACTTTTGATCGACATGCTCACACTTTCGGATCATGACATCTTTCCATCGAGTAGAAGCTTTCTCGGCTCATGATATTTGCAGCAGAGCGGAAACATAGTATAAAAATATCGAGCCGTTCTCAGATATGCACAAGTCATGATTTCTTCTATTAAGTGTGGATGCTGTGAGCATGCGGCTTTGGATTGACTCCTCAATTCTCGATCACTGCAACCGTCCAAATGTACCTGCAAACAACACTTAGCAATAAAACACACGAAAGTGTCTTTGATCACTTTCGTTGAATTGAGGTACACGCCCACGGTTCCCCGTTGATCAGACAAATACGCCTCGTGATCGGTAGGATTCCTAAGAATCTCCTTGACAGGTTTCACAACTGCTCTAGCCGTTCAAACCGAACGTCTCAAAGAAGACAACATGGAGTGAGTGAACCAGGAATTGAGATTCACTGATTGATGAAAAATGATTTGAAAAACAATCGCGTATTGCTTGAAGAAAGAGTTTTGCAATACGATGAAGGTTTTATGAGAAAGATCAATTTTCAATCAAAAATACTTTTTGTATTTGAAAAGAGTACACACTCTATGTACCTGCGAAAAGAAGATTTGCACATCGAACGGTTTTTCCAAAAGTACTTTTTCAATCAGAGACACTTTTTGTGTTCAAAAACATAAGTACACATTCGACGTGCTAAAGAAAAGAAGATTTCCACATCGAACGGTTTTTCCAAAAGTATTCGTCAATTCATTTCCTGGACCAAGGTTGATTCAAGAATGAATCGCCCTATCGTTTCTATCTAGTTGTCACAAGCTTGATCTTTAGAAAAGGTCTCACATGTCACCCACCAAGAGCTTGTTTGATGTTGGCTCTAGAAGGATTTACATCTTCATTGTGAATATTTAACATATCACTCGGATGTTCTGGCAATACCACAAGGATAATGCGTAGGACTCTTAATATATTCTTACTTTCCACATTGTGTGAAACAGCAAGTCTTCAAGAATTTGGTTCCTATGCCGGAGACTAAGGAGAGGGTCTCCTTCTTCAATATCAACAATCTCTAAGAGACAGTCGATAGATTATGTCGGTTCCCCGTGAGAATGAAACAAGCCCTTTTAAGAGGAACTTGATTAGCTTGGGAAGTTAGGTGCAGTGCGTCACTGGGTCCATGACGTCTTGTCTTCAATACCCAGTTACCTTGGTAACAACCAGTAGCATATGTATTGAACCCGGTTTCTGCTCTAAGGTTGAATTATTGGAGGGCTATTTCTTTTCACCCTTTTACATTCCAATTTTTTCATTCTTCTCACTTCTTCCGCTTACCGAGACTTCATAACTAGAACCTGGGTTTATTCCAGATTAGCTCGTCTCACCGACTCTTCCCATTTCTTATTTTCTCCTTTTTTCATCATACCTAAGGACTCTACACTATCTAGTGGATTATCCTGGGTAGATCCCTCCCGTTCGCGGATCGTGGGAACAAATACCTAACCATCCTTATAACACCATGCATAAAGTAAATTGGTCGGTCTTTTGGTATTTTTCTTTTCTTCTTGAAATCAATTGAAAAATCATTTGGAAAAACAATCAAGGTACTTGTGATACGAGATCAAAGCATTTTGTACCTTAATAGTTTTGATCATTTAGAAAACCTCCCCCTCAACATGTGTATATGATTTCTAAATTGTTTAGCACATGGAGGCAAGAGGACTTTGAAATATTTTCTTTGATCACTATTTTCATAGAAAACGCCATTTGATTTTCTTGGTAAATTCTCCCCCTCAATATGTGCATAGGATATTCGAAATAGTTTTATCACATAGAGGAAAGAGTTCTTTTGAAACACATTCACGATCACATTTGTCATTAAGAAACCATTCGCTCCCCCTCAATATGTGCATTGATAACCGAAAGAGTTTAGCACATATTAAAGAGAACTAGAACTTTTGAATCAAATAGATCATCCTTTATCAAATTTCATTATTAAATCACAAATTCTCCCCCGATCAAAAATATCAAACCCTTTGAGATTTTGGATCCCAAGTGATTTAATACGGTTTAGAAAACATGGGAGAATATGTGGCCAGGTTTAAATACTCATCTCGTTTTTGGATAAATCCTCCTCCTCAACATGTGCATTGTGTATTTGAAATCGTTTGGCACATGGAGGCAGGAGTGCCTATAAAGGACTAAAACCCATTCCATTAAAACAGATTTGAGATTTAAATCACGATCTCTCCCCCGATCAAAAAGTTCAAACCTTTTGAGATTTGTGATCCCAATTGATTTAAATCATTTAAAAAATTTTGGGAAAGACGTGGCAAAATTTAATTTTGAAAAATGACTGATAAGGAACCGTTTAAGACATTAAAGATTGTTAGTGTCAGGTATGATTGTTTTAAGAGGTCTTTAAGTAAAATAAAACAATTTCACAATCAAACAAGAACAGAAAAAAATTTCATTTTGAAAGATCTTGATTCTAAAGAAAAATCATACCATGACATAACATTAAATCTTTAGATCACCACATTAATTCGTACAAACGGACTTTTTGTGAAGAAATATCGTTTGAAAATATTTTATTTTAAATCACTCTCTCCCTCAATCGATGACCGTAGTCGATGATTGAGTGACTTAAGTTTTGATAAAATGAAGTCCGGTGATTTTCAAAATTAAGTCCAGTTTATTTTCAAAACAATATTTTTCCATTTATCAAAACAATATTATTAAAAAATTGTTTTTAAACAAATGTTATCATCCACTACTTGTCCTGCACAAAGATACGTTAGGTGGTTGAGCTGCATCTGTTGATATTGTTGTTGTAGGGCTTGGAACAAAAGCCGTCTGCTAATACAGTGAGACTTCTTACGTTGCATTTTAATGCCAACTAAGGTCAAATTAAGCTCCGTTTCTTCAATCACTTAGAAGAAAACCATCTGCTGATGCAGTGAGACCTCTTACGTTGCATTTTTCCATGCCAACACTCCATAGAAGTCCAATTAAGCTCCGTTTCTTCATTTGTCAACCCAAGATATATTTACCCTTTCCTTTCGGCATCCAATCATCTTCAATTTTGGGATCCGGATCGGGAACATTCTTATATACCGATATACCTGCATACGTTTAGGACACAAAACAGATATATGGTGATCGACATCACCCAAACAGCAATCGACTAATAACAGTCAATTCAACATATCAATCATATCATATAAAGGCATGGGAATTATGTGTTCATCAAACTCTAATCATCTAATCCTAACAATCATATCCTAAATTCCTAGTCCTTCGACATAGGCAAATATCATTTTTAATTAAGCACGTAGGATAATTAAGAAAGTCTGTTAGATGATATAAATTTGAAAACATTCTCCCCCTTAATCAATGACTCTTTCTATGAAAAGTTTAAAAGCGCTGAAGTCATTGATTGAGTTTTCAATATTTACGAAAACTCTGAAACTGAATGATTTAATAGCAACTCATTTTCCTTCATTTTGTTAAAACAAATATTTTTCTGAAGAATTTTAGAAAGAAAAATATTTGAGTAGGAACAGCGGTCCTTCGACATACTTTCCTCGTTTCGTTTTTAGGATAAGTGCACGAAATATTTGAAAATCGTTTAAGCGTATCACTTTCCTTCCTTGAAGAACGGGTTGCTATCTGAAATAATAGCAAGCCATTTTTTGAAGCGCGGGTTACAGTCTGAAATAACTGTAAGCCATATTTTTAGACATGTTTTGGAAAAAGAATATTTACACCTCCTGCTCGAACTTCATCTATGGTCCCGTGCCATTATTGAATGACATTTCTAAGACCGCAGATGTTATCGATACCAGAAGACATGTCTTGTAAAACATATTTTTGGTATTTTTTGAAATTTTAATATTTTTCTATTTTCTTTTAGTTGGTTTTATATTTTTGTATTTTGTTTTTGATAAAATATGTACAAAGAAGATAATTTAGTTTAAGAGAATGATGAAATGAGTACCGAGATAAGGATATCGCTCAGCACGTTGTAGAAGAAGGAAATCAACATCTCTTAAACTTTCACCACCAAAGCATTCGAAGCTTCTAAGAAAATCGTCTGAACATGAGCCTTCTAAATCTGAATCTTTGGTAGCTTCCCCCCAAACCGACAAACATCGAATAAAGACCATTTCCCCAAGAAGTAGAATTGAAGACAAAACGGTCTCATTGAATGAAGCTCAACACCCCAAAGAAGACGAGAACACCGAAGCAACAAGATAAAACATGGATCATCGCTGCGGTTATCAAACCCGGAATATATGATTATTTTCATGATCACATGAACTTGTTGTGCATCCCCGATGTACACATTACTCTTCGAGATTAAGCAGTTGTCTATTCAAGGGAACAATATAACAACATCTTCATTTTACCAAGTGCATTCCAGATATCTTCCATATAACCAATCAGCCCATTATGTACACAAGTACCCAACCAGAGTAGAAACAACGACATCACAGTAACTTTATCATCGGAATCATCATTACATATCTCTCCCCTGATGGTTATGACCTCATCGGAATCATCATTACATTGTGTACATGAAACACTAACCGGAAGCACTTTATCATAAGTCATATAGAAGATGTCGATAAGCAATATCATCTCACGTTCCAAATATTCTTCTCATATTTCCTTCTACTGAGGGCTGAGTTAACACATACCACAAGTATCCAGAGACCACTTCCTCCTAAATGGTTGGAGTAATACATCCTTCCCCCAAATAGTTAGAATAATATATCCTTCCCCCAAATAGTTGGAATAACACACCAAAGGCTATGAGTAAACACTGAGTTTCTCTACGGTTATGACATTTGTCTTTCTCGGGATTACTTCAATAGAGAAGAAGTATTAGGTTCATCACGTACTCTTGTGTGTTTAGATGTATGTCTCCTTTCCCCTTGCTTGATACCTCGAATCGCAAACACATTATACATACCAAATATTCTTGAAATAGAGAAGAACAAAAATTAGCTCAAGTGAATCTTGTGAGAATCAACAGCTATAGAAACTCTCTCTGACTATCTTTATCAACCCATTCGTAGACAATTTGAAGTGACCACTGATGAAGAAAAACCCGATATACCAAACTTGAAACTGGTAGAATTCCCGCATTTGCATCTTAAGCTTGAACTAATGTTGGAAGAATGTTCTCAAGAATTTATGCTTCAAGCAAATCTCTAAGTACTCAATACTCAACCAAAGTATGAGACATTAACATGTTTTGCGATTATCCACAACGACATTTGTGTGTGTCACTGAGTAAAACTATGTAACTCCTTAAAGTGATAGTTAACCAGGTCTTCAATCATCCATCCCGACAACTGGTAACTAGATAAACCAAGTCTTCAACTTAAAATTCTTAGACCCAAGCAAGTTATCAAATAAGAACACGCCTTTGTGAACATCAACTTCAACCGCAAATAAGTGATAAAAGAGTAACTTCGAAGTAATCAACTTGTGTCAAATGTCCAACACGTGAATAAACATACAATCGGATGTACGTTGACCCACTGAATGAACCGAGCAAATGATTCCTCAATATCAATGCATTCTTCCTTAAGGTATACATGTAGAAACTGACGGAAGATTCACCAATAATGTTTTTAAGCGGATGAGGAAGTCATTTTCCTTAATGTTCATGTGGTTGATTTACAGAGTGACATTTAGGAAAGAACACTGAAACAATGATCCGTGAAGATTTGGCAAAGGAATACCAAAGAGCGGATCACTATTCATGAGTGCAACTGCAATGATAGTCATTAACAACGTTTGAATAATAATGGAGACTAGGCTTGAGTAGTCTCTGACCATTATACAAGCATCCATCAATATGTAGATCCACTTCCCCCTCAAAAATTGCATCCGAAGTTGCCATTTTTGATTTGAACAAGTGAATAAGAGTAAACTCCAATGAATGTAGATCCACTTGATGACAAAACGAACATGGAGAAAGGCATGAAGCTCGAAGATGGAGAATGTAGATGAGAATGGCCATTCATGATAGAATTTCTTTAGTGAAGATTGCTGCATGTAAGAGAAAGTACACTTTTCTTTGAAGAACGTGGCCGAAGTGTTATCTACGACGCCATAATGATGAAGTACGAGGCCGAATGATGAACAGACGTCATAGCCAAGTGAATATCAAGATTGAGTTACTTGAACCCGTGAGTTATGAGATATCAATCCATTTTTAATCCATACTTTAAGCCACCCATGTAGTGAAGAATCGGTATTCAAACTGAGTAAGGACTATCTACACTAATATTACAAACTTGATTGCATATATTTTGGTTAGTGACATTAGTATCCAAACCCTTTGGGGTTTCATAGTTAACCTTGATTTTGTCATCGGTAAACAGCTTTCCTGTAGGTATCCACCTAAGTCCAGCATCCTTAAACATTCTACCAGATGGTATCCACTTATGGCAAGGTTTAGGATTGTTGGGCTTCTTATGCATAGTGAAAGATTTATCCTTATTCCTAGTTTCCACAGATTTAGCAGTTGGTATCCATCTAGGCGAAGATTCTGGTTTGTTTTGCTTCGTATGCACAGAAGATGACTTAGTGAAAATCCTAGACTTAACAGGTTGAACCTTTGTATGAGCATTAACTTTCTTTAGGGATTTCGAAAATCAATTATCATGATTTGCCTTAAAGATGCATTTCAGGCAATTTGAGCAAACAGCTTGTTTGGATTTAGAAAATGATCTAGAGTTCTTAGAGTGATCTGCTATTGGAGTAGCTTTATTCGAACCGCAACTACTCTTAGGTACAAACCAATCCCTAGTCTTTAGTAGAGTGTTCCTAGGTAATGGTTTAGAACTACTAGCAGTGCCTTGAGATCTCGCAGAATTCATCGCCCTAGGTCTAGCACCTAAAATTCCATATTTTTGAATCTGTGCCTTTTTCCTAGCTTCTTCTAGATCATAGTTCTTGAACAATTCATTCATATCATGTGAATTCTTAGGAAAATAAGGTGAAGTGACTGGTTTTGACAAAACTTGTTTCACATCAAATTGGGAGGCAAACCGTGTTTTTGAAAATTTTGTTCTTTCGGATATATACGCAGAGGGTCGCTTAACAAAGCACCAGGTTTCTAATGGGATCAGAAACTGGTTTCCCCAAGGTTGATGGTTTTGTAAACTTAGTGTTCACACTTTTCCCTAAAGTTTTTCTAAGCTCATTCTTTAAAGCAACTATCGCAAAACTCTTATCCTGAAGTTGAGCTTTGAGTTCATCAATTTTTGCTATCAAAGATATTGTATGTTCCACGGACTTAGTTCTAGTTTCATTGACAGAGTCACTTAGTTCTATGTGATGCTTTCTCAAAGACTCATTTTCCTTTAGTAATTTGGCCACACAAACCGCTAATTCATCATTTCTCATTTGAATATTATCAATAGCATTAACATCAGAATTAATTGTAACCAAATTACTTTTTACATGCATACCAGAAATATGTTTCTTCAAATTGTTGATAGTTGACTCTTTGTCTTGAATCTAAGCTTTCAAAGTGTTAATTTCAAAAAGTTCACGGAATTCAGGAAGTTCCGGATTTTTACATGGTTTGTTAAGTTGAAAACTTTCTTCTTTACTCTGTATCGCAATTTCAAGTGAAATGCAATATTTTTCAAGTTTTGAGAATTTGTTTGAAAGTTCATCAAAAGCCTTTTTATCAATCATATCATTTGTTTTGAAATTATTAGACTCAGCCTCAACCAAGGAACATTTATCGAATCATGTTCAGATAAGATCAGTGTGTTTAGGTACATTAGCGAAGCACTATGTTGAAGCTAAGGGTACCTCATCACATGACACCTGCTCAATTTTCGGTCTGATATCGCATCAACATCATGTGTAACAAGAGTCACTGGACCGCTGTTCCGTGTCAAGCTTATCTATCTCTAAGCCTCTGTATTCAGTGTCAACTGATCCATCATCCGGTGCTTTACCCGACTCATCACAATTTGTTGTCTCCGACATTCTGATTCAAGAACACCCGATTATTCAACGTGACATTACCCAACTTATCACAACAATCTCAACCGCACTGACACTTATCCACTTTTTCATCTGTTCAGTAACTTCCTCAATATACTTCTCCACATTATCCATGAGATGGATAAGTGTCTCTGTGAACGCGCTAATTTCCATTCCAGTGTGTCTTCTGAAGGACATTTCATTCATGTCTTGATCATAATCTGATGTGAATTCCCTTCTAATGAATGACTGAAAGTGTTTGTAGATCACTTGAAATGCAGACTGAACTATCCTTATGAACCTTCTCTTTGTCAAGTTGTAGCTCCAATTGCTCTAGGTTTGACAAAAAGTTCCTGAATGTGGATAAGTCCTGATGGAAGAGGGCAATACATGTTCGTTCCATTGATGTGGGTAGAAGTAACATGAGGTGAGAGTGAAGTTGTTGATAAGGTTCAATGATGCTTACCTTTTGCATAGCATGTAGCCTGAACAGATGCAAATCTTTCTCACTGGACTCGGAGCATGAGGAACTCAAATCATCATTGATTGATTCCATCATCTGTAACCGTTCAGTATAGCTAATATTCTCATGGTTGTCTACAGCATCATACAGCTTTGAGTACTTCAAATCACCGAATCGAGTGTAAGACATGATGTTGATGAATCCATGAGATTTTACAAGTCTATGATTTAAACCGAGAAATAGAATCTTTTGCGGGATTTTACTAAAATCAAGACCAAACCGTTAAGCAATGACTAATGGAACGTGTTAAGATGACTGATGGATTGTCACAATGATAGACAATTGTGTGTTAGGACTCATGAGTGTTTGTAGGATTAGCAGAGATGTTGTTTGGTTGAGATTTGGATTGGTTTATGCTCGTTTTTACGGAGAAATTTAGGTCTAAAACCACAAAAACCTCAACAACTTCTGTTCGGATCAGATTTAGGCCTCAAAGTTTGACCCTTAGTTCATTCGGCGTGCCATTCTCCTCGTTCTCACGGTCGTTGTGATGGGTAGAACGCTGAAAACGGAGTTACGGTTCAAAAGTTATGGCCGTTTGAAGTTTTGTCGAGAAAAGTCAACAAGTCGCTAGTAAGACAAGTCGCTAGAGTCACCAAGTCGCTAAGTAACAACTCGCTAAAGGCTCAAGTCGCTAAGAAATCTTGACCCAAGTCGCTAAGACCGAAGTCGCTAGATACAAGTCCCTAAAGCACCAAGTCGCTACACAGTCAAGTCGCTAAAGAGCAACTCGCTAAGGTCCAAGTCGCTAACAATTTGCACTACAACTGGCTAACAATTTAAAGGAAACAAGTCGCTAACCTCACGAGTCGCTGGCCGTAGTGGAGAATCAACTTGTACTATTTATAGGCTTGTCTCAATAGACAAAGTCGCTAGGCTCAAGTCGCTAACAACTAACAACGTAACCGCTAACTTTTACTTGAAGCAAAGTAAACTCACGATAAGAAAATTACTTGAGAACCAAGTCGCTACCAAGAAAAACTTCAAAAACACACTTTTCAATCCAAAACAAGCCCAACCACAGTGATTCAAGCTTTCCAAATCAAAACCTAAACACTTATGATGATTCTAAACACAAAAGTACAATCAAAATCCAAAATTTAACACTAGACATGATCCAAATGATGTAAACTACTCTAAATTCATTCAAACCCAAAAACCTTATAAAACCCACTAGAAATCCAAGAACATGAAAGATGAGTGATCAAAGCATGGCTCTTGATACCAATTGTTAGATATTGGATTTCATAGACACATCATAACATATCAAATGGGTCGAATTGTTTAGAGGTTTTAGAGAGAGAAAGAGGGAGCCTTTCTAGAGAGAGAAAGTGAAAGAAAACATAGAAGGTTAGATTAAGATGAATGAGAAAGGTCCAACCCTCTACCTTGGGAGGTAGAGGGTATTTATAGTTACAAACAAAACGTCCTCCTTTGGACTGTGGATCAGGCATACAGTGGGTAAAGACCCGTCCGTCCTCCACGGTGTTGCACTAAACTAAACTACGCTACAAACTAACTAATAAGCTACTAAATAACGTAACTAACGACAAGTCTATGAGCTAAACTATGCTAGATAATATTTGGGGTGACCGACACTTTAACATGGAATTTCCAATTCCTAACAACTCGATACAAGCATTTGACTCTAACAAACACACATATATATCTTTTTCAAGAATTGTAATTCTCATGTTCACGTTCTTTTAAAAACATGTGTAATCTTCCCTACACTTATCCTTTTTGTAAAATAGCTTTATATGAAATTAAGACGAGGTTAAAGACAAAATAAAGCATTTTCACAAATTCAAACATGAGAATAAACAATCAATGAAAAGATATACGACACACAAATAAATAATCCAACCAAACAAGAAATGGATAAACCACACCACAAACAAATATATACATATCAAATTGTTCCAAGATCACCACATCATTACCAAGTCAAGATAGTCTAAATTATTACATGCCCAAATAAAATTGTTTCAATCAACAACCAACCATAATTATCCATAAACAATCCACAAATAAACACGTGAATCACTGGGGAGGGGGTCCATAACGGTAGTCATAACCAAGGGGAGGAAGCCCAGGTATCCATAAGGCGAGTAATCCTCCTCCCGCCCAGGGAATGGGTCAATCTGCAGTTTTGGGTCAAGATGATCGAGCATGCACAAATGCTGCATCTGTCTGACGGTATGATCATATGTCCAGCTGGCCCTCTGATCTTGTTGCGCCATCCACGTGTCCATACGGCCCATCCACGCTCCCTGGTGGGCCTGTCAGTCTCTACTTGAAATGTGCCTATAGGCATCAGTGGAGCCTCCTGCTCCACCCCCTGCTGGTATGCTGGCATCGGCTGCTCGTCATCATCATCATCATCATCTTGAACTGCTGGACGAGCACGGAACCATACGTTGCCCCTACCATAATCCAGGATGACCTCCATGGCCTTCAAGGACTTAGCTCTGACGACCTTCGGCTCTGCTAAAACATTGAGGTATGTGGGTACCTCCCTGACTAGGATGCCAAAGGATTGAGCCAATCGGGTGACAAACATACCACCATACACCCTATCCTCATACCTCACACCGCTAGCAGTCCTCAAGTAATCAGCCAACCAAAATGGGATGTTACAGTGCACACCCTCGGCCAACATGCAGTAGAGATAGAATAGATTTGGTAAAATGACACGATGAGCCGTTGTGACAACTGGCAATTTAGGGAGTCTATTTTAGGTAACCGCATTACGTTAAACTAAACTGAGCTTTTGCCTTTATCACTATTTTTATAAACCATGACTTGATTTTATATCGTCTATTGGTTTTTACGGTTTATTTCATTATTAAATGAGTTATCGTATGAGTTTTAACTCTATTTGGTAGGCACTATTTGATTCGGCACTAGAAAAGCCTAAAACAAGAATTATTGTAACTTTTAGACCTTAACTCAAAAATTGACAAATAAATAGTCAAAACTCGTGGAAAAACATAAATAACGATGTTAGAAAGTCGAATGAACGTCGTGGGACACTCGGGGGACAATATATGAGCTCGGGAATAGGTAAACGGGACGTTTTATGAAAAATGGCAACCACGGCCCCTCTCCTTTGTGTAGGCCAGCGCCCCCTCCCCTCCCTCTCTTTTATTATTTAGTCCCTCCTCCCAAAATATATATACCCTCTTTCACCCTCATTTTTACTTCCATTTTCTCTCTCTAAAATACACACACACCTTTCTCTCTCTAATCTCTTTCTCTCTCCACCAAAATAAAACCCTAGCCACCACCACCACCATTGGCCGCCCCCTATCCAGCCAAATTCTGGCAAGTGGTATCTCACCTCCACCACTATCTTGTAGATCGTTTCATCCTCTTTCTATCCATATAAAATACTCCTACAAAAGCCTTCAATAACACCTTCAAATTTAAAGATTAAGATTCGTACTTTTAGGGTTTTCATCTAATATTGGAATTGGTGCTTGAATAAGGTAAATTGAACAAGATTAGAGCTTTTTTGAGCTTATAAAAGCCACGTATGGGCTATTAGGGTTTCGACCCTATGTCCAAATTTGGGGCTTTTGGGTGGAACATGAAATTAAGTCTAATTAACATCTAAATAAACATGTAGCTAGTGTTTGGTAAGCATGTGGTGTATCATATTGATGGGTTTTTGCATTTTAGTTTAAGTTTCATATTTTTGGTTAAGATAGATGATGGGTTTTGTGTTTGGTTAATGTTTGGAGCTTGAATGATTCGATTTGGATGTTGTGGAATTGATTTGGTAGTGTTTGGATTAGATTGGAATGGTGTACGAGCCACCTAGGGCTTGTACGTGGCTCATGAGAGGCGTACGAGACCCACATGGACCATGGGTCCGGGTCGGGTCCATTTGGTAGCTTGTTGGTTGATGTAGTTGAGGTTTGGATGAGACGCGTGGAGCCGAAAAGCTTCTAGAGCTTGTTTGGTTCACGTGGTCTTAACCGCGACCGTGTCATGACCATTAGGGTCATAACATTGGTTTCGGGTATATTTGGTTGATTGATTGGTTGGCGAGATTGTTTTGAGTTGGTTTGGGATCGAATTGCGCTATTTTGACTTTTAAATTGGACTTGATATATATATTGTTGACTTTGAGCTACGTCGGCGTTACTTTGACTTTTTAGTCAATAGTTGACTCCGACAAAGCCGTAACATGGACTTTAGTATAATTTGAACTATTGATTGATTAAAAGCCGAGAAGTTATGACTCGTGCTTGTGGACTCGAAACGAATAACGATATGAGATTAATATCGGAATTTGACGAAATATATATATAAACATAAAAATGCTAATAAACTATGAAATAGAAATAATAAATGGGCTTTTGTACCAAAAATGTCGATAACAAGTCTTATCTTGTTATTTACTATTTTTAAATGAAAGCTAACGACTGAATTGGAAATGTTTTGTAATAAATAAGTAATTAATGTTTCGAGTACACGTTTATCAATAAATGTCAATTGTGGACATTTAATACTAGTTTAAGTATTTATTTACTTACGTTGTGTGCATGGGTTACGGATAACCTAGCATTAATAGTGTTGATCCACGTGGGTAGCGAACTTATTAGGTTGACGAATCTAATAAGAGCCCGCTAGGTACGTTGGGTAACCTTATTAATGGGTGAATTATCCTTATGACTCTTTAGGATACGATTGATTTATGGGATAATAAGCAACACGAATAAATAAATGAGTTTATCGAGTTGACGAATTCGATAAGGTCTACTATTTATTCCGAAACTTATTGAACTATGGAGCTTATCGTTTTGAGGTCTCATTGTGTTGCATTGGGTTATATATTGGTTGTTTGAGTGCATTCATTCCATCATATCGAGTCGATACGCCCACATGAGGAATACCAAACACTAGGATTAATGGTGAAACAAGACATTTTTGGAAATAAAGAAATGGAATATTGGGGTAGATAACGTTGATTTTGAGGAATATATATATTAAAGTTGGTCTACATTAATAGGTTGTGCCGAGTCGATAGTTGTTGTGTTGTGATATCGTTATCTTCTGCTAGTGTTTATTTGTGCGTTGATTGCTTGAGGTGAGTTTCATAGCCCCACTTTTATCTACGTTTTTAACTATATTGGGGTGAGAATCATGCTACTATTTTTGGACCGTTAAAACTATTTGGATTTGCTTATATGCTTGACTATTTAGATAGATGTGTGGTAGTTGTTGCCTTAGTTTAGGTTCAACCGTACCTAACTAAGAATGGACTTCTACCTCGACCTAGTTCGGGGTTGGAAATTGTTCTAGATTTTTTCACGACAGTGCTGGACTAGAGTCACGGGGCCCGAGTAATCCCTGGATACGGGATATGATTGGAGATCCGGATAGGACCTGTGTGTGCAAACGGTATTTATCTATCTAGGTCTTGCATAGCAAATCAACTCTTACAGGTCCACTATGATTTTGTTGAACTTAAACCTATGAACTCACCAGCGTAAGCTGACCTTTTAGCATGATTTCTCAGGTATTTGAAAGATGTTGGAATACTTGATCGGTGGAAGCTTGGCAAGAAGGCGGGGTTCAAGGATCATTTCTGACTCTGATAAACTATGGGGACCTATTTTATTAAACTATGTTTTGGGCCTAATATTTATACTTTTGGATTAAATGTTTTGAATACTTAAGTTTGGGATTGGTTTTGAATATTAAATGGCTATCTTTTGCTATACTTGCGTGCGATACCAATCCAATAGTAACGCCCCGAAAACTCGATTAAGTCTTTTCTTTGTTTCGAGATTTGGGGGTGTTAGAGCCGTGCCCTGGCGCCCTGTTATGGTGAAGGTGATACAACGGTGGACGAGCCTTATTCGCGGATCCCGGATCCATAAGGCAAGAGTACTCCCAGTAACATACTCCCTGTTGGCTATTGTATTCCAAAACTGAATCCCCCATATGTCCTCCCTATGGACAAACCCAGCTCCCAAGTTAGCTCTAAAGACATCACTCTCTGTATCCCTCGCTGAGTAAAACCTCACTCTCCAACCAAACTCCAGTACAGACATAGTCCTCCATTCTCCACCAAGCCTAAACCGAATCCCCTGAAACCCAATATTACTTCGACACGAAATAACATCCATCGAATAAGATGCGTGAAACTCACGAACCAACTCACCATACATGGGCTCACATATCCGAAACAACCTTTCCCACTGAGGATCAGTGAACTTATCCTTCCTAAAACTGTTCCAGAATTCCCTAGCCAGATCATGCTGCTCAAGAAATCCCCAATCCACAACAGCTCCTGAGTCAATGGATTGATGAAGCAAATCATTGTAGCGAGTTTGGCACTCTTCCTCCACAAACACTCCCCATCCAGCAACAGTGTCAACAATGCTCTCCTGGGTACCAGAAGATTGTCCCTTTGTTCTTCTTGTTCTCTTGCTCATTTTCTGAAACAGGAAATCAAAATAATTGGGAACAAATGAGTAACATTCAAGCTGTTAAAAATGACATCAGAAGGCTCTGACGGCGTCACGACAGAATCCTGACGCTGTCCCACCAAGAAAAATTCAAATCCGACGTTTGCGAGGAAAAATCCAGGTTTTTAACCATAACCCTTAACCCAAACACCCCTGTTACAGCAACAATGGTGCATTGGCTAGGTGGTTTAGTCCCTAAGTCGTCTAGGCTTCTCGCACAATCAAACCCACCTGATAACACTACTATTTGCCTAATCTTAAGCCTAATTAATAAGATTCATGG
Organism: Chrysanthemum makinoi; assembly: GCA_910596185.1. Classification (NCBI taxonomy): domain Eukaryota; kingdom Viridiplantae; phylum Streptophyta; class Magnoliopsida; order Asterales; family Asteraceae; genus Chrysanthemum; species Chrysanthemum makinoi. Next base: position 26,851,508 of record OU343223.1, on the reverse strand, counting down.
GCGACATTTAGCATTAATCAATTTAATTGGGGATTTTTGGATTGAAAGGGGAAATCAAAATTGAGCGCGGAATAGAGCAATTGACTAGACAAAGATCAATGTATATTACTTACCTTGTGGAGATTGACGCAGCAAAATGGTGAATTTGATGTGGAGAAAACATGGTAGTGTGGTGTGGGGCGGATAGAATGTGTAGGGCAGAGAATGAAAGAGATGGTTGATGTTTTTATTCGTCTGATCTGGCTTAGTGACGGCGTCACTCTTTGCGTGTGACGGCGTCACGCACAATTTTTTGCAAAAGGGGTTGTTTTTATTAATCCGCCCGGATCAAAAATCTTGTTACTATTTTTGACAAAGATTTTGGTTTTTATTTTAAAATTCATTTTGTCAATCCACTTGCAATTTCCACAAAGATAAGCAACGCACATGTCAGATTGTCTTTCAACTGGGATTCTAGAAATATTGAAATATCGGGGATGAGGAATTTTCGATCCCGGTTTAAAACCGAAAGAACGTTTCCTTATGTTAGGAAAGTCGGGAAGCGATACGTGCACCCTTCCAATGAACATGTCCCTAATAAACATGCAGGGAGCGTTGAGGCAAAAATTCAAACAAGGATGCAATTCCTTAGGGGGGTTGCCTTGCTTATTGGAATCGGAGAGGGTTTGGGAATTATTCTAACGAGCTCCGGTATCGCATATACCTTTTCTATCCTTTTAGGTACATTATTCTTTGCGATTTCTTCACGGTGTTTAAGCATGAAGTTGTCAGCTAGATCCAAGAAAGTGACGTGAGTTTTCCTCATTTGAGCTTCGAGGCGTTTTATATCCTTTTCTTGCTTGTTGACAAATGTCAACATTATATCCTTGAATTCATCTTGCTGGGATTTTCTTGGGAGCAAAAATTCCTTGACCATGTTCACATGCTCATAATCATGTGTTTTCATTTCCATTAATTCATTCACTTGTGCCTCCATACTCTTAAACAGTTGCGCGCGGGAATCCAATCTATTTTCATGGATTATCGGAATCTCCCATCCTTCTTCTTCATATTGTGCTAAGTCTTCGATGACTTCCCAACATGCTTCAATATTGAGGTTACTTAACCTTCCACCGGTGGCGCAATCAATGGTTTGTCGGATGGAGGGACTGACATGATCGTAAAAGATTTGGACTTGAAGCCAAAGATCGATGCCATGATGAGGGACTTTATGGAGTAAGTCCTTGAATCGAGTCCATGCTTCATAGAGAGATTCACCTTGGCGTTGTTGGAACATCAAGATTTCATTCCTAAGCTTAGTAGTTCTCCCCAGTGAGAAAAATTGGGCAAGGAAAAGAGAAGTGAGATCATCCCAACTTGAGATGGAGCTGGCGGAAAGTCACTCAAGCCAATTACTAGCTTGGTCTCGTAAATAGAATTGGAAGAGACGCAGGTGCATGGTCTCTCGAGTAGTAGCATCAAGGTCGATGGAATCGACGATTTTAAGGAAATCCTTAAGATGCTGATTAGGATCTTCGGAACGAAGTCCATAGAATGCACATTCGTTTTGCACCAACCGGATGGTGTTGGATCGCAGGGCCGTAATTTGAGCTTGATCGGGGAGCTCAATGGTGTTCCTATAGCCTAGGTTGCTTGGTCTTGAGTATTCACCAAGAGTACGGCCTCTTGGCGGGTCATTTGGTGGTGGGTTGATGAGTGGTGGTTGATTATCACCTTCCATGACGAAAAGTGATAGGATTACGAACAAATTCACGAGGAAGGGGGATAGACTACGAGGAAGCTAAAAATGAGAAAAAAGCTTACTTGATAGGAATCAAGCAAGAAACCCAAACGAGATACAGATCTAACTAGCTATTCTATTCCCCGGCAGTGGCGTCAAAAATTTGATACGCGTACGACGCGCGTTCGGGGTCAAAGGAAACTTCCTTTTCTTCGAGCAAGTTTTTCAACCACCTAGGCAGTGAACCTAATCGTTGTAGTGTAGTATTAGGGTAAGCCTCGGGGATTGATATCGTTCTCTAGGGGAATAGGAATACTAGTGAGAAATTACTAACGCTAAGGTTAGGGTTGAGGAAGATTATTTTTTATCTTTTTTATATTTTTTAGAAAATTGAAAGTACGATCTCGGGGTTTGGATTTGGGGGGTGGTACTTCTACCGATTACTCTACTATTATCTAATCTAATTAACTAAGCTAAGGGGTAGTCTATGTCTATTGATGTGTGCTCGTTTGATAATTAAAGTGTATTTACCTAGATACTATTACTCCCTAGTTATATTTTATTTGTGGTTGAATTGTCACGTCCTTATTCTTAACGCGTTGTGTCTTCTAAGGTCGTAGGGTATGCTTTTCTGCCTAACACTTTAGAATACCTTAAGGTTATTGCCTACAAAATCTCTAAGATTCATAAACTAACACTAAGATTATCTTTGGATATTTAGCTTACAATTACTCTAGGCGATTATAAACTAAGGTTCACAAAGATTACTCAAGCATTAAAAACACAACGATGGCTTTTTGCAATCCTAAGCCAATTACAATTAAGATAAGAGACAACCAATCAATATTCAATAACTAGGTTTCATAGATCTAAGCAAACACACAAGTAAATTAGCCATACATGGTAAACATGCAAGCATACACATATACAATCGAAGACATAATGAAATCAATGAAGTAAATAACTTATGTTGATGTAAAATAGGGTTTTAGAACCCTAAAATACTGTCCAAGATGGACCAAAATCATTTTAGGTTTTTACTCCACAAATATGCCTCTCTAAAGTCTGAAAATTCGAATGTATATATACAGTTACAACTACGAAGGCGTCACCTTTTAATTGTGACGCCGTCAGATCACCGCCATTAGGGTCTCGTCTTAGCCAAGTCAACTTTGGGACGGCGTCACATTATGGTTTTGACGCCGTCAGCTTCAGCTTCTAACGTTGTCTGAGTCTGGATCTAGGCCGTTTTGGGGGAGAAGTCTTCGTGACGCCCTACTCTTCAAAGCCTGATGCCGTCAGGTACAAAATAGCAAATTCGCTCATGTGCCGTCACAAATACAGGGACGGTGTCGCTCTTTTTTTGTGACGCCGTCGGGTGCAATTCCAGCAGCTTGAGTGTCTTGATCTTGACTTTAGCCATTTTCTTCACAGATTCACGCCTTTTCGTCCAAATAAGCGTCATTACAGCATTTTGCCTTCAAGAGACCTAAAAGGTGAAAAGGAACGAAATTAAGCAGTAACAGATATGAAAGTGGGCGATTAAGGGCTTAAATGACCCCTTAATAGTGTACGTTTTAAATCCTTATAAGGATCGGTTTAGAGTTACTAAATCCGACCGATATGGTTATTAGACTTATTGGGTTGGCGAGCCCAATAAGCATATTGGAGGAGTTTATTAACTCGTAATTCATCGAAATGACTTATTTTTTACTTGTGATATTTTTGTAGGTTTCGGATTTGAATTAATAAGCCAGACGAAAGGATTATTGGACTTATTGGTTAGACGAATCCAATAAGGATCCAATAATCCATCTGGTTACCTTATTAAACTTTGACTTATCCGTTTGGACTCGTTGATCTTTATACTTGACTTGTTATTAATTGGTAGTTCGGATTACTTTTGGGATTTGATTCTTGACATGGATGATACGGATTGAATATTGATTTTGACTTGGACTATCGGACAATTTGAGACTTGTATTGATAACTATTGGACATTGGGCATTTTAGATCTATTGGACTCGTAACGGATATGGTATGTTAGAATCGTAATGAATTTAATGTATTCAATTCGCAATGGACATACAATAAGGAAACAATGTCTAATAACAAATAAATATGCTTTATTTTCTATAATAGTTTCTAATAAATTGATTTGAGAAATGGAATTGCAACAAAGCCTTTTGACTTGGGAACGTCCAATAAATGAACGGGTCATGACGAAATTTTATAAATATTTCTATACTTAAACTTTATTTAAAAAAACTCTTTTGTTAAAGCCTTTGTCAATTGAAGAATTAAAATATTTTATTATTCGAACTAAAAGTCCAAGCTTACATTTACTTATAAAACAATGGTGTTTTATACAAAATACTTGGGATTACGGGGTAAATACCGACGCTTACCAATTGACTTACCTTATTCGATATATTTCCTGACTCCTTTCTGTCATTCTTTCTCGAATCAAGTTCTCGTGAGTACTTTTCTCGACTATATCGTTATTTATTCCTTTTTGCCGTGTGTATTCTTGAGTCTATATTTTCTTACCTCTACGCGAATGATGATACCAAAATATTTTATAATGATGACATATGACGATTTTGGAAACTGAAACACTTTAACTTTGAAACTCTTGCGCATTGGTTTACTTTCCACATGTCAGATTTTGAAACAAGTCTTTATGTATTAGGTCGTTCTGAGTTCGTACCATTATGCTGTACTATATTTCTGACTATGTTGTGTAATTGCATTGTTGTACTTGAGGTGAGTTTCATAGCCCTACTTTTACTTTATGAACATCTTTGCAAAACTTTGGGGTGAGAAACATGCAAAACTTTTACTTGGACTTAACTGTTTATTCTTTACTTAAACTGTTACGTGAACTAGCCTAAGGAACTTGAATCCCACTATTGCCCACTTCATGGACTGTTAATTCTTGTTGAGAAGCGCGAGTGCTATAGGTAGATCTATCGGGGTTGACATTCCCCGTCTAGTGTTGGTAGCACCAACCAGAGGGACGTATATCATGTCGGGATACAAGTGTACTGGATTAACACTTGTATGGGCTTATTAGTGTTACGTGCTCAAGGTTCACGCAAATTGTGTTAAAGTTTAGGTTGCATGACTTAGTGTTAGCGTAACCTACTTGATTTTGGTGACATTATGTCGATTTAATATTCACATGTTTGATTACAATCCACTTTACTGTTTTATACTTAAACCTATGAACTCATCAGCATTTAGCTGATTTTTGTAGCATGTTTTCTCAGGTAATTGAACTGGATACTGTGTGATGTACGTCTGGAAGGCACTTGGCAAGTGGCATGGTCATGGGAATAAGTTGAAGTGTTTTTACACTGACTCTGAAACTACTGGGACTACTTTATCTATTTATGGGCCTTATTTTTCGTACTTTTTGGAATAATGTATAACTTAATACTTTTGGATGATGTAAATCTTTTCGAACGGATATGGTAATTCCGTTTCCCTATATCTTGTGTTGTGTATCAATTTAGTAGCATCCTGCAGACTAGTATTGTCTTCCGCTACACTAACTTTGGGGGTGTTACAACTATCCTTCATCCACATTTTTCTTCTTTTGTTTATATACAGTCAGGCACCATTAATTCTTAAGGAAATACCAAGAGATCAATCTTCATCTGTCATCTTTATTTGATCTAATGAATGAGATTAATCTCAACAATTTAAAAAACACATTTTTATCTTTCTTCTTTTTTCAACTATTAATATCTTTCAAACCGTTAGTCGTTAATCGGAGAAAAATATACCATCACGACGAGCATTTAATTATCTTTCTATAGATAGGCATTGTGATATACTTTTGACAAATTTTTTTCGTGTTTTTCACTACTTTTTTTTTTTTTTTGGTTATTGAAATTTGTATAAAAAATTTATATGTGATTAAATAATAATTTGAATATTCTAATAATATCACATGTGATATTATTAGAATATTCAAATTAGTGTTTAATCACGTGTGATTTTTTAATGCAAATTACAGTAACGAAAAAAATGTGAAAAAGGTGAAAAAATGATTTTTTTTTTTTTTTTTTTTTTGCCGAAAGTATATCAAAGTGTCCATTTATAGAAAGATAATTAAATGCTCGTCAAGATGATATAATTATTTCTGCTTCACGATTAACGGTTTAAAAAATGTTTAAATTATAAAAAATATGTGAAATCTTAAAATGCTTTTAAAATCGACCATTGATTTCTTTTTATATAAAGGGCGGAGATAAGTCCCTTATTACGTGAAAAAAGTTTAATATGTAAAATAACTCTCATTTTATTTTATTTTTTTATCGAAATATGGTAAATAAAATTACAACAAAATAGCAAATCAGTTTCGTCTTTACCATTCAAATTGGGCAAGTTTTTTCACCCTTAAACATCAAAATTTAAAACCATTATGAACTTTAAAATCGAAAAACCTTAAAAGATCAAAATCAACACAAATTTAACATTAATCTCCTTCAAGTTAATAATTCCATGGCTGCGGCGACAGACAAGGCATGTTTGTTATATAATTATGGGAATATGTCGCCCAATAGTAATCAAGTTTCATGAGTGTTCTAATTTGATACCTCAAACTTTCTACTGATCACAAAAACCATCAAAGTTTCAAAAGTGTTTCATTCTTATGTAATTTTCTAAAGTTATTGTGTTTAAAGTACTAATTTATGCATTAACATGTTGTACATTAATTTTAAACACCCACCCCCTGAATTCAACTAATTTCAACCAACTTTATGTACAACCCGTTAATGCATGACTAAACATAAACAATAACCACAAAATAATAACCAAGTTTGAGAAGTGTTCCATTCAGGTCACTCTAACATAAAAATTATATAAGAATGGAACAGTTTTGAAACTTTGATGGTTTTTATGGTTGATATAAAGTTTGAGGTACCAAATTGGAACAGATCTCAAACTTGGTTACTATTTGATGATTTTCACCCTATAATTATATGTAAGGCGTTGTATGATCATTTTCTGTAACAATGATTATATGATGTTTTTACTGAATAATGATTGTATGATTCTGGTTTAGAAAAAAATAATAAAAAAATCAAGAATAGTTGTACGGTTAAAGATGATGAGAAATGACATATATAACAGAAGAAACTTAACGGACATCCACAAGGATGGCCAGTGTAATTATTGATGTTTAAGGGCGAAAAAGAGAAGTTTAAACCACATGGATGAAACTTGTAATTTACTTGGCTTTATTTGATATCCAAACACCCTTTTACGAATAAAAGTAAGCACCATTTTTACGAATAATAGTAATTGTTAGCTGCTCGCTTTAACCTTAAGTTGCAATATTTTTATAATGAGAAATGATACATGGATATAAACTTCGGTCTAAACATAGACCTAAAACCACTTGACATCATCCGACCTAAAACCACTTGACATCATCTTGATGGGTTGTAAAATAAGTGAGTCCTTGTATGCAGCCATCAGGATGCTGACACTTGATTTTAGGTCTAATTTTATGTTCATGTATAATTTCCCTTTTATAATAGTGATAAATTAAAGGCATTAACAGCATAAGCCATTGAAAGTACAAAAAATGCTAAAGTTCTCTACAAATGGTCGACTCGGTGAAACGACAAATCGTCCTTTTTGTTATGCTTAATTAAGAATTGAAATCCTTTCATGTTTAATTTGAACATGAGAGGTAATGTTATTAGTTATGTGAGTGGAGAAAAATAATAAATAATTAATTGTGATACCTCTATTTTAAGAATAAATAAAATTTTCTTTACAACATAACTAACATTATCTCTCATGTTCAAGTTGAACATGAGAGGATCCCAATCCCTTAATTAAACATCTCATTGGTTTAGTTACTAACCACTATGTTTTTAAACAATGATGCCCAGGTTGAGGAACACCAACGCCATGTAATCAATGTCTCGACACTAACACCATCCTCGTCCCCGCACTCTTAATTCAAATATGTACACACGCAGACAACAAAACCACCAAACCACATATGTTGTGGTCATTCTAATTCGTTATACTACCTCCGTCCCTAAATAAATGTCCACTTTGACTTTTTGTAGTCTTTATTGATCAACTTTGACCTTAAATAATTTTGTTTGTGTTATATAATATTTGATAAAAATTATACCAATGAAAATACATTTAAAACCAAATCCATTCATATATTTTGCATCAAGTATTATATAACGTAAAAGAAAATATTTAAGGTCAAAGTTGAACAAAAAAGACCGCAAATAGTCAAAGTGGACATTTATTTAAGGACGGAGGGAGTATTAAATACTAAGAGAACAATTTGTCAATTTACTTTTCCTAAAGTATATGTCAAAGCCAGTTGTTTTTGTGCATCACACTTGCCCATCTGATTATTAATGAGTTGATTCAGCTTTTATTGTCAAAATATGTTGAGTAATAATATTTTTGTAAAGCAGTCTCTATGTCTCGCTAAAAAACAAGAATAGATTTCCAACTTCAAGTACATCACTAGAACCAACCTAAACAAGGTTCAAAGCAGCATATGACATCATGACTTATGATAAACCATACTCTGACAGACCCTTGAACATAAGAGCATGAGCAATGCATCAAGTCATAAAAGACTTGATGCATTTAACACAATAAATATTTAAGTGTACTTTACAAATCAAAAAGTCATTTTTAGAATTTGCTCAAATGCAAAATGTTATCATCAAAAGCTTTTCAAGTGTTTTATATAACTAGACGAGTACCCGCGCCTAGCGGCAGTGATGTCTAGTTTTCTGCAAAGTTCCGATGACCCATAAGTTTCTTTCAACAACCTGTATTTGTAGCATTAGAGAATCGTTTTCGAATAACTACAATTCTGATGCGTGGTTGCATAGCACATAAATATATAGTTTTTTAAAAAATTATGTGGAGTCGATCTAAATGTGTGGGTATATTTTCTAATAGGATTGTTTTAAGTTATTAAGATTTTTAGTAATAATAGATTCAAGCATTACAAAAAGCAACGGTATTATGTAGTTGACAATATTATATTGTAATTTAGAGGTATAGCCAACATGTGTGACCGCTTTTTCTTGTTTTGTCATAATTTAGCGTGATAACTATTTTTTATACATGTGTAACGTTTATCATTTGGTGTGTGGCTTTTAAAATTGTAACTTTGCAAATTGGATATCACCATATAAGATTATTTTGTACTATCATTTGTATAGATATTTATGCATTGTTCAAAGCTATTTGTTTGAGGTACAAATAATTATCGCTAAACATAACATTATTGATACACTGGACAAAGGGCTATACAATATATATTAACTTTAAACGAAGATTCATATATGCTAGTCCCTTAAATGGTGCAAGAGCAACATTTTTAAAATAACATTATACAAATGACAAATTACATGTGTCAAAGCAAAATAACCAAAAACTACAATTACTTGGTCTCTCCTTTCAAAAAAATTGTCACGGGCTCCACAACTACTTCATCATTTCTCATATAATTTTGTCAAATTTGAAACCCATTCACCGGGTGGTTCAATTGAACGTTCCGATAAAAAATGTCGATTTAAACCGAGTCAACCCGATGGGTTGGGTCGAAAACGGGTCAAATTAAACCGGGTCAACCCGCCGGGTTTGAAGCGTCCCGGTCAATCCGTTATCGGTTTCAAAGTCAACCCGGTATCGGTTTCAATGGGTCAACCCGGTATCGGTTTCAATTGGTTGTTTTAATTTGGTAGATGTGCTTTTAATTGGGTGTACAATGTAAATAAATTATTGTACTTTTAAGTAATGGGGTGTTTTAATAAGATTATTAATTATATTATTTATTTCTCTCTCCATTGACCATGTTTTCAACATTCAACTTTCAACATTTTTCATTTTTTCCACTTTGACCATTTTTCCATTTTATATAGTATAGATAGGCGAGTACCCGCGTCCTGCGGCAGCGGTCCCTAGCGATTTTTTATGCATTAAACGCATTGTTTGCATTCATCCATTAGCAAGGTTGCCTCATTTAGTTTTCAATTAATGTGCATTCCTGCTATTTTTTCAAACATTCCTCTATTAACGTACATTAAATGAATGACATGCGTGGATAGTTACTCTTCTAGAAAATCAAGATGTCAACTTTACACTTACATGCATGATTTTCAACATTCAACAATCACCTTGACTTTCAACTTTCAACTTTCAATTTCCACTTTCACCTTTGACCATTTTTCTATTTTATATAGTTAAGATAAATTAAGATCAAACTATGCTTTAGAAGATGAAAAGCTTTTGCTTCAACTGTTTGATGTTTATCAAGTCTTTGGGTAAAAAGTCTTTCACCAAGTCATTGATGTAATGCAAAAAATAATGTAAATGACTTTTCCAAATAGTATCAAGTCATTCTCCAAGCTAGCATTGGAGATGCTCTAAGCACTTTGCTTGCTACTTACGAACGGACAAAATTTGTAAGAAAATAAGATAAAACAGCATACACCTTATTCACTGAATGAGAGATCCTTAAACTAGAAAATTTCACATAGATAGTAAAACAGCTCATGAGCCATATGTTTTAACGTATTGCCAAAATGCCAAGCCTCACTGATCATAATCTGCTAATCAAAATCACTTGTAACTAAATCCTTTATATTATGCATTCGGAATGCAGTAACTAGCCTGGATATGAATTCAATGTGGCACCAATAAACTGACATAATAGTCATAACGAGTGTCACCACCAATTAGCAGGACCAAGTGATTCATAGTACCAATCTCTTATTATATATGAATCACAACCCGGATCCTTTATAATGTTCGATGGAACAGTGAAACCATTAGCCTCCAAACGAGAGAGCACCTGCCAACAAAAAATAGCAATGAGAAGGGAATAAATAAAAATGAGAATGGGTGCACTCCTAGTAACAATTTTTTTTTTTTTTTTTTTTTTTGAATGAAATCCTAGTAGCAATTAACTTAATCATGCCACTTAAGAAAAGAGAAACAAAACAGTAAGAAAGAAATTTATGGATACTCCCTTAATGAGTTCTAATAACACCATAAAGGAAGTACAAGCACCTAAACAAAGACCAGAAAGCACACACTTGCGTTTGTTTAAGGAATGCTAAGGAGGGTTTTAATTTATATCTACAAGGTACATGTATGGTTTAAATCACAATAATTAAACTGCATTTTGTCACTTCAATTTTATGATTGCTCTTGGACATCATTCGGTAAACTCGTTATTGCGACTTAAATCACAATAGCAAGTTATATGTCAATCAGGTAAATTAATAATATTATTGATTATAAAGATTCATAATCGTCATATTCTACGAACACTACAACAATCGGATGGACGGGCGATGAGACTTTCGCCGGGGACACAAAGTCCCCGGCGAAAGTTACGAAACGACAAAATTGAATCTGACATGGCACATGAATTCACTGACTTGTTGTGGAAAATTCAACGCATACTTTCCGTGGGGACATGTCCCCGGTAAAAGTTAACAGAATTTTGACCGGATAGTCAAAATTCACCGCAATCTTTCTCCGAGGACGACTCCCCGCTGAAAGTGTATTTTACGTTCACCAAACTTTGACCAAAAGTCCAAAGCATGCTAATTGTACGCGGGAAAATTCCCGCAAAACCTTTCCCCGGGGACATGTCCCCGGCAAAAATTATATTTTAAAAAAAATACACTATAGTGCAACTATTAATACATAAATAAAACCCCGATGCTTGGAATAACATAAATAACCCAATCGTCAATTCTCACGAAACATACGTAACAATACAATGGCTGATTATACGCCGGAAAAAGAGTGGTCACTGGTTTTATCGTCGATATATCTCTTTACTCGAGTTCTTGATACGTTTGGGTCATAAATTTACGATGAATATGGTTCTTATAAGAACATAGACCCGTTGATGAATATGGTTCTTATAGTTGGTCGTTTAACATGATACGTATACCATAGCACCTATAGTTGGTCGTTTAACATGATACGTATACCATAGCACCTATACTCGGTCGTTTAACATGATACGTATACCATAGCACCTATACTCGGTCGTTTAACATGATACGTATACCATAACACCTATAGTTGGTCGTTTAACATGATACGTATACCATAGCACCTATACTCGGTCGTTTAACATGATACGTATATCATAACACCTATACCATAACACCTATACTCGGTCGTTTAACATGATACGTATACCATAGCACCTATAGTTGGTCGTTTAACATGATACGTATACCATAGCACCTATAGTGAGTCGTTTAACATGATACGTATACCATATCACCTATACTCGGTCGTATAACATGATACGTATACCATAGCACCTATAGTTGGTCGTTTAACATGATACGTATACCATAGCACCTATAGTGGGTCGTTTAACATGATACGTATACCATAGCACCAATACTCGGTCGTTTGACATGATACGTATACCATAGCACCTATACTCGGTCGTTTAACATGATACGTATACTATAGTGATACGTATACTATAGCACCTATAGTTGGTCGTTTAACATGATACGTATACCATAGCACATATACTCTGGCGTTTAACATGATACGTATACCATAGCACCTATACTCGGTCGTTTAACATGATACGTATACCATAGCACCTATAGGTGGTCGTTTAACATGATACGTATACCATAGCACCTATAGGTGGTCGTTTAACATGATACGTATACCATAGCACCTATACTCGGTCGTTTAACATGATACGTATACCATAGCACCTATAGTTGGTCGTTTAACATGATACTTATACCATAGCACCTATAGTTGGTCGTGTAACATAATACGTATACCATAGCACCTATAGTTGGTCGTTTAACATGATACGTATACCATAGCACCTATACTCGCTCGTTTAACATGATACGTATACCATAGCACCTATATTTGGTCGTTTAACATGATACGTATACCATAACACCTATAGTTGGTCGTTTAACATGATACGTATACCATAACACCAAACATTTTGTGGTTTACTGAGTACAACATTTGATCGTATAACAGAGGGCATTCATGGCCTCCAAGGTAACAACAATGGTAGTTCACCAAGAAGCTAAAAAGAATGAACAATGGTAGTTCACAATTGATGTGTTATTAATTTTAGTTATTGACAATAATAATAAATATTTTTTTTAATAAATATATTGATTACACCCTTTGCTGGGGATATGTCCCCGGGAAAAAATTTTACGATTTTTTTATTTTCCCTCCCACCTTTTTACTTTATCCCGCCATAACCTTCCCCGGGGACCTGTCCCCGGTAAAAGTCTTGCTAGAAGACAAACAACGTTTTCCCCGGGGACATGTCCTCGGCGAAAACTAATCGTGAAAATCACCTCAATTATTAACCTGATCTGCTTTTCACAAGTGAGATAAAAATATACCCACCAAACACGTGTTGCTCTCTGCTCTTCATCTTCATCACCAAACACGTACCATAGCTGCTCCACTTGATTTCTATCTTACACATTCAAGTTAAGTTCTTTATCTTCTTGATCTTCTTGATTCTATCTTGTATTCATAGTTTTTGGTTGTGATTTTGATTCATAAGACTAAGGTTAGACATAATGTTTTCTTTCTTTGGTCTCCTCTTGTTTTAATCTTTAGCTTTGACAGTACATTTGGGAGAATACTTGTATGTGGTCGTGACTTTTTTTTTTTTTTGGTGGTATTGTACCAGGATGATTCAAAAAGTGGCCTGTAAAATGATGTTTCGTTTTTGTTTCATACCATATGAGAATATTAGTATGACAAGGTTAATATAATTTAAAATAAATAAATGTATAATAATTATTATCACAAGTGTAATGACAAAGTTAGATATGTAAACATACACGTTAGTACCAAAAGGATATATAACCATTTACATTTAATATATCCTTTTGGTTTATTGGTTTATAGGTAGCTACACAAATACGTGTACAAAGAGTAATAAACGATAACAGTAATTGGTTTATTGGTTCACAGTATTGTACGTGGTCGTGATACTTGTGTTATTTGATGTTAATAATCCAAGTTATGGTTGTTTATTGTTAGAAGATATATAGCATTAACTATATTACTTTGTAATAACTTTTCGAGAAATTAGAAATAGATAACCCTCGTTGAAGATTAACCCTCGTTGTATAACTATATATATCCTAAAATGATTAAAAAAAGTGAAGCATCAATGAAACATAAAACGTTCAAGAATATAGTTTTAATATGTGCTTTGCTTTTATACTTGTAGGAATATAGTGTCTACTGTCAGTCTGGAGTGCAAACCGCGACCACAGCCGAGACCACAAGGTAAGATATGTCATTGAGTATTTTAAATAGTTTAGGGTTTTAGGCAATGTTGCAAAAATCGCGAATCGGTAGTCGGGCGGTCGACCTCCCTGTAGCTTGTAATTGGTCTAGGCGGGATTAATCGGTGATTAATCAGATTGGCATTTCCGACAATTTTTTAGTATTTTCGGCAAATTTTAGGTATTTTCGACAAGTTTTAGGTATTTTCGACAAGTTTATGTATTTTCGGCAATATTTTTCTTGAGAAACATCTTGTAATAGATATAAACAATGACCATAAGTTATTCAAACAATTTTATGGGTAGTTTTAAGTATTTTCGGCAAGATATGAAAGTTTTCGACAAGTTTGACCACCATTAACCGTCATTGACAACCATTGACCACGGCTGCCCGATTTGTTTGACCGATTTACATAAATCGGTAAGGTTGGTGGCCTTGCAGCACCTAATCGGCGATTAATCGGCCTTGTAGGCCTTGTTTTGCAACACTGGTTTTAGGTAATGAGAACTATCCAAGCATAGGGTATCAAAAAGACCCTTTAAACCATTAGGGTTGAATTGGTCATTTTAACAATTAGGGTAGGAGAGTAGGATGGTGGATTTTGGGACCTAAACCAAGATCTTGGCAAGGTGTTGGGGTCCACCCCCTTTCATGTGCAATAGCACTTTAACTATGTTAATGAGATCATGTTGTTTCATCTGCTTGTGATACAAAAGATTTGATCATGTTTGCTTAAGACTTTTTGAACAATGTGTCTAGGGTTGAGGGTTAGTGAAAACATGAGAATGGTGTTAGTGTGTCTAGTTAAAGTGCTATTACACCATTTCCCGACAATATTTCATTCTGTTTCTTACAATGATCTTCCAAAAAACTCACCAAATTCTCTCTTATATTATCAAAAATGAAGTTAGCGGCGGTGACATGTGGCTTCTTCGATGATTTACGACGAGGAAGTACACGGTTTCTTGGTCCACAAGATACAGGAAAGTGTACAGCCCATTTCTTGTTACGGTTTGTTATGGTTACCTGATGATGAGGGTTGAATCTTGAAGGGTAGAAAGGTGGTGCAAAAGGGTTTAGCTTGGTTTGAGAGTGTTTTTATTGTGTGTTTTTAGTGTGTGTTTTTTGGTGAGAAACTCCATGAGTTTGTGTGAGAGAGAGGTCAGAGATGATAAGAAGATGTATGAAATGGTGTGTAATGATAGAGATATAATGGTGGCGAGAGATATGAAAGGGTTTGTGAGGGTGCCTCATTAACTCCACTTCACTCGCCATCACTATCATTACAAACCCTTTCATCTATCTTCTTATAATCTCCGACCCCTTTCTCTCACACACACATGGAGTTTCTCACCAAAAAACACACACTAAAAACACACACACAGTTATGAACTCTCAAACCAAGCTAAACCATTTTGCACCACCTTTCTACCCTTCAAGATTCAACTCTCATCATCAGGTAACCATAACAAACCGTAACAAGATGGCTGTACACTTTCTGATCACTGGACCAAGAAACCGTGTACCTCCTCACCGTAAACCATCGGAGAAGCCACATGTCACCGCCGCTAACTTCATTTTTGTTGTTTGATAATATAAGAGAGAATTTGGTGAGCTTTTTAGAAGATCATTGTAAGAAACAGAATGAAATGTTGTCGGAAAATGGTGTAATAGCACTTTAACTAGACACACTAATACCATTCTCATGTTTTCACCAACCCTTAATACCCTAGACACACTGTTCAAAAAGTCGTAAGCAAACATGATCAAATCTTTTGTATCACAAGCAAAATAAACAACATGATCTCATTAACCTCTCCAAAAAGTGAAGATCGGTGGGAATGATCTCATTAACCTAGTTAAAGTGCTATTACACATGAAAGGGGGTGGACCCCCAACACCCTGCCAAGATCTTGGTTTAGGTCCCAAAATCCACCATCGTACCCTAATTGTTAAAATGACCAATTCAACCCTAATGGTTTAAAGGGTCTTTTTGATACCCGATGCTTGGATAGTTCTCATTACCTAAAACCTTAAACTATTTAAAATATGCAGGTTAAGCTTTGGACAAACCAGAAAAAGCAGAAGATATCGGAAGTCAACTGACAAAAACCGCCTGGCGAACACGAGTTCGAGCCTTATGTGTTAGGATATGTTTGTAGAGAATAACATGGTTAGAATTCCCGCTAAATGGATTATACGTATAGTTTTGGACCATTTGCATATAGGTAGCTTATGTATAGTTTTGGACCATTGGCGATTTTGGAAACAAATTTTATGTTATCGATTGTGTTGTAGTGAATTTGGACCATTTGGTTATATATGATATTATGTTTAGCGATTTTGTGTTGTTGTAGCATAAAATAGGTTGAAAACAGGTTGTTAAATTGTAGATTTTTAGGAAAAATTCGGAAAAAAATCTGTTACCCATTTTGCGCAATTTTACGCAAAATGGGTCAAAAACTTTCACGGGGACATGTCCCCGGCGAAAAGTGTCATAGGTAATATTAATTTTTCATTTTCCCGAGGACATATCCGGATAAGGTGTTAAAGACAAACTTTAGTTACCCTTTTCCCCAGGGGCGGTCCACGGCAAAACAAAGTGCCACGTCGGACATGTTTGACGGTGACAATTTCTTTGCGGGACCCACATGTCTCCGGTAAAGGTTGTACAGAGTCCCCGGTAAAAGTATCCCCGAGAAGGTATTGCCGGGGGACTTTCGGCGGGGACATGTCCCCGGGGAAGGTTATTACAGGGGACATGTCCCAGGCGAAAGCCCTAAAATTTCGCCTGCGAAAGCGGCGATTGTTGTAGTGGAAGCATGAGACAAGTTCTTGTAAAAAAAAACATAATTACTAGAGGATAATCTATACGTCCCTAGTGAATATTAGGTAATATTCTCCAAGTTAAAACCATTGATTTCAACCAAATATGCTTGCAAAAGTTTTTTAAATACAATTGATAAGGTATTACTAAACTAAACCTAATGATCAATAGTTCATACGAAGACACAAAATTGGCAAAAAAAAAAAAAAAAAAAAAAAAAGTAGGAAAAGTATTACCTTTAGACAATCCTTCCCAATTTTAAGCTCTTTGACATGGCGAAGCCTTTGCATAAATGTTGTAAGCATATCTTCTTTCTCTTCTTCCAGCTCGAGGTACATGTTATAATCTAAGTAAGCCTTTACTAAGGAAGACATGTTTAGCAACATAAGCTTACATGCTAAGTCTTCACTGATATATAGTGTCAAAATATGAGGAGCATTGATTTCAATAATATTTCCAAGCATCTTCAAATTCATAATAAATGGAGGGTCCACAGAATACCAAGGTTTTTACACTTTTTGAAGTAATATCAATCCGCCTTAAACCACGGCAACAATTTATAACTATAGTTTCCAATAAAGGACTACCGGATAATATATTTTGGATCAATCCTTCATCTAATTTCCCCCATTCAACACGCAAACTCTTAAGATTTTTCCAGCTAATGATAACACTTGGATTAAACATGCATTCTTGCACATATAGATGAGTAAAACATGAATTGATGAAAAAGGATTGAGAGTTTATCTCAAATAAAGCACGCCCTTTCTCATCCACATCCTCAACCTCTTTCTCATACACACGATATAACGACAATCAAAACTGTTGGACATTACAGCTAATAGCATAATGAATCGACTTGTTGACATGGGATTCAAACTTATCATCGTAATGAGTATTAAGTTTGAATTTTACGAGATTAAAGTGACTGCGTTGAGTTATGATTTTGTCAAGATACGAAAAGAAATCGATGAGTGATTGACTGTCTTTGTTTTCATTAAACTTAAGATGTTGAAAATTGAGATTAGGAACTTGAGTCCAAAGATGTTTCCATTGTTTAGACAGAATACCTGTTCTAATGACCTCTTTTGTGCCTGGTAAACGCGAGATGATTTCAACAATTAAAGAATCTGGTAACGAACTCAATCTATCTTCTTCTCCCTCCATGTCGGCAAACAGAGATCGTTCCTTGTCTTCTCCCATTAAAATTTATTTATAGGTAGGCATGTATTAATTTTTCTTTGCTCCCCTAATGTTTAAGAAACTACATATTCAGTCCCTTAAAAGAAAAAAGCTAGATATATCCATTCGGTACTTAACAGCTTATGAGCTTAGCCCAACAACACATTTTTTTTCTTTCCTATCATATATCGGGCCTTCCGTAAGTAAGATAATTCGTTTTCTTTCTAACTGATATTACATGTTTTTGGTATGGGAGGTGATACTTACACCACCTTTTTTGATGATTGCACTACCATTTATGCATTACAGTATTGTAGAGTACAATATTGTAATGCATAAATGGTGGTGCAAACATCAAAATATGTGGTGCGAGTATCAATTCTCTTTTGGTATATATAAATTATAATTATGGTTTAATACTATAGTTTATGGGATTCTCTATAATAAGTGCTTTTTAAGACATTGGTTATGATGCATTTATTTATCATAAAGTTTCCTTTTATATTAAAAAATTGCATTACATACGCATTTGGTAGGCTTATAAATTTTCTTAATTAACTATTATTTTTAATTTAATGAGCTTAAGATTTCCTTATGTAATCATCTAACTAATGACTTGAAGCACCGATTAAACAAACCTATGGAATGCAGTAACTGTTGAGCTTGTTAGGTTAAAAATTACATATAATTAATGTAATTTATATTTGTGATTAATATGTAAAAAAAAATAAAAAAAATAAAAAAAAAGTTGTTAGTGAAGCTTAGTTAATAACAACTAACGAGTGTCATATGGTCACCTATTTGAGAAGACATTTAGTAAGAGAAAATTTGAAATTAGAATAATGAGAAGAAATTTCAGTCACATTTTAAATGAGGGGAAGAAATTTAAGGGCAAATGCATCTATGTTTGTACGTGCATCTGAAATGTGTAGTTGTGGTTTGTTCTCACCCTTCTCATTTTAATTTTATTTCTCATTTGATCTTAACTCCACCTATTAAACAACCCGTTTTTTTATTGATATGAAGGAAGACCTAAGTTGGTTGAATCAAGAAATATATTACGAAGTAGTTGATATTGAGTAACACGTGTAATGTTTCAACCATTTTAAAGCAAGAATACGCAAAGTAGTCTAAACAAAATAACACACAAAGTTTTCAATGTTTAAAATTTTTATTTGAATGAATCAAAAAACTTTGACAAGGAATCATAGTTGAATAACAATTGAAATAATCTCGTACCTAACTTAAACACAAACCCAAGTTATGGTTTATTATTCTTACTCGCTAAATGTCCAACGGCTTAGAAAAGTTATATTCGAAGAGAAAATGCTCTTAAATGTGTATCAACTTAATTGCAAGAGATGCATTTACTCCTTTACAAATATCTCTTACATAGAAGAGAATTGAGTTTCAAAGTCTTCATACTTTACACGTGTTTATCAAATGGGTGGGTGAGATTGTATTAAACGTTGCTACACTAGGTAACTTCTTTAGGGAATAGTGATTAACAATATTGTATCTTTTTACCAACTTTTGAAGGCGTGGATTCCTAAAAAACTTACTTTATCCTTTTTACATAAAGTAGATTTTTTCCGCCTTTCACCATCTAGATACTTGAGATTTTTCTCGATATTTTAAACAACGAGATCAAAACATCGTTTAGTGAGGCATGGCCATCCTCACTAAACTGAACTTCTTTTTTGGATCTTATGGTTCAATACTTGAACCGCATCAACGCTGAAGTAAAGACTATTTGTCTTCAAGAACTAAGAAGTTATGTTGAAATATTCGCATCTATTTTATCCTTAAGCTAATTTTATGTTCAAATCTATCTAACAACCATTAACCAACTTTGAATTATAACAATTTTTTAATATGGTTTGTAGTATATTATAAACATGTCGTATGTAACACCCCTATTTTTATAGATCGCAGATGAATTTGAGCTAAGGTATTCCTTCATGGATACAAAGTCATGATAATGTAAAACGACTCGAAAGAGACGTTTTTGAAAAAGATGAGTTATCATTCATTATTGTATCAGAGTTTTACAGTAAAAGATGTACTTTTACCAAAAGAGAGGTCCCAAAGATACTTTTTAAAGCAAAAGAAGATGAATGATAACAGGGCGGGGATGAGTCCCTTGCTACATGAGAAAAGTTCGGTGTGTAAAATAATCATCATTTTATTTTTATTTTTTATTGAAATATTGTAAATAAAATTACATCTACAAGGATGGCCAGTGTAATTATTGATGTTTAAGGGCGAAAGAGAGAAGTTTAAACTACATGGATGAAACTTGTAATTTACTTAGCTTTATTTGATATACAAACACCCTTTTACAAAAAAAAGTAAGCACCATTTTTACGAATAATAGTAAGAGAAAAGTTCAATCTGAAACAACATTTATCTAAAGAACAAATAAAAAGATTTCAACCATCCATCATTCTTTCATCTAACGGTTTAGATTCAAATGAACAAATATACTGAAGGGCATTTTAGTCATTCCATACTTTCTACTTAACCCCCTAAACACACTGTACACACACTCACACTCGTCTCTCTCATCTCTCTCTCAGTGACTCATTTCCGTTCTCTCAATTTGGGAAAAACTATTCAAAACCCTAGCTCTCTATCCTTTCAATTAGATCATTGTCACCGGAGCCTCTTCACCGGACGTCTTCACCGGAAACGTCATTTGCCGTCATCGGATCATCGTCGTCGATATCCGTCATCAGTTGTTGTTTCATTTTCATCAAACAATCTAATCGGAGTTGCTCCTCAAGGTCATTTTATATATATAAATAGTTAATTTTCTAGATATTTATAAATATTTTTCAATTGAAGTGTTTTTAATTTGATTAGATGAGGTTTATTATAAGGAGCTGTGGATTCAGGAGGAGGAAGTGTTAAATGCCGAGACGGATCGAAAAGCTTCACCCGGCTGAATGATGATTTTTGCGATTGTTTTGACGCCACTGATGAACTAGGTAGAAATTAAGCGATATTTCGTTATATTTGCGTAAATGCATAATGTGATCGATGTAATAAACGTTTAGGGAGCCAGGTAGAAATGTAGCTATGTCGATATATTTGCGTAATGTAGAAGTTGTTTTACTAAACGACACTGATGAGCAAGTAGAAATGTTATATTTTATATTTGCGGAATGTAGAAGTTAGTTTTGCGTAACTGTGTAGTGATGGATAATTAGAAATAGCTTTTGTTTCGATGAGCCAATAGGTAGAAATGTAGGTATATCGATATTATTTGCATAATGTAGAAGTTTGTTTCACGTTAATATATAGTGATGGAGGATTAAAATTAGCTTTTGTTTTGGTGATCCAATAGATAGAAATGTGTAAGAAATGGTTAATATTAAAATTATTTTATCAATGCTAAATTGGTACCTTTAATTTCATAACCCTTTTTTTATTTTAATGTTCATGACTTTTTCATCAAGCCACTACTTTAATTATTAATGCTAATTTGAATTTCAGGTCCGTTAAATTTGACTTTTTATTCATTAGGTTTTTATCTTTGACTTTTTTACTTTTTGATGTTTAATTGGTTTTTTAAGATTGAAATTTGATATACAAATATTGACCTTTTTTTCGGATGGACTGTCCACAGATCTACAAATATTACCAAATGGGTTTTTATTAAATTGATTATTAAGATGTGGATGCACTTTTCACACTTTTCATTTTTACGCTCTTCTTTCACTTTTGGGCAACTATATAAAGGTGAACTTTAAAAAGAAGAGATAAAAGTGATTTGCAACTAGCATTGCTTATTGTTTTGCTTGTTGTACTTTTACGCAGGTTGATATTCAAATCACATGTGATTTGCCTAAAATCACATGTGATTTACCTAAAATCATATGTGATTTTAGCTCAAATTATTTTTTAAAGTGAATCACATGTGATTCATACACGAATCACATGTGATTTACACACAAATCACATGTGATTTATATCTGAATTACAACAAAAAAACAGAACCACATGCCACCAACTATATAAAGAACTTTCCACTACAAGTTTATGGACAAATCACATGTGATTTCAACTGAATCACATGTGATTTTCAAGTATAACACTGAGTGATCACTTAAAAAAAGACATGCTACTAGCAACATTTATATGTGACTAACTGCAGGTCTTGCTTAAAAAAGTTGAAGAAAAGCATAAGCCGAAGGGTGAGTCTAAGCCTATTCAGAGAAAAAGAAAGAAGTTATTAGATTGACGAAGACTCTGAAAGTAGGTTATGCTTTTGTGATTTTCTAGTTATGTTTTTGGATGTGGATAGGAAAGTTGGGAAATGTCGTCAGGTGGGTTCCGATAGTTTGTTGACTTAGCATGCGTTTCAGAAGATTAAGGGGTTGCGTAAAGGTGGACCGGAGAAGTATTCTTGGGTGCTTTATGGATTGGAGGTTTATTGAAATTTTAATATCTTTATTATTAATAGCTGTAGGAATGTGGTTTTACTAATGTCGCCTTAGCAATCAAACAGATGTAAAGTTCGTGACTTTTTAATATCGATTAGATCATGGTTTCCTTTTTTTTTGATTTTTGATTGATTATGATTATTTTATATGTTTTTGTCTTTATTTGTCACAGGATCATGGCATTAGGGTAAGTAGTTACATGTTTGTATCAGTATCAATGCATTTGTGATTTACCACAAATCTTATGTGATTTACCACAAATCACATGTGATTTACTGCAAATCACATGTTATTTTACCTTAAATTATTTTTTGAAAGTGAATCACATGTGATTTACTCATTTTAGAATAAAAGCTGAATCACACGTAATTTACATTTTTTCATAACAAAGCAAAAAAAACAAAATAGCATAATCAGACGTGATTTCAGTAATTTGTTTTATAAAATGAAGGAATTAGTTAATTTGAAATTAAAGATCACATGTGATTTATTACTCTAAAGATCGAATGTGACTTGTAAAACCACATGTTAATTTTTTTAAAGCTGTGTTTCGACTTCGACATTGCGAGCGGCTAAAATCACATGTGATTTTGTAATTTATAAAATCGCACGTGATTTTTAAAATAACACAACAAAAACAGAATCACATGTGATCTTTTTACGAATCACGTGTGATTCTTCTGGACGGAAATTTTGAAAAAAAAATTCGTCGAAAGTATATAAAAGTGCATATCTATAGAAAGAAGATTTAATTCTCGTCGCGATGGTGTATTTTTTGTAGTTTGAAGATTTACCGTTTGAAAGATACGTTATTTTTTAAAAAAATTGTGGAAAGTAGGTTTTTTTATTATATGAACAAGAATGACAATTTTACCCTTCCTTTGTTCTTTTTGGGTTTGAACACTACCATTGGATTTGTTTGTCATTGATCTCACCTCCATGTGCTCGCCTTAACCTTAAGTTGCAATATTTTTATAATAGTGATAAATTAATGGCATTAACCGCATAAGAGCCTTGGGTATAGTAACCTCAGGTGAAACTTTAACATTTGTCACGTTAGCGCCACATCAGCTTTAACATATCACCTTAACTTAACAAAAAACCACTTCTTATCATAACACTCCCAAGGTTAAACCTTAACTCAAATATTTTTAAATTCAACCCCTAAACTAAAATAAACACTTCATTAAAAAAATATAGCAAACATACCCTTAACTTAAACATATTACAATACAAAATATAAAATAACTAAAAAAAATTACAACGGAAAAAAAAATAACGAAACATAGAAAATACTTATTCATCATCGTCGCTCTCTTGTTGTTGTCGTTCAAGAGGGTTCTGCCAAACATGCTCCATAAGGTCCATTTGAAGTTGGGTATGCGTTTCTCGGTCTCGTATTTCTTTTGCCTTACGACGGTGAGTATCACATCTTTCGACCCATCTTTGTTGCCTCATATGTGCTGACGGATCCACCCACATTTCGTTATAGTCACATAATGCAAATTTTTAATCTTTTAAAATCATGTTATGCAAAATAATGCAAGAATACATGATTCTACGTATCTTGACAATTTTCATTTGACGTGCTGGTTGTTGTAGTATACCCCAACGTCCTTGAAGCACACCAAAAGCACGTTCAACATCCTTTTGGGCACTTTCTTGTTTCCTTTTAAAATAAGTATGTTTTTCGTCAGTTGTTGACGACAAGGATTTGACGAAAGTTGCCCACTGTGGGTAAATTCCGTTAGCCAAGTAATAACCCTCTTCATACCTAGTTCCATTGACCATATAAGGGGCTCTTGGGGAAATGTCAGCAAGAATGTCGTCGAATAACGGAGAGTTTTCTAAAACATTTATATCGTTATTCGTCCCCGCCACCCCAAAAAATGCATGCCAAATCTATAAATCTTGAGAAGCAACTTCAAGCATAATTGTTTGGTATTTTTTATCACCCTTACCATATTGCCCTTGCCAAGCCACCGGACAATTTCTCCATTCCCAGTGCATACAATCAATGCTACCAAGCATTCCCGAAAAACCATGACACTCTTCATGTCGTTGATAAATATTTTGAATGTCGGCCCATGTTAGTTTTCTTAAATAATCCGGCATAAACAAATCAATAACGCATTTGTTAAAGTTATCAAGACAATCACGCGAAGTATGCTCACCCATTTTCAAATATTCATCAAACGCATCGGGTGAGGTGTCGTACGCCAATTGGCGTATGGCAGACGTACACTTCATAAAAACACTTAAACTCATTCGACCCGTACAATCGGGTGATTGGCTAAAGAAGTTAAAATGATCTGGAATATTTTCAGAAGTATAAGATTCAATACCTTCGACTATTTGCATAAATAGTTTCCGGCTCACATGAAATCTTCTACGAAAATTCCGGTTCGAATACTTACAACCTTCAATGAAATAGTCGTTACGCAATCGTTCTTCTGCAAGCTCACGTTCACGATATATATGGGTACGAGTTAAGCGAGGTTGAGATGCTTCTTGTTCCAAGCTGTTGCGATACTGTACGCGGCCATCATAAATTGAAGTCAGTTTCATCATCAACGTCGACCATTCTGAGGTAATTCATTAATTTGATTCAGATTTATTGTGAATGAACTTGAATTTGAATTATGGAAGTGTGAGAGGAAGTATATAAACTTGAATTTAAATTATGGAAGTGTGAAAAAAATGATGTTTTATTTGGGTATTTATAGTGGTAAAAAAATGGTTTTGATTTTTTTTTTTTTTTTTAATTTAAACTAGCCGTTTGAAAACGGGGGGGGGGGGGGTGGTACACTGGTTTTTTTTTTTAATTCAAACTTGGCTCTAACGCAGTGTTAGCACGCTAACGTGCCCTCTTTAACGCTGCAGACGGTGTGGGTAACGGGCCTTAAAGCCCGGGCGTTAAACGTTAACGCTTGTGGGGCGTTATTATACCCAAGGCTCTAAGCCACCGAAAGTACAAAAATTGCTAAAGTTACTTACAAATGGTCGACTCTGTGAAACGACAAATCATCCTTTTTGTTATGCTTAATTAAACATCTCATTGGTTTAGTTACTAACCACTATGTTTTTAAATAATGATGCCCAGGTTGAGGAACACCAACGTCATGTAATCAATGTCTCGATACCAACACCATCCTCGTCCCCGCACTCTTAACTCAAATATATACACACACGCAGACGAGAAACCACCAAACCACATATGTTGTGGTCATTCTAATTCGTTATGTTAGATACTAAGAGAACAATTTGTCAATTTACTTTTCCTAAAGTATATGTCAAGGCCAGTTGTTTTTGTGCATCACACTTGCCCATCTGATTATAAATGAGTTGATTCAGTTTTTATTTGTCAAAATATGTTGACTAATATTTTTGTAAAGTCTCTATGTCTGGCTAAAAAACAAGAATAGCTTCAAGTACATTACCAGAACCAACCTAAATAAGGTTCAAAGCTAGCATATGACATCATGACTTATGATAAACCATACTCAGACAGACCCTTGAACATAAGCACTTTGCTTGCTACTTACGAATAGACAAAATTTGTAAGAAAATAAGATAAAACAGCATACACCTTATTCATGGAATGAGAGATCCTTAAACTAGAAAATTTCACATAGATAGTGTTGGTCCCAATTGATTGAGTAAAACAAATATAATGAAATTGCAAATAATAAGATAACTTGTCAATATGTTCTAACAATCAAATCCTGTAACATGTACATGTATATATATGTTTTGAATGGGTGTTACCAACCATCACAATGATTCGGTGGTAACTGCCAAAACATAACCGCTATATTCGGTTAATAAGTTTACAAAAGGCAACTTTGGTCCTTCATGTTTGTGTCTTGATGAATGGAGCAGTAGATCGAGATTACATGCTCACATTCTCCTCCTTAATCTTGATCGTTGCTTCGTCCTAAGTCTTGAACTCCTAGAATTTGTCGCATAGTCACGAACTTGAGTCTTGGTAATGCTTTAGTTAGTTAAAATATCTGCTCTTTGAAGTTCTCCACTTACGTGTTCCACATTGATATGACCATTCTCTACACATTCCCGAATGAAATGATAGCGAATGTCTATATGCTTGCTTCTTCCGTGAAATACTGGGTTCTTTACGAGTTGTATAGCTGATATGTTGTCAACTCAAAGCGTTATCTTCTTTTCTTCTAATCCAGTTAATTCACTAAGTAATCGTTTTAGCCATAAGGCTTGACATGCTGCTGCAGTAGCCGCCATGAATTCTGATTCACATGATGAGAGCACTACTGTCGGATGAGAGCGCTACTGTCGGTTGCTTCTGAGTACACCAAGTGATAGGTGACTCTCCAAAGTAAAATACTATTCCAGTAGTTCCTTTTTCTTGATCTGTATTAACTCCATAACTACTGTCGCTGTATCCTGTAATCTTGCAGCTTCCGTCTTTCTTGTATATTACTCCATGGTCTTTTGTTCCTTTGATGTATCGGATTACTTGTTTCACTGCCTTCAGGTGATGATCCTTTGGGTCTTGCATAAATCTGCTAAGTAGTCCGACTGAGTAACTAAGATCGGTCTTGTATCAGTAAGTATCTGAGAATTCCAATTAAGCTTCGGTAATAAGTTGCGTCAACTGGGTTTCCATCTTCCTCCTTGACCAACTTAGTGCCGGGATCCATCAGTGTCTTCTTGTCATTACTGTCCGTCATGGTTGTTTCTTTCAAGATCTTGTTAATGTATCCAGTTTGCTTGATCGTAATTTCTCCTCCTGTTTGTGTAACTTCTATCCCAAGGTAATATGCTAGCAACCATAAGTCGCTCATTTCAAATTTATCTTTCATCTGGGATTTGAACAAGTCTACTTCCTTCTTTGGAGTGCCTGTGATTATCAAATCATCTACATATACTCCGACGATAAGTGTAGAAGTCTTGCTTCTCTTTTTGTAGACTGCTTGTTCGAGATTACATTTCTTAAAGTCTAATGACTTTAATGTTTGGTCAAGCTTCACGTTCCAAGCTCTAGGTGCTTGTCTTAAGCCATACAAAGATTTAGTTAGCTTGTAGACTTTTCCTAGGTTTCCTTGTTGAATGAAACCTTCAGGTTGTGTAACATAGACTTCTTCCTTCAATTCTCCTTGTAAAAATGCTGATTTTACATCTAAGTGGTGTACTTGCCATCCATGATATGCTACTAGCGCTAATATCAATAGAACTGTCTCTATCCTAGCAACTGGTGCAAACACTTCATCGAAGTCTATTCCCTGTTCTTGTACATAACCTTTTGCTACTAATCTTGCTTTATACTTTATGATCCTTCCTTGTGCATCTCTTTTGGTTTTATAAACCCATTTGAGTCCTATTGCCTTCTGGTTTTCGGGCAATGTGGTGAGGGTCCATGTGTTATTTTTGTTGATTGAATCTAATTCAATTTCCATGGCCTCAATCCACTTCTCATCTTTTGATGCTTCCTTGTAATTACGGGGTTCTTCTTCGTAAAGAATAAGCTCGGAGCTTCTACTTCACGTGCAGTTTGGTAAATTTCCGTAATATCCTTTAAACCTTGTATAGCTCTATGATCAAATCTAGGATATGAGCTCTCTAATGAGCTTATAGTAGCTCTTTCTTCATCTTCTGAGTTAGGGTTGTAAGTGTATGATGGTGGTGTGATTGGTGAGGGTGGATCTATAGGTTCTTGTTCTTGATACGTGTTATCGGTGTTTTCTATGTTGACTGGTGTAGGATTATTATTGTCAACTCCACTTGTTTCAAAGCTAGCCCAAAACGTATCTTCAGTACTCGTATCCTCTTCATTATTATTCCAATCCCATGGTTTTGTTTCCATAAACTTTACATCCCTACTAACATGTTTCTTCTTTCCCACTGGATCATACAGCCTACATGCTTTTGATCCTTCTTCAACTCCTAAGTAAATCATTGGAATGCTTCTATCATCTAACTTCTTCAAGTGAGGTATCGTAACCTTAGCATAAGTTGTGCATCCGAATATTCTTAGGTATTCTAGGTTTGGTTTTCTGTTGTAGAGGGCTTCATATGGTGTTTTATCTTCCAGGGCTTTTGACGGTACCCTGTTGAGTATGTAAATGGCGTGTCTTGCTGCTTCCGCCCAAAAAGTTAAGGGTAACTTCATCGCTTTCATCATACTCCTAGTCGTTGATAACACTGTTCTATTTCTCCTCTCTACTACACCATTCTGCTGTGGTGAGTATGGTGCTGTCAATTGTCTCTCAATTCTATTTTCCTTACAGTATTTGGTGAATTCATGTGATGTAAATTCACCTCCTCTATCGGTTCTTAGCATCTTGATTT
Organism: Chrysanthemum makinoi; assembly: GCA_910596185.1. Taxonomy (NCBI): domain Eukaryota; kingdom Viridiplantae; phylum Streptophyta; class Magnoliopsida; order Asterales; family Asteraceae; genus Chrysanthemum; species Chrysanthemum makinoi. Next base: position 26,822,656 of record OU343223.1, on the reverse strand, counting down.
TCAACTTTAACTTTGATTCGATCTGGTGTCTAAATTCCTTGAATGTGCTAAACGCTTGATCTTTCGAGTTTAGAAAGTAAGCCCACATGAAACGTGTGCAGTCATCTATTAATAAGAAGATGAGCTTTTTTCCGGAGTGTGTTGTTGGACTTATTGGACCACAAAGATCTCCATATACTAAGTCTAACGGGTTCTTTGATCTGAATTTAGCTTGGTTTGGAAATGGTGTTCTGATGTGTTTTCCTAATAAACATGCATCACAGATTTGTCGTGCATGTTTTATTCTTGGTATTCCATCCACTAAACCTTTCCTTGTCATTTTATCTATTGCATCAAAGTTCAGGTGACCTAATCTAGCATGCCATAACCATGCTTGGTCATCTACGTTTGCTAAGAGACATATAGGTGCTACTATATGCAATCTAATACTGTAAAGTCGATTCTTAGATCATTCTACTTTCATCAAAAACTTCTTGTTCTTATCATACAAAGTCAGTAAATTTCCATCCATGATGATTTTGCAACCTATTTCGGTAAGTTGTCCTAGACTAAGTATGTTGCTCTTGAGGTTTGGAATGTAGTAAACATCCGAAATCATCTTCTGTTGTAAGTTTCTACATCCTAATAGTATTGAACCTCTACCCTTTATCTCTACATACGATCCATCTCCAAAACGAACGCGTCCAGTGATGCTTTCGTCAATATCATTAAAATGGCCTTTGGTGCCTGACATATGGTTACTTGCACCATTATCTAAATACCATATGCTATCATCTGTCGTAGCATATTTCCGGGGTTGTACTTGTTCTTCATTTAACAAGATTTCTTCAGTTTCGTGTGTAGCCATTAGTAATGATGGTTCATCGTCTTCTAAGATAAGGTTTGATTGTTCCTGAGTTGTTGGTGGACTTCTACAATTCTTCTTGTAATGTCCGAGTTTTTCACAATTATAACATGTAATTTTACTCTTATCCCATCCTTGTTTTCCGTTATTTGATTTATCTGTGTGGGATGAGTTTCCTCCATTCGAGTTGTTTCTATTTCCCTTATTCTGCCAGTTTCCTCGTGAATAGTTTGATCTACCTCAATATTTGGTTAATCGTTTCTTATTTCTAGAGTGTTCGCCTTGTGCGAATAATAAGTTGTCTGGCTTTCCACTTGTCCTCCCTTTCGGAGTTTTATCCTTTCCTCGAATGCCTTAAGTTTTCTAGCGATCTCATCTAACGTAATGTCATCGAGATCATTTGTGCGTTCTATGGATGCTAATATTTGAATGAACCTATCTGGTGTGGAATCTAATAGTTTTCGTACTAAAAGTGATTCATCCAACGCTTTTCCTAATTCTTTAGCCTTCGTGGCGTAGCCGTTCAATTTGGTTGTAAATGCATCCACTGTTTCATCCTCCTTCATCGAAGAGTCGAAATCCAATCATCGTGATTGTAATCGTGCTTGTTGCACTTTTTCTCTCAACGTGTCTCTTTTCAACGAATCCCATAATTCTTTTCTTTGTTTTGCAACTTGCTACTTGTAAGATCACATCTTCGGTTAACGCTTGATATAAGAAGGCGGTTGTTGCCTTATCGTTCTTAATATCTAATTGTGTATCAACCTTAGGTTCTATTGCTTCCCATAATCCTTGCGCTTCTAGTATCACCTTAATTTGTATAGTTCAAACTGTGTAGTTTGTGATTTTGAGTTTTGGGCATTGATACTGTGTCATAGGGGTTACGGGTTTTGGTGCAGTGTTACTGCCACTTGCGTCATCACCGGGCATTTTGATGGTGCTTATGATCTTCACTTTCTAATTCGTATAGGGATTTCTAACTAGTGGTATCACTTAATACTACGGGAACAGAAATAGTTATCCGGGAATCCTAATATGGAATTATGGATTTCTAATAGTATAAACTAAGTATCTATACTATAAATATGAAAGGAAATCCAAAATTTGAGATTTTTTGTGTGACCTTTGTTTTTCACTCGCGTATTCCCTTCTTGTCGGTAATTGAATATACCAACTATATTTTTCCCTCGTTCTTAATTCCAAAGCGATCGGTACACCCTTTATTGATGTTGTCGACTTGCTTTCTTCAAAATATACCACTCCTTGTACCACGTTGTCCTTTCTTTTGTGTCGACTTGCTTCCTTTATCTCCAAGTCTCGGATAAACACAAAACGATTCAAAAATTACTCTCGGTAATTCTTTCCAAAAAGACCAAGCGAATTGCTTGTCTTTGTTCTACTACTCGACGGTAGTATGTCAACAAGTGATGTCCTTGTTGCCCTCGTTGCTTGTCCGCGTTCCACAATACCACTTCTTCTTTATTCCACACCTTATCTACAACAACCTACAGAAATACCGACGGTATCCTTGCGAGCAAGTGATCAAAATGCTCCTGTTGTTGTCCCTTTTTGTATTGCGAGCATTACTCCAAAAAACAATTTCGATTGTTTTCTAGTTCGGTATACCCTTCTCTTCAATCCAAGCAACGTCTTTCTTCTTATTCTTTCACGTACGTCTACTTTCTTCTCCACCTTTGTCTCGACAAAGAGGTACATTTCGTTGTATGATTGAAAGCCAACAAGTGTAACAAAGTTTCCTTCGTCTTGTTCTTGTTGCGTTCAGGATCAAACCAACGCAAACTATCAAGTCACCACTTCGTTTGGTGCCTTGTCGTATGCAATTTCTACACAAGTACGGTCGTGCACTACTTTCCTTGCGTCTCAAGTTATCCAGGCAGCGTATGTTTTGATTTATACGTTGCGTCTTCTTCTTCTTCTTTTGAAACAAAGTTTGGTATGCTTCTTTTTCTGGTTCCTTCTTTTTCGTTCAAGAAATGGTTTCTGCTTTTGTGATGGTACTCGTTAAAAGGATTATGGTTCTGGTTTTTGGTTACAAGATTCTCGTGTTTGAGTGATGGTTGTAACGGTGTAACGAGTATATCTGAGGCAAGGCTCTTGATGCCAATTGTTGGTCCCAATTGATTGAGTAAAACAAATATAATGAAATTGCAAATAATAAGATAACTTGTCAATATGTTCTAACTATCAAATCCTGTAACATGTACATGTATATATATGTTTCGAATGGGTGTTACCAACCATCACAATGATTCGGTGGTAACTGCCAAAACATAACCGCTATATTCGGTTAATAAGTTTACAAAAGGCAACTTTGGTACTTCATGTTTGTGTCTTGATGAATGGAGCAGTAGATCGAGATTACATGCTCACAGATAGTAAAACAGCTCATGAGCCATAAATTTTAACGTATTGCCAAAATGCCAAGCCTCACTGATCATAAACTGCTAATCAAAATCACTTGTAACTAAATCCTTTATATTATGCATTCGGAATGCAGTAACTAGCCTGGATATGAATTCAATGTGGCACCAATAAACTGACATAATAGTCATAACGAGTGTCACCACCAATTAGCATGACCAAGTGATTCATAGTACCAATCTCTTATTATATATGAATCACGATCAGGATCCTTTATAATGTTCGATGGAACAGTGAAACCTTTAGCCTCCAAACGAGAGAGCACCTGCCAACAAAAAATAGCAATGAAAAAGGAATAAATAAAAATAAGAATGGGTGCAGTCCTAGTAACAATTTTTTTTTTTTTTTTTTTTTTTGAATGAAATCCTAGTAGCAATTAACTTAATCATGCCACTTAAAAAAAGAGAAACACAACAGTAAGAAAGAAATTTATGGATACTCCCTTAATGAGTTCTAATAACACCATAAAGGAAGTACAAGCACCTAAACAAAGACCAGAAAGCACACACTTGCGTTTGTTTAAGGAATGCTAAGGAGGGTTTTAATTTATATCTACAAGGTACATGTATGGTTTAAATCACAATAAATAAACTGCATTTTGTCACTTCAATTTTCAGAGTGCTCTTGGACATCATTCGGTAAACTCGTTATTGCGACTTAAATCACAATAGCAAGTTATATGTCAATCAGGTAAATTAATAATATTATTGATTATAAAGATTCATAATCGTCATATTATATTCTACGAAGCATGAGACAAGTTCTTGTAAAAAAAACATAATTACTAGAGGATAATCTATACATCCCTGGTGATTATTTGATAATATTCTCCTAGTTAAACTTTCAACCAAATATGCTTGCGAAAGTTTGTTAAATAACAATGGGTAAAAGCTATAAAATAACGACGTACTTTCTAAAATGTACCGACTTGAAACACTTACTTTTTTATTAACATATACACCACGCATTTTCAAATTTTGTTCCAACTTTACCCATGTTAATAAAAAAGTAAGTGTTTCAAGTCGGTACATTTTAGAAAGTACGTTGTTATTTTATGGCTTTTACCTAATAAAATAATATTATTTAGGCCTTCTAAAATTAGAAGGCTTAAAAATTCAGACTTTTTTACTTGCTAATTATAGAAAGAGTTTTTCTAACCAAAAATTAAGATAAGGAGCTCCAATCATGAGATGACACGTGTCACTTCTTAACAAACTCCAAACCTAACTTCTAACAAACTCCAAACCTAACTCCTAACCACTAAAAATTAAGATAAATAGCTCCAATTATAAAATGACATGTGTCATTTCTCAACTAAAAATTCATCTTTATTTTTAAATTGAAATATCTTTTTATCTACTTATTTTTTTATAATCTAATTTCACCATATTTTCTAAAATTTTATGCTCTTTAATTCAACATCCATTTTGATATATTTTTATGAGTTTTTAGTTTTATATTTTTAATGGGTTTATTTTATTTCAATTTAAATTTTTACAACTTTAACATTTATTTCATTTATTTCAATCAATATAATCTTGATTCGTCAAAATCATATACTTTTGGGGTAGTGTTTGACGCGTAAGAGATGCGAGGGTAGTTCTATATGCGGGAATAATGATGTCGCGGAAAGCTACGGGAAAGTTACGGGTAACCTAAACAAACACTTACAACTAACACATATACATTCGAAGTGTTGTGAAACGAATTCACTAAACGGGTAAGCAAACACATATAACTATACTTATCGCCGCCGCTGTGCGCAGGTACCCGGCTAGTATGATATTATATTAATATAAATCGGTCATATGGTTGAAGTCGGAACAAAATTTGAAAGTACGTGGATGTATATGTGAATAAAAAAGTAAGTCTTTCAAGTCGGTACATTTTAGAAAGTACGTTGTTATTTTATAGCTTTTACCCAATAACAATTGGTAAGGTACTACTCCCTCCGTCCCATAATAATTGTCCACTATGACTTTTTTTAGTCTTTGTTGTTTAACTTTGACCATTAACATTTTTATTTGTGTTATATAATACTTGATAAAAGTTATATCAAATGAAAATACATTTAAAACCCAATCTATTCGTATATTTTTTATCAAGTATTATATTAAGCAAATAAAAATAGTTATGGTCAAAGTTAAATAAAAAAGACTTCAAAAAGTTAAAGTAGAGAATTTTTATGGGACGGAAGTAGTACTAAACTAAACCTAATGATCAACTTTTTATACAAAGACACAAATTGGCTAAAAAAGAAAGAAAGAAAATAAACAGTAGGCAAAGTTTTACCTTCAGACAATCCTTCCCAATTTTAAGCTCTTTGACATGGCGAAGGCTTTGAATAAATCTTGTAAGCATATCTTCTTCCTCTTCTCTTGACAAGTCCCATGGCTTATAATCTAAATAAACATTTACTAAGGAAGACATGTTTAGCAACATAGGCTTACATGATAATTCAGAACTGATATATAGTGTCAAAATATGAGGAGCATTGATTTCAATGATATTTCCAGCATCTTCAAGTTCAATATCGAAGCATGGTCCACAGAATACCAAGTTTTTGACACTTTTTGAAGTAATATCAATCCGCCTTAAACCACGGCAACAATCTATAACTATAGTTTCCAATAAAGGACTACCGGATAATATATTTTGGATCAATCCTTCATCTAATTTCCCCCATTTAACACACAAACTCTTAAGATTTTTCCAGCTAATGGTAACACTTGGATTAAACATGCATTCTTGCACATATAGATGAGTAAAACATGAATTGATGAAAAACGACTCAGAGTTTATCTCAAATAAAGCACACCCTTCCTTACCCTCATCTTCATCCTTATCCTCATACACATGATATAACGAACCAGAACTGTTGGACATTACAGCTAATAGCATAACGAATCGAGTTGTTGACATGGGATTCAAACTTATCATCGTAATTAGTATTAAGTTTGAATTTTACGAGGTTCGAGTGGCTGTGTTGAGTTTTGATTTTGTCAAGATACGAAAAGAAATCGATGAGTAATTGACTGTCTTTGTTTTCATTATGCTTAAGATGTTGAAAATCAAGATTAGGAACTTGAGTCCAAAGATGTTTCCATTGTTTAGAGAGAATACCTGTTCTAATGACCTCTTTTGCGCCTGGTAAACGCGAGATGATTTCAACAATTAAAGAATCTGGTAACGAACTCAATCTATCTTCTTCTCCCTCCATGTCGGCAAACAGAGATCGTTCCTTGTCTTCTCCCATTAAAATTTATTTATAGGTAGGCATGTATTAATTTTTCTTTGCTCCCCTAATGTTTAAGAAACTACATATTCAGTCCCTTAAAAGAAAAAAGTTAGATATATCCATTCGGTACTTAACAACTTATGATTTTAGCCGAACACCACCTTTTTCTTTCCTTTCATATATCGGCCTTCCGTAAGTAAGATAATTCGTTTTCTTTCTAACTGATATTACATGTTTTTGGTATATATGAAATTCCCCCTATAAATTATGGACAAAATATTATTTACAGGGATCAATCTCCACCATCCATTTTTATTTGATCTAATGGATGAGATTAATCCCAACAATTTAAAAAACGCACTTTCATCATTTTTTTTCAAATATTAATATCTTTCAAACCGTTAATTGTTGAGCGAAAAAAAATATATCATTGCGATGAGCATTTAATTATCTTTCTATAGATAGGCACTTTGATATATTTTCGACAAAAAAAAAATTTCGTATTTTTCACGTTTTTTTTTAAGTTTTTTCGTTCTTTTTACGTTACTGAAATTTGCATTAAAAAATCATATATGATAAAACACTAATTTGATATTAGTGTAAAATCACATATGATATTTAATATTATATGTCACATATCATATGTGATATTAGTGTAAAATCACATATGATATCACATGTGATATTACATATCATATATGATTTGACACTAATGTCACATGTGATATTCAATTTAGTGTTTTATCATATATGATTTTTCATTTAAATTTCGATAGCGTAAAATAAACGAAAAAGGCGAAAAAAGTGAAAAAATGAATTTTTTCTTTTTCAAAAGTATATCAAAGTGCCCGTCTATAGAAAGATAGTTAAATGCTCGTCGCGACGGTGTAAATATTTTCGTTTAACGATAAACGGTTTAAGATATATTTAAATTATAAAAAATTGGTGAAATAATAAAATACTTTTAATCTCAGATTTTTTTTTAAATGGATGGTGGAGATGAGTCTTTTGGTATGTAAGAAAGGTTTGGTATGTAAAATAACTCCCCTCATAAATTATAATTATGGTTTAATACTATAGTTGATGGGATTGTCTATAATAAGTGCTTTTTAAGACATTGGTTATGATGCATTTATTTATCATAAAGTTTCCTTTTATATTAAAAAAATGCATTACATACGCATCTAGTAGGCTTATAAATTTTCTTAATTAACTATTATTTTTAATTTAATGAGCTTAAGATTTCCTTATGTAATCATCTAACTAATGACTTGAAGCACCGATTAAACAAACCTATTCAACCTTTTTTTGTTCAGATCAATGACGAGAAGACATACTAACATGAATTCCCAACTCCCAAGGTATTTTTTTTAAATAAAAGATCATTTGAGGACAAAAGATTATTTACATACCAAGGGATCAATCTCCACCCTCCATTTTTATTTGATCTAATGGATGAGATTAATCCCAACAATTTAAAAAACCCACTTTCATCATTTTTTTCAAATATTAATATCTTTCAAACTGTTAATCGTTAAGCGAAAAAATATATCATTCTGAGCATTTAATTATCTTTCTATAGATAGGCACTTTGATATACTTTCGATAAAAAAAAATTTTTCGTATTTTCTTTTTTTAAGTTTTTACGTTATGAAATTTGCATTGAAAGATCATATATGATAAAACACTAATTTGAATATCATATGTGATATTAGTGTAATATCATATATGATATGTAATATCACATGTGATATTAGTGTAATATCATATATGATATTACATATAATATCAAATGTGATATTCAATTTAGTGTTTTATCATATATGATTTTTTATGTAAATTTCAGAACGTAAAAACGAAAAAATAACGAAAACGTGAAAAACGAAGTTTTTTCTTTTTCGAAAGTATATCAAAGTTCCCGCCTATAGAAAGATAATTAAATGCTCGTCGCGATGGTGTAAATATTTTCACTTAACGATTAACGGTTTAAGAGATATTTAAATTATAAAAATAGGTGAAATAATAAAATGCTTTTAATCTTAGCCATTGATTTCTTTTTAAATGGATGGTGGAGATGAGTCCCTTGGTATGTGAAAAAAGTTTGGTATGTAAAATAACTCTCCTCTTTTTTTAATTAGATACTTTCTTCTTATATGCCTGGCATTGGTTTATATGCATTAAAAGGAAATGTTGAGCTTGTTAAGTTAAAAATTACATATAATTAATGCAATTTATATTTGTGATTAATATATATTAAATGTATTAAGGAAAAAAAAAAAAAAAAAAAAAGTTAGTGAAGCTCGGTTAATCTACTTATAATAGAGGAATGAATATTCCTTTTCATGGTCTTAAAATTAAGACTTACAACATACAAAGCCTATTATACAATACACAATGCACTATTAATGATCTTTCTCATCAATCTTAATTTTAATAGTTACAAGTCTTAAAGCTTAATGTACAAAATACAAAGCAATATGTTAGTGCAAATATTACGATATTTAATCTATACATTCTCATTTGTTTTGTTGATGACAAACATGTAACTTGTAATACATAATGTAAAATATATAAGTTACTTGTAATATATATTGTCTCAACACCTCTCGACGACTCAAGTCGTCCTTGTATGCTACAACACAGGTTCGTATATGTTTGTTATGTTGCGTTATGATCAAACCCCCAACAAACCATTAAAACATGTTTAGTTAAATAGTTTATGTATAACAACTAGTGTTTACATATTGGGTAAATATATACATAACTAGTATGTATTATAATGGGTAATATAAATGGGTATAAACTTAAGTATTTGACCCATTGACCAAATACATTGAATGTAGTTGGATAGAACTCAAAGTCTGGAAACATTGTACCTTGGTGGGCACTCATAACCCATTTGACTAGATGCATTGTATCTAATCTAATACCCATTGATCAACCCATAACCCATTTGACTAGATGCATTGCATCTTGTAGATACATTGAATCTACTTGTTACCCATAACCCATGACCCAAAACCCATGGGTAAAAGGGAGCGTCCCACGGATCCCCAGTAATACACTGGACGGATCCCTCAAGGGAGGGATCCGTGGGATCCGGGGGAACAGTGGCTATTTTTCTTCTATAAATAGTGAGTCGTTTCTTCATTGTTTGACACACCTTCACACATAGTTTCTCTCCACCATTTCTAGGATATTTAGATCATTAGGAAACATGTAAACCATCCTCATCTCATATGATCATAATGCTTCTAACTCTCATTTGTTGTAAGCATACTCACGAAGTGATCCTCCAAAGCAAGCTTAGAGATCTTGCATCTTTACCTACTGAAGTGATCACCCATCACAAGCATACAAGCACATGAAGATCCTCTACAACAAGCTTGGGAAACTTGTCATCTTCATTCATAGAAGACTAACTACATCATGCTTTGTGTTCTTGATGTTTAGTTTAGGACTTCATATCCATTAGACCCATTGTCTTGGATATTGTCTAGTATCATATTTTTGTATCTATGACTAGACTAGATAGTTTATGTGTTTGTGCCACAAAACACAAGGTTTGTTATGTTGGGCCACAAAACATAACGAGTGCCTAGAAGTCAAGTCACAAGGTATTAGTGAAGGGTGCCTAGAGATCGAGTCAAAGGCATTAGTGAAAGGTGCCTAAGGTGTACATTCGATATGGTGTGATTCGATGTACAAGATAGATTAGTATTGGGTCACAAGAATATTTTCATCCTTGTTGATATTGTCATAAGGAGTAGATCTCCTTTGGGGTTAGTTGTTGGTGTAGTGTTGGGTAGTACTTCTTCCTTTGTAATGGAACTCGGTATCTAGCCTAGTACCGGATAAAGGGTAGGCGACGTTGTGATAGGTTTTGTTCTACCTCGTGAAAGAACTCGGTGTTTAGCTTAGTACCGGAAAAGTGTAAGCGACGTTGTGAAGGCTTCTCCGCCATAAGGATTTGATGTCGTGTAGTGAAGCAACTCTCGAGTAGGTGACTCGGGGAGTGGAGTAGGGCAAGGAAGGTGTCCTTGTAGCCGAACCACTATAAATCCTCGTGTTGGTTTGTCTATCCTTTTACCTATCGCTTTACTTTTATTCTTGCATTACATTGTTTATTTTCTATGTGGTTGATGTCTATATTTGTGATACATACCTGGTCTTTCATATAGTCATAAACTATTTAACACTTTACATATTATGACACGCTTGATCAAGAAAAAGCAACCGGACTAAAAATGGTGAAACTTGATTTATAATGAACCATTAATCTTGTAGAATCTTATGTGATATTAAGGGGTTGGCCTTACATGCCGTAATGCGTTAAATGCAACCTCGCGTAGAGATTAGTAAATGCAATGATTTATGCAACGGCGGGTACCTGCTAGTAACAACTAACGAGTGTCATATGGTCACCTATTAGGGAAGACATATAATAAGAAGAAAATTTGAAATGAGAAGAATGAGAAGAAATTTCAGCCACATATTTCAAATGAGGGAGAAATTTAAAAGCGGTTCATCTTTTTTGTATGCGTGCATCTGAAATGTGTAGTTATGGTTTCTTCACATCCTTCTCATTTTAATTTTATTTCTCATTTGATTTTAACTCCACCTATTAGACAACCCATTTTTTCATTGATATGAAAGAAGACCTAAGTTGGTTGAATCAAGAAATATATTACGAAGTAGTTGATATTCAGTAACACGTGTAATGTTTAAACAATTTTAAAGCAAGAATACGCAAAGTAGTCTAAACAAAATAACACACAAAGTTTTCAATGTTTAAAATTTTCATTTGAATGAATCAAACGCCTTTGACAAGGAATCATAGTTGAATAACAATTGAAATGATCTCATATCTAACTTAAACACAAACCCAAGTTATGGTTCATTATTCTTACTCGCTAAATGTCCAACGGCCTAGAAAAGTTCTATTCGAAGTGAAAATGCTCTTAAATGTGTATCAACTTAATTGCAAGAGATGCATTTACTCCTTTACAAATATCTCTTACATAGAAGAGAATTGAGTTTCAAAGGCTTCATACTTTACACGTGTTTATCAAATGGGTGAGTGAGATTGTATTAAATGTTGCTACACTAGGTAACTTCTTTAGGGAACAGTGATTGACAATATTGTATCTTTTTACCAACTTTTGAAGGCGTGGATTCCTAAAAAAAACTTATTTTATCCTTTTTACATAAAGTAGATTTTTCCCGCCTTTCACCATCTAGATACTTGAGATTTTTTCCTCAGTATTTTGAACGACGAGATCAAAACATCGTTTAGTGAGGCATGGCCATCCTCACTACACTGAACTTCTTTTTTGGATCTTATGGTTCAATACTTGAACCGCATCAACGCAACACCCCCATTTTTATAGATCGCATCGAATTTGAGCGGTATTACTTCATGGATACAAAGTCATGATATTATGAAAGCGACTTCGAAAGAGTCGTTTTTAAAAAAGATGAGTTATCATTCATTATTGTATCAGAGTTTTACAGTAAAAGATGTACTTTTACCAAAAGAGATGTCCCAAAGATACGTTTTAAACCAAAAGAAGATGAATGATAACATGTATGGACGTCCTTATGTCCAATGTCACACCGTGCCATTAGTCCTAATGGAGGAGGCCTGGTTACATGTGATAACATGCTTAAAGGTCAACACTAGGGTTGAGTGAGGTCATAGGTTTTAGGTAGTAATAGGTTTTGAATTCAAGCTCCACTAAAGACAATGGGAAGTAGTTTAAAGGTGATAGTATTATTGCATTAAGCTCATGACACCCCACGTTAACAGTCCGAGTCAATGATGGCACTACAGACCAAGCATGACCAGTGATAAGGTTAACTTGCCAAGGTTAACCTTTTAGTTCTCAAGTCACTACAAGAAAAGAGGGTTTTTAGGACGAAACTTTTTGGTACAGTAAGAAAATCGTGCCAAATACATGTATTTGACACTTATGGGATAACCGTTACAAAAAGTTAGGTATTTGGGACGGCTAGTAAGAAATTGTTCCAAATACGTATGTGTTTGGGACGTTTTTTAAGAATGGTGCCAAATACATATGTATTTGGAACAGTTTGAGTTACCAGTGCCAAATATTTATGTATTTGAGACGGTTGGTACAACTGGTGCCAAATTTGTATATGTATTAGGAACGCTATCTACTTTTGGTGCCAAATAACCATGTATCTGGAACGGTTGATACGAACAGTGCCAAACATTTATGTATTTGGAACGGTTTTTATAGGTTGTGACAATACAAATGTATTTGGGGAGATTTTTATAAATTCTTTTTAATTCTTTTGTATTTGGAACATTTTTGAAAAAATGACCCAATTTACACTTTTGATCCATAAGTGTTCACTATATATATATATATATATATATATATATATATATATATATATATATATATATATATATATATATATATATATATATATATATATATATATATATATATATATATATATATATATTTTTATTTGACATCAAATTAAATTTAGATGGTTTTTATTAATTTACTCTAACATTCAGTAGCCTTTCGTTATTAATTTTTAATCTCTATAATTAATCTATATAATGGATTAATATCTATCATATTACTTAAAACGCATCATCTTCTAAATTTTGGTGAGTTAACTTTGTTGTTTATGAAATAAATATTTTTCCTTTAAGGTCAAGTTAAAAATATTCTATATTGCATAGACAAAAGCAGATAAATAAATGAATGAGGTCATTTATATTCAAGTTATCTGGTGTAAGAATCACTTCATTCATAAAATATGTTAGATGATAATTATGTGTCTAGGCCCGAGCCCATATGTGGGCTTAGGTTTGTTAGTGTTTATGGCTTAACCGAGGCACCTCCTATTTCTAGGTGAACCCCCAAACGTTAGCTAGTAAGTTTGAACCCTAAACCTATTGTGAGAAAGTTAAAGGCTTACCACTAATTCATTTGATTATGTTTATTCATATTATATATATTGAGAGTTAAATAGTAACTGATAGCGTATGAGAGCTTTAGCCCAACTAGCTAAAGCCCATACACTTGAAATAGGCCCACAAAGGCCGTAACCCGTAATAACTCACGTCATAATCTACTTCCCAATACAGGCTCAAATCCTGGCAAACATATGTAGGAACCAACATGACTGGAATATGACCGTTGCGATGTACAAACACGTGTCATTATGGTACCGGCTTGATGATGCATCACACGTGCTATAACATGCATAACGAAGATTCAAGAGCAATTGATTAAAGAAACTCTATATTAAAATTCAATAAAATTTACTTAACCAAATAAAAATGCATGATTGATAAAAAAAAACTCCAAATATATTTCTAGCCATAACTTGAACTCGATAAAAGCTCGAACTGACAAGGTCAATTATTAAGCACGATATTTGTCACCATACTAAGGGTGTACTAAGAGTATGTTTGGCGCAGAGCGGTGTGAAGCTTTTGGGTAGTGCGGTGAACAATGAGCATATTGAATTTTAGTGATCGTTTGACAAAAAAAGGATAAAATTTGGCTAATTTTAGAAACGCTAATTTTTGGTGAGCTTTGACTACAAGTACAAACAAAGCTTCTCGTAAATCACTTTTACTGAATTCATTTTCGATCATACATTTTTAAGAAGTTTTCCCTAAAATTTGGTCCTCCCCCCAATATTTTCATTATATCCCGCCCTAATTTTAGGGGTGGCAAAATGGTTAGGTTGGGTTGAGTTTTAGATGGGTATGGGTCTATATGGGTATGGGTCTAGATGGGTCACTTGGAAGGATGAGACTAGATGAGTATGGGTATAAATGGGTAAGAGTCTGGTCGGGTCGGTTTTTTTTGTGTTTTGCTAGTTTTTTTTGTTTCATCATGGAACATAATAATTAATTACTGTAAACAAAGACAAAAAGTATTCAATATCCATTATTTTACGTTTTCGTCAGTTTTTATACGTTTTCGTCATCTTTTTTACGTTTTCGCCCGTTTTTTCACGTTTTTGTCCACTTGTTTATGTTTTTCTCCGTTTTTACACGTTTTCGTCTGTTTTTTCGTTTTTGTCTGTTTTTTTTACATTTTTATCCGTTTTTGCACGTTTCGCCGATTTTTTACGTTTTGTCCGGTTTTACATTTTGTCGGTTTTACACGCGTTTTCCGTTTTTACGTTTTTGTCCGTTTTTACACGTTTTCGTCTGTTTGTTACGTTTTTGCCCGTTTTCACACGTTTTCGTCTATTTTTTTACGTTTTCGCTCGTTTTTTCACGTTTTCGTCCGCTTTTTTACGTTTTTGTCCATATTTACACGTTTTTGTCTTTTTTTTATGTTTTCGTCCGATTTTTGACAATTTTTTACGTTTTTGCACGTTTTCGTCAGGTTTTTTTTACGTTTTTGTCCGTTTTACACGTTTTCGTACGGTTTTTTTACGTTTTCGTCAGTTTTTACGCGTATAAAAATAGACTGTGATTGATTTTTATAATTCTAGTTAACAATCAACTTAAACCATGTAAATATTGAACTAGACCTATGTGGGTATATTATTAGACCCAACTAGACTCATCAATATTAATTAATTAAAATAAACTAAACCCATCTAGACCCATCTATTAAAATAACCTAAACTCATTTAGATTTCATTAAAAAAATTTACCCATCTAGACCTAAAATTAACCATTGTGTGTTAATTTGCCACCTCTACCTAACTTTCCCCAAAAATCAAAATCACATTTTTGATCCCTCTCTCCAACCTTTCACTAATTCAGCCACACCCATCCTTTCCCCCAAAATCAAAATCGAAATAATAGAAAGAAATGCTACATCTTCATTCTTGATATTAGTGATATGGTTAGAATTGTTGATCATTTTTTTGGGTCAAATATGTGTGGTCAACTTGTGATATATTGTTTCTAAACTGTATTTCAGCATCAGCTTCACCATTATTACCTATAACTTTTTATCTGATGTGTCATGTGTATGTGTAGACTTACAATGGGCTCAAGGTCCTACCGGAATTCACACTTACAAAGAGAGCTCGAAAATTTCAATGAGTAGAGGTAAGTTTTCAGAGTATTTGCTCTTTTTAGTTATTAGCATATGGACATTAATTGAGTGGTAGGTTTATATATGCGCTGTAATTATATAATTTTTTTTTTAGATGCCTTGTAGCAAAAATGTTATCTTTTTATAGTGTAAGAGGTTGGTCTCTTTGTGATTTTAAATGTGATTGAGGTTTTGCGGGTGTGGTAGGGAAGTGACTGAGATGGTTGATTCTTATTTGACAGCATTGTGTCTTGATAAGGTGGTGCTAAATCATGGAATTTGCATTGCAAAAGACTCATCATATCTTAAAACTTTGAGTGTATTTGATATTGGCGCAGGCGACGGCTTGTTGCTTCAAGAGCTTGCAAGGATTGGGTACGTCCACTTTTCATTTATTTTATGATACATATAATACACGTGTAAGTAGGTGAAAATATCATCGGTTAATTGTTGTTTGTCAATATTAAAGCTAGTGGTTTCGTTCTCTATAAGAAATATCGCTCAGTTCTCGAGTTTTTAGGGAAGGGAAATGGAAAAGAATAGGAAAGGGAAAAGAAATGGAAGAGGAAAGTAAGCGTTAGTTGTTATGTTCTTGAGATAGAGGAAAGGAAAATGAAAGTAATCATAATCATGTTCTTGAGTGAGAGGAAAAAGAAAATAACTTGGTCAAATTACATATATACCCTTTAATTATTAATGTCAAATATTTTAAAAAGGGTATATTAGTCTTTACACAACATATGGTTCTGTTTCCTTTCCCTTTCCTCCCAAAAGTGGGAGGAAGATTTACTTATCAAATCTTCCTCTCTATTTCCTTTCCATTTCCCTTTCCTCCTTTAAAAAAGACTTAAGAACACAAAAAACTTTCCGTTTCCTTTAATTTCCTCTTCCTTTTCAACTCGAGAACAAATAAGGAGTCCTAATTAGACTAGAATTGTAAACTTCCATATGCTTGGAAACTGTTTTGACTGTCCATAGGCTCGGTCAGACTTTATCCCAACATTCACCCCCCTAATTTCTGACTCGAGATAGGGAGGTCTTCAACTCTGAGTAACTCTTGCATTTCCTTGAACTTAATCCTTGCGAGAGCTTTCGAGAATATCAGACGCGTTGCAAATCACCTCTTACAAACTCAACTTGTACTTGGCCTCTTTCAACACACTCTCGGATAAAATGATAACGTGTGTTTATATGCTTGCTTCTTCCGTGAAAGACTGGATTTTTCATAAGTGCAATAGCCGATTTGTTGTCAACAAATAAGACCACCACTCTTTCTTCCATTCCGGTTATTTCACTCAACAATCCACGTAACCATATCCCTTGACACGCGGCTGAGGTTGCAGCCATGAACTCGGCTTCACAAGACGATAGAGCCACCGTGTTTTGCTTTTGTGAGCACCAAGTGATAGGTGATTTACCTAGATAAAATACGTGCCCAGGTTGCTCGACCATCATCTTGGTCCGTAGCAAAACTACTATCACTAAACCCCACTAACTCCTTGGTTTTCTCTTGGTTGTATCGTATTCCAAAATTCAAACTACCTTGGATATACCGCAATATTTGTTTCACAGCTGCCATATGTGATTCTTTTGGTTCTTGCATGTAACGACTAACCAAACCAACCGAATAAGATAAATCAGGTCGTGTGTGTAGTAAATACCTTAAACAACCTCGCGTCTAAACAGAGTTACATCAACTGGTCTTCCTTCCTTGTCCATGCTTAACTTCATTCCAGGTTCTAATGGACATTGTGTAGGATTCGCTTCATGCATCCCAGCATCTTTCAAGATCTTCTTTGCATAGCTTTCTTGACTTATTGAGATACTTGAATCCTCTTGCTTTACTTCAATGCCAAGATAATAGCTCAATTTTCCCAAATCACTCATATCGAACCTTTCTTGCATTTGTCTCTTAAATTCACCAATTTCGCTAAGCTTCGAACCGGTTACTAAGAGATCATCTACATAGACCGCAATAATCAAGATTGACTTATTTGTCTTCTTCACATACACCGCTTGTTCGTGTTGGCATCTTTTGAAAGACATTTGCTTGAGTTCTCTATCAAGTTTTGTATTCCACGCCCTTGGGGCTTGTTTAAGTCCATAAAGCACCTTTTTCAACTTGTAGATCTTCCTTTCTTCTCCTTTCTTCACGAACCCTCCTGGTTGTGTAACAAAAACTTGCTCTTTTAGTTCTCCATGTAAAAACTGACTTTACATCCGGATGATGTAGCTCCCATGCTTCTTTCGCCAATGAGATTAATAAACGTATCGTTTCAATCCGTGCTACAGGCGCAAATACCTCGTCATAGTCAATTCCTTCCTTTTGAGCATAACCCTTTACTACTAAACGAGCTTTAAACTTATTAATTGAACCATCCGGATTTCTCTTAATTTTGAACACCCACTTTAATCTAATGGGATTAACATTAACCGGAGCTTCAACTAATTCCCATGAATCATTCTTCTCGATAGACTCAATCTCTTGCTTCATAGCAACCATCCACTTCTTTGGAGACTTTGCTTCTTGGAACCTTCTTGGTTCATCATCTTCAATCAAAAGTAGATTTTGATCTTCATTAGCAACTGAGGTTCTTGAACTAGACCCCATAATAAAGTCATTAAATCTAGTTGGCTTAGTTGAAACCCTTGAAGAACGCCTCACAATTGGTTGAGTTTCTGTCACAGGATTAGGGTTATTACCCGCCTCGATTTGAACTTGTTCGGTATTGACCGGTTGATTTTCATCAACATCATGATGATTTTCAGCCTCTTGATCTTCTGCCTCAACTAAAGCTTTGAATTTTTTGAAGTATTCAAATGCCTCACCTTTTTCCTTCAAGGTAAAAGTCCACATAAACCGTGAGAAGTCATCAATAAGAACAAATATGTACCTGTTTCGTGCTATGGATGGTGGAGAAATTGGTCCACATAGGTCGGCATGTATAAGTTGAAGAGGATGTGTTGCCTTAAATTTTGCAGCTTTAGGAAACGCCTTCTTGGTTTGTTTTCCTACCAAACAAGATTCACACAACTTGTTCTCTTGATGAATTATTGGCAACTTTTCAACCATGCCCTTCCTTGCCATTAATTCCATCGTCTCGAAATTAATGTGACCCATCCTAGCATGCCATAACCAAGCATCATCTTCCATCTTTGCTTTGAGACACACCGGACTTCCAACTTGGGCTTAATCTTGTAAAGTCTATTACTTGTTCTAGGAACCTTCATCAAAAGCTTGCCATCCGAGTCACGATAGTAAGAAGGTTACCTTTCATACGAATGTCACATCCTTCCGGCGGTAGCTTGCCCAATACTAATTATGTTGCTTTTTAGCTCGGGTAGGTAATAGACTCCAGTGATCAACCTTTGCTCACCCATTTTCCCTTCAATGATTATCGAACCCTTCCCTTTTATCTCGATGTAGGAGTTATCACCAAACTTCACTCTGTCGGAGATATTCTCATTCAACTCCGAAAAGTATTCTCGGATCCCCGTCATGTGATTACTTGCTCCATTATCCAAATACCAAGTGTCTTCCTCGTTTGGCTTAGTATTCAATTGGTTTGGGATAATCTTTTCTTCATTCAAGAAAACTACTTCTTGAACGCTTTTCATCATAAAAAGTGTCGGGTCATCATCATCCTCCGTTTTCAAAAGGTTTGCTTCATGCTTTTCCTTTTGTACACGGCGTTCGGGACAATTAGAAGCAAAGTGACCATATTCATCACATCTGAAGCATTGAATCTTTGAAAGGTCTCGACTTTTGTTCTTCTTTTGATCCGTATTGCTCCTGGAGTTGTTTTGGTTTCCACGGTTGTGGTTATTAGCTTGACCACTACCACGAGATTTGTTTTGAGAAGAAAAGTTTTGACCTTTATCAAGTTGCCACCGAGGAATTCCTTCCTCGACCTTTCTTATCATATCTTTCCCCTTCCAGAACATCAACTTGCCTTGATCTTCAGAAGTGGTGTCAACACCCTTCATTCTTCCTTCATAAGCTTTCAACCTTCCAATTGCTTCTTGAAAAGACATAGTATTCAAGTCAACAAATTGTTCTATTGAGGCAACAATTGCAACATACCTATCCGGAACGGATGCAAGCAGCTTTTTAGCAAGTTTCTTGTCTTCATAAACCGCTCCAAGCCGTTAACTTCGCCACAATTTTGCCCAACCTTGCCGCAAAGTCATCGATTGATTCGTTGACTTTCATCTTTAAAGATTCGAATTCCGTCTCCAAGGTTTGCAACCTTGCGTCTCGAACCCGATCAACACCCACATACCTGGTCTTCAAAGCTCCCAGATTTCTTTGGTGTGTTGAATTGTGAAACTTGAAAACAAGTTCTTCTGGAATCGCCCGGAAGAGTAACGCCCGCCATGTGATCTTGCTTAGCAACAACTTGTGTTCCTTTCCCTGGTTCCAGTGCATCGAGTATTCCATGGACTCGGAATACCGCTTTAACTCTTATTGCCCATATGTTATAGTTCGTGCTTGTTAACATTGGACATTGAAGAGCCGTTTTAGAATGTTCAATTGGTGGTTGACTCGACTCGCCTTGCACCATCCTTCTTGAACGCCTTTTGTAAGTTACCGGTGTAGTTGGATTGTCTTCCAGCCCTAGAACACGCTTGTTTTACTTCTTGCCTAAGTAAACCAAGTTAAAGTTTGAAACTTTATTAACTTCTTGGAAACCCTTTAGTCGACTTGCGTTAGACTTTCTTGGAAACCTTCTGTGATCGACTTTGGAAACCCTTTAGTGATCGACTTTGGAAACCCTTAAATCTTCTGTGATCGACTGGTTGGGGCCTGGTGATCGATTGGTTGGAACCTGGTGATCGACTGGTTGGAACCTCCTGCTGTGATCGACCTTGGTTGAACCTGCTGCTGTGATCGACCACTCTTGAACCTGGTGCTGTGATCGACCACTCTTGAACCTGGTGCTGTGATCGACCACTCTTGAACCTGGCTCTGAAACCAATTCAAGACCCACTACTGATCGGTTCACAAACAGAAACAACAAACACCCAATGTTACTTGGAATAAGCTCTCCAATTAATCAGAAAAATATTTGCTTACAAAAACTGATATTGAATGCATAATGACAAACCACAGCTCGGTTTGTATATATAGGTGTTAGAATTTGCTTTCTAATCCTACTACAATTCTAATAAAGCAAGATAGTCCTTAACAAATAAGGAGTCCTAATTAGACTAGAATTGTAAACTTCCATATGCTTGGAAACTGTTTTGACTGTCCATAGGCTCGGTCAGACTTTATCCCAACAAAGAATAGGAAAGGGAAAAGAAATGGAAGAGGAAAGTAAGCGTTAGTTGTTATGTTCTTGAGATAGAGGAAAGGAAAATGAAAGTAATCATAATCATGTTCTTGAGTGAGAGGAAAAAGAAAATAACTTGGTCAAATTACATATATACCCTTTAATTATTAATGTCAAATATTTTAAAAAGGGTATATTAGTCTTTACACAACATATGGTTCTGTTTCCTTTCCCTTTCCTCCCAAAAGTGGGAGGAAGATTTACTTATCAAATCTTCCTCTCTATTTCCTTTCCATTTCCCTTTCCTCCTTTAAAAAAGACTTAAGAACACAAAAAACTTTCCGTTTCCTTTAATTTCCTCTTCCTTTTCAACTCGAGAACTGAGCGATAGGAATGGCTCAAATAAAATAGAGTTTTTTTCAAATTATGCCATCTTTTGTGTTTTTAGCATCGTTCTTGGAGCATGTGGCTCGTATAGAGATTAAACTTGCTTGTAATCTTTGAGTATGATGGTATGAAGTGTTGTGTCATGATTCCTCTTCAATCTATTGGTTATATTAGTGTAGTTCATGCATACAGTTTGATTTTCTAGATTCTAACTGTATATGTTAATGAAGAGTATAGGTTCTCGGATCTCACTGGAACCGATTTTTCTCATGGAGCAGTCAACGTTGCTCATAAGCTTGCTGATCGTAACGGCTTCCCTGGTATCAAGTTTTTGGTATGATACGATACAAAATTATTATTTGCTTTTGATTATCTACCCCGCAAGACCCACAAAGTCTGGTAAATCACTAGCCCTTTACAACTATGGGTGGATTATATGGCTAGGGTGAGTGGCCCAATGAGTTTGTAGCTAACAAGATTCGAACTCGAGATCTCATCTTTAGGACGCTAAGCCCTTACCACAACGTTGCACGACTTTTTAATATTGTTTGTCAATTGAAATAAGGTTTAGTTGGTTCTCTTTAATATTTAATTCCTGTGTTTTGTAGAGTCTGAGGTTTAGCTGTCAGGTCGCCAAATATGGTGCGGGTGAGTGTTCACTTCACTCATACCCAAAAGATAAAAAAGTAAGATTGGTAAATTCTCTTATTAAGATGTCCCAGATATTGTGGGAGGTTTCAATATTTAGGTGACTTCCATTATCACTTTGGATACAAAAAACAGTAAGCCTTATTTATGAATAGCAAGTCGTGAATGCTTTGCCAAACATGAAGCCATGAAAGTGAGAGGATATACAATCAAGTAGTTTCATGTAGAATTACTTCTCATAAATGTCTTGTGTCGTTATGAACTACCATTCTTCCTACCTGCAAATGGTAATAGCCGTGTAACACAAAACAGTGGTGTATGCATGAAAGGCAATGTTTAGAATGATGATGTGTGTGACTATTATGGATTGTTAGATGAGGTATTAGAGGTCTAGTATGATAGTATCATAGTGAATTAGCGTTTAGCGTTGTTGCGTTAGGTGTCATTGGTTTGATCATTCTTCTAGTGATGATGATTAAAGTGTTTTTTTTTTGTTTTTTTTTTGTTTTGTTTGTATATTAAAGATAATAATGTTGATTCCTAACATAGTTTCCCACATTATTCTTTAGTAATACACAAAGTACATATGTATGTTTCCTTTTATCATTCTTTTAACTATCTTTTTTATTGTTATTCAGAGGTAACTGATTGCCGCCGAAACTCGTCGAAGACCTTATCCATTTCCATTTTAATTACAGCATGGGTATGTTTCTATTTTATTATGTAAGTTTTTTTTTTCATTTTTTTTAGTTGTATTTGGATGAAATTGACCATATTGGTGAAATGAGCTATATTAGGTTGAAACATGTCATATAGGGTATCAATAGGTCCTGGTCAAATTAGTTATACAGAACGTAAGTTAGTCATATTGGTGCATGGGTTGTGTTGGGTTAATTTGTGTTGAAATTGGCTAAGGTTGGTTGAAATGGGTTCTTTAGAGCTTAAATGGGTTGTATTGGGTTTAAATCAGTTGTATGGGATTAAAAGTAGTCATCTTCTGTATGAATGTGACATATTGTATTGGTTTAGTTTCAAATGAGTATAAATGGGTTGTAATGGTTTGTATGAAGTATACTACTTGCGTGCTTGTTTACCATGTCTTTGTATTGCAGTTGGAAGAAAAGGTCGAAGAGAAGCAATGAGAGCATAATTGTCGCGTAGTAATTCGAACTTTAGATTTATGTGTAGTTCTAAGGATTTTGATATATAACGTGAATTGCTCATGATGTTTTCGGATAATTGCATACACCTGCTCTTTATTATTGTTATTTAGGTTTTTTCAGATATTAAATTTGGCTGTAAATTTGTTTTTTACTTTATGGTATTCAAGTGACTATGTTCACTTGATTTTATGGATGATTAATAAAAATTGAGTTCAATTTATTTTTGGCTTCGATTAAATTAAATTTGTGCTTATATGAGATCGTTGGTTGATACAGGTGTACTAAACCTATTTGTAACGGAAAATGGTGCAAATACACGTTAGCAATGATAATGCAAACCATGACAAAAGATTTTTATAACGAACGTAAAAAGTGTGCCAAATGTTTTTTGGCAAGGCAGATAAATATGTGCCAAATATGTTTGGCACAAAAAATGAAAATTGTGCCAAATACGTTTGGCACGGTAGAGAAAACCGTCTTTATTAATTTTGGCATGGTAAATAAAAACTGTACCAACGCATTTGGCACAGGAGTTGAATTGAATACGCATTTGGCATGAGATATAAAAGTGTGACAAATGTCCATTTTGGAAGGGAAGATTGTCAGGCATGTCAAATACCTCACTTATGGCACCCCAAAGTTAAACCGTCCCATGAACCGTGCCGAATACTATTTAGCACGGTTTCAACCCGACCCAAATGTATTTGGCACCCTCATATTTAGGACGGAGCCAAAACTGTGCAAAAGCCATGCCAAATAGCATTTGGCACGGCTTTTTGAGTATTTGGGACAATTTTCCACCCTCCCAAATACCCGTTTTTCTTGTAGTGAGTATAGTGCTAATTGGTACCCGGCTGGGGCTATCCAAAGAGAGTTGTCAAACTCTAAATAGATCTACTCACTATACTCGCGTTCACTCGCAAGTGATTATGGTTCATGAAATTTGGGGGAAATAGTGGCATAAAAGGTACTCGTGCAATAATCAAATAAAAAGACTTGTATTGGGTTTAAAGCATGTATCCCTTTCACAGGTTTAGAAAGCATTTAAAAAGTGAGGCTATGAACTCACCTGGGTTCTAGGGAATGTGATGAGGATTTAGATGGCTTACTTACGTATCCTGAGGTAATTGGTGCGCAAGTATGTCAAGTCCTAATTGGTTTGTCTATATTTCTTAAGTATGTATTCCTAAGTATACTAGATTTAGATATAACGTAACACCGTTCGGGCCATCATAATTCAGAGGTATGAAAACCCTTACATGAAGCTCCCTAGTATTGTGTTACGTTGTTAAGTACTATGTTATATATAATGTAATGCCGTTCGGGCCATCATAATCCAGAGGTCATCTAGTAAACGTTTCAGGAGCCAGGGCACTTTAAGTCGTAAACCTAGCAAACTCGTCAAAACGAATACCCAAATGAACCCCTTACATGAAGCTCTCTAGTATTGTGTTACTGTATTAAATAAAAAAGATAGGGTTTTTATTTATAGAAAATACTTTTAAGACCCTTAAGTTTATAATTTGACAAAAATACCCTTAGGTTATAATCTTTTACGAAATTAGTCCTTTATGAAATTAACTATTTATATACTTATCCTTAGACTTTAAAACTTTCAAATTTAGGTCCTTAGACTTGTAAATTCTAAGAAATGACAAAAATAGCCCTTTTACTTAATAGTTTCAAAAAGTTACAATATATACCCCTATGCATGGAAAGCGTTACGAAAGTAGTCTTAAAACCATGCAAACTACTCCCTCCGTCTCAAATTATAAGTCCACTTACATTTTGCACAAAGTTTAATAAATTACCACTAACTATTCTACTAACCAATCAAATATCATTTCTTTTCACTAAAGTCTCTTTTGATTGGTTGGGATATAAATATGGACAAATATTATGGGACAACAAAAAATAGCAATATGGAGTTATAATATGGGACGGATGGAGTATATTTTTATGATACTAAAGTGTTTTATAGCTTATTTCTTATTAGTAGAAGCTTATTTAAGTTAGGGTTTATATCAGACAGGTTATTCAACTTTCTCACTTTGTTCGCCTAAACCCAACTAGTTTTTCGTTCAAATAGGTTATTGGACTACACGAGGTTGACATTCAGGTTACTGAACTTCAATGTGTGTTTCAATCAGGTTACTATGGACGAAAATACCCCTCTTTTCATTTTTGTTAAGTACATAAATGGTCCTTGTGGTTTGCCCGATGTTACGAATTCAGTCCAGTTTTCATTTTTGTTACGTTTTCGTAAGTTTTCAAAAGTTTTCGTCTGTTTCTTCCGCTTGTATACATTTTCGTACGCTTTTATCCGTTTTATACGCTTATCCGCTTTTATACGCTTTTATCCGCTTATATACGTTTTCAATTACCAAATCCCAAGTAATGGCCGAAACGTATCAATGATCAATAAATCAATTAGGTAAAATCATTTATAAAATAAAGCAACACACTCTCTTCTAAATCGTTATGGGCTTCGACCCATTATATGACTAAATGCACCCTAACTGCTAACAAAACGCACTCGGTCGTGGAAATCCACAAACACCCCCTTTATATACTTATCGAATGAGCGTAAAAAGCTAAGAAATAAGCGTAAAAATAAGTTCGAGTAAACATGCAAAAGAAGTAAGCTAGAAAACAAGCAAACAATCGACGCTCCTCGTGGTGAATCAATCACAATAAAACATTGGCACCATATGTGGGTTCTTTACTTGACCGAGAGCACACAAAAATGACCCTATATGGGTCGTGGTGGCTGAACCGTAACAACAAAAAACAACCATTCAAACGCAACATACAACACACCCTAGTGGTGTTTCTCACAAACAGATTTCATACACAACACAGATACACTCGACACCTTTTGGTGTCGTGATAATAACTTAAGAAAATGGTGCTTTGTAATTTATACTAAATTAATAAACACACGCAAAACGTATAAAAACGGACCGAGACGAGGAAAAATGGATGAAACGGATAAAAACATAAGAAAATGGATAAAAATGTAAGAAAATGTATACAGACGGAAGAAAACGGATGAAAACTTACGAAAACGTAACAAAAATGAAAATTAGACTGAATTCGTAACACCGGGCAAACCACAGGGACCATTTATGTACATATAAAAAATGAAAATAGGGGTATTTCCGTCAATAGTAACCTGATTGAAACACACTTTGAAGTTCAGTAACCTGAATGTCAACCCCGTGTAGTCCAATAACCTGTTTGAACAAAAAATTAGTTGGGTAACGTAAGCGAACAAAGTGGAAAAGTTGGATAACTTGTCTGATATAAAACCCTTTAAGTTACTTAAACTAACTTATGGCTTATGACAAGGGCTTATTATCTAAAAACATGAATTCGACTCCATTTAGGGTTTTAAAAGGAAAACGCGTAGGTTTTTGTGATCAAGGCTTAGGAAAGGGTTCTATTGTCATCTAATGCACCTAATAACTATCCTAATACTGAAACATATCTCATAGAACTAGTTTTTAACTTATGTGATCAAGAAAACAGATCGTTAGGGGGTTTCAGGGTTTCTCGACAAGGTAACGACTAGGGGAGGGCTTATAGCTTGGTTTTCTCGACTTCTTGGCTTTCTAGGACTCTTATACTACTTCTAGGACTAGACTATGTGAGGTGGTGAAGTGAAATGGGATGGTTTGAATGAAATGGGGGAGGCGAGGTATTTATAGGGTGCGTATAGGGTGTAGGCTAAGGAAAGACGATTCTAGGTGGCAAGAGGGGGGAGGTGAATAAGGTGAACTAAATGTGACTAATGAAGGCTATGGTGTGTAGCTAGGGGGCTTGTGGTGGTGGTTTGGCCACAAGGGTGACGCGACATAAGGAGGTAACAAGGTGGTGAGAAGGAGGTGATGGTGGTGGTTGGGTGGTCGTTTCGTTGTGACAAGGAGGTGATGGAGGAGGGTGGTAGGCTGCTATGGATGGTGGTGGTGCTTAAGGTGCTTAATTTAGGGCTTAATCTAGCTTAGGGTTAGTTTTAGGGTCGAACTAGGTTTAGGGTTCTAGATTAGGGTTTAGCACTTAGGTTAGTGATCCTAGGGTGATCAGTGACTAAGATTTAGGCTTAGGATTCATGTACTAAGTGGTGTCAACTTGTGCTAAAGAAACGGGAAGGTTTAGACCTAGTTTAGGGGCCTAAATGACCTAATTAGTGTTTTGTACTTAAGGGACTTGTACCTAAGCTCTAAGGGGCTGTACTAGGGTTTAGGGGAGGCTAATAAACTCTAAGGTTGCTAAGGTTGCTAAGGTAACTTCTATATAAGCGTTGAACACAATTAAACTAGTTTCGTTTTGAAATTAGGGTTTTAGAAATAACCGTAACCAGATATGTCTTGTTTTTGTGTTGTGAAAGATATAGTATACTAGATTGATAGATTACTTAATAAAATTATGTTTAGAACTTAGAATTGACATGCCAGGGGTTTACATGATGTAAACGTAAGGATACGTGAGCAGGTCTAGGTGGTTATGTAAGTGGTGGGGATGAGATAACGCAAAACAATTTCCCGCAAAAATGATACTATGTAAGGAATAAGTATAGGTAACCTAGAAGAAATTGGGTTGGGTATTATAGTCTCCCATCCTAAAAGAAATCTCGTCCTGAGATTTAACTAGGGGTAGGAGGAGAGGGTGAGAAAAGGTGAGGGTATTTAGCACGAATTTGGTCCTCACATTCCCACGTGAATTCTGGTCCTCTTTTAGAGTTCCAACAGACCTTAACGATAGGAATAGGACTATGCTTCAGTTGTTTGACCTCACGGTCCATGATTTCGATGGGTTCATTTATGAAGTTGAGCTTATCATCCAGATGAAGCTCTTTCATAGGGATGACGAGTGACTCGTCGGATAGACATTTCTTAAGGTTAGAGACGTGGAAGACGTTATGTACATTATTGAGCTCTTCTGGAAGCTCAATTTTGTACGCCACTGGAACAATACGCTCGAAGATCCTAAATGGTCTAATGTATCTCGGATTAAGCTTTCCTTGCTTTCCGAAAGGAAAGACACCTTTCCTAGGTGATACTTTCTACATAACTCATTCTTCGACTTAGAATTCTAGGGGTTTACGTCTTATATCGGCATAACTTTTCTGCCGATCACTTGCAGCTTGCAAGCGTTGTCAGATTTGAACAATTTTCTCAATGGTCTCATGGATTATCTCTGGTCCCGTAAGTTGAAGTTCTCCAACTTCAGCACAGCAGACAGGGGATCTGCACTCTCTTCCATAAAGTGCTTCGAAAGGAGCTGCCTTAATACTAGCATGATAATTATTATCGTACGAGAACTCGATCAACGGTAAGTGTTTCTCCCATCCTTTTCCAAAAACTATCACACACGCTCGAAGCACATCTTCGAGTGTTTGATAGTTCTTTCACTTTGACCGTCGGTCTGAGGATGATATGACGCACTCATGTCTATCTGAGTACCTAGGGCACTTTGTAAGGATTGCCAAAATTTAGACGTGAAACGAGAATCACGATCTGATATGATAGATATTGGCACTCCATGCTGGGAAACTATATCGTTTAGGTACAACCTAGTAAGGGATTCCATACAATTAGTTTCTCGTATATGAATGAAATGAGCGGATTTTGAGAGACGATCCACAATTACCCAAATTGTGTCGTGTCCACTAGATGATTTCGGGAGTTTTGTGACGAAGTCCTTAGTGTTTCTTTCCCATTTCCACATGGGAATTTCTTCGTCAGACAGAAGCCGATGGCTTTGACATTCAAATTCACTGAGCATGTTAAACACTTGCCAACATATCGAGAAATAATTTCTTTAATGTTAGGCAACCAATAGTGTCTTCTCAGATCCTGATACATCTTATCAGAACCCGGGTGAATAGAGTACTTGGATTTGTGGGACTCGTGCATGATCAAGTTTGTTAAGTTACCATAATATGGTAACCAACTTTGATTCTTGATAAAACGAGTTCCATCAGGACGTACTTCAAAAGCCTTGTCCATCCTTCGTAAGTTCTCAAATTTGAGGGCTTCGTTTTGGGGTTTGAGTATTTGGGAAGGTAGGTTAGAATAGAGAGTCATTACTAATGACCTAACTCTAAGAGGTTTGATTCGTTCCTTATGGCTCAAGGCATCTGCTACTACGTTTTCCTTGCCAGGGTGGTAGCGAATCTCACAATCAGCGAGCAGTTCTATCCAACGTCTTTGTCTCATCTTCAACTCTTTCTGGTTAAGAATATGTTGTAGGCTTTTATGATTGGTGAAAACCGTACATTTCGTGCCATACAGATAGTGTCTCCATATTCTAAGAGTGAACACGGCTGCTCCTAATTCTACCTCGTGTGTGGTGTAGTTTTCCTCGTGTGTCTTGAGTTGTCATGATGCATAGGCGATAACCTTGTCTTGTTGCATCAACACAGCTCCAAGACCTCGATGCGAAGCATCCCAGTAAACAACGAAATCGTCGTTTCATTCGGGTAATGCTAAGATCGGAGCTTCACACAACTTCCTCTCCAGAATTTGGAAAGCTGACTCATTGTCCTTTCCTCAGATAAACTTCCTGTTTTCTGGGTTAACTTAGTCAAAGGTTTTGAAATCTTTGAAAATCCCTCAATAAACCTTCGATAGTAAGCAGCGAGTCCTAGGAATTGGCGTATTTTAGTGAGAGTTGTGGGAGATGTCCAATGCTTAACGGCTTCTATTTTCGCAAGATTGACATGGATTCCTTATTTATCTATCAGGTGTCCGAGAAATTGCACGACGTTAATCCAAAAATCGGACTTAGAGAACTTTGCATAAAGTTTCTCCATCTTAAGTAATTCAAGGATTATTCATAGGTGTTCGGCGTGCTCTTCCTCGTTACGAGAATAGATAACGATATCATCAATGAACACAATTACGAATTTATCCAGGTATGGTTTACACACTCGGTTCATGAGATCCATGAAAACCGCATGTAACACCCCGCCTTATCAGACCAAAATATTGTCCGCTTTGCCAGCAGGCTCACGGATTTGTTTTTGTGGCCTCATGTGAAGACTTTCCTGTAGGTCACCCAAGCCGATTCTACTCTTACATCAAGACGCTTAACCGCCAGCTTCCTAAGAACTCCACCCGCAAGAGACGACAAAACGCCTGTGTCATTTTAAGGCGAATGTTATCTTATGAGCCCAAGATCTCCGTGCCACACCGATGTAGGATTTGCCTAAGGTGTTACAATCACCCCCTTAGGGACTCATCGTCCTCGATGAGGTTTGCCCCACCATCCCAACGAACGGCAGAGTGGCTCGATACCACTTGTAACACCCTCGCCTTATCGACCACAATATTGTCCGCTTTGCTAGCAGACTCACGACTTTGTTTTTGTGGCCTCATGTGAAGACTTCTACAGGTCACCCAAGCCAAGCACTCTCACATCAAGACGCTTAACCGCCAGCCCTAAGAACTCCACCCGCAGAGACCACAAAAAGCGTTGTGTCATTTTAAGGCTTAATGTTATCTTATGAGCCCAAAGATCTCCGCACACGTACCAAAATGTGGGATTTGCCCAGGGTGTTACACCGCAGGTGCGTTTGTCAAACTAAACGGCATTGCTTGAAATTCGTAGTGTCCATATCTCATTCTGAAATCGGTCTTAGTGATATCTTCATCCCTCACTCTCAGTTGATGATAGCCAGACTGTAAGTCGATTTTCGAGTAAACTCTCGAACCTTGAAGTTGATCGAATAAGTCATCAATCTGGGTAATGGGTAAGATTCCTAATGGTGAGTTTGTTCAACCCACGATAATCGATACACATCCTGAAAGATCCATCATTTTTCTTAACGAATAGGATAGGAGCTTCCCAGGGTGACGTACTCGTGCGGATAAAACCTCGATCGGCTAATTCCTGGAGTTGTTCAGAGAGTTCCTTCATCTTTGAAGGGGCTAACCTATAGGGTGCTTGGGCTACAGGTTCCGCTCCGAGAATTAAGTCGATTCTGAATTCTATTTGACGCATAGGAGAAAGGCCAGGTAAGTTCTTGGGAAAAACTTCTAGGTGTTCCCTGACTACATGGATCTCATATAGTCGTTTTTCATCTGGCTTTCTCTCTGTTACTTGGATTATGAAGACTTGAAAACCTCGGGTTACATATCGCTCGGTTTTGATATAGGAGACGAGTTTTAGTCGAGTTTTACTTTGATCTCCTCGGACGATTAAAGTTTCACCGTTGTTTGTTGAAATATGAACGGTTTTCTGGTCACAAAGAATCTTGGCATGATTCTTGGACAACCATTCCATACTAACGACAACGTAAAAACTACCGAGTTTGATTGGAATGAGATTGATTTCGAAAAGGGTGGTTAAGTTAGGATAGGGTACAACCCTGGATGAAGGCGTTAGTACTAACTAGGTTTCCGTCAGCCATTTCTATATCGTAATAGGTATCTAAGGCAAGGGGTGGGATCTTAAGTCTAGAGGAAAGATATAGGGATACAAAGCTTTTATCAGCTCCAGAGTCAAATAACACTCTAGCTAAATGACGGTTTAAAAAGAACGTACCCGTGACTATGTTCGGATCTTGTTGAGCATTTCTATCTCTTAACATGTAAGCTCTTCCCTGGGCACCATCAGTATTATTTTTAGGACATTTTTTGTCAAAATGTCCTTTTTCTCCACAAGCATGACAAGTGATCATTACTGATAGCTGATTGCTCCTAGTGGCTGGTCCCTTGTTCTTGCAATCCTTGGTCTGATGTCCCACCTTGTTGCAAGTGCTACACTTAGCGAAACAAGGCCCTCTATGATGTAAGGCACATCTTTTACACAAAGGGGCTTTCCCAACATAACCACTTCCCTCAGTTGGAGTGGCGGCATAAGCTCTAGTAGCTTCTTGCCTTGGGTTTGATTGGGGATAGGGGTTAGCATGATTATTGGGGTTACGGTTGTTATTGAAAGATCTTCTATCATCAAACTTTCGTTTGTTATCATTGGGCGCTGGCACAGGATTGTGCTTTATTACTTGATCCATTAACCTTTGAGTGATGGTAATGGCTTCCTCTAACGTTTGAGGTTTAGAGGCAGTAACATTCCCTTCGATACTTCGAGGTAAACCCCCGATGAAAACTTCCATTGTCTTTTCAGTAGTTGGCACCATTGTTGGACACAAGGTTGCCAATTCCTGAAATCTCCTAATGTAAGTTTTTATATCGTTCCCCTTCACAGTCAAGTTATAAAACTCATCTTCCATTTTCTTGAATTCCGTTCGAGGACAATATTTCTTAATCCTAAGCTTTTTAAACTCAATCCAGGTGATCTTATATGCCTCTTCGATTCCTATTGGCTGGGCATATGAGTTCCACCAAGATAAAGCTTCTTCGTAAGAGTACCGAGCAAACTTAACCTTACAGTCCTCGGTGCAGTTACTATGGGAGAATACTGATTCGCTTCGTTCAAACCAGCGGATTAATCCTATGGCCCCTTCTGTACCTTTGAAATTGAAAGGTTGACATCTCATAAATTCCTTGTAGCTACTCTTCTTCGCTACAGGAACTTCTCTCGGTTCGGGGTTTCTATTAGTGTTATCGGCGTTAGCCATGTTAGCAGCTCGGGATTCTAGTGCCGCAGTCACACTATCGGCGACTAGTTGCCGAATGGAATCCAGAGTCATGGCGGGAATAGCAGACGTGGATGATCGTTTGGGAGGCATTCTATAGACGTTCGTAAGATAGGATGAGATAAGAATAATATCGTAAGTCAAACATAATGAGGATTATAATTCGACGTAGGTATTCTTTACAAGTTCTAACTGTTAATACAAATAAGCCGTAAAAACATTTATTTAAATTTTACGATCTTCTAATGTTTTGTCGATAACAAACGTAAAATCATTTTAACGAAACAATTTAAATACGTAAATAGTTTGAGCCAATAGTTCTCTAACACAATTACGTTTTCACATAAAACACAAAAACAAGTATAAGTGATTTTATGATTTAGTAATACATATGTACAACAACTAGTGTGTACATATTTGGCAAATATATACATAACTAGTATGTATTATAAATGGGTAAAAACTACAACCCATGGTATTGACCCATACCCATTTGACTAGGTGCATTGCACCCATTAGGTACATTGTATCTAATAAAATACCCATGGATCAACCCATAACCCATGACCCATGTCCCATAACCAAAATACCCATGGGCAAAGAGGAGCGTCCCACGGATCCCTAGGCTTACACTAGACGGATCCCTCCCTTGAGGGATCCGTGGGATCCGTGGAACAGTAGAGTTTCTCCTCTATAAATAGTGAGTCATTTCTTCCTTATGGCTTACCACTCTAACACATACTTTCCCCAAGTATTGTAACTCTCTAACCACCGATCCTAAGGGATCTTTCTATGTAGTTTGTCTTTTGTTTTGTGTGATTCTCTAGGTTCCTCTTAAAGGCGAGATCACCACTTCTTGAACTCAAGCAAGCTCAAGTCCATGAGTAGCCATGCTTCGTCATCATCAAGACTACTGAGATTCTCTTGTTGATAGTTCTTTCTTCCTCCATAGAAGTGTTGTGTTAAAGGCATTAGTGAAGGATGCCGAAAGAGTCAAGACGAAAGCATTAGTGAAAGGTGCTTAACGTCCGTGTCGAAAGCATTAGTGAAGAACGCTAAAGAAGTCGAGTTACAAGGCATTAGTGAAGGATTCCTAGAAGTCAAGCCAAAGGGCATTAGTGAAAGGTGCCTAAGGTGTACATTCGATATGGTGTGTTTCGATATACAAGATAGACTAGTATTGGATCCAAGGATATTGATATCCATGATGATATTGTAATAAGGAGTGGGTCTCCTTTGGGTTTAGGTGTTCTGTAGTGTTGGGTAGTAGTTCCTCCATTGCAATGGAACTCGGTACTTAGCCTAGTATCGGATAAAGGGTAGGCGACGTTGTGGTAGGTGTGGTTCACCTTGGTGTAAAGAACCCGGTGGTTAGCCTAGTATCGGAAAAAGAGTAGGCGACGCTAAAGGCTTCTCCGCCATAAGGAGTTGGTGTAGTGTAGTGATTACGAACTCGAAAGTAGGTGACTCGGGGAGTGGAGTAGGAAAGGAAGGTGTCCTTGTAGCCGAACCACTATAAATACTCGTGTCGTGGTTATGTGCTTCTTACTCTTTATCTTTCATTACACTTTTATATATCTATCTATGAACGTCCAACATACACATCTAAGTAGACTGACATAAGTCGATCTAAATATTTTAAAACGAAGTTTTAATTGGTAAAACTATTCAACCCCCCTTCTAGTTTTCCACACTAACTAATAGAACATTGTAGTATGACGGAGGATTGGGAATAATATCATAAGTCGAACATAATGAGGATTATCAGATTCGACGTAGATATTCTTAGAAGTTCTAACTAATAGAATCTTGCGGGATGACGAAGGATTAGAGAATGACGGGAAATACAAGTTCTAACACTTCGAATGTTGTAGGACGTAATGGTAGAGTGAGGAAGGAATAGGAAACCTAAGACTATAGAGGCGGTTATCCTAATAGGAATGAGATTTATTAAGTTCCTCAGAAGGTTGTTTCCCCATCTAAAGGTTTTAGTATGACTTATAGGGAATTAAGGTCTACCTAACTAGATAAATTACTCTAGAAGTAGTTGGGTCATATAGTCTATCCAAAGATCATAAGTTTCCTAAGTAAAACTATTTTTCTAAGTTTCTAGGTCATAAATAACGATCTTAAGTTCCAGACATACGTGTATAAGACTTAGGGTAGGCTTGGGATTCTAGTAATTCCTAAGGTTATACCGAAGTATAAGGGGTCTTAATACGGGATAGATAACTTATGAAACTAGGTATGGGCAAACTACGACTTCATTAACGACTTGCCTATTTATCTCACAGGGTGAAAATTTGACAAGTACCTTATATCCGTAGCTAGGCTATGTACTTAGAGAGATGGGTATCATGACGAACAAAGCTCGCCATTCCAACGTGGAGACCTCGCCACCACTCGCCGCCCATCGCCATGACACTACCTTGGCTCGCCAGTTTACAATTCGCCATTCCAACGACATGAAAAATGACAAAACAAATTTTGAATATATACCCGTTATCCACCCAACGGTTACCTTTAATATTTTTTTTTTCAAATATTTAACCCACCCACTCTATAAATAATACACATATTTACACAAAAAATTCACACTTCTCTTTCAAACATAATTCACACTTCTTTTTCAAACACAATTCAACTTCAAAATTCACACTTCTCTTTACACAAGATTATTATGGCTTGCCGTCTCCGTGATTCCGCTGAAGATATGCAAGTGTACGCTCAAAATCAATGCGATAACGCACTATGAGGCTCGAAAAACGCTATTATAAGCATCATCAACTGCTTTGAGCAGCAAGGGCGTAGAAGCAACATATGAGAGAAAACTACAAGAGTTGCAACGATTATTACCGAACGAAAAGCTGGATCGACAAATTTTTGAAGGATGAACCCCACAAAGACGATTTAGATTGTCAAGTTGTGGCAAGTGGTTCAAATGGTATCGAACAACATCAGACCAAAATCAATTGGAGCTATCGGTGAACAAAAACGATGGTGCAGTGCATCAACTTCGACTACCCCTTTGGGGAATCTCGCTAGACCGTGAAGCTTTGGCTCGTGATCGAGGAATTTGCCGTTATATATCCCTCGTATGATTCTCGCATGGTGAGTATTCAGATTAAGATTTAGGATTTATGTATTTCGTATCGTTTTAATTTTAATATATTGTAATGTTTTTATTTTAATGAATTTTAAATTTATTGTTTAAAATGTTTGAATTTGTATTTGAAAAATATGGAAAAGAAATAAAATGAGGGTGGGTGGGGCCCAAGTGAAGAGGTTTGGGTTAGTTGTGATTGGGAGGTATTTTTAAGTGGGTGTGTTGAAGTGATGTGGCACATGTGGGGCCCAAATGAAGAGCCATGGCTTAGCCATGATACCCTTCACTCTTAGGTTTCTAGATTAGTGGTTCTAGAGGTCTACTAGTCAGATGTTGCTCATTTATTGTTCTTAAGTTCCTTGATAGCATCTAAACTTTTAATATCTGACTATGAGTCTCTCGGATGTCCTTAATTATCATTTCTAGAGTGGAAAGCCTAACACGAGCTAAAACTACTTCATCATCATGTCCCCTATGTTTCTTTTGTAAGTTTAAGATTTGGGTACGAGTTTTTCTTAGTTCCTTATCTAACCTATCAAAGTCCCTTTGAACGATGACTCGCCCTTTTACAAGGCTACAAATCTTATTTTCTACTTCCTCGATACGTTTTAGGGATAACTTATCTAAGTGATTTAGAATATCTTCTATTTGTTCCTCGTGTCTTTCTAAGGGTGTCCTATAAGTACTACTTCCGATTTCAAATATAGGTGGCCTAGGGGGTATAATACGGATTTTCTTACGGGGAGGGGAAACTACTTCAGGAACATAAAAGTCTCGAGAATATGGTAGTGGAGTTGGGGATAAGGAAGGAACGATAGGGATATCACTATTATATGCTTGCATATAACTATTATATGTTTGCATATAAGGATCATTAGGGGAGGGTTCTAAGGCTAAGGAAACTAAAAGATTTTGTGGAAATCCCTCGGAGGTAGGGATGGCAAAAAAAATCCGTACCCGATGGGGACCCGATCCCCAAGCCCAATTTTGACTGGGGAATCCCCGAGTTGACCGGGGATGGGGAATCCCCAAAATATGAAACTGAGGATGGGGCGGGGATGGGGATAACATAAATCCCCGAACCCGACCCCGACTCCGATCTTTCTAGTGTATAAGTATTTATAATTTATTTGTTATACCCATACTCGATTAACTTGTATATGTATATGTATATGTATATATGTTTATGAGTATCGACATGTATATTTATATGCATATGTGATATTTATAGAATCAAGTACCTTTAGAATTAGAAGCATAAGCACCAATAACATATTACTTATTATTTTGTCCGAATAGATAAATGATACATATTCTTTTTATATTATATGTGATGTTACAATGTTGAGGATGATTTAAAGTTGAATTAAATATGTAATGAATCCTACTATGTGTGATCTACGCACGTTTCTTGAAAAACTTTATGAGTTAACATTCTTTATATTTCCATGAGTTGGTGGAAATTTTATGTTAGTTCATAAGGATTGAAAATCCCCGAATCCCCATGGGATCCTCGATCCCCATCGAGGCGGGATGGGGATGTAAAACACCCTGATGGGA
>OU343223.1:26710875-26785232 GCA_910596185.1 Chrysanthemum makinoi | reverse complement strand
TTGGGGGCAATAAATGATGAAAAAAGCAACCAGTAGATGCATACATGGTTACGCCATACCAAGTAGTTGGCTGAGGAGAGTTTGATTGGAGATGGGTGGTGAACGGCTGTGGGTAAAGAGGAGTTGTCAGTTGCCATGGAAAGAAAGAGAGGAGAAAAGAAAGGAGGGTTGTTTTGAATTAGGCTGATACCATGTAGAATTAGAAAATCAACCTCAATGATTTGATTGAGG
This sequence comes from Chrysanthemum makinoi, assembly GCA_910596185.1. Taxonomy (NCBI): domain Eukaryota; kingdom Viridiplantae; phylum Streptophyta; class Magnoliopsida; order Asterales; family Asteraceae; genus Chrysanthemum; species Chrysanthemum makinoi. The sequence goes on along the minus strand of OU343223.1, from coordinate 26,785,001 downwards.
GAGAGGAGGATCTTTATATAATTGAAGAATACAACAAACCCTCCTATGATTGAGGGATTGATTACAGAAAATAGGCAACAAATTAAATACAAATAAATGAGACATATTTACATAATCTTTTTATTTAATAATATATATAGGTGAATTGATGGAAATTCGGCGCTACTAATCGTTATGGTTCTTGCCAATTTCCTCTGTTTTAAAGGTGAACATGGTCAATATAGTTGGATACTGCAGCACCATATTAAACTTTGATAAAGTTAATATGTTGTATATATAAAAGAATCACAAGATAGGTAATATACTAGTGATTCCTAAGTGGGTTTTGTCCAGTGGTGAACCTGGACCTTTTCTCCATATGTCCAGCCTGCATCTATCCCCTTTCCTTATGTGCATATACTTTTCTCCTATAATCTATAAAATATCGTGAGCACACTTATGATAGATACACAACATGGTATGTTCTTTCATATGCCAATGAAGAATAATAGTAGCTGATATAAAAAGTTACAAAAATAAAATAAAAAATACATTGACCAAATAATATCGACATATGGCGTTCATCCGGTTGAGAAATGCACGTGCTATATACAACCAAAAAGTGTGAAGTTGTAAGAAGTTTAAGATATGAAGGATTATACTTTAGACTCAAAAGTTCTTTTGACATATAATTTAGTGCAATTTGAAGACTCTAAGTTCTATAACAGTGAAAAGATAACTGAAGATGCAAGAACATAATCAAGCAATATGTCGCTAGGCGTGAATGTATTGTACCTTGAAAGAATATAGGTTTCATATGATTATGTTGGGACCAGGTCATCGGAATTTAATACATTTTAAAGATCAAATGCAAAGGAAATATCAGATCTGCAAGGTAATTAGTTGTCACCCAACCAACACCAAGTCACGAACAGATCAAATGTTGAAAATTGCATGTTATAATAGCATAATAATATAGATTATGTTGATGCTTTTGTAAATGGAATCTGAATCGGAAAAGTATATCTAAAACTGTAGAAATCTCCATCAAGTGTGTAGTGAAGTTGCTGCTGAAAGCATGGTTGTAAAACTCGTAAAAGCGGGTCGGCTACCTTGTATTATAGTAATCGGCATAGGTAGGGAATACTAGGATCGGAATATTTGTATAAATTTTGAAAGTATATATCTGACATGTTCATAGGACCATACAATTGTTCATATGATCCTAGAAATATGTTTAGAAACCTTAACACAATTGTTCAAATACTTCAAATCTACTTTGACAGAGGTGACTTAGTTTTGACTGAGTTTGATCGAGTTTTGACCAAACTGATTTTCTCGGTTGATTCAGCTAACTCACCTCGGTCACTGACTTTGTACCGATTACTCGGCCTTGTAATCCGTGTTGTACCACACTGACCGTGATTATATACTTATTGTAACCTAGATTAGAAGCATAGGCTTGAATGAAAATAATTGTTAACCTTTATAGTTTCTGTATGATAAATTTGACCTGAAATAATCAATTCACTTCACAAAACCAATCTAAGCTGACAATACTGTACACCCGAGCATTCCCTTAAAGTTCACAGAGAAACTCAAATAACTGTAAAGATCATTAATTCATACATGTAATTTCCTGAAAAAATCAATCCCCCCCCCTCTCTCTCTCTCTCCTTTGACCCATTCTTTACACTCACAAGATTAGTAATTTTAAGTAGCAATGACTAGTCTAGCCGCACATTGAGTTCCCCTATGAATTGACAACACAAACTCTAATCATTCTGAAGATTATCAAACCATACACGTACTTTTAGTTGAAAGTAGAAACTTTGTATCTATTTGAGCATTTCTTGTCCCAAACACAACTGTGTGCTTGCTTGTTGTAAGTCTTTGTTGCAGTTATTTTTTTCCCTGAAAGTGGCTGCTTAGAATTTTGAAGTAAACTGACACAAATAACATTGCAATTTAAACTATTTAAAACCTTTGTTGTAAAATTCATCAATAAAGTTTTAATGTATTTTTTTCTTCCTCCTGTGTGTATCTTAGTTCTCAAAACGGTGTGAATGCAAGTTATATTTTCGGTGTTCCCTGATCATTCTAATGTATACATGATTTCACCATTCTAATGCTGTTCTCTTTGTATCGCTATTTTCTTGCTGGTAGGTTCTCTCTCGTTTGAAAGCTAAAAACTTCACTTTTCCATCAAACTTGAGGTCTGAGATGCTACCTCACCTTGACACTGATGATTAGCTGGAGCTAGGTGATTGGCTAAATAGTGATCCAGTTGTATGCACACATATTAGAAGGAACTATTGCTTGATCATGTACATGAAGGGCATGTGGACATGTGGTGATATGACTAATGGCACTTTGAGTTCATGTTTGTTTACACACTTTTGGTGACTTTGATTGTGCAGGTTCTGAATTATATCTGTTTTATCAATAAAAATTGGTAATTTGCCGCTTGCCCATGGTTTCTTTTTGGATGATCAAGTTGGTTGATGTCTTTTTTTTTTTTTTACTTTCTATTAAGCTTTTCTTAAAAAATTTCCACTCCCGTCGAGTCATATCCGCCTATGTCGATGCGTTGAAATCTTGTGGCTGTTTCTGCCTCACTTTCACCCAATTCTTTGGATTCAAGGTGGCCCCTGGTGGTGGATACTGCTTAGCATTTATTGTTATTTTTTACAGCCATTTTCATATTTTAAACGAATTGAACTACAAAAATAATCTATGCGGTTTCTCTAATTAGGCAGGCACAAATTAAATTATCCTTTCAGAAACTAAGTGTCATTTCTAGGAAGAAAATATCTTATACTTTACATTCATGAGGGATGTTCTTTGCAAACCTTTTTGGAGGGATGATGTTAATTTGCCAATATTTTTTGACAAGGGCCATTAATATTAAATTGGACAAACTAAACGGATGTTTTTTGCATTTTACTAATTTAAACATCTTTTAGACTTTGGAAAATGGTTGCTTTAACCTTGAGAAGGTAATTGTTGGATATACTCAAAAATTCTTGACTGATATAAGCTTATCAGATGCTTTTACTTATATCTGGTATTCATACGTGCAACCAGTATGTAATATATAGGTGAATGTAAATATTCATATATCTATACCACGGGTATCTTTAGCGAATTGGGTTGGGGTTGTGGCTGGGGCTGGGGCCGGAGCTTCTTATATGCCGGAAGCCGAGCTTATTTATTTGAGCCCTGATATATGGACCTAAAAGGTGACCTCACGCATAAATAACTTGTACAGTTATACCTTTTAGGTCTATTTAATTAGGCTCATTTATCATTTTTGTATTTATTTATACTATATAAAAAGCACGAATAAATTTTTCTATTAAAATTGAGTTATGTGTAATGCCCAGAGTACCATTTTTAATTTCAAATTCCTATTTGCATACCCTTAATTAAAAACGGTAAAAACATCTATCAATAATTTAATAGTTTAAATATTGTTTAATCTTCAAACTTTTATATTTTTCGTTTTTAGCTCATAAACTTACTTTCACACAATGATTACAAATTGAACCCGTAAGGGTCACACCAACCGGTTGCGAATTTGTTGTGCTCTTTTTGACTCTGTGTTATGAATTTATAAATTTTATTGGATACTTTAAATTAAAAGTGCTTAAATTATCCTAAATTAAAAATTAAGGACGCAATATGTTTTAATCCAAAATATTAAAGATTTGGTTCCCTTAAACTATATGGGCCAAAGCGAAACTCGATTTCACAATTGGCTACCCTTAACCTAAACGAGAGTTGTTTTGCTTTCATAAGGCAGTCACGGAAAACTAAGCAAGATAAAAATATGGAAGAAGAAGATCGAATAAGTTTTTTACAAGATTGCTTACTTGTTGAAATCCTATCTCGTTTATACTCCACAGAGGAAGCGATCAGAACAAGTTTACTCTCGAAACGATGGGAACATCTTTGGACTTTACTTCCTATTCTCATATTTACACATGATGTACCTGATATGGAGAAACGCTCAATCGGTGATTTCTTCTCGTTAGTTGACAAAATCTTAACTCATTGTGGTACCAAATTTAACCTTGACGAATTCCAACTGAATACCTATTATGTTAAAAGTTTTCAGTCGCAAGTCAACAATTGCATTCGCTATGCTGTCAGTCGTAACGTTCAAGACCTTACTTTGATTTTATGGACCAAGGATTACGTTGATTATTTTGAGTTGCGTTCCGAGTTTATTTTCACCAATTCTTGTTTTACTAGTCTCACGTTGTCTGGCCTTAAAATTCTTCCAGTTGGTACCGTTAGTTGGAATAAACTTACGAGCTTGTGTATGGCACAAGCGATATTAGATGAAGACTTACTACAAAACATAGTATCTGGAAGTCCCTTTTTGGAATATTTGGAGTTAAAGTATTGTTATGGTATTAGACGGATTGATATTACTTCAAAGAGTGTTATAAAATTTGTGTTCTCTGGATACTATCCTCGTGAAGAGTTTGGGGAATCTGCGAATACTATCGAAATCAATGCTCCTTATATTTTGTCACTAACGATCAAACACTTATTTATATGCAAGCCTATTTTGCTAAACGTGTCTTCTTTAGTCAAAGCTAAGTTAGATTATGAAAGGTTACCTACCTTGAGACAATGCAGAAAGGAGCGGAACAAGAACTGCTTAAAGTATTTATACTAAAACTTTCCCATGTTAAAGAGCTTAAAATTGGGAAATCGTGTTCAAAGGTAAACTTCCCTATCAATTTTAGCAATTTTATCGTTGCAAGAATTATTCATCATATGCTCTAGTGTAGCACATATTGATTAATCTTTAGTATACTTTATCTAATATCTAGTATACTGTTTACTTGATCAAATTTACAGTATACTTTGGGGTGTTTAAATTTGTGCTTCGAAAGTGGTTACAGGGATTTGTTGAACTATTTTTTATATTATCAGCTATTTCAAGCAAAGGAAGGGATACACAGATACATTACCTTTATCTAAAATCACCTGTCATCCGATTATTTTGACCCAAGTAGTAATCACTTGACCTAAACTTAGATTGTTCCACTTTAATGTATTGAATCATAACACAAACTCTAACTCTTGTGAAGATTATTAAACTATACATGCACATATACAAGACAGGATGAACCCATAGGTGGCATTCATTTTTGTCGCGAATTACAAGTGTGTGCTTTCTAGCTTGATGTTAACTGGCTAGCTGTAGGTGTTTCTTCAGTTGGCTCCTTAGAATTAATTTGACACAATTACTTGATTATGAACGTTTTGTTTCATCTATTTGTGTATATGTATCTTTGTTCCCAAATGGTGTGAATGCATGTAATATTCTCAGTTTGCCCTGATCATGATTAATGTATACACGTATTGCACCATCCTAACATTGTTCTCTTTGCGATTCTGTTTTCTGGTTGCTAGGTTTTCCATCGCTTGAAAAGTAAAGGTTTCACTTCTCCATCCAACTTGAAGATTGTTGATGTTGCTGCACCTTGAAGGTCATTGATCTGAAAGTGATTCAGATGAAAATGGCGATTCGGAGGAAGTATTGCTTGATGACGGTCCAAAAAGTGAAGGTGCTGAAGTTAACTGATTGTCGACACTTAGGATTCATGTTTATCTTAACTTAACACTTTTGATGTATTTCAAATACATATAATTATGTTATGGCAAGTGATTTCGATTAAGCCCTAAGCAGGTTCTGAATAATGTTTGGATTAATTTTTGTTTATGGTAAGCTTATTGAATTTTTGGTCATAGTTCTCTTTAGTCAGTGCTTCTCTTTTTCGATGACAAAGTTGGATGACGTATTTTGTTTTCTTTTAGCTTTTTGTTGTCAAAGTTATAATCCTATAAACTCATATCCACATTTGTCAATGAGTTCGAATCCTTGCAGCTATAAGCGACTTCTGCTACACTTCATTAAAAACAATTTGAATGTCAAGGCGGGGGGCTGCGTTGCCAGATGCTGCCAAAGTGGTTACTTTTTTCGTATTTGCTAGTTATAGCTATTTTGATATTCTTAGATATCTTTGAATGCGCTTATCTTTTTTATGATAAAATAAGTAAATTATTTTGGAGTTATTTTGCCAAAACAATCTTGTTGAAAAATAATTGGTTCAATCATCTAACTTTATTTTGACACATGGTAAAACCGAGTGATGTCACTGGCCAATAAAAAGATAAAATAGTCAAATATTGATCAATTTCGTTTCCTAACCAAAATATGTGGTTTTCAAATGAATAAGTTTTGCAATTCAAAAAAGGCTAGCGGCGAATTTTGTTATCCGTTTGACTTCCACCTCTATGTAAATTCATTTATTATTAATAATTAATAATAGATGTGAAGAAAAAACATATCCACATACGCCTCTCTATTCACAAAAACATACAACATACGTTTTATTCACAAAACCCCTATTAACGCAACAATAAACACCCTCGCCATCTTTTCTGACCCTATCATTTCTCAAAGCACCGTCTGCCATCACCATCTGACCGTCACCAGATTTGCAACATGATTGCATTTTTTGTTCTAAGACATTGATCCAATTTTCCAACCCTAAACTGAAGAACAAAAACTTACAGTTCAGCTATTTGATGAAAAACTAATCAAATTTGAATAATGTTGCGAAGATAAATTCCACAATTTATTCATAGAAGAACAAAATCCCCTTTTTCTTCCTTCACTTATGTCTCAATTGCTAAAAAGGCATACGTTAATAGTGTAATTTGCAATTTTGTTTGATATTGCTATAAGCCACCATCTGCATCTTTTCCTTCCAACTCGTCTCACAACAGCAAGCAACCATTATTGACTATGAAAATGAATGCTAAATAATCGATCATCAGATAATGGTGGAACATCAACCTATAAGCAAGACAATCAGATTTAATGAAACTATGGATAATGAAGAAGAAGATAGAATCAGTGATTTACAAGATTGCTTACTTATTGATATCATTTCTGCTACCTGAGACAAAATACGCCATTAGAACTGGTACACTCTCGAAACGATGGCAACATCTTTGGCCTTATGTTTCTAATCTCGTTTTCATATTTTATAAGAATTCAGAGGACGGGTTAATCTCAACTAAATGTTCATATGAACGCCTTTCCGAATACATTTAGTTTGTTGAGAAAACCTTAACTCAATGTCGCCATTTGAACCTTAACAAATTCCAACTACTTATCCCTTATGATATTAGCTTTGAGTCACAAGTGAATGACTGGGTTCGTTATGCTATTAGCTGTAACGTTCAAGAACTTGACATATGTTTAGACAGTATGAACTATGATGATGAATCTGAGTTTGTGTTGGATCAGTTCTTTTTTTCCAATTCATGTTTTACTCATTTGAGATTGGGAGGCTGTGTGATTGATCCAACCGATGCCATTAGGTGGAGTCGACTTAAGAGCTTGTATATTTCCTATGATTATTTGGATGAGGATTTGATTCAAAATATTTTATCCGGGTGTCCTTTGTTGGAAACTTTGGGCTTAGGCGACTGCTATGGTTATAGGCGGCTCGATATTACTTCCAAGAGTGTTAAGAGACTGGTGTTCTCGGGATACTTCTCTCCCGGAGATGATCTTGATGATATTGTTGAAATCAATGCTCCTTATGTTTTGTCACTGACAATCGAAGGTTATTTGATGTTGTGGAAACTTTTGTTGTTAAATGTGTCTTCTTTAGTTGAAGCTAAGTTAAATTTTTGGAAAGGTGGGTATCATGAGACAACACGTAGGGAAGCGAGAGAAGAAACGTTTCAAGGTTTTATACTAAAGCTGCGTAACGTGAAAGAGCTTACAATTGGGTGTCACTGTCAAACGGTAAGATTACATTCTTATATTCATTTGTCATGTTATTTATATTTGTAAATTGGAAGAAATTTTGATCATTAGCTTTACTTATGTGACGCTTGTAAGTTTGTTTGGTGGATATGGGAATGCGGGAATAGGAACCAAAGGCATACCAAGTGTTTGGTTGATGGTCATGGGTTTGACAAAACCTAGCAAGGAGGCTGTGTTTCTTTAGAATCTGTTCCAGGTTTTGGTATATCACCCTCAAAAGTCAAAATCAATAATTTCTGGCTTTTCACCTATAAAACATTAATGATTCATGATTTATGTTTATTAACAGACATTTTCATGTTCAGTAGTGTAAGTTTCTTCTATAAAACATTAATGATTCACGATTTATGTTTATATCGACACATAGGTTTAAATGCTTGTTTTGTTTCTTCTTTCTTGTCACAATGTTGAGCACATAATCAGATGGTGTTATCATGTAAATATGTTTGGGATTCTAGATTCTTGCAGAAAAGAAAACAACATTAATGATTCATGATTTATGTTTATATCGACACATAGGGTTAAATACTTTTAGTTGTTCTATTGTTTTTTCTTAACATGAGGATGATGGTGAAAAACAGAACACACCATTCCAGAAGTATTTAAACTCACTTATATATAAACCAAACAACACTTTTAGAATAATCATACCCATATCTATTCCATCCATTTATCAACATCATACCCATAGTGAATTCTTTACACAAGCCAAACAACACCTTAGACTTTTATTGAAAATCATCATACCATATTTGTATATTGCACTAGAAACTATGACCCCGTCCCAACATACCTTGTCACAGACAATGTGTACTTACTTGTTGATGGTCTTTGTCATGGATGCTTTGTTAATTAGCTGCTCAGAACTAATTCCTGGAGTATGAATGTCTTTCTTTCTTACTCTTGAAAGTGTCTTTAATTATTCTGGGGTGTGGTTGCAAGTTTCATTTTCATTGTGCCTTATAAACAGTTAATTCATACATGGACTGCACCATTCTCATTTTTGTTCTTTTCTCATTGCTCTTCTTTATTGGTAGGTTTTCACTCGTTTGAAAGCTAAAGGTCTTATTTTTCCTTCAAACATAAAGTATCTTTATTGGTCTGGTCCTAATGAAGATGAAGATGAAGATGATGAATATGGAGATGGAGATGAAGATGAAGATGATGAATATGGAGATGGAGATGAAGATGAAGAAGATGAAGATGAAGATCAAGATCAATATCAAGATGAAGAAGACGAAGACTAACCTATACTCATTTTATCCGTTGAACTTGAAGGTTCTGTATGTTACATTACCTTTATACCGATGTTGGCACTCTTTTAAGAACGGGATAATAACCTAAAAATGTATTTAAATTGACTCTTTTTCGAGTGTTGTGTAGTTAACTTTAGTTTTTCAGATAATTATCCCGATGTTGGTTTATAAGTGTCATATGCTCTTGTGAACTTTTTTAGGCTTGATTGTGGTCATGTACTTGAAGATGAAAGTACCCTCTTGAACAGTTGAACATACTAATATTGGTTAAACTAACTCACACTTTGTACTTTTTTAACATAAAAGTATAGGTTAGTGTGTGATTTTCGGTTTTTAGTGGTTTTGTTTGTCATTTGGTGAGAGATTACTTGTTTACCGTTGTATCCCTAGTGGAATGATTTTGGTGCATAGGTCAAACTAAATGGCATTGAAATCCAACATTTATATTGTTTGTAGCTCAACATTCTCGACACTTATTGCTTAGGACTTATAGTGCTTATACTGTTTAAAGTGGTTACATGTTTGTATAAAAAGCGAATAAGTATTGACTAAGATGCAATGCAAAACAGTAGTTAGTTTGACTCTTAAAAGTCAATGATAAAGAAAAGTAATAAATCAGAAGTCATCTCTTTATCCTCTTGACTTATCATTATGGCAGTTTTTCTCTGATCTATGTTCAAGGTCCATTTGCTAATGCATACTAGTTGCTCCTCAAACACACGTACTATGGTTGTGAAGCTTTGTAAAGGACGTTCTAGTTATTGATTATGCTCAATTTCAGCCTTCTGTGTCCGCTTGGTCAACTAGTGGCCAAATGGTCTGGTTGGTATATTAGGTAACTGGTCAACACGTTAATATGAGTTTGGGTTGAAACATGTAAGTGAGTACAAGTCTTGTTAAACTTGGGAGGCTCAGGTTGGGCCGCAAACACACGTATAGAGGATTAGTATAGATCAATTTTTTTTCCCTCGTACATGTTTGTGTATGGAACATACATAAAAATACTACGGATTCTTGACATGCAAAATAGTGCCAACAGTTTGCTTGTGGGCTTTTTTTAGTCCTATGCTGAAATTAGAATGGATGTTTTTCTTGTTGTTGTAGTTGGTTGATTAGGGGTTAAGGATATTCATTATTATTTTTGTTTTCTGGGTGATATTAAATAAAATACTTTTTTGTTATTCTGAGAGGCTTTTGTTGGTTGTTTCATATCAATCTTTAACAAGCACGGGTGGGGACTAAGCAGCATCATTTGTTGATTAAACACTAATAGGGTCAGTTTAGCCAAACCAGAGTACACAGAGCTTTCTTGTCATTGGACATTCCTGTCTCGGTCTCATTACTTTTTGTTGGTAGATTTTCTCTCTTCCGGAGACCTGAAGGTTTCGTTTCCAACAAAAAATTGATGTTTCCTGATGTAACATCACCTATGTAATTTGGTGATGATTCACAGGAGAGGTAGGTGATTGGATTATTATACTGGTGTTGTTTTGTCTTCTGAATTCTGTGAAAGATTACTTTCTTACCTTTGTATGCCCAATGAAAGTGTCATGGGTCACTTGAGATGCAATTGATTTTTTACTTTAAATATCAATCTATACCTTTGAATATGAATTATGTGGACGTATTTCTTTCATACTCCTGTAATGTTTCTTTTGGTCTTGGAGAGTGTAATTGCAAGTTCCATTTTCATTTTGCCTTGATAACAATTTCATACATGCATTGCATTGTTCTCATTTTCATTATCTTTTCATTAATTTTTTGTTGGCAGGCTCTTGCTGGTTTAAAAGCTAAAAGTTTCATATGTCCATCGAACTTGAAATTTCGAGAATAGATTGATTCAAATTGAAGCAGAGACCGGAAAGAACTATTACTTGATCATGGGTACTAAAGTTTGTGAAGTTGGCCGATGGATGACATTTTGATTTCAAGGTTACGCTAGACATAGTTTATGCATTCCAAATGCATTTAAAGAACCATTTGGTTTTAGTACATTATGTATCTTATTTTTAACCGTCAAACACTAATTTTAGGCAGTCTGGTATGAACTTGTTATCAACTCTACAAACACTTAGACTATTGAATGCTCCCTATTTGATTTGTATTTCTCCACTTTTTTGCTTTGTGGGTATATCACGTTGATTATTGAAACATGACGCTGAAATGCTTTTTATGCTTGTTGTTTGAGTGATAAGATGATGGATGTTGATGGTGGTATTGTTGACTGTAGTTGCAGATGAGACTTCATGGCTGCATGATTTGTTGGGTAGTGATGACGTATGCTCTACATCCGGGTTACGAACCCGCCCCAAAGCCAATATTGATAAAGCCCAACACGATGTGGGCTACGCTGATAAGCGTTTAGGCCCGAAATCTAATGAATCTATTTACGGAATGGATATAGGATATCTTCTAATGAAGGAGATAATCATTCTCAACCGCTTAGGGGGATACGCCGAAGGTTGAGGAACACGAACCAACAGGATTCCGATGCGATATAAAGGGATCACACCCTCGCTTAAGGTACGATCTACAAACCCTAACTCTCCTTAACCCTAAACCGATTACTTACTCTCACGCCGGAGGATAATCGTGGGAAACAATCCCAGTAAGCCCTAACGTGGTCTTTTGTCTTTAGTGCGCAGGTTCCAAGCAACAATCCTCAATTGGTGTAAGATCCGGAGCTCCAAACAAGGAACGTCCAACTTTTGCATCAACAAGTGGCGCCATCCGTGGGACCATTCACTAAGAACCAAGAACTAGGATGACGGTTTATCGCAGCGATTTACTGGAAAGAAGGTGCACAATGGGCAACTCCCAAGCAGATCTCTGAACAACCGGTAGCCGCTAAGAATCGTGGATCAGCCGAGGATTCGGCCTTCCCTCCGTGGAACCACTCTGGGGACAACCTGCACAACAACGACTACCACCAACACAGAGACCCGCCACGACTCCCTTTACTCCACTCCAATCGGTGCTAGAAGCTAACTCCACAAAAGCACCCGACGACCGACAGAAAGGGGCGTGTTGATAGAAACAGTACCCCCGTTTCTAGAGGGAGTCGTTCCAGAATTAGAGCCAAGTAATTTTGTCTCTCAAAATTACGAAGCCCTAGCTGCACTTATGCAGGAGGAAGCAAAGAAAAGACCAAGTCGAGCATGCATACCGATTAGACTTTGGCCCGAGTTTGAGATATCTCCACCCGGCCGTCATAAGGAGAGACGTGGAAGGGCAATCACGACCCCCAGATTCAATAGAATTGGGAGGAGAGTTGAGGAAGATAATATGTCCGACTCACGTACCATGACGGAAAGTGAGGAAGATGGGAAGCACAGCCCATACTAGACTGGGGCCGCAGAGTACAAGATAGATTGGGGAACGATATTCCCCAGTGAGAGCCCCCGCACCTAATTCGAGGATAACCGGCGTGAACGCCGAAGGAAGAGGAACTATCCTCTAGTAATTCCTCGCATGTGAGGACAGTGAGACCGGACATTGGAAATCCGTAAGAAAAACCGTGACCAAGAAGAGGAGGATATGTCTCCCATGGCGCCGCCATAAGGTAGATGCGCTCACTAGACGACGTGATTTTTCGAGAACAAAAGAGGCGCATGCCTACTAATGTTAAAACCTATGATGGAGCGTGATCCCGATGATCACCTAAAAATTTTTGAATCGCAGCAACTATTGAAAACTCGCCACAACCTGTATGGTGCCACATGTTCAATTCCACACCGGTGGGAAATGCGCTGAATCTGGTTCAACAAGCTTCCACGCCGAAGCATCAATGGCTTTGAAGAGTTGAGGAAGGCATTCCGCCTAAATTTTACTCAACGAAAAAGGTGCGCTAAAAATCCCATTGAACTTGCTAGAGTCAAAGCGCAAGGGGAATCCACAAACGCTTTCATGGAGCGCTTCAAGGATGAGTGCATGCAAGTCAAAGCATGTCCCGAGGTACTCAAAATCTCAGGGTTCATGAATGGAATCAACAACCCAGAACTTATTAAGAGGTTGAATGACAGGATTCCCCAATCCTTTGATGAGGTTATGAGGCGCACACGGTCTTTCGTACAAGGAGAAGCCGCCAGCCGATAGCAAGAGAAGCTACTCCAACTAACGGTCACAGGAACAACCCGGGAGACAATCCACGACCGAATAATAACCGTATCAGAACTATCGCAACAAGGGAATGGGCGATAATGACAAATATACCCCGCTTACCAAATCACCAAAAGAAATACGCAATGTGAGGCTTAACTTCCCAAGACCACCACAAATGCGACTCCGAGGAGAGGCGGTTCTGCTAAAGTGGATACCGTGACTACCACGCACGTAAGGGCCACACTACTAATGAATGTGTCCAATCATCAACTCATTGACAAGATGGTCAAAGAGGGTAGATTGGACCATCCGTCAAGAATATCAAGGAAGGGAAGGACAAGCAAAAGAGTAACAATAAGAAAGAAACGCCTAAAGACAAGCCCGACACCATTTACATGATACAATCATGGCAAATGGTCACAAAGCGTAAAGTAAGTCGAGTTTTTATGGGAAAAGAAATTTCATTCCTTAACCTTGACGCCAACAACGCGGTGATAGAACCACTTACTATAGAGATAAGCGCGGGAGGTCACGATATCCACCGCATGTATGTTGATGGTGGAGCTTCACGACATCATGTATGAGCACCGCTTTTAAGCATTGCCTAAATACGCATAACTGCTGACCCGGGCCGAACAACGCGTTGACCGTTTACAGGGAGAAGATATGGCCTATGGGACAAATAAGATTACCGGCGCAAAGATCGGAAACGAAGAACACTCCGCTACGGCATGGATGGAATTTATGGTGATTAAATCTCCCTCGCCATATAATGGCATTATCGGGAGACCAGAATTTCGGCAAATTTGCGCTAGCGTCTTAGCAACAAATCAAGCATGGAATGCTTAAGTTCCCAGTGGAAGGTGGTATTGTTACTCTTTACAATACCACTATACCACATCGAGAATGCAACACGGTTGCATGTGAAACCGCACCAACCCCAAAGACAGCTGTGAGACCACCAAGATTCCACATCGAAGGTAGCAATCCACCCGTAATACCAGAGCAGAAATTGCCATCGGAGGATCACTATCGACAACGGCAAATCACCAGGTAAAATGTCGCTCCCTGCAAAAGAACTTAGACATTTTGCATGGGAGCCAAAACACATGACTGAGTACCGCGCCAATCACGTAACATAACCTCGCGAATCCGACAAGGATACTCGCTCGCGGCGCCAAGAAACGGGCCAAGCCCGTGCTGCGCGCGCGTTTATCCGGCCGAAGTACACAAGTTAGTAGATGCGGGAATTATGCGTGAAGTCTATTACCACGACCGGCTTTCAATCCAAGATAATGGTCAAAAGAGCGACGGTAGCTGGGCGGATGTGTGTTGACTTTACGGATCTTAACAAAGCGCTGTCCACGGATCGCTACCCATTACCGTAAATAGACCGGAAAATAGAGTCTGCGTGCGGGTATCCATTAAAGTGTTTCCTAGATGCGCATAAGGGATACCATCAAATCCGGATGGCTAAAGAGGATGAGGAAAAGACGGTCTTCCACACGGCCAAGGTGTTTATCTTGTTACACAAAAATGCCCTTCGGCTTAAAAATGCGGGGCCACCTATCGCCGGTTGGTAGACAACGCTTTCAAAAACAGGGCCGCAACATTGAAGTCTATGTCGATGATCTAGTCATCAAGAGCCATAATACGAAGATGAGCTAATAGCGACATTGAGGAGACGCTCAAAGCTCTACGAGATAAACATGAAGCTTAATCCAAAAAGTGCACATTCGGCGCCACTGAAGGCATGTTCCTTGGATACCGATTGAACCTAACGGCATAAAACCATGTCCGTAAAAGACAAATCGGTCATCGAACTTCCTTCACCACACACGTTGAAGGAAGTTCAATCTCTTAACGGAAAGTTGGCGGCTACCGACGAGGTTCCTATCCAAGTCAGCAGAAAAATCGTTACCACTTTTTAAAACACTCAAGAAGTGCATAAAGAAGGGTGATTTTAAGTGGACTACGGAGGCGGAGGAAGCCTTCACTCAAACGAACAAAGATCCGGCAACACTCCCAACGCCGTTGCACCCTCACCGGGAAGAAGCGATCATGTATTTGTCCGAACGGATGGGGCGCTTAGTGCAAGACTACTAACCGATAGGGATTCAGTGCAAACTCCTATCTACTTTATAAGCAAAGCGCTAAAAAAGACGGAGGTGAACTATACGGCCATGGAAAAGTTGGTCCTTGCGTTGGTGTTTGTCGCTAAACGGCTACTGCAGTGTATTTCCAAGCACACCGATCGCAGATATTACCGATCAACCAATTAAACAGTCATCTCTAAACCGGATGCATCGTCGACTCTAAGTTGAGCGTATTGTCGGGCTTAACACAATATCTCATACGACCACGACGGCAATTAAAGGACGATTCGCAGATTTCATAATTGAGAAGCCAGACACCAATGAGGCACCTATACCAAATAAGACGGAACAACATGATCCATGGATCTTGTTTACAGATGGATCCTCTTGCATTGATGGTTCAGAGTCGGCCTTATCCTTACTAATCCGTGAAGGTATTGAATTCACCTATGCATCAGC
Organism: Chrysanthemum makinoi; assembly: GCA_910596185.1. NCBI lineage: Eukaryota > Viridiplantae > Streptophyta > Magnoliopsida > Asterales > Asteraceae > Chrysanthemum > Chrysanthemum makinoi. Next base: position 26,769,243 of record OU343223.1, on the reverse strand, counting down.
GCTTTGAATTTACAAAGAACAAACAACGAGGCGCGAGTATGAAGCTCTACTTGCGGACTACGCAGCGGCTCGCAAATAATGGGTGTACGTGAACCTAGAAGCAAACGTGGATTCTAGGCTCGTAGCTAACCACGTGTTGGGCGAATACGTAGCTAAGGAGGATAACATGATCCAATATCCGCCAAAACCAAGATGCTAATCAAAGGTTTTGCCGTGTTCACTATCAAACAGTCCCTAGAGGGGAAAACCGCAGCGCGGATGCCACGGAGCAAGATTGCCTCGACGAAGTTTTTGCGACCTATCAAAGCAGTTCGGTAGAAACTTTGAAAAGCAAGTCTATCTCTGAGATGGAAGTCTCCACAATCATAGAGGAAGACGGCCCTACATGGATGACACCAATAATGGATTTCCTGAATAAGGGAATACTACCCCAGAACGTAAGGAAGCTTGCAGGATACTGCGATGGCGCAGCGATTTGAAGTCCAAACAACATCTTGTACCGACGCCCTTCTTGCAACCATGGCTCATGTGTGGGCCCATTACAGCAAATTATGTGTCTGCTTGAAATCCATGAAGGTTCATGCAAGATGCATTCGTGACCACGACCGTTGTAGCACGCGCCATGAGATCGATATTATCGGCCTACCATGCACCGAGACGCCGCGGATTTAATACGAAGTGTTACGATTGCCAGTGCATAGGCCCGCCCCACGCCAACCACAAAGACGAAGCTAACGCCAATAACATCACCATGGCCTTTATACAAATGGGGTATCGACATCGCAGGCCCTTTCCCCGCCGTATGGGATTAAAATTCCTCATAGTCGCCGCGTAGACTACTTCACCAAGTGGATTGAAGCAAAGGCGGTGGTAACAATCACCGCAACCGGTGAAGCGCCGTGTGGGACAACATCGTATGCCGCTTTGGCCTTCCGGAGAAATCATCTCGCATAATGGTAAACAATTTTGTGACAACCCTTTCGTGGATGGTGTGAAAAGCTACGATCACGCAGACTTTGCGTCTGTTAAACACCCACAAACCAATGGCCTAGTGGAACGGGCAAATAGAAGCCTAGGCGAAGGAATTAAGGCACGACTGGAAAAGCACAAAGGGAGATGGGTGGAAGAACTATCACATGTTTTGTGGGCGCATAGCACCTCGATAAAAACCAAGACAGAGACACCCCTTCTCTAGTCTACGGACCGGCCGCCATACCAGCCGAAATTGGTATGCCAACTATCCGCGACCGCAGAGATTAATGTGGCAACTAATGACGAAGACCGGCGCCTTGACCTGGACCTACTAGAAGAACGGCGTGAACGGGCAGCTATACGTGAAGAAAAATCAAAGTCAAGAATGAAGGGATACTATGACGCTAAGGTAAGAGGTGTCTCCTTCGGCCGGTGACTTTGTCTATCGCGCTAATGATGCGAGTCACGCAGAAGACACTGTGTAAGCTTGGACCAAAGTGGGAAGGACCCTACGAGGTTATCAAGCACTAGGAACAAAGGCAGACAAGCTACGGGCGTGGATGGTCGGAACTCGGGCCAAGACATGGAACATCTGCAATCTCAAAAGATGCTACCGTAGGATCTATGGCCAAGCTTACGCACGCCAGCATTTTACTAAAGTACTCGATAGATGATTATTTTTTTTTTACTTTTCCTAGTATCATGTTTTTATTTTTCCATACACACTTGCAAGTATTAATAAACGCTAGCGTTTCTAGCTAACTCAGAACACCATTTAATTTGTTACTTCCATATACTATATGTCTTAACAACTTTTTCATATTTTTGCCTACATGGCGTGCATACAATATATACACCCACGACGTCAAAGGATAAGTTAACCTAATAAACAACTTGTTGAGTAAGAGGGTTGCAAACCCATCGACGACGGATTACGTATCCTTGTTAAACACCTTGTTCACAAGACGTTGGAATAAGCTTTGTGCGCACCCTACGACGGATGCGCGACTATGCACATGTGCACGCTAACAAATCCTGAACCAAGACACTTGATTCCTCACGCTGGTATTTACGACGACGCATACCAATAATATACAAGATTATACTTAACATTTTTTCAATCTTCATACATGATTATGGAGTCCTTATATTATCCACACTTGGTTATACAAATAACAACGCGATACTTTGTAAAAGATACACGATAAGGGTGTACATCACAGATAACACAACGATATTTCTTTTGCGCAAGGTAAATACGACAAAGGTGTACATCACAAAAGGAACAAAATCCTTACAAACGCCCTTTACAAAAGAAAATCCATTAAGGACCTACGAGTTATTTCTTACAGACATCATTAGAAAATAACCTAAAAGCTATGACTCGCTTCAAGGAGGAACTACCCACGCGGTTCGTATCTTCCCCAATCCTATTTAGCCTCGTAACAAATCAGCATCTCGACGCGCTGCCAACGGTGGCCACACTCACTGGGCACCCCGTCCGACCTTGGGAGGTGCGCCACGCCACACCGCATATTACGGCCTTGCCCTTAATACCTTTCCTTTCAAGCAAGTCACGCAATGCGCCCAATACTTGTTTCAGTGGGGACTTCCTCGTCAATAGCAAACGGATTGTGATGTCTCGGGGCGCAAGCAAAGACAGAACCTGCAGTTGGGATGCATCGGGCCTAAGATAATAGTCCGGCAGCAAGAACAATGACCTCTCCACCAAGATGCTCGGCTAAGGTTAGACTCGCAAATATTACGCTTATTGGATAGTCCCGATCACGCTCCACCGATCTTGGGAGTTCCAAGTCTTTCATTTTCTCCATAGCAGCGACTAAATTGTCATAATCCTTTGCATCATAAATCGCACCGATCAATGGGTACCTTTAGCGGCTCGCCTCTTGCAGCTTTTCAATAGCCTCGACTTCCCACGCCTCAAATACAGACATTTCACCACATCCCCAAAGGAGTCACGAACTTCTTTGCGACTCCGACACTCAGCCAAGCGGAGCCCATGGCTTATGAGCCATCTGCGTTCGGCTATGGTGGAAGAGAAGTCCGGATATAACTCCTCATTGTCGTGATTCTATGCCGAAGTTTCCCGCAATTTCTCCCGTGTCTCTCAAAGATCTTTTACCGTAGCACAAGTTTTCAAGCCGGGTGGTTAGTGCGTCTTTGCCATTTTCCAAGTATTTAATAGCCCACAGACAAGAAGACTTGTAGCTCGCAGCCTCCGAGCGCTTCTTGATTGATTTGACACATCGCTATTGCCATCTTTTCCTCTCGCTAGTTTTGTAGCATACGACCCAAGAGTCTCAGCTTCGCTCCTCGCACTAGCCAATTGAACCTCGAGTGAGGCAATGCGTTTGTCTTTTTCCACACCTTGGCTAGTATCTCCGAGTGCTTTACCTTTATCCGCGTTGCTATAGAGACCGTGTCATCAATAAGTTGTTCCATGGGTACTTCCTCGCAGCTTTAAGCTCGCGCTTGGCCCTTCACCCGATGATTCAAAGGCGAATGGACTTGTTTGGGGGCGACTCTGCAGATTGTTCAACCCTACACACATGATGAGATAATCACGCTTTTCAGTGGTCGCTAGCAATATTTTAGATATATAAACTTTCATGGATACTTACGCAGAATGGAGGTGTCGTGATGGGCGCGACGCTACATCACCGGACGATGACTCCACACTAAGAATAACCGGGCGCTTCTTCCGGATGTGGTAGCGCCATACCGCTGCGCTTCCTTTTCGCCCAATTCGTGACTTTCTTCCGCCTCCTCAGATCTTCCACGTGCTCCACCGCTATGGGGCCGGTTGCACGGGTGGTGTTTGTGCCGTTACACTCGGCATGCTTTGTAAGGGAGTTGCTTGGAGCGCTAAGGATGAACTTTCACCCTCCTCGCCTAGATCCATAGCTACAGATCAGCCCCTACGCGGCCTAGCACTGGTTCTTCTCCCTCCTTCGAGCTCGGTCCCCACCTTTACCTCTGTCCGGTTTTGCCAGTGCACCACGCCAACGTGATCCATTTCTCGCACCACCGAAAAACACACATAGTTTATAACAATTACTTAAACACACCAAGTACACAACTTACGTAAATGTAATTCACTGAGCGGAGTCGCAAAGCATGAGCACCCACTCGATCATCGGCGTCCAAGAAAATAGGAACTTCTTGAGTCGCCAAAATAATTGTGACTCAGCCTATATGTACTAAGAATTCCTCGGGTAGGAGCTTATAGGGATGCGGTTAGCGCTTATTGTTTCGCATCCTCTACGTTATATGATCCGGAGGGGGCGCCATCCTTTGGCAAGGTCCCTTAGCGTAAAATTCGAATTGGGATGGAAAACAGTGTTGTCAATCCAAAAACGCTTTCCCTCGAGTGCATCTAACTTATCAGGTAACACCGGAGGGATCCGGCGAATGAAACCCAACCATTTGACCATGTGGTGTGGTAAAACGCCCGGAATAAATGGATGGTTGGATTTATGGCCAATAAATGACAGTTTACCTCGAAATTGATTAATTTAGCCGCACCTATACAAAGGTACTGGACAAGTGAATGCGTAGTAATTTAATACATCGCTTAAGAATAGTGATATGGGTATACGCTGATTGGCGAATTCGAAAAATCGCGTGTATACACCAATTTTCCCATTGGGGAAATCCAAGATTGATGCATTCGCGGCCGGAACTTCCGGATGTACCGCTGGGGATATAGTAGTCCGATGCTAACTGTTGTAATTCTTCTTCGCTATGCGTCGACGAAAATCGATAATTCTTTCACCATGGTGTTGTTCTAAACAAACACAAAAGCGCCAGACGTGGTTACCTTCTGAGTATTTCGGTCCGAGAGCTTTGGTTAAGTTGAAAGCTTTGCCGACGGGCGGCTTGTCTTTACTATGTGTGAAGACGGTGAAAATGAAGTGCAAGAGTTATATAACCTTCTTCCTCCTCCCGATGGCTGACACGTGGACTCCACTACTTCTATCTGTGTGGTTACGATTGTTTGAATGGGACATACGTGCAGTAACTTTCCCGACTTACGAGGCGCTCATTTTCTATTTTTCGGTTAGATACAATGTATCCAAAGCAAATTTACTTTGGCTTAGTTGATACGTTTGGTATATTTTTCCGTCCTATGGTTATTAGTCTAGCATCCGCTACGCGATCGCGCGATACTAGACTGGGGACATGATGACGTATGCTCTACATCCGGTTACTGAACCCGCCCCAAAGCCAATATTGATAAAGCCCAACACGATGTGGGCTACGCTGATAAGCGTTTAGGCCCACAAGGCCGTCCAATCTGAATCTATTTACGGAATGGATATAGGATATCTTCTAATGAAGAAGATAATCATTCTCAAACGCAGGCGGATACCGAAGGTTGAGGAACACGGAACCAACAGGATTCCGTGCGTATATAAAGGGGATCACACCCTCGCGTTTAAGGTACGATCTACAAACCCTAACTCTCCTTAACCCTAAACCGATTACTTCACGCCGGAGGATAATCGTGGGAAACAATCCCACGGTAAGCCTAACGGTGTCTTTTGTCTTTTAGTGCGCAGGTTCCAAGCAACAATCCTCAATTGGTGTAAGATCCGGAGCTCCAAACAAGGAACGTCCAACTTTTGCATCAACAGGTAGCATTACCATATAATCGGCTGTTTGAACGTGATTAGTACATAATCATATTTTGAGCCTGAATAATCATATTTTAAGCTTGGATAATTATACTATGATGTTGGAACAAAATTTAAGTATATAATCATCATTTTTGACCGGATAGTCATATGATTATATTTGCATATTACTGTATATGATTATCACATTGAGCTTAATGGTTGTTGGGTCAGTGCTTGCTTAAGCTTCATTGGGCCTTTGGGGCTCTTGGGCTCTAATGGGATTTCCAGAGTCAAATGTCAATCATTTTTAGTTGTCTCTTATGGTTTTCATTGTGACGCTTCACCAAAGTATACAACGTGAGTCAATCATTTTAGTATTCTCTTTTGGTTTTCATTGTGACGCTTCACCAAAGGATACAATGTTCTTTTTAGGGTCGAGCACGCTCCGAAAACCAGACCAGACTGATCAAAACCGGACCGAAACCAATGTGGCCAAAACACCGAACCGAGGACTTGATCGAACTATTCAGTCCAGATTCGGGTCGGCCCGGTCTGGCTCGTTGGTTCGGTCCAGTTCAACAAGGAATAATGGCCAGTTTTGCGTAAGACTGAACCAGATTGGATCGGACTGAAAATCGAATATAAGGAAAAGGGAGGACCGATGACCGAACCGAAATATGTTTGGTCCGGTCCGGTCCAGTTTGTGAAAGAGTATATCACTCTGATGCAACTAACAAAATAACACCACATATATTTATTAGAAATAAAATTATGCATATTTTTAAGTTTCCCAATCACTTTACGATCTAAATAATCTCAATTTAGAAAAGTTTATGAGCATTGTTATATGCTCCTGTAATTTCGTCGTACTTATCCTCATACCCTCACATGGAGAAGACAAGACGGAATTCACTTGTTCTCTTTCGTCATTTTATTCAAGAGGAATGTTACACTAAAAAAACATCAACAAAATAAGGTGTCACTCCTTGATTGTTGTACTTTGTGATTCTTTCTCTCTCTTCTCACTTATTCAGTCACTTACTTTCTGACATGTCATTTTGTGGTTGGTTCCGTGGATTTTTAATTTTTATGGGCGTAACATTTCCCTTTATTCAATCACTTTCGCAAATAAACCAATTATATGAATAACATGATATGTAGGATTGTAGGAAGAAAAGAAAATGTAAGAGGATATATCTTTTTCCAAAGTTTATAGTAGGAGTGTAACTTAGAGGGTAGTTAAGATAAACATTTATAAACTTTGGGGACCTAAGTAAGACAATTGATGTTCATTTTGTAGCAGTCTCATTTTCTTCTTCTTTTTAAATTTTTAGCAAAAAGAAATCTACAAGAAAAACAATCAAATTAAATGAAACTATCGACAAAGAAGAAGATAATATAAGTTTATTACCAGATTGCTTACTTTTTAATTTTTCTTTTATTTGGAATGATCAACGCCTTTTCGACATCGTTTCATCTATCGACAATACCCTAACTCAATGCTACCAATTTAATCTCACCAAAGTCAAACTGTGTATCTCGTATGATATTATCTATGAATCACAAATGAATAACTAGATTCATTACGCTTTTATTTGTAATGTTCAAGACCTTGATTTATCTATACTCAATCAGGATGATGAAACTGAGTTTATGTTAGATCAGTCCTTTTTGGTCAACTCGAGTTTTACTCCTTTGAGTTTGGAAAGCAGTGTGTTTAATCCAATTGGTGCGATTAGTTGGACTAACCTTAAGAGTTTGCTTATTTCACAAGGGAACTTAGATGACAATTTTTTGATTCAAAATATATTATCCGGAAGTCCTCTTTTGAAAACTTTGCACTTGCTAAGGTGCCATGGTTTTGGGCGGATTGATGTTACTTCAATGAGTGTAAAGAAATTGGTAATTGGTGGATATAGTGATCCTGAAGACGAATGGGATCTTTCAGATATTGCCGAAATAAAAGCGCCTCATATCTTGTCACTTCAAATTATAATGCCTTTTTTGTTATGGAAGGTTGTGTTACTAGATATGCCATCTTTAGTTGAAGCTGAATTAGATTATTGGAAGGGTGGCCATTATGAGACAACAAAGAAGGAAAGGAAAGAACAGATGCTTAAAGGTCTAATACTAAGCCTTCGCCATGTTAAAAAGCTTCAAATTGGATATCTTTGTCTATCGGTAAATTTTCCGTCAATTTTTTCCCTTGCTTCAATTTGTGTACATTTTTTCCCTTGCTTCAAATTGGACTAACCGATCATTAGCTCTAGGAGGACTTTATTGATTATAAATAGTGTACATTTTGAAAGTGATGATCACGACCATCGACCTGGATAATTTAAATCGGCTAATCAACTTTTTGAAGCTAATTGTCTAATTTTTCCTTTATAAAAATCAATTCATACAAGTATTACACCATCCTCATTGTTGTATTATGTTTGTAGACTCTCGTTCGTTTGGAAGCTAAAGGTTTTACTTTTCCATCAAACATGGAGCATCCTGAAAGGCCTGACTATGATTAATCTGAAAGTGAAGATTGGTAGGAAGTAGGAACTAAAGGTGGGTGAGGTTTTAGAGGATTTGTTTGTCTTATGATGAGAGGTTACTTATTTAATACTTTTGTATCTCTAATGAAATGGTCGTGTCCTGTGGGTTGGGTAAATGGAGAGGTAAATGTTGACTTTTTATTTTCGACCCCTTTGCTACGATTTCGCATGTTTTTACGTCTTGTTACCGTTTTTTTACGTCGCTTTTACGCCATCTCATTTTTACGCCGTCCGGTTTTACATTTTGTCCGATTTTTATAGCGTCGACCGTTTTTAAAGTTTTCGACCCTTTGTTACGTTTTCATCCGTTTTTCGTCGTTTTTATGTTTTCATCCGTTTTTGCGTCATCCGTTTTTCACGTTTTCGCCATGTTATTTTACGCCGTTTTGTCCAATTTTTACGCTTTTGACGTTTTCGATTTTTATGTTTTATGCGAATTTTACGTCCTCGCATCGGTGTTTTACGCTTTCACCGCTTTTTACGTTTTGCGATTTTACATTTTAGCCCATTTTTTACGTTTTTATCCGATTTTACGTTGTCGATCGTTTTTACGTTTTCGACCCTTTGTTACGTTTTCTTCCGTTTTTTTAAGTCGTCGTCTTTTTTTTAACGTTTTCGTCCCCTTTGTTATGTTTTCGTATGTTTTTTTTACGTTTTAGTCTGTTTTTTTACGTTTTCATATGTTTTTTTACGTTTTCGTCTAGTTTTTAAATTTTTCTATGATTTATTTACGTAAAAAATTAGACGAAAACGTAAAAAAACAGAAAAACGTGACAAAGGGGTCGAAAACATAAAAAAAAACAAACGAAAACTTAAAAAACAGATGAAAACGTAACAAAGGGTTCGAAAACGTAAATAAACGGACAAAAATGTAAAACAAGGTCGACGACGTAAAAAATCAGTAGAAAACGTAAAAAAATCAGAGGAAAACGTAAAAAAACGGACGAAACGAAAAAAAGACGAAAACGTTAGAAAACAGACGACAACGTAAAAAAACGGACGAAAACGTAATAAAGGGGACGAAAATGTAAAAAACATATGAAAACGTAACAAAGGGGTCGAAAACGTAAAAAAACGGACGAAAATGAAAAAAAAGTCGACGTAATCGGTCGTAAAACGTTAAAAATATGACGAAAACGTAAAAAATCGGACGAAAACGTAAAAAAACGAACGAAAATGAAAATAAATGGACGAACACTTAAAATACGAACGAAAACGTAACAAAGGGTGGAAACGTAAATAAACGGACACAAACGTAAAACAAGGTCGGCGACGTAAAAAATCGGATAAAACGTAAAAAATCAGAGGAAAACGTAAAAAACAGACGAGAATGTAAAAAAAGACTAAAAAGTAAAAAAACTGACGAAATGTTATAAAGGGGACGAAAACGTAAAAAACGGACGAAAACGTAACAATGGGGTGGAAAACGTAAAAAATAGGACGAAAACGTAAAAAAAGACAAAAACGTAAGAAAACAGACGAATACGTAAAAAAACATACGATAAAATAATAAAGGGGACGAAAACATAAAAAACGGACGAAAACTTAAAAAAATGGACGAAAACTTAACACTGGGGTCGAAAACGTAAAAAATGGACGAAAACGTAAAAAAATGGTTGACTATGTAAAAAAAAATGGACAAAAACGCAAAAAACGGACGAAAACGTAACAAAGGGGTCGAAAACGTAAAAAAATTGACGATAATGTTAAAAAACGGACGAAAACATAAAAAACAGCAGAAAACGTAAAAACGGACGAAAACGTAACAAAGGGGTCAAAAACGTAAAATAATGGACGAAAACGTAAAAAAAATGGACGAAAACGTAAAAAATCAGACGAAAACGTAAAAAACAGATGAAAACATAAAAAATTGATGAAAACGTAAAAAAACAGAAGAAAACGTAAAAAACGGCCGACGACGTAAAAAATGGGACAAAAACGTAAAAGATCGAATGAAAACGTAAAAAACAGTTAAAGTGTATAAAAAAAACTTAACAAAGAGTTCGAAAAAGTAAATAAATGGACAAAAACGTAAGACAAGGTCGACGACGTAAAAAATCGGTCGAAAACGTAAAAAATCGGAGGAAAACGTAAATAAGAAGAAAACATAAGAAAACAAATGAAAACGTAAAAAAAGGGACCAAAATGTAATAAAGGGGACGAAAATGTAAAAAACGGACGAAAACGTAACAATGGGGTAGAAAACGTAGAAAAACGGACGAAAACGTAAAAAACGGTCGACGAAATCGGCCGAAAACTTAAAAAATCGGGCGAAAACGTAAAAAAACGAACGAAAACGCAAAAAAACAGACGAACATGAAAAAAATGGACGAAACCGTAACAAATGGGACAAAATCTTAAAAAAACGAATGAAAACGTAACAAAGGGGTCGAAAACGTAAATAAATGTACATAAACGTAAAACAAGGTCGGCGACGTAAAAAATCGGTCGAAAACGTAAAAAATCAGAGGAAAACGTAAAAAAACGGATGAAATGAAAAAAAGACGAAACGTAAGAAAACAGACGACAACGTAAAAAAAGACGAAATATAATAAAGGGGATGAAAACGTAAAAAACGGACGAAAACGTAATAGTGGGGTCGAAAATCTAAAAAAATGGACGAAAACGTAAAAAAAGGGTCGTCGTAATAGGTCAAAAACGTAAAAAATTGGACGAAAGCGTAAAAAAACAGACGAAAACGTAAGAAAACAGAAGAAAACGTAAAAAAATGGACGATAACGTAACAAAGGGGACGAAAACATAAAAAACGGATGAAAACGTAACAAATGGGTCAAAAACTTAAAAAAATGGACGAAAACGTAAAAAACGGTTGACTATGTAAAAAAATCGGACGAAAACGAAAAAAAGAACGAAAACGTAACAAAGGGGTCGAAAACGTAAAAAAAGGGACTATAATGTAAAAAAACGGACGAAAACGTAAAAAATCGGACGAAAACATAAAAACAGCAGAAATGTAAAAAACGACGAAAACGTAACAAAGGGGTCAAAAGCATTAAAAAAACGGGCGAAAACGTAAAAAAAACGGAAGAAATTGTAAAAAAAATGGACGAAAACGTAAAATATAGACGAAAACGTAAAAAACAGACGAAAACATAAAAAAAATTGATGAAAACGTAAAAAAATGGACGAAAATGTTAAAAAAACGGCCGACGACGTAAGAAATCAGACAAAAACGTAAAAAATCGAATGAAAACGTAAAAAAATTGTCAAAAACGTTAAAAAAAAGACGAAAACGTTAAAAACATACAAAAACGTTAAAAAACAGACGAAAATGTAACAAAGGGGTCGAAAACGTAAAAAAACAAACGAAAACGTAAAAAATGGGACTAAAACGTAAAAAACCCAAGTTTTAAGCTGTTTACTAACGGCTGTTAGTATAAAGGACTAACGATGCAGATGTGGGAGATGAAGATGTGAAGAATTACCCATTATTGTACATAATTTGATATTTGGTTTAGCATATTGGTATATAAATGACCATGTTTATCATATTGGTACATTTGAAAAAGCATATTTATTATTTTTGACTTTTACCTTTTTGATTTGAATGTCAAAATTACATTTTATAAGTTTTAGCTCTAGATTCTTGACACCATTTTGCATATAATTGTAGTCTTGTAGAGCTTGTGCTAGTGCTTATGCTGAAAAAAGTTATAAAAAAAGAGGTTATTTGTATGAGCTACTTGAAGTAACCTTTTATTTTCAGAGATTATAGAAGATTATTTTTTTATAATCTCTTATAAGTTCTGTCTGCCAAACAAATATTATTTTTTAAGTAGCTTAATTTTTGAAAAAATAAGCATAATCTCTTTATAATCTCATGTGCCAAACATAGCTTTAAAGTGATTAGTCTTTTGTACAAAGGCCGGATAAATTTTAACTAAGATGTCCTTAAAAAGAATTGTTAGTTTGACTCTTAAAAGTCATGTAATAAAGAAAAGGGGTAAATACAAAGTATCTTTACATTCTCATGCCTTACCGTTATGGTTGTTTCGTTTATTCTATGTTCAAGGTGAATTAGCTAATCCTTACTAGATGCTCCTCAAATGCGCGTTCGTAGTTCTGAAACTTGGTCTCTTTTCTTATGCTCTTTTGACTTTTATTTACTAAGTACTTCTAGTGATTGACATTGCCTAATTTGAGTATACATGGTCAACTTTTGTCAACCATATTAGTAATTGTGGCCAAATGGTCAGGTTAGACAAATTAGGTAACAGATTTATAGGTTAATTTGAGTTCGGGTTGAAACATGTACATTATGTCTTGTTAAACTTGGTGGATCGGGTTGTCCCGCAAACACGCCCATGTTTAAGGTTTAGTAGTTGATTAGGGGCTAAGGATATTCATTTTGATTATAGTTTTGTGGGTAAAATTAAGGTAAAAATATTGAATTTTTTTCTGAGAGGCTTTTGTTGGTTGCTTCGTATCAATCTTTAACAAGTTTATCAGCCACTGTTATCAGCGGTGCTTAAGTAGCATCATTTATTGATCAAATACTAGGGATCACTTTGCATTGTTGCTATAGCATGGTTTAAATCACACTTATATTATAGTTATATGTGACTAATTGACATATTTTATTTCACTAGCTGAATGCCCGCGCTATGCGCATTTCTGTGCTTTTCACAAGCACATTTGTGTGCTTTCTTGTTGTTGGTCATTGGGAAAGGTACTTATTTTATTTTCTGATTAGAACTCCTGCATGGAGTATGGACGTTTCCCTTCATACTCATGTATCTTTTGTTCTTAAAGGATGTAACTCCAAGTTCCTTTTTAATTTATCCTTGATAACAATCAATTCATACAGGCATCCATTCTTTTTTTTTTCATTGCTTTTTTGTTGGCCGGTTCTCCCTTGTTTAAAAACCTAAAGGTTTCATAGTTCCATCAAACTTGAAGGTTCTTCAAGAGATTAAATCAAACTGAAGCAGAAGAAGAACTATTGCTTGATCATGGTTCTAATGGTGAAGAAGTTAGTTGATTGACGGCATTGTGAATTCATGTTTTGGCTAGACATGGTTTCTGCATTCAAATGCATTTGAATTTCGATATCAGCAAGTAACTTTGTTTTAGCAGATTCTGTATGATGCCCATTTTTAACATGAGACACTAATTTTTGACAGTTTGTTATGAACTTGTTGTAAACCATATAACACTAAGACTATTTATAAGCTCCTTGTCATTAGTATTGTGTTTCTTCCCTATTCGTTTTCTAGGTATGTTACGTCGATTATTCTTTTATGATATGTATACTACTAAGGACTTAGGATCAAATGAGAAGAAAAAATTGAAATGAAAATGGTGAGAAGAAACTACAACCAAAGTTGCAAAAAACGATAGACGCTAGTCGTGCGGTCGACCACCGCCTAGCAACTAGGCTGATTGACCTTTTCTATATATAAAAAAATAAATTACATGTATATTATATAAAATATAAATAATTATATTTATGAGTTGGACTATTTATATAAATTTTTAGATAGGCCAAAAAAATACACTTAATTAGGGTTTTCTCTTTCTTAGTAGCCATTTTTTTGTCTTCTCTCCCAAATCCTCCTCTTACTCCTGCAACACAAAGACACCGGAAAACGCCACCATAATGCAAATTTGAACACCAAAGTCGATCTACCCTAAAATCTTGTTGACAGACGTTTACCTAGTCGGCTGATTTAGCCCGCCTAGGCGGAAAGTTGACCGCCTTTTGACCCAAAACGCCTAGCTTGCCCGTCTTCCTTCAAATCGAGACGGTAAATGACCGACTAGCGCCTAGGTGCCGCTTAGGACGCTTTTTACAACACTGGCCACAACCACACATTTTAGATATACATACACAAATAGATGCATCTCTTCTTCCCCTTATTTGAAATGGGTGGTTAGAAATCCTTCTTATTCTTTTCAACAATTTTTTTAAATCGTACGTTTGTCAAAAACATATCGATATTGGGCTCGTTTTGTTCGTAATCCAGAGCTCTTTGCAATGATATATTTTTTTATTAGCGAATTAGCTAGACATTTGATAGACATTCGACGAATAAAGTTTGTTATATAAAAAGCTGTAAATATTTTAAAGTTGAAGGGTGAATTTTGCACTTTTTGATATCTCTTTATTTTAATTAGAAAAATGGAAATGCATTTCACGACCATATGTATGTGAAATTTTGACTTGGCAGTGTAAACTATTGATATTCTCTTTATTTCTTTTGGCTAAATCTGGACCGAACGCTTGGTATGTTTTTACTTCTCTACTTAGAAGCAGCAAACAAGTAGGCCAAATAGGTAATGAGAGATAAAGTGGCCATCTGCAATAAAAATCCCCCTCTGCAGGGCAAAACAGGTAATTTTTTCTTTTTCAAACAGCTTCTTTCTGACTGGCTGCATACATGTATCGATATCGACCAACAAAACTGTATATTTACATTAAAGTTTTGAATTAAATATGATTTTTTTGAGCTTCATCATGACATGAGTCGAGCCTCCTAAAGAATTTTTTTGTTGCTTCATTACTTAATGTTTCAATTTCCTGTTAGAGTACTTCTTCTACTCAAACTGCTAATCAATTGCCTATATCTATGAAAAGTTGAAAACAATGGTTCAAAATAAGCACCACCAATCCCTATGGTTCCTATCAATTCTAGACATCTACTTACACCGCAAATACCTTATTTATCCTTGTTCGTTTGTGGGTACAACAGATTGTGGCCGAGTTTTAAAGTAATTTCTAGTAGCTTGTTGTGATTGTTCTCTTGATGTTTATGAATCAAAGTGTGGGTAGGAATTGCAGTTAGTATGATTAACAATATGGTTTTTAAAATGGTTTATAGGAGGAAATGACTGAAAGTAAGTTGTTTGTTGCATGTTTCATGGAAGGCAAATTAACCCCAACTTGAATTTTTCGGGTCTGGTTTGGGATGCCATATTGGGTACATAATTCTAGTGGGGATTATTTCTAGTTCTTTCGGGCCAGGTTTTGGATGCTTTGTTGGGCATGGGGCGGGGTTTTGGGGGATTCAATGGCTTCATAACGTAGGACCCTTGCGCGAAGGAGGGGCCATGACATCGGCGTCCGTGCCAAATGAAAGGCGTCATGGCCCAAGCCATACTTATATACCATTTATGTATGCAATAACATGAAAAGAGGTGTGATAACGCCTAAAATGAACATGTTTTTAGTAGCATTATTGTTGGTTTTGTGCATGATAATTGGCTATATTTACTCATAACTGTTGCAAAAGTGCAAAAGATATTATTGTGTATGTATATGTAGCCAGGTATCACAAATGATGAAGAAATGAAGTTTTTATGCACAATTGGAGGATTCCCAAGGAAGGAAGTCGAGCAAGGAAGCTTTTGGACTCAATGATTAGGAAGCGCAATGATTTCTAAGCATCTACAGCAAGGAAAGATCAAGTTTCGTCTTGGAAATCATCAGCGAGAGCAAAGAATGAGGCATGGATCAAGAAAGTTAACAAAAGTCAAAGTTGAGGTGCCCAACCGTTCGGTTGGAGCCCGCAACCGAATTCGGTTGGGAAATGGTCAAAAGGCAACCGATCCGGTTGCAGTGTAACCGATCCGGTTGCATGGTCTGGAGTTACACAAATACGCATTTAATGTTGCCTTAACTCCCCATATTCATTGGAGGCCGATCATTTCTTGATATTAACTTGTTGGGAACGTTTTGGCGATTAGTAAAGTCTCTTTGGCTATATATTGAACCTAGACTTAGTTTACTAGGTGTGACACAACCCAAAGTGTAATAGTTTACACCAAAACTATTATCAACCATTTTATTCATCCCAAAAGTTTAGTATTCAGCGAAAACGTCCGAGGAGGTTGGAGAGAGCAATTCTCATCCATTGTTTTGGTTATTCGGAGTTATACGGTTAAGCTAGGTGATTTGAGGCGTGTGGTTGCTATAAGCCACGATTTCTAGTTCTTGTAATCGCAAAAGTTTAGGTATTCTATGAACTTTGTTATGGATTTCTATTCTCTTGAGTTATTGGAATTACTTTGTTATTTCTTGTGTTTTGTTATTATTATCATGGTGATAAGGTTTTAAAATGTACCTTTTTGAGGGGTCGTTTAAGCCCTTATTTGATCACTTTTGTATCCGTTATTACTTAATATCATTCCTTTTCACTTTTTAGGTATCTTGAAGGCAAAATGCTGGAATGACACTTATTCGGACGAAAAGGCGCGAATATACGAAGAAAATGGCAAAGTCAAGAATCGAGACACTCAGGCTGCTAAAACTGAAGGTGACGGCGTCAGGTGTTATCTGTGACGCCGTCGGACCACTTTTGTGACGGCTCAAGAGCCAAATTGCTTATTTTCAAGTGGACGGCCGGGTTTTAAAAGAGTAGGTCGTCGCAACTCTCGCGGCCTAGATTTGATCGCACGACGCCGAGGATGAAGGGGCGGCGTCACAAGCATAAGGTGACGCCGTCGCAAGACTAACGTGGCCAAGACGAAACCCTAATGACGGCGTCACAAATCAAAGGGTGACGCCGTCGCATATGTAATCTTATATATAGAATCCAAATTTTTTAGTTTTCAGTGTGTAGTCTTTTGGAGTAAAAACCTAAACCGAACCATGGCTGTCTTGTACAATATTTTAGGGTTCCAAACCCTATCTTACATCAAGATAAGTGTTTTACTTCATTAATTCAATTATGTCTTCAATTACTTGTGTGTATGCTTGCATGTTTCCCATGTCCGGCGAATTTACTTATGTGTTTGCTTAGGGAATATGAAACTTAATTATTGAATATTGATTGTTTGTCTTTTATCTTAATTGTTAATGATCTAGTATTGCGATAGGTCATCCGTTGTGTAATTAATGCTTTATTAATCTTTGTGAACCTTAGCTTATAATACCTAGAGTAATTGTAGGCTAAAACATCCGAAGAATAGCTTAGAGTTAAATTTATAAATCCTAGAGATTTTGTAGGCGATAACCTTTGGTAGTTTCAAAGAGTTAGGGATAATACCCTACCACCTTAGACACACAACGCGATTAAGAATAAGGACGTGACAATTCAACCATCAATAGGAGATAGTTAAGGAGTAATAAAACCTAAGTAAACACATCTTTAAATCATCATATGAGCACACATTAATTAGACATAGACTACATACACCTTAGTTTAGATAATTAGATAAGTATAAGTAATCGGTATAAATACCAACCCCCAAATCAAACCTCGAGATTGTACCTTTCCATTTCCAAAAACATAAAAGATAAAAAGAAATCTTCCTCAACCCCAACCTTAGCGTAGTAACTTCTCACTAGCATTCCTATTCCCCTAGAGAGCGATATCAATTCCCGTGGCTTACCCTAATACTACACTACAACGATTAGGTTCACCGCCTAGGGTGTTGAAAAACTTGCTCGACGAAAAGGAAGTTTCCTTTGACCCGAAGCGGCGGCGTGTAGTTATCAAGTTTTGGCGGCTGGCGAGTGGAATAGAATAGCTAGTTAGGAGTTCACCTCGTTTAGGTTTCTTTGCTTGATTCCTATCAAGTAAACTTTTTCCCATTTTTAACTTTCTCGTAGTCTATCCCCTTCTTACGTGACCTTTGTTGGTAACCCCGCTTTCATCATGGAAGGTGATAACCAACCACCATTCATCAACCTACCACCAAATGACCCGCCAAGAGGCCGTACTCTTGGTGAATACTCGAGACCAAGCCACCTAGGCTATAGGAACACCATTGAGCTTCCTGACCAAGCCCAAACTAGGCTATAGGAACACCATTGAGCTTCCTGACCAAGCCCAAACTACGGCCCTGCGACCCGACACCATCCGGTTGGTGCAAAACGGATGTGCATTCCATGGAGTTCGTTCCAAAGATCCTAATCAGCATCTTAAGGATTTCCTTAAAATTGTCGATTCCATCGACCTCGATGCTACTACTCGGGAGACCACGCGTCTGCGTCTCTTCCAATTCTCTCTACGGTACCAAGCTAGTAATTGGCGAGCGACTTCCCCCGGCTCCATCTCAAGTTGGGATTGATCTCACCTCTCAGCTTCCATGCTCAATTTTCCCACGGGAGAACCACTAAGCTTAGGAATGATATCTTGATGTTCCAACAACGTCAAGGTGAATCTCTCTACGAAGCATGGACTCGATTCCAGGACTTACTCCATAAAGTCCCTCATCACGGCATTGATCTTTGGCTTCAAGTTCAACTCTTCTATGATCATGTCAATTTCCCCACTAAGCGATCCATTGACCAAGCGGCCAGTGGAAAACTTAGTGATCTCACCGCGGAAGAATCATGGGGTATAATAGAGGACCTTGCTCTCTATGACAACGGAAGTTGGAATGACCCCCGTGAGTTGCCCAAAACCGTAAAGGCAATCTTCTTGCCTTCCCTTGACTCACAATCTTCCGACCGTAGGATGCTCGAGCTTGAAGATCAAGTCAAATTCCTAATGAGCTCCTACGAAAATCCTAAGTCTTCATGCCAAGTGAACAAAGTTTCTTCCTCATGTGAGCAATTTAGTGATCCTCATAACACTCATGCTCTCACAAGATTCCCCGAACAAGCCTCCGTTGACTACGCATCCTCACGTACAAATAGGACGGGAGGAAGATTCCCTACAACACCCGGACCTAGGACTTTCAATGACTCCCGAGAAGTGTGGAAGGGCAAACCCGACTTCTATTGGGGACAAACCAAAGAATTCATATCCAATGATTTCTCTTGGCCCCCATCTCATGGACCTACCCAACAAAACATAGAAAGGATGTTGCAAAACATAGTCGCATCCCAAGAAGCTCAAATAGCTAAGCTCTCGGATCGTTTTAACCAACAACAAGCCGATATGGATAGGAAGATAGATAACCTCATGAAAGCCATAACTAGTGATGGGAAGGTTAATACTATCTCAACTCCCGAAGCTCCCGTGTAGAGATTAAGGACCCAAGTAAGTTAGCTAAGCATGCTCAATTCATCAATACCATCACCTTAGTAAGGCCAAATAGAACAAATGACAAAGCGAACCATGAAACGATACTTGAGGTTAGTGAAACACCGATGAATGAAACAACCGAGGAAGTAGATGAAGTAGACAATGACTATTTAAATAAGTTTCCTACGGAAGAAGAGCTATCTCGCCACCCTCACTTAGTGCGTGACCTCCGTCACATGTACGTTAGGAAAAGCCCTAGGATCAAGTTTGGGAACCCTTGGAATCTTAACATACCATGTTGCATAGGACATCTTTTCGTGGCAAAGGCCTACATTGACCGCAAGTCCCCAATAAACATAATGACTAGCACCTACTATAATTGGGTAATGAAGAAGCCTATCCCAACTAGGCAAGACCACGATAATCCTAGGGTTAGTTGCAATTTTCTTGGTAGAGTTAAGGGATTGCCCGTCTATGTAGGTAATTTCATGTTTCCTACAGTTTCATAGTGGTGAATGATATTAAATGCGACCATAGATCCTAGCTTGTCCCACGTTATTCTAGGAAAACCTTTCATAGAAAACACCGGGATGACTTATGATCCATCATTAGGGATAGTAAGATTCAAAGATGAGACCGATGATGTAGCTTATCAAATGCCGTTTAAGATTGAGAACTTTTCATCACTCTCCAATGATGAAAAGGAACTTAAACTATCGGTCTACTATAGGAATGAGGAAGATAAGGAGAAGGGAGTAGATTATGTAATGTCCAAGATTCTAGGTTTCTATAAGGATTGCTTGAAATTAGAACTGGAATATAGGATCAATTGGGGAGAAGATGACCTTTTATAAAAATGCATCATAGGGCACTTCTACAACTTGGAACCCCCCAATGAAGACCGTCATGAGGAAGAAGGTGACGGTAGTGAAGTCACGTAGGAGCACGACTACGAGTCTAGCTACAAGACTCATAAATAAAGAAAAGCGCTTCATGGGAGGCAACCCATGCTTAATTGTTTGCTTGTTTGTGTCATATATCTTTTATTGATTGTTTATTCTCATGTTTAAATTTGTAAAAATGCTTTATTTTGTTTTAACCTCGTCTTAATTACATTTAAAGGTATTTTACATAAAGGATAAGTGTAGGGAGGATTACACACGTTTTCAAAAGAAGCGTAAACATGAGAATTTCAATTAATTAAAAGATATACATGTGTGTTTGTTCGAGTCAAATGCTTATATCGAATCATAATGGATGTTTTGCAGGAAATTTTTCCAGATTCTAAAGATGTAAATTTTCGATTTTTTTATCATGAACCGGTTTTTGTCGGGATAACGATGGCGTCGAGGATCATAATCGATGGTCGAGGAAGGAGCAAAACAATGATACTTTTCGTTTTCGAGCTACTTAAAAATTTTGGAATTTTCAGGTCTTAATTTTCCAGAAATTCTGTAAACATCCATTTCACAAGCATTATATCCTAGTTTAGTAGAGCCCTATATATATTATTACCGCCGATTTTATGCGAAGGTTTCGTTTGTTTTCTTAAAGTGTGCAGGTTTTATTTATCAAGAAGAAGATACATAAGATGAGAAGGAGCTTTTCCATAAAGCGTTCTTCTTGAAGAAAAATGTAACCACCACTTTACCGGATCCTACCGAGCTAATCAGTACTAGTTTCTTTCATCTTTATTACCTTCCATTATCATAACTTTGATACTTTCGGGGAACATTGGGGACAATGTTCAGTTTAAGTGTAGGGAGGGAAAATAAAACGGGAACTTTAAAACTATGCTTATCCTTGATGATTTGCTTTGTCCCAATTGCATTTGTGTAATAAACCATGAGAAAATGTCGGTTAGGGTAATTTTGGCACTAAATTTAAAATTTTTCATGACATATAGGAGTGGGCCATTAGTCTTAACAAAAGCGTCTCATGGATAGGAAGTTATATGACTAGCATAAAAACCCTTTACCACTTAAATTCCACCCAAAATGTGAGGATCGCCCTTAGATTAGTAGGAATTAAAGCATTCATCTTTAATGCTTAGAGTGTGAACGGTAGTATAATAGATTCTAGAACTTGTTTTGTGATGCATCCCGAGATCGCTAGTAAGACTACACTTGTGTAGTTAGGAATAACTAAATGATAAGAGGCATTAGGATAACCCTTGTTTGATACTTGTAATATAATTACTTCTTCCACTTCGGTTGAGTAATTCCCCACCTTGCGTTGTACTCATCTTTAGTACCACGATACCTCTAGTTAACCCTCGAGCCTATCCTTTTCGCGGTTCTCGTGATGTTTCGGGTTTTCGGAATATCAATGAAGAGCATTGTTTACACCCCACCCCCAAATGTACACCCAAATCGCCTTAGCCTACCTTGTATGCACTCACTTTTAGTGCATTATTGTTATCACCCTAAACCCTTAGTTCAATTATCTAGTTGCTTGCATAAGTTGCTAAGTCAAGTCATATCCTTTGTACACAGTTTTGGGACGATTGGGACTCATGGGAAAAGTTAAATTTTATGAAATGGCGGAAGGAGCGTTAAATTCAAATTCCCTTTATTTGCGTAATAATGTACTCCAAGTGTTTTGATCTTTTCAATTCGGGTCATATTATTGTTAGAGTAATAAAAACTCAAGTGTAGGGATGTGCCTATAAATCCCTATCATTTCGATGTTAACGTAGAGGATGGTAGAGTAAAAGTGTATGTAAAAAAAACGAAAAAAAAACATACGGGCTACTATCCTACATCTATCTTTAAATTTATGTTTGTTTGTTTCAGTTATCTAGAGTCTAGAGTGTCGAGTCTTGGCTTAGCAGCGCCATTCTTCGCATGCTTGTAACATAAAGATTTTTGACTTGCCACCACTAAATAGCCTATCCCACCAAACCCTTTATTTCCCTACCGTAAGCCTAACATTACAACCCTTTAAAAGACCTCTTTGATAGTCTTTCCTAGGTGCTTACGCCAAAGCGATGGAGGTTTGATCTAGTCTCAAGCCTATGGTAATCTATGTACTTGGACCGGTTAATGAGTGTTTATCTTCCATTTCCAACTTGTTATATTTCATATACACCCGAGAGATGTGAGTATCCAAACACTCCATGTGAGGCGCTAGTATGTAATTTCCGTGCTTGTTATGACTTTTGCGGGGCTTATATGTGTTGTGGATTGTTCTAAACCAATGCTTCATGACCCCTAACTTATAAATTAATTGGCTAAAAGCACATTTGCTTGAGGACAAGCAAATACCAAGTGTAAGGATATATGATAAGGTTTTAAAATGTACCTTTTTGAGGGGTCGTTTAAGCCCTTATTTGATCACTTTTGTATCCGTTATTACTTAATATCGTTCCTTTTCACTTTTTAGGTATCTTGAAGGCAAAATGCTGGAATGACACTTATTAGGACGAAAAGCGCGAATATCTGAAGAAAATGGCCAAAGTCGAGAATCGAGACACTCGGTACGCTGAAGGCGGACGGCGTCGAGGTGTTATCTGCGGACGCCGTCGGACCACTTTGTGGCGGCTCAGTAGCCAAATTGCTTATTTTCAAGTGGCGGCCGGGTTTTAAAAGAGTAGGTCGTGGCAAATCGACGGCCTAGATTTGATCAGACGGCGTCGAGGCTGAAGGGATGGCGTCACAAGCATAAGGTGCGCCGTGAAAGACTAACGTGGCCAGAGCGAAACCCTAATGACGGCGTCACAAATCAAAGGGTGACGCCGTCGCATATGTAATCTTATATATTGAATTCGAGTTTTTTAGTTTTCAGTGTGATATATAAACTTATAGTGCTTATAAACAATTTAAGTGGTATAGACATCACATAACTTGCATGTTTTACTTGAGCATGATAAAAATGAACATAAAAATGAATATGAAAGATGATGATAAGTATGAAATGCTTACTAATTACTTGATGAGGTGATATGAACCAAGGTTTATTCCTAAACACCCAAGGTTTTTATTTCACAACCTTAATCAAGTGTGTAACTAGAGTGTAAATAACTTGACTAGAAAATTTTTGGAGAATTCCTCTTTGATTCCTTGTGGTTGCCGGTTCTATGATGAAGGAGAGAAGAGAATGGTTTTACACTTTGAGAAATTATGTTTGTATGTGATAAGTCTAGTAAATTATGTAAGTATAATATTAGTATAATAGCAAGATATTTGTTTTAGATGTGTGTGAGTCACCCCTTGTCGACAAGGGTATGCTAGTAAGATTGTTTACATTTTTTTTTTTTTAATTATGTACAAGAGTAGTTTAGTGTAAGTAAATTGAGGATATGTGGTAAGTTAAATACACATTTGAGTATTTAGAGTGGCGTTAGATAAAATAACTTTTAACGGGTCAAGATAAAATATATTAAGGTCATAAAAATTATAAAAATATATTTCTTACATGAGTTGAGTGAAATAATAATTATCGGGTTGAATTTACAAAACGTAATTATATAAACTTAACAATTTATATCTGAAATAAATTTAAAACATCGGGTAAATTAATAATATAATTTTTATAGTCTTAAAATGAGTATAAAAATATATTAGGAATATTTTTGAAAGTGTCGGATTAAATGTTCAAAATAAAGTTTTTTGCGATAGCGTTTATTTAATAGGAAAATAAACGTTGAATGAAAAATGCAAAACCATGCATATAAACTAATATGATGATAATGATGCCAATGAAATGTAGACTAAACCTAGTCTTTATGGAATGTCCATGATGATTGTTCATGAATTCACAGCTAAACCAATACGGTTACGTGAATTTGATGCTCGTAAACCTAGTTTACGATAAAGGATAAATGATGAAGCATGAGTAATGTTTTGAAATATGACCTGAAAATACGAGTAGTCACATTTTCTGTAACAATATACAATTATAATATAACTAACAATTTATGTCATGAACTCCAAGTATGTGTGTAGTTGCCTGTGGTTTCTTGATATTGCATGGTTATTTTGAAATATCCCAAATCGGGGATGCACAAAAGTAGGACAAACTTTAATAATGAGGAAAAGGCATTACTAAAATGATGGTCTTGCCCGGTGTCATGTACTTGAACTGTTTATGTCCATTAATTATAAAGTTCGTATTCCCATAAAGGTGGAATTAAAGAAATCCTTCAAATTTATGCATCATCACATTGATTAACAACGACTTCTGCGGCCGTAGCCTTGGTTAAAGGATGGGAGTGTTAGTGATGTTGCCATTCTTTGGTTTGCGCTATCTTTCGCCGGTATTGGTAAATACACCTGCTAGTGCGATTGTGGTGAATATGGAAACAACGAGGGGCTTTTGTGAAACATTTTGCTTGTGCCGTACTTATTCCCCAATTCACGCCGATCAAATAATTGATCTTTTAAACACTCCCAATTGGTTTGAGCGAAACCCTAACGCTCCCAAGTATAATTTTCACAAATCCCATATCACATTCACTTTCAACGTACAATGGCACCTAAATATTCCAAAACCCACAAGTTAGTCGCATACCTAGTCAAGAACGACCATTATGAAGGTTTTCATGAGATGATTGATTTCATCAAACATAGTCCCATACACTATGCATTAAGCGTAGAACCCGTCATTGTTAAAAGCTTATATACTGGCAGTTTGGAGGAATCTTTGAAATTCAAGAAAGAGGTGGAAAAGAGGTTATTAGAGGCGGTTGTTGATGAAAAGGAGATTACGATCCACGAGAGGAGGTGATTAGAGATGTTTTGAAGCTTGAGGATCTTTGAAGGAGTTGTTAATCATGCGATCTTTGAAATATTTGAAGGTTTAGAAAGAATGGGTTATGAGAGAAAGGAGATCATTATAAAGTTTCACAAAGGTATGTTTTCTCCATAATGGAAGTTTTAATCCATACCTTGCTCAAGTGTGTAAGCAATAAAACAACTGGATTTGATGAGTTTCCCTCAAAATTTGCAAGCTAGCGTCATCTGTTTATCTCAAGAAAGGGTTTTAACTAGTCTCGAATGATTTTTGAGGGTTTTCAAAAGAACATTAAAGAACAAGGCAAATACTACCTCTATCCTAGGTTTGTTCAATTGATAGCGAGAAAGTCAAATAAGAACCCATTCCCCATACTAAAAATACGGACGTTTACATATGCTTCCTAGGGTGTTTGCCCATATGAGGAAAAGAGTCGAAATTTTACAGGAACCATAACACCTTTGTTTCCTCACATGCTAAATCTGCCACAACTTATAGAGGAGGAAAATCCACAACCCATTCTATCCAGCGATGAACCCCCCCACCACTTCCAAAACCAATTCCAAACCCTTACCTTGACATCTAAGGTGGTTGTAGTGGTGAAGGACATGAGGGTGTAACAGGTGTGGTAGGTGACATGAGTGGAAGGGGTGAAATACATGAGGGTGTAACTCTTGTTTTTTTTAAAGGCGTGGCCGACGGGTGAAGTGGAAACCTAAGTAAGACCCAACCAGCGGCAACTCCTAATGTGGAGAGTTAAGCCGAGCTCAACACGGTGGAGGAATCCCGAGCAATTGGCTAACTTGGGGTCCATGGATCACGAGGCCTCGGTGGGATGCCATGGTACTGCATCCTATGATTCACCTCTCGAGGCGGGTCACCTGGTCGGAGTGATGAGGAAACGTGGCCCGAACATGAATTGGCGGGTAATGATACTTTTGTGCATAATCACAATTCCGGTGTACACCTCTCGAACCGGTTAACCGTGTGTCAAAGTTGTGAGGATAAAATGGAACTTTTAAAGGAATTGACGGATAAATGTAGCAACATGAAGTCTAAAATGTACGGTCTTGTGAATTGACAACCTCTCTAAATTTGGAACTATTAAAGGTTGAAGCACAATTTGAATGTTTTGGAGAGAATGAGGAGACCAGGGATTGCTTCATATAGAAGAGTCAAAAGGATGGGAAAGAAGGCTAGCTCCTCAAAGGATCAGAGGTTGGAGGATGAATCCAAACAGGGGAGGAGTAAAAGCATTGATTCAGGGGAGGATGTGAATTTCAATGTGGTTTTGGACTCGGATAGTCGTGCTAATCGGGAAGGTTATCGGTGGCCGACATGCAAGGAAAAGCTGCGGCGATAAATGATGCTTTGAAAGCTACTTGTGCGAGAAAAGAGAAGCGATGGTGCGGCGACAACCCTGCGTATGTTCTTTGCATCCACGCTTCTAAAGAAAAGCCTTCTTTGGAACCACCTCTAAGGTAATTATAACAAGCTGTTACGGATATTCCCATTGCTATCACAACCACTGCTAATACAATCACAACCAACATTTTTACATCACCACCAAAGACAAAAGAAGGCGAAAGGAGGTTGCCAATCAAGTGCTAAACCAAAAGCAATCTTTACCAATCCCTGAACCTATCGTTGCACCCATTCCTGCTACAATTAAACCTTATGCACCTAAACCCTTGGGATGTTTGAAGATTGGTGAGCTGTCAAGTCGGAGTTGTTGGTCAACGGATATTGGAAAGGGTAAAGGAATTGCAAATCTGATTTTGAAGTTTAATAGTAAACATGGCGAGGAAGCTTATGATAGAGAAAAGCTTCAGTTAGTACATACGGAACTAAATCTTGATGTAATTAATAGGGAAAAGAAAAAGCAACAAGAGGAGGAAGCTTCTGGCTGATTGAAAAATTGAAAAATGAAGGACAAGTGTTCCAAGGATCGGAGGAGATGATCATAAAGAAGCTGGAGATTATAAAGCTTTATGGAGGGTAAAAGGTTGGATAGGATGGGAGATCAAATTTCCAACTTTGTTCAACCTACAAGATTTAGAGAAAAGACTCGAGTTGAGCTATGTACCTAATGAAGAAGAAATTCAATTCTTGATTGCAAAAGATCCAGTGATCAAGAAGAAGGCAATTGACCTTATATGTGATGCATCTTTAAGCGAAGAACAAAGAACTGCCGATTAAAAGATTTCATACAGATGAAGAATAATCAAGCACTTCAAGAGGCTATTGTTTTAGTCAAGAAGGGTAAAAGGAAATCAAGACAACCGACTAAGGCACAAGTTATTGCATACATGAAGACTTATTGTTGCAATGTTGGTGGTTGGAAGAGACATCAATTCAAAGGGAATGTCGATGATAAAGTTGAAAGTATCTACTACGAGTTCAAAAGACAAAATAATTGTTTTATTCCAATGGACTATGAAGAAGAATCAAGAAGGTATCCCAAGTTGAAGAGAAAGGGCAAAGATAGTGAATCTCAGACATCTAAGAAGACAAAGTTTGGAGAAGAACAAGAAGTTCCAACTGAGAAGTTCACTGAGAAGCTCAAGTAAATATGTTAGAATGTATAGGATGGTGCAAAACTAAGCTTTAGCATAATCTGTAGTTATAAGTTCAAAGTTAAGGGATAAGGTCAACAACCTAGCATTTATTAGGCAGTTAATGTTTTTAAATGCAGTTAGGTAGAGGCTTTCTTTTATAGTGACGGTCGGTCATAAGCAGACTCACATTAACATTGGTTTTACACACACATATCAGCAAAACCCTTAAAAAATGACTAAAAAAAAGGTAGTGGGTTTTGGTTTACGTAAATCTTATTTTTCTAATGCTAACCTTGGTTTCCGCATCTTTAAAGACTTACGTTTATTTTGCGGATATCATAACAATCTCTTGATTCAAGCATAA
Organism: Chrysanthemum makinoi; assembly: GCA_910596185.1. Classification (NCBI taxonomy): domain Eukaryota; kingdom Viridiplantae; phylum Streptophyta; class Magnoliopsida; order Asterales; family Asteraceae; genus Chrysanthemum; species Chrysanthemum makinoi. The sequence goes on along the minus strand of OU343223.1, from coordinate 26,741,493 downwards.
CAACGCCTGGCGGTTCAGATACAATGCGACCATGTAATCCATGGGCTTCATACTTCCCAATGAAACCTCGAAAGTGATTCAAGCTCTATATCCGACTATTTGTCTACCTACTGCTCAAGTGACTATTACGGCAGGACCGATGTGGTAGCTTACGCTGACGATCTGTTGAAAGGGCAGCGTTTATGAGTTCGAGGAAAAAAGGCCTCGATTAGTGATGCGAAAGTCGGAACCTCGGGTAAAGGTTTGGTAATAGGACTTGCAAATAAACAAACATGGGCTGATATTAAAGAGAAGAAATTTGGCATAAATAATCCCTCCACGGTCGCGGGAGGCGGCAGACAAAGGAAAAGAAAAATGGCTTACAAGTAACATTTGGTTACCTTATCTACTGGTTTGTTGATGTACTAAAACAACTGGAATGGTTGTTATCTGTTTAATCTATAATATGTGCACCTGAAATATGTTGTGACTATTTGTGCATATCTTTTTAGTATTTATGCATATGCCTTGAGTTAAATAGGTGGAAATTGGAAATTCACTTTTACGTGTATGTTTACTTTTTACCTATAAACAAGTAATAAATAACCACAAAGTTTAACAGGGTTACCTTTGAAAAAAGGTTCAGGTTTGGATGTTTAACCCACCAAACATGACATTTTTAACAGGGCATTTTTTATAACAATAAACAAAATTAAGGAGACCATAGAAGGAATCTATACCAACGTATTATAGACTACATAATTACAATCAGGGCAGGACATAAAAGAACAATGGATTGTAGAATGGAATTAAGACGTGTGTAACATAGGCATTAATCGAATAACAACAACGATTCATTATAACATGGATCGAATAACAATAATCGAATTAAAACGTACCATACTTTGCCACATTATTGGAACAAAAGGATTGAGCAATTGAAGGTGGTTTTCTTGTTGTACAAAAATGTAACGAACGGAAATAATTGGTTGCAATGAACATTTATGCGTTAGGAGCAAGAGAGGTGCCGAAGCCAATTTGTTTCATTTGTGAAAAGATTAACTAGGAATGCTTTTATGCGAGAAGCAAAAACATCGAGTGAAGAAGGCGAATCTTTGAAAGCAGTGAGTATTGGATTTTGAATTTAAATTCACTGTACTTTCACTATTCAAATGTGTACTTTTTATGCAACGTAAAATGACCAAAAACCCTTTTAAAAAAATACGGTTGCCACCACCGAGCTTTTGGTTGCCCAAAAACAATACCTTACACATCGGGACACTTGTATGCACTGTGGTTGAGTTAGCTTGATACTTGGCGGTTGCCCTCGGTCTAGTTTCAACTTTAAAATAAAAGTGGTCGTAAAAGTGATATGCGTCGGTAGCGGATTATTTGTGTCATTTTCCCTTTTTTTAATTATTATTTAGAGATTCTTAAGTGGGTTTTGTGTTTGTGTGAGTTTTTGTGTTTGTGTTTGCTTTTGTTTGTTTGTGTTGTAAACTTTAACGTGTTCTTATTATTATTTTATTTTTCGGGTTTGGGCGCCAAGCTATAAGAAATTCGGAAGAATATGATGTGTTTTTTTTTAGTTTTTTCATTTTTCACCCTTTTATTATTATGTATGTTACATTGTTAGTACATTTGACATTTTTTTTGCATCGGTAGTCCTTGATGTATTTACGTTGGTAGTCTTTAAGTTTTTATTTATTTATTATTATTTATTTATTTTTATTTTTAGTCCTTAAAATATATAAAATTTGGTTTTATTGTGTTTAATTAAATATGTCTCAAGGACATCATAGTGTGTAGAGGACAGGCATGATCTTATCCCCAAAACTATTACACATACATGACATGTATAGCTACCTCATATGTACAGAGGTAGTGCGACGAATATCTCGCTAGTACGTTCGGATCTTGCTAATGATTCCCACAACCACCTGATACAATCATGACACGACATGTGTCATTCATGTCACCTCCCTAAGATGATCGACACATGGTCCATCTAGAACCATTCAATCATCCATGATCGTTATCACTTCCACGTGTCACACACAACCCCAAATGCATCATAATAAATACCCATGCATTTGGAGAGAAGAGGCAACTTATCTTCTTCATCTTTACATACATTAAACCCTAGTCGTATGTAGGAGTTACCCAAACTTAAGAACCCCGTTATTACATTAGGGTCCTTACCGAACACGGGAAACCGAACATACAATTAGCCACAACTCATCTCATCTCACACATTTGATTTAACCCTAAATCCACGCTCGCGTACCATACGTAACGCACAAACCAAACGGGCTCTAAAATTCACAAGTTTATACTGAATACTCCCTCTATCCCAAATTAATAGTTCACGCTTCCTTTTTTGCATATCTTAATTAATTGTCCATTGCTAAAAATGCATATGGAAGTTTTATTAGTTTACCATATTATCCTTTTTGAAATTAATGTTACAAACTTTAAATAACATATTAATTAATTAGTTAAGGGTAAAACTGTAATTCTGCAAAAAAGTAACATAGAGAAAACAATAATGATTATGTTTTTCTTAAACTGTGTATTGTGTCGAAGGACAATTATTTTTGAAACACAAGGAGTAATTTGATAACCAACAAATTTAAATATTAAAACTTACATACCCGTCGTGACACATAAGCAAATAACTTTCGGATAAAACTCAATTATCATCCTTCCTATTTTAATGTCCCCCACCAGGCCACCACTATTAGACTACTACCTATGGTCACACAGATTCACCTTCTACCCCAGCGTTACATCAGCTTTCTATCTCTCTCTCACTTTTCACCCTCAGTGGTCACCATTCTCGGAGCTTTCAATAAAATAACTACTTTTATAAATATATACCCTAATAAATATCCCACATACACTTGCAAACTAAATAATTAATATAAAACATTAAACAAATACCCACTTTTACACAAAGGCTGAGTGATGATTGGCTCACCTTTCGTGAGCATTTTTGGCTCACCTCACGCGGCACCCAAATGCACCCAACAACACTAGCGCGTGACTTGGTCACTTTTTGGCTCATTCACTTTTTGCATACCAAACATTATTTTATTTGAATTTCAAATAGGTTATGTTATTGTTGCCCACTTTGGCCCACTTATTTTTGTACTTTCAGCAACCTCCAAACCTCTTTGGCCCACTATTTACAGTATAACACAATTTTTTTTATCAGTTTATGTTCCATAATTTTTTTAAGATTAATACTTTCAACTTGTTTAACTTTATATTTTATGTTTCACAATTTTTGTTTCACAATTTTATAATATAAACAAAACTATAAAATTATAAAAATTAAAAAAAAAATCCAAAAGGAGCATTACCTGTAAAATAATTATCTCATTTCAAATTCTAAATTTGATTCACTCTAATTTGCCCAACCAGTTAACACCTTTATCTTTAAGAACCTTGTGAAATAATCAGGGACGGAGCTAGGGGGTCCCCATGGAATTTTTCGATATAGTGTTAATTTTTGAAAAAATTATCGATTTTTTAAAAATGTATCTTAAATGCCCCCGGTGCATCAAAATGTGTTTCTAGTGTTATTTAGTTGGTTTAATTACAAATAAAAAAAATATAGAATTTTGTAAAAGACCCAATATAACAAAAGCCCAAAGATAAAACAAATTAAAAAAATTAAAGCACAAAAGCCCAAAAGCCCAAAAATAAAATAAGTTTATCAATGAAATAAGTTTATTCATTATCCTAACATTTTTATATAATCAAAAATCGAATAGTATGAAACAGGTTAGTGTTCGACATATATCATGTTATCATTCAATTGTTTATAATAGTTTGTTGGACATATATCATCCAATTGGTTGTTTAAATTGATAGTATGATGACAGGTTCAAGTTTCGAGTGTTGGACATATATCATCCAATTGGTTGTTTTCAATTGTTTATTATACTTGAACCGTCTTTTTTTGTTGCGTATATTATTTATCTTGTTCACCAATTGTTAGGATTAATCATGTAATAATCTTTTTTTTTGTTGCGTATATTATTTATATTGTTCAGCAATTGTTAGGATTAATAATTATGTAATAGTGATATGAAATTGTGTGATTTGTATTTAAAAGATTTCGTGTAATGGCTCTAATTTGTAGTTTGTTTATTGTAGGCTAAAATTGGGAGTTATTTAAAAGAAAGCTTCGTCGATAACGAGAATGATACTATTGGTGAAGAATCTACAAGAGAAAATGCCACGACTGATTCTTCACAAGGACGTCAAACTGCATCCACAGCGATATTCCTTGGCCGGTACGATTACAATTGCTTTAGACACTCTTCCCTCGGATCCCGCCGATAGACCTCGAATTTTTGATTATGATCCAAACCAAAGAGAAGAAATAAGGCGATTATATTGGGATAGAAAAGCTTGTCAACCAAGTGCTCATATATTTCCAACTAAAATTATATCAGGCAAGGCAAGACGTTTTGTTGTAGCATGGTTTAAGGAATTTCCTTGGTTGGAGTATAGTGTAAAGTTGAACAAAGCATTTTGCTTGTGTTGTTACTTATTTAGAGATAATATTGAGAAGCAAGGTGGGAATGATGCATTTGTGATTAATGGTTTTGATAGCTGGCATAAAAAGGATAGATTGTATCAACATGTTGGTAATGTTAATAGCTATCACAATAGAGCATTCCAAAAATGTGATAATCTTCTTAAACAAGATCAATCCATTGTCGAGGCCTTTAATAAGAAAAGTGAAATTGAGAAGAAGAATTATCTAATTAGATTAAATGCTTCAATTGATATGTTAGATTATGTATGAAAACAGAGAATCCAATGCGTGGTTGTGATGAAAGCGTACATTCATTAAATAGAGGGATATATCTTGAAGCATTGCAATTTCTTAGAAAGAATGCGTGGTCGTGCTGCGAGAAAGTCACAAAGAAATAATAGTAAAAGAAATGGAGAAAGGTGAAATTGAAACAGGGAGAGGGAAAAACCAAGAAGTTACCATTGCACGAGCTGGTGATACAAGATGGGGTTCTCATCATAGAACTATCACTAGATTGATACAAATGTTTCCGGAGGTTCTTAAGGTTCTTCACTATGTTGAGGAAGAGGGTGATTTTATCTCTAACCGTGGAGCGACGGTCTTATAAAGTATTTCAAAACACTTGATTTTGTGTTTTTATTGTACTTGTTGTTGCATATAATGGGGCTTACTAATATATTGTCACAACATCTTGAGAAGAGGCGATCAAAGCGATCTTAGAGGCGTTTCATTGGTAAAAGGAACCAAAAGAGCATTGCAAGAGTATAGGGCAGCGGGTTTTCCTTCACTTTTGAAGAATGTAACTTCATTTTGTGGTAAACATGATATTGAGATGGTAAATATGGTTGACTTTCATTCAAGAGGCCGAAAGGATAGAATTACAAATCAACATCATTTCGAGGTCGATATGTTCAACAACTTGTTATGGATATGCAAATTCAAGAGTTTGAAGATCGTTTTATTGAGGGAAGCACCGATTTACTTGATTATATGGCGTTGAGCGCATGATTCATTTTAGAATTTAGTATATCAAAGTTAGTGAAACTTAGTGAGATGTATCCGCGTGATTTTACTTATATTGAAAGGTTAAGTCTTCCCTACGAACTTGGAGTCTATTATCGGATCATGCGTACGATAAAGATTTAGCTAACTTGGATAGTATTGCCAAACTTGTTGAGAAGATGGTGGATAAGAAAAAGCATACATCTTATCCTTTGGTTTATCGGTTGCTGAAGTTGGCTTTAGTGCTTTTACTGTTGCTACTACTACGGTTGAAAGATGTTTTCTAAAATGAAGCTCATTAAAAGCTGATTTGCGTGTCGGATGGGCGATGATTATTTTAACGGCGCTTTAACTTGTGCCATAGAGAAAGAAGAACTTATTAATGTTAAAAATGAGGGTGTACGTAAGCGTTTTTTTGCTATGGGAGATCGTAGAATCACTAATTAGAAGGTAATAAGTTCATTTATTTATCGTTTTTATGAAATATCCTTTTTTTTCCACTTTTTAACTCTATTATATTATGATTCAAAAAAATTTGTGCACCCAGTTATATTGGTTCCTGGCTCCGTCACTGGAAATAATAAGAATACTATTTAAATTTTGGTGCATCAACCTTTTTACAAATCTATTTTGAAAAGTTCAAACAAAATTTATAATAGGCTATAGTGCAACTTTACTTTTGCATCCACAGAAAATTCATACCCAAATTTACAATTAAAGTAGAATTAGCACAAAATGGTACCAACTTTTATCAGTACTTTATTTCTCAATCCTTTGACTTTCATTTTTATTCAAGACCTCCGTTTTTCATATTTATTCAAGACACGTGAGTCGGATCAGTCAAAAGTTGACTATCATTGTTTCCTAAAATGAGTTTCTCTACGTTTCAATTTAACCCCTTATCTTTCAGAAAACTACAATTATACCCTCCACTTTTAATTTGTAAACATTTAATCAATCAAGTTTCATATACATTGTTTTGTTTTGAAATTATTTATATTGTAAATTGTCAAGTTATTAAAGATGATGTGACTAGCTTTTGAGTTATGTGTTTGATGCAAGTTGCATTTTATCTGATGAAAGGGTTAAAATGTTTCAATGCTTGGAACTTATGCCTTGTATGCAAGTTTAACTAAGAATAATAGGTTTTGGTTAAACATTTTTGAAAACTGAATTGTAGTAAAACAAATATGAGAAATGAGTGATTAGCCCAGCACAAATAAAACATTAAAATGTGAGTGCCAAACCACGATTAAAGTGTTCTCGTGGTAAGTTTTCCGCATAAGAGAACAGATGTTTAAATGTCACTAGTTACATATCTGATGGTTGACAAGGCTAAGATCGCAAATAGTCATACAAATGCTCCAGGTAAACGCCCTTAAACTGAATAAGAAAAAACATACCCCGTTTAATAAAACACGTGTACTAATTAGTGACATTTTCTCTTGTTGTCCAATGTAGTTTTGTAAAAGAAAAGGGGCCAAAGATAAACTTAATTTCACCATTCGAGTAAGAGCACAAGGTATCGTGTTAACGGATAACACGTTATTGGTATCTATGCCAGTAGCCATCTCCCCTCCCACTAACTCACCAATAACTAAAACATCTCTCCTTTATAACACACCAATAACATGTTATTGGTACTTGTAGATCTAAAATACCAAATATATCTCATTTCACAATACAATAAAATAATAATAATAAACAAACAAAAGATGCAAATTAAGCCATTCCGGCTCAAACACCCAATGGCTTACCAATGGCATGTTAGCCGGTACCGTTGGCACACGAATGGCACGAAAAAAAGATGCATTTGGCATGTTATTCATCTCCATACCTTGTGCTCTAATAACATCACTTCATTGATGGAAAGCAACGAGAGTAGTGTTGCGACCATGGAAATGGTGGAACAACAAGCCCAAAAGCAACCAAAATTCACCACTAAAACAATGAAAGGTAAGGAAATAATGGAAGAAGAAGAAGATAGAATCAGCGGTTATCAGTTGCATACTTATCGAAATCATCTCGTTTAGACTCCACAAAACAAGCCATTAGGGCGGGTACACTCGAAGCGATGGAAAAATCTTTGGCCTCAAGCTCTACTCTCTTATTCTCATCCACGTGACCAGAAATCTTTCGTTTTAAAGATACATTTCAGGCCTTGAAAAAACCTTAACTCAATGTCGCCAACCAAGCCTAAACAAATTCCAACTTCATATCAACTACACGCTTCACTTAAAATCAAAAATCAACAACTGGATACGATATGCTGTTAGTCGTAACGTGCAAGAGCTTACTGTAATAATATGGGCTAACATGGCACTGGAAGTTGCGTTTCGTTTAGATCAGTTCTTTTTCACCAGCTCATGTTTCACTCGTCTTAACTTAGAATATTGCTTACTTAATCCTACTGGTGCCATTAGTTGGAATAAACTTAAGAGTTTGAGTGTTAAATATGTGGAATTAGATGAGGGTTTGATTCAAAATATATTATCCGGAAGTCCTCTTTTGGAAACTTTGGAGTTGGTTGAATGCTATGGTTATCAGCGGATTGATATTACTTCAAAGAGTGTTAAGAACTTGGTGATCTCAGAATATGGATGTTCTGCAGATATTTTAGAAATCGATGCGCCTAATGTATTGTGGTGACAATCCAAGTAAATTTGTGGTTAGGGAAGGTTTTGTTGCTAAATGCCTATACTGCGGTCAAAGCGATTTGGATTACTGTAATTCCCTCATTCCAGGACTGTAAAAAGAAGAGGAAGAGAAGATGCTCGAAGGACTTCTACTTAGCCTTGGCCATGTCGAGGAACTTAAAATTGGGAAAACCTGTTTAAAGGTACAAGTTTATTTTTACTTTGGCAGTTTGTAACTTAGTGGTTGTTTGGCTATGTGTTTTGAATGTGATTATGTGACTTGATTAAATAAAAACAATATGGTACAAGTTTATTCGATTACGATTTGTTTTACTCGATAATCACAAGAAATGAAGGGCCGGAATCGACAAACGAAACCACACAAAACCAATTCTAGTGATTTCAAGTCACAATCTTTAGTCTCATTCGAATCTTGCATACTTAATTTTAACTAATTCATACATCTTTCATAGTTGTCATTTAGGTTCTCTTCTCATTACTCTTTTGTTTTGTAGGCTCTCTTTCGTTTAGAAGCTAAAGGTTTCGTTTTCCCATCATGCATGGCGTTTCTGATGTCACTTCCACTGATTTCTTTGATAGCGATTCATCTACCGATAGTGATTCAGGGTGCAATCGGTGATTCACGCGATCGATGGTTAATTACTTAATTGGTGATGTCACTTTGAAATCATATTTTGCTAATGCTCACTAGTTGTACTTTCGATGCATATGTTGCGATTCGAGAAACTTGTGTTTCGTTACCATATTATTCAACTTTTGTTATCATCAAACCGTTGAATGATTAATTGTGCTTGTTTAGCTTTGTGTGAACCAGCTTTGTTATTTATCAACCCACGAAATCGTTATGCATTTGCGGATGATTATTAAGAAGACACATATGGGTTAGGGGGTGTGATGCACCAAAAGAACCCAACTTATCATTTCTTGTAGCAAAATCACCAAATGGTTGTTACTTGTTAGTTAGTATGATAAGAAAATGGCCAATGTGGATCAATGTCTTAAATGAGCAGAATAATCCCCTTGAATGGAAAGTATTTAGTAGGAATGAATGGAGGAGCGGGGCAAGGCGTGTGTAGGGTAGACATACACTAATTTGTTATTTTTGAGAGAATGTTATATAGGGATGAGATGAATAGAGTTGAGGTAGGGATCGTAGTTTAGTCAAATCATGGAGCATTCTTGCTATAACATGATTCAAAGCTGCAATTTGCATTATAGGCTTATAGTTGTCGATAAGCCTGAAAATAAGGACATCATCAATCTGACTAGTTAACATTCCTGTTTCATCGATACTTTTTGTTGGTAAATTCTCTCTAGAGGTAGATGAATCTCTAGGGTAGTGTTGAAATATATGTGTTGGGATACAAGCTCATGTTTGACTTTAGGTCAAAGGGCTTGTTGTGTCATTTTGGTCTAATGTTTGTATGTTTAGATGTTGTTAGCAGGTTTTAATCTTTTGAAGGGTTAAAGTGTAACTTGGCTTCTATATAAAATTTGGACCTAACTCTTGTGAGAAAGATTATCTTTCATATCGTTTCTCTCACTAAAACATCTGCATATCTTTCTCTCTCAAGTTTGAGTGCGGTATTGTTGATATTGGTTATCTTTGATCATCTTGATCAGGTTTATAGTTTGATAAGTATTACTGAGAGTTGTAGTGAGGTTCAATTGTATTACAGTCTTTGTAGTGTGATAGATAGAATCCTTCTGAAGGGGACTATCTTTTTCTTGTGTATTTGTTTGGTGAGCACACGTTTTGTGGACTCATCTTCTTGACTATTTAGTTAATAAAAGATTTCACCAAGGGGTGGTTGGCTGGGTGAATTGATTGTGTTGGGGTTGATTTAAGAGCAGATCTGGTTATTTTGACATGGTATCAGAGACAAGTTTTGATCTCCGTTGGTTCTTGATATTAGGGTTTCTAGGGTTTGATCTCGAATTTGGGGGTTTCTTGATTTCTGAGCAATTGGGATCTTGTGAGGTCATTTTCTTAAGGCCGTTGTGTTAGTGTTGTTTTTAGTGGTGGATCTTGAGTTTATCGATTGGGTTTTTTGAAACCCTAATTGGTAAATTTGGGGATCTTGGTTACAGTGATTCTGGTGGTGTTCTTGGGGTTCTTGGTTGGTTATTGACTTTCTTGACTTAAATCAAGAAGGTTGGTTATCTGGTTTCATTGCGTATCTTCTTGAAAGGTTTATCTCTCTTTTTAGTTCTCGAGTATTTTAGTTTTTACTTGCAAACTCGTGGGTAACTTCTTGACCTACCTCCTTGAGAGAATACGAAAACTGCTCTTCCCGGATAGGTGTAAGGCTGGGTACCGAGTAGGCGGGTGTGAGTTTTAGTGTTCTTGGTATTATTTTTGTTGTTCTTAGCATTATTTGTAGTATTGTTGATGTTTTTTGTGTTCTTGGTAGTTTTTTGTTCTTGTATTTTTTAGTATTTTGTGCGGTTTACGCTATCTGTTTTTTCTTTATTTCTTGGTTCATTATGGTGAAGTTCTTATTAGTGCTTTGGATCTTTGGTAATCCTCTCTACTTGCATTCTAGTGATAATTCTAATATTCCTATTGTGCATTTTAAACTCCTTTGGATCGATAATTACAAAATGTGGTCTACTGCTATGAAAATTGCCTTGAAAGGTAAAAATAAAATGGGATTTGTTGATGGTACCTGTGTTAAACACATTTACTAGTATTGTTCTTTCTCAACGATGGAAAAGATGTAATGCTATAGTTCTTGGTTGGATTCTTGGGTCTTTGTCTCCTGAGTTGTACTTAGGGGCGAGGTTTATTCGAAATTGCATCTGAAGTTTGGGATGAATTCTGAGGAAACTTATGATAAAATTGATGGTTACATTATTTTTAATGTGATTCATAAAACTAACTCTCTTAAGCAAGGTGAATTATCTGTACCTGATTATTATCATAAGTTGAATTCTCTTTGGAGAGAATTTGATACTTTAACTTTGTTGCTGCTTGTACTTGTCTTTGCTCATGAGGGTATTTTAAAACATAATCGACTTGTTAGACTTATGCAGTTTCTTATGGGCTTAAATGATGTATATCAACCTATTAGGAGTAATATTCTTGCTAGGGATCCTTTACATGATGTTAAAGAAGCTTTTAATGTGATTTCTAGAGAGGAGTCTCATAGAGGACTTCACCACTAGTTACGGTCCTAATAGTAAGGCTCAACTGCTTTGCTTTTGTTTGCTAAGACTAATAACAATTCCAACTCTAATAACAATTTTGTTAGGAGAAATGGTAATAGTAACAATAATAGTGGTAATAGGGGGCCTAATCCTAATCTGGTTTGTAAACATTGTGGTCTTATTGGGCATACTATTGATAGATGTTTTGAGTTGAATGGCTACCCTCCTAGTTTTAAAAGGAATCCTAATCTGTCTAAACAGTCTGCTGTTGTCAAAAAGTTTAATGCTAATAATGCAGATGTGTTTCAACCATCTACTTACGGTTCTATGACTGGTTCTTTCACTAATGATCAAATGATGAAACTTTTAAGTCTCATTAATGAAAAACCTTCGCTAATGGAGTGCAAGTATGGCGGTACATCTCCCACCTTCTTCAATAATAATGTGATGTTTAATGCATATTGAGAGGTTTTTACGTGCTAAGTCTAGTTCTGAGAAATATCATGTTACTTTAGGATGGGTTATTGATAGTGGTGCTAATCAACATATGGTGATTCTACTAAAAATATGTTTAATGTTGTTGATATTTCTAGTCTCATGTTGCTGTTGGTCATCCTAATGAGTGCTGTTGGTAGTCTTAGACTCACTTGGTGTGGTTTTGTTTGATGTTCTTGTTGTTCACGAGTATAATGTGAGTCGTTGTTGTCTTTGTTAATAAGATGATTAAGGACAATAAGTTCTTTGTTGGTTTTGATGAGCATAAATGTTATATTCAGGATTTGGAAACGGGCAAAATTGTGGGGACTGGTAGTGTTTACGGTGGTCTCTATTTGTTTGATGGCTGATTGTAGTGATGGTGAGTCTAATCTTGCCATGTGTAATTACGTTTTTATTTGTCATGTTTCTAATGAGTTATGGCACAAGACTTGGTCATCCTGTGATCAAGTCTTGACTACTTTAAGGTAATAAAATTGGTTTTAAAAAGGTGAATCATCTTTCTCCTTGTGATGTGTGTCACAAGGCCAAACAAACTAGAAAACCTTTTCCATTAAGTGAACATAAGTCTAAAACTGTTGGAGATCTTATTCATTGTGATGTTTGGGGTCCTTATAAGGTTACTAGTAAAGAAGGTTTTAAGTATTTCTTAACTTTGGTTGATGATTTTAGTAGAGTTGTTTGGGTTTATCTTAGAAGTCAAAAGCTGAAGTCGTGATCATATTACAAATTTTATAAAACTTATCTTTACTCGGTTTAATAAAAGGTTAAAATTATAAGGTCGATAATGGGCGGAGTTTGTAAATAGTCAATTATCCAATTTGTTTTCTGAATTAGGGATGATTCATCAAACTTCTTGTGCCTATACTCCTCAGCAAAATGGGATTGTTGAGAGGAAACATAGACACCTTCTTAATGTTGCTAGGAGTCTTATGTTTCAGGGGGGATTCCTTTGAATATGTGGCCTGAATGTGTTTTAACTGCGTATATCTTATTAAAGGCTTCCCTCCTCGTCTTGTCGGTGCTTCCCACTTATTTTTAGTGTATGGTAAGGATCCTAGTCTCTCTCATATTAGATCTTTTGGATATGTGTTATTCTCTTGTTTTAAATTCACATGATAAGTTTGGTTCTAAGTCGAAAAATGTGTTTTAATTGGTTTTCAAGTGTGAAAAAGGCTTATAAGTTGTATGGTTTTGGATAGTAAATCTTTTTTTATTCAAGAGATGTCACTTTTATGAAGCTGTGTTTCCTTTTAAAATGAAGTTATCAAATCTTTTTCATAAGCCTGCAAATATTTTTGGTAAATCTAAAACTGAATTTAATTCTCAACCAAACTTTGATGATAATGGAGTAGATAACTTAAATTTTTTTGATGTCCATGGGTGCGAAAGTCCCTATGATGAAGAGGGACCCTTCTAATGAGGAAGGTAGTGGTATGGCACCTTGAGGATAACAGTGGTAACACTGTTAATGAAGAAGTTGCAACCCAGCAACCAGATAGATGATAATATCACCTCTGAGGGCATAAATCAAAATGTTTTCAATGGTGAGGATCAAAATATTCAAATGGAAGCACCACCAAACACTAGGAGGTCTAGCGGAACTAGAACTCACACTGTTAGGTTTAATGACTTTGTTGTTGGTAGTAATGTGAGGTATGGTCTTGAGAAATATGTGTCTTATTCAAATCTGTCTAGAGTTAATATGTGTTTCTCTACTACTCTAAATAAGTCTTGTGAACCTAAATCTCTTTCTGAGGCTATTCAAAATCCTATGTGGAAAGATGCTATGAATTACGAAATGGAAGCTTTACATAGAAATAATACTTATGAACTCTGTGAGTTGCCTAATGGTAGATTTGCTATTGGTTGCAAATGGATTTGGAAAATCAATTCAAATCCAGGTGAAGTTGATAGATATAAAGCTAGACTTGTTGCTAAAGGTTATAATCAGAGGGAAGGTATTGATTATGAAGAAACATTTAGTCCAGTTGTTAAAATAGTTCTTGTTAGGTGTCTTATTGCTTTATCTGTTTCTAACAATTGGCCTTTATTTCAACTGGATGTTAATAATGCTTTCTTATATGGAGATTTGTATGAAGATGTGTATATGCAGTTGCCTCCTGGTTATTATGATAAAAATGAAACTAGAGTGTGTAAATTGAATAAGTCTTTTTATGGTTTAAAACAAGCTCCTAGGCAGTGGAATGAAAAACTACTTTTGCTTTGGTGGAAAATGGTTTTAAACAAAGTCTTAATGATTACTCTTTGTACACTAAAGATTGTGATGGTGTTTTCATGGCATTATTGGTTTATGTGGATGATATTGTCATCACTGGTAATAATGTTAGTGAGATTGAAAAGTTTAAAAAGTTTTTAAATTCAAAATTCATGATTAAAGATCTTGGTCCACTTAAATATTTTTTGGGAATTGAAGTCCTAAATTGTGAATCTGGTCTTTGTCTTTCTCAAAGAAAGCATTGTTTGGATTTGTTACTTGAATATGGGCTATTGGCTTGTAAGCCTGCTGCTACTCCTTCTTGTGAGAATGTGGTTTTGAGTCATGTTGAGGTGAAAATGATAAATTTCGTCTAATATGTGAGTATCAAAAGTTGGTTGGAAAGCTTATATATTTATACATTTACTAGGCGACATTTCTTATGCAGTTCATTGTCTAAGTCAGCATATGCATGCTCCTCTTAACTCTCATTTTACAGCTGCACTTAGAGTTTTGAGATACTTAAAAGAGGCTCTGAGTACAGGTATTCAGTTTGTGTATGGTAAAAGTGTTAATCTGTATGCTTATTCAGATGCAGATTGGGCTAAGTGTCCTGTTTCTAGGAAATCAGTTTACGGTTTTTGTGTCTATTTTGCAATAATCGATTTCTTGGAAAAGTAAAAACAAACCACTATTTCTAGATCTTCTGAATCTCGGTATAGATGTCTTGCATCTACTACTTGTGAGCTTATTTGGATTGTAAAATTTTTTAAAGATTTGGGTATTGAGGATTTGTTACACCGCAAGTTTATTCGTGATAGTAGTTACGCTATTGATTCTTTGCTAATCCAGTTTTCATGAAAAACCAAACATTTTGAGATTGATTTGCATCTTGTTAGAGAAAGTATCTTCGGGGGTTATTAAAACTTTAAAAGTTGCTTACGCTAACAATGTTGCGATATATTTACTAAAGGGTTGAGTATTTCTCAACACAAGTTGTTTTTAATGATAAACTTGGTCTGATAGACTTGTTCAAGCCATGAGCTTGAGAGGGGGTGTTGAAATATATGTGTTGGGATACAAGCTCATGTTTGACTTTAGGTCAAAGGGCTTGTTGTGTCATTTTGGTCTAATGTTTGTATGTTTAGATGTTGTTAGCAGGTTTTAATCTTTTGAAAGGTTAAAGTGTAACTTGGCTTCTATATAAGCTGGACCTAACTCTTGACATAAAGATTATCTTTCATATCGTTTCTCTCACTAAAACATCTGCATATCTTTCTCTCTCAAGTTTGGTCTGGTATTGTTGATATTGGTTATCTTTGATCATCTTGATCAGGTTTATAGTTTGATAAGTATTACTGAGAGTTGTAGTGAGGTTCAATTGTATTACAGTCTTTGTAGTGTGATAGATAGAATCCTTCTGAAGGGGACTATCTTTTTCTTGTGTATTTGTTTGGTGAGCACACGTTTTGTGGACTCATCTTCTTGACTATTTAGTTAATAAAAGATTTCACCAAGGGGTGGTTGGCTGGGTGAATTGATTGTGTTGGGGTTGATTTAAGAGCAGATCTGGTTATTTTGACAGGTAGATAATCTTTACCATGTTTATCAGCAGGGTACAGATTTTGTTTGACTTGTAATGAGATATCAACCTGTTTGCCACTATATACTTGATGTATGTGTAACTGGTGACTTTCTACTTTAGATGTCAAACTTAATGACATTGAAATCCAAGATTTACATAGTTTTCTGTTCTATCCAGTCAGACACCTTTTTTAAAAGATTATAGTGCTCTTTTAATGTCATGTTGTTACATTTACATGCTGCTAAAAAGGAAAATATTTTTGCCAAAGATTCGGTGAATAAAAGTCCTTAGTTTGACTTTGAAAGGTCAACGATATCAAAGAAAGTGACTAAACAAGAATCCATAGTATATCCAAATATGAAGTTTCTTGATTGGTCTCATAGTGATTTAGATGAAAGGTGAGATTGGGAGGAACCATTGCTTGATATCACATGGAAAACACGTTTAGGTTAAAATGGCTTCTGTATCTTAAGAGCATTGGGTACTGTAGAACAGTTCCACTGGTGCCGTGGGAAAAAGGTGTTGCCAGGTGATTTTGATTTAATAAATTCTACGCATTGCTTGTTTTAACCATATGAACTTAATTTTGATATAGGTAGAAATCTTAATTTACTAGCTTATAAACTTTTTGTGCTTTATCTTTAGTCCATTGTTCTTGTTTTCAATGATAAGGTTGGTCAAACTTCATCTTATTTCCTTTTTAACTTTTGTTTTTCAACTCCACTCACAGGCTTACTTATTTTTGTTTGGTTGGCAATCACATTTGATATAGATTGAATGTGCTCATGTTTATGCACTTGTCAATGAAATTCTAAAACATACCAATACATGTTTGTGTAAATGGTGATAGACAAAAGAACCCCACCTTGTCATTATCTTGAGCAAATGGTATTTAGTATGCCCCAGTTGACTATATTCTTTTGTTATGGCGTCAATATTTGAATTAATCACGTACTAGTCGGAAAACATGGTAAAATTGAGGGTAAAATGTGTAAACAAATAAAGAATTATGAAGGAACTTGCGGAACCATGTGGTTTGTCCATTTTGACCCAAAGCACTTGGGTCAAAAACTATTAACATGATAAAATCATTCGATTTTGCAGTTTATTCAAAAAAAAATATATACACAAAAGCTAGTTGGAAGCAAGACATTTATGGTTATTGTTTGAGTAATTAGATGATGAACGTTTGATGGTTGGACTGTTTACTTGTGTTGGCTTGTTGCTGATGAGAGGTCATGACTCATGACCATGACATTCAATCGATGGGTAGTAACGTACTAATGTAGCATTATATCTGTTTTTCATACAAGATTGTTAATAGCTTTAAGGAGGATTGTCTTACAACTCGTCAATAATTCAATAAGAAAAAATATTTTCGTGTTTGAATGACATATTAATTTAATTTAGGTGGGAGTTGAAATTTATAGGATGGAAGTAAGTATTTCACTCACAAAGTTATTTGTGTTGATTTAAAAAAAAAAAAAAAAAAAAAGCGTTTGTGTACAAGTGACACACGTTTTCAATTACAAGGACTAAAATGACAAGCTTTGTAAAGTCGGCTTACATATTGTTACCCCAAAATCAATAAGCCGTGTACTAATCAAAACTTAACATTCTATGGAAGATCGAATAAGTTTTTTACCAGATTGCTTACTTGTTGAAATCCTGTCTCGTTTACCTGAGACAAAATACGCCATAAGAACTGGTGCACTCTCTAAACGATGGCAACGCGTTTGGACTCAAGTTAATTATCTTAGTTTTATTAGTACTTTTCCACACAGCCGTTTCTCTTTGTTCGTCGATAAAACCCTAACTCAATGTAGTTCCCAATCAAACCTCAACAAATTTCGACTCAGCACCCCTCCCTTTACTGAGTTTGAATCGAAAGTCAATGATTGGATTATTTATGCTACTAATCGTAATGTTCAAGAGCTTGTATTATCAATTTGGTATTATCTTCCGGAAGATGATCGGTTTGAGCTGCTTGCTCAGTGTTTCTATATGAATTCATGTTTTACTCACTTGCAATTGGAAGGCTGCTTATTAAATCCAACCGGTGCCATTAGTTGGAATAAACTTAAGAGTTTGTATATCTGTAGTATGGAATTAGATGAGAATTTAATTCAGAATATTTTATCAGGAAGTCCTCTGTTGGAAACATTGGAGTTATATTTTTGTCATGGTTTTAGGCGGATAGATATTACTTCAAAGAGCGTTAAGAACTTGGTGTTCTCTGGATACCATAGTCTTCGCAATTTAGTGTGAAATTAGTGCTCCTCATATTCAGTCACTTACAATCCAAGGTTGTTTGCGTTTGTGCAAGTTTGTGTTGCATGATATGTCTTCTTTAGTCAAAGCTAAGTTAAAATATTTCAAAGAGGAAGGGTATTATGGTTACATTTATAAAGATGCAGCAGAGATGCTTAAAGGATTGATATTAAGCCTTTACCATGTCAAGGAGCTTATGATTGGGAAACAGTGTGTACAGGTACAACTTTGTGTTTATTTTAGATGGTTTGTGTCATAGGGCTTGTTTAGATGTTTTTGCTGTAAGTGATCAATGAGATTGAACATATATAAACGCTTTGCAATAACATGTCATCTACTTCTTGAATTCAATTATGTTAATCACGCGACTAAGAACTTCCCCTTAAGCGCAAAATGCAGACTTTAATAATTGGGAAAATTATCAAACAAAAGTGTGCTTTTTTGTTGGTAATCCTTGTTCTAGGTGCTCTTGGTGGCTGCATGCAGCTCGTCCATGGAGTATGTGTCTATCCATACCTCTTGATAAAGTCTCATTTGTTCATTAGTTGCTTGATCGCAAGTTTTATTTTCAGTTTGCCTCCGGACTGTAACTAACTGATACATGCATTTCAAAGTTGTTTAGGTTCTCTTCTCATTGTTATTATTATTATTTTTTTGGTAGGTTCTTACTCGTTTGGAAGCTAAAGGTTTCAAGTTTCCATCAGGCATGAAGCTATTAGATGCTACTTCATCTTATATTAATGATAGTGATTTACTGTGAAAGCAATGATTTTGATTGAAGATGGTTAATTGAAATTGATGTCACTTTCAAGTCATATTTTGTTTATGCTTACTACGGAGTAGTTGTATTCTAATGCATATGCATATACTATAGGTTATAAATCTGTTTTATGTTCTTGTACTGCTCTTTAACTTCTGTTTATGAGACAAGTTTGACTGATTGCACTCAGTTGTAGCTTTCTATGAGTCTGCTTTATTGCATAAGTACTCCTAATACGGTTTTCGTAGAGGTAGTTAATTGGCCTGGTCGGTCAGGTTGGGTAATAGTTTTAGGCTGGTCCATCAAACTTTTAGCAACCCGAAAACATTTTGATTGTGTTTAGCAGAAAACTGTTTTTTGTTCTTCTTCTTATGTTTCATAAGAATACAATATATGTCCAGTTTGATTACAAAACTTTTGTTCTTTACAGTAACTTTTATAAACTTTATATCCATCTTTATGGCATCTTCACATTGATGATGATTCTTTGGAGTTAGGTGATTATTCTGATTGTGATTCCGACGAAAGCAGAGTTAGTGAGGAATTGGTCATAGTGTTGATGAGGGTAGATGGCCATGGCAATTTGAATTCATGTTTAGTGATGCATCTATTTGATGTGACTCGTGAGTCTTTAGTCGTAAGTCCATGACTATCATCTCATTTTACTGTTTGGTTTTGGTGAAATTTCCATTGCTCTTGTTTGGAGGATCGTGGCATCACTTCTTTTTTTTCTTTCTAAATTGATTGATTAGCTGTTTTTTTCATCATGTGTTTGTGTTTGGGTAACAAGGTGTTAATGAGGTTAGATTGTTATTACAAGTATGGTATGTACATTTTAAGATGGCTTGATGTATAATGGTGATTTTTACATGTGTGAACCATATGACTCATTTTAAATTTAGCTAAAACCGACTTATGTTTTTTTTATGAGACAACATAACTTAGACCAACTCATTATAACCTCATTAACAACTTGTCGCCATGGAATAATAAGCTCAAAATCATCTTAAATTCACCCAACAGCAGGTCAAAATCGAAGATAAAAAAAGATCATATAAGTTCGTTACCAGATTGTTTAATTCTCGAAATCCTATATATCTCGTTTACCCTCCATGAAAGATGCCATTAGAACAGGTGTACTTTCCAAACAATGGCAACATCTTTGGACTTCTGTTCCTAATCTCTTATTCTCATCATTTGATGAAGGAAAACACTGGCCCTTTGATATCTTTCTTGATATTTACTAAATCCTAAGTCAATGTAGTCTACAAATCTCAACAAGTTTCAACAATGTACACATTACCATATTAACTTTGAATCACGAGTTAATTAATTGGATTACGTTATGCTATCAATAAATAGCGTTCAAGATCTTCATTTTGCTTTCCGGACTTCTGAATTTGAATATGAGTTTGAGCTGCAGGAGTTTTTTTTTCACCAAATCATGTTTTACTAATCTGGTTTTGTGTGGCTGCGTAGTTAAACCAACTGGTGCCATTAGTTGGAAGAACCTTAAGAGTTTGTGTATTTTAAAGGGGAACGTTAATGAAGTTTTGATTCAAAATATATTATCCGGTAGTCCTCTTTTGGACACTTTGAAGTTGAGTCGTTGCTATGGTTTTAGGCGGATTGATATAACTTCAAAGAGTGTTAAGAAATTGGTGGTTTGTGGATATTTTGATTCTCAAGATGTATATGATAATAATGCAAATATTATCGAAATCAATGCTCCTTTTATTCTATCACAAACAAGCACATCTTGTGTTGGTCTTGGCCCTTGTTTTGGAGCCTTAACCAATTCTGTTCTATGAATGAATTTGTATTGACCATTGTGCAGATTTGCTAAGTGCAGATTTTTGTACAAGAAATATATGCAGTAAATAAAGAAATGGTTTTGGAGGGAAAGACAAAAGTAACTAACTTTCTGTTATATTGATTATTCTAAATGTCATATACACAACATATATATACCTATCCAAAAGGTGCCAATTGTGTTGGTTCAAATGTACCAAACGACACAACCTTAGAAAGTAACTGTAATTAACTGTATGTTAACTATAATAACTGTCTTCCTATTGGGCTGGTTGGACTTTGGCCCAAACCATTCGAATTTGCAGACTATATTTAACATACATAAGACTGAAAATGTTTAACTAGAATGTACAAATAGGACTATACTGATATAAACATTGATATGAACATGATTAATGGTTGATTGATCTTAAGTAACAGCGCAGGTAATTTGGATTTTCGGAAGATTTTGTTGCAAAATTTGTCTTCTTAGTCAAAGTTGAGTTAGATTATTGGAAGAAGGGGAATTACGAGACACAAGAAGCGATGCTTAAAGATCTTATAAGTAACATTTGTCATGCCAAAGAGCTTAATATTGGGAAGTTCTTCTCAAAGGTAACATTCCCTTTGTGTGTATGTGGCTGGGTGGATGGGGGGTTGAGTTTGCAAGGATTATTGATGATTAGCTATACTAGTACTTCATCATTTAAGTACTTTTCTTTAATAAACTTATACAAGTATATACGTGGTTGAAGTCTCGATCTATTTTGCCCTTATGAGTTATTAAAGAATTAGAATCATATAATCAGCTGTTTGAGCCTAAGGATAGATAGATGATATTATAGACTTTCTCAGTATCTCTTATTTTAATAGTTACTTGTGACATACTTGTACAACTCCAGTCTTTATTATCATGAATAATCATTAGAAAATGAAAATTAGTATCACTTTAAACTCTTTGTTAGAGTTTCAGGTCACGTTTAACAGTTTAACCGCACATCCAAATTTCACAAAATGAATGCTAATTATTGTGAAGATCTCTAAACCGTACATGTCGATTGGCAAGTTTTATTTTTCAGTTTGCTCTGACAACAATCAAGTCACATAGGCGATTTTTCTCATTGTTATTTTTTGTTGCTAGACTCTCGCATGTTTTGAGCTAATTTTTTCTCATTTCTATCTTTCGTTGCTAGATTTTTGCTCGTTTGGAAGCTAAAGGTTTCATTTCTCAATCCAACATCAAGTATCGTGATTGGTCTGAATTATGATAGCGATTCAGATTAAAAGTGGTGATGGGGAGGAACATTTGAGTGATGATAGCTCCGAATGTGATGACGCTTTGGATTTCAAACGAATGTAATTTTGTTAAATAAGCTGAGCCAGAAGCGTCACTATTGGTGTTGCATCTCTGGTCCATTGTTCTTGTATCAATGACAGAGTTGCTCAATGCTTTATCTTATTTCCTTTTGATCTTTTTCTTTTTTATGTCCACCCGCAAGCTATATAAATTATCTTGCTCGGAAATCACGTTTGATAGATTGATTATGCTCACTTCCAGTAGCTAGCCTCTAATGAGTCTGGTTTATCTTATGTGCCATGCTCATGTCAACCTTGTTTGGCTTGGCCGGTGTGGTTGTGCACTTGACGATGAAAGTCTTTTCTTGAACTTACCGATACCGGTAGTACTGTGAATGATGCACAAAAGGGAACACTGGACCAGCCTTTTCATTCTATTGAGCACATATGGATTGATCAGTATATTGAAAACATGGTAAATTATTAAGGTATAATGTGTGAATAACAGTTACTACTATTTCTTAAGTTAATTATTTCATTTCTTTTGAACGGTAGTAATCTTGTCATGCATAGAAGTTAGTTTGAAATCAAGGAACTTTCAAAAGAATGAAATGTTGTGAATTGAGATCTTAAGAAACTTAGAGTGCGTTTAGTTGGGGGAAAATACCATTGTTTTCCACAAAATGTTTTGTGAAAAACAAGAAAAATAGAGATCGCGTTCAAATTATCATTTTCCAACAAAATGTTTTGCAAAACACAAAATTCCCTATTCCTAATCTAACAAGGAAAATTAGAAAACAAATTTGAGTTGTTTTCATTTCTAACCAGGATACCCCTCCTTAAAATAGAAAATCTGATATCAGTAAGCAGCATTTTTCATATTTTGAAGTGTTTTGTGGAGATAAATTTCCATCCAAATTTTTCTGCAGATAGAAAACAAGAAAATTTTTTCTCTAACTAACGCCAGTCTTAAAATCGGAGAAATGTTAAAATCAGAGTGATACAAAATGTAAAAGATAGAATAAAGCTCATTTTTATGATGTCATGAGTGACGATTTGGACAAAAGTAGCAAAATTACATAACAAAAGGATAATATGTTGTTTTACCATTGGAACACAACTGATAGTCCATTTTGGTGCTGACAATCCATTATGTGATTGATTCCTTGCTCATTAATTTCATATACCAAGTATAGACATCAAAATATCATATATTATATATATATATATATATATATATATATATATATATATATATATATATACCCAAAATCAAGTTTTTGATGCATGATATACATCATACTTAAAGTATTTTTGGATAAGTATGACATTCATGATTTTTTTAAGGTATGTTTGGCGAAAATAGATGATTTTCTAATGTCTTGAAAAGATTAAAATTGTAGTTTTTAGTGGTGTGATGATGTTGCCAAAAAAAAAAATTAAAATTAGTTAATCTAATCAGTTGGTTTAAAGGACCCGAAGCCCATTATCTATTGAAAAAAACAAAAGGAGGTAATATTGTGGGATTTTTCAAGAAAAATGAGATATTATTTTACTAGTTTTATTCCTTTGTTTTAACATTGATTTTTAGACTTTTTAGCGAATAATTCATGAGGTTAGAACCTTCATACATATTCAAACTAGGTAAAACACTTTTTTCTCAAAAGATTAGCGTGGTCACTTAATTGTTGTTTGCATGTAGGTGGAATTGAACTAATTAATTAGAACCTCAAACATTTTAGTGATGTCAGTAACAAACCTTTTACCACTAGAACACCCATGAACGGTTTTTAATTATACTAGTTAAAACAATTGAAAACAATAAAAAAAAAAAAAAAAAGTAGAATCTAAAGTTGGCTCTATAGAGAAGATCTATGTAGTTTCTTATAAAATAAACAACTTTTTGGACGTTAACTTTGTAACGTGATCCGATGATTTCAAGCAGAGGTAAAAAATTCGGCAAAGATGGAGCTTGAAACGAAGCTGGGTGCTCCAATATAGATAACGATAAAAGTACTGTTTTAACTTCATTTGTATGGTGGAAACAAGCCAAGTGGTTTGTGATCTACGAGATCGATTCATTAAAAAGCTCAAACGGTGAACTTAAATGATCTCGAGCATTTTTTTAACGACAACAAATATCTAACAATATTTTCACCACAAACTATCGACATCTTTGTAATTAGGATTTGAACCACAACTATATGATTGAGAAGTTTTTCACACAACAAAAGATACCATTAGGACACAAACCTTTTTGTAATGATCTTGAGCCTTGTTTGAACCTCGTTCAATGTACAAGCTCGAACATCGACTTGGCGTGTAGCTCAATTAGGCTCGAGAGACTAGACCATATTTAAAAGTATATGTGTTTATATGTATAAATACATTTGTTATATGCATAATTGTATGTTTGCTTATGTATATCTATATAGATAAACAGGTTGAATTTAAACAAACGAGCTTGTACTTAATGTATGTATATAACAAGTTGAGCTCGTCGAAAGACCGCGTTTTATTAAGGCGATGATTTGAGCTCAAAAGAGGTAAAACTCAAGCTCGTGCTTTACTCGAACTATTGCAAGGCAACCAAAAAAAAAAGAAAAAGAAGAAGAAAAAAAAAAACTTTTAGACCAAGATTGAAAGTCTTATAAGATAAGGACTATTAATGTATTTTACATATAATAAAACTTTGGGCTTATTTGCCTGAGCTTATTAATTAGGCTTATGACTTATACGGTGTGGATTCAGTGAGAAGAAAAAGTATAATGAGAATGACTAGAAATAATTATAAGAACACTTTTGAGATGCATCAATTAGAATTAGATGCATCTCTTTTCATTTAGATGTGTCTCAATTAGTTTCAAAAGTGATTTTGAAGGAAGCGATGTAACATAGCATTAGTAACACATCGGCCGCAGATGACTGAAAAACATATGATTCGTCTAGCTTGATGAAATACATTTAATATATGTGAATGCATTTTTTTAGCTATAAAATATATTATAATGCATCTAAAAGACTAGAAATACATCTCTTTCAAATTGATGCATCTCTAAAGTGTGTTATGATTATAGTTATTTTTCATTTAAATTTTTGGGATTTTAGGTGTAAGCCATAACTTATATATGATAAGATCATGAGCTCATGTTTAGAGTTTGGATTAAATTATAGTGGGTCATTTGCATATATCAAGATTTAAAAGTAATTGCATATATATCTTTGCATGCATAAAATCATTGTACTATGTGCATCAAAAACTTAAGAATGATATATATAAAATTATTCACCTCTGGGAGGGATATATATGCCCCCTAAATTTATATATCATAAGTTGATAATCTCAAGTGTCTCTTTAACTTATGTTATGTTGGTAAATGATCAAAAAAGTCTTATTTATATTATATTATAATGCATGGATAACTTAACTTTAACTTCAAGTCTAACTCTTAATCAAAAATTAAGATAAAGAGTTTCAATCATAGGATGACATGTGTCACTTCTTAACAAACTTCAAGCTTAACTCTTAACCAAAAATTAATATAATGAACTCTAATCATTTAGTGACATGTGTCACTTCTTAACAAAAAAATCACTTTTATTTTCAAACTAAAATATCTTTTTATTTATTTATTTTTTTATAATCTAATTTTACCAAAATTTTGTGCTCATTAATTCAACATCCATTTTGATATATTTTTTTGAGTTTTTAGATTTTACATTTTTAGTGCGTTTATTTTATTTTTATTCAAATTTTTACAACTTTAATATTTATTTCAATCAATACAATTTTGATTAGTCAAAATCATATATTTTTGGGGGAGTGTTTGACGTGTAAGAGATCGCGAGGGTATTTATATATGCGAGAATAATGATGTCACGGGAAAGCTACGGGTAACCCAAACAAACACATACAACTAACATATATATTAAGTGTTACAAAGCGAATTACTAAGGAGGTAAAAGAAAGACATATAACTAGACTTATTGTTTAGTTTATAGTAGAAGCTAATAAAGCTCTTACCCAAACACCCCCCTTTATCCCTTCGGGTTCTCACAAAAGGAATCATTTCTTGATTACCAGTCGTACGAATCAGTTTCCGCATTTGATCCACTCTTGTAAGTTAATACTTTTGATTTTGTTTATTCATTTCATTCTAGTGTTTGGGTTAATCAATACTTTCTTTTATTATTATTATCAATGTTGTTCACATGTTAGGGTTTCGATTGTAGTGCTGCTTTTAGTGCCTAATTTTGTGTCTTGTTAAGACGATGTTTTTAGTGTGTGTGTGTGTGTGTGTTTTTTTTTCCCCTTCTAATAAAAATGTTTGATGACTTAGTAGTAATTTGATGTAAATGTACCATTAGAAAGGGTAGTCGCCCTGAGATTAGTTCGCAATGTCGAGTCGGATACCCGCGTTATCCCAAAAAAAAAGTAGCACTAGAAATAGTAGTGTTCAAAAAGTAGTGTTTAAAATATCTGCAAACGTAAACCGCTTGTTGCCAAACAAGCTATATATCCTAAACGCTTAATGCTCGAAAGCAATTTAGAATGCTCTGCTCCAAACAAAAATGGTGTTATTTAGTGCTACTTTTACTTATCTTGTATGCTCTTTTTAGTGCCATTTTTACTGCTATCGTCTGCTGTTTTTGCTGATTTTGTTGGCTGGTTAGATGCTGTTATTACTGCTCTTGTATGAATTTTAATTCTGTTTTTACTGCTCTAAAATGCTCTGCGCCAAACATATATGCTTTTACTGATTATGTATGCTGATTTTAGTGCTTTTTAATGTTGTTTTTACTGATCTTGTATGCTGTCCGGATGCTGATTTTACTGCTCTTTTATGCTATTTTTAGTACCCTTTTTACAGCTCTTGTAAATCTGTTTTACTGCCTTCGTATGCTGTTTTTACTGATTTCGTTGGTTGTTTACATGCAATTATAAAAGACTTTGTATGTTGTTTTTACTAATGTAGAATGCTCTGCGTCAAACACAAATGCTTTTACTGATTTTATTTTTACTTTGTTTGGATGCTGATTTTACTGCTTTATTATGTTGTTTTTAATGTTGTTCTTACTGATCTTGTATGTTGTTTGGATGCTTATTTTACTGCTCTTGTAAGCTGTTTTTACTGCACTGTCGTATGCTTTTTACTGATTTAGTTGGCTGTTTAAAAGCTTTTATTACTGCTCTCGTATAGTTGAAAATTTTGTTTTTATACTGAGTATGTTGTTGGAATGCTGTTTTTATTGCTCTTGAATGCTCTTTTGAATGGTTTTTTTTACTGACTTTGCATACTGGGTTTTGACAGAAGTGGAAGAATCCGATGAGCACTTTGATGGGATTAGAGTAAAATACAGATATTGAAGCTGATAAACAACCTAATGGAAGAACAAGTTCAATTTCAACCAAATGAAATCATTATGGATGAAGATCGAGATTAATGATTTTACCAGATGGCTTACTACTTGATATCCTATCTCGTTTAGACTCAACAAAAGAGGCGATTAGAACAGGTGTACTCTCCAAACGATGGGAACATCTTTGGCCTTCTGTTCCCAACCTCACCTTCCATCATCCTAAAAATAACAATGCTTTACACCCTGACCCTGATTTCTTTTCGTTTGTCAACCATACCCTAACTCAATGTCGCCAACTAAACCTCAACAAATTCAGACTTTATACAAAATACAATATCCAGTTTGAATCGCTAGTGAATGAATGGATTAGATTACGTTGTTAATCTTAATGTGAAAGAGTTTGATCTAATATTAAGAACTCATGATTTAGTATCTGAGCATAACTTAAATCAGATATTGCGTTTGAATTTGTGGATGTATATTGAAACCAACTGGTGGCATTAGTTGGACAAACCTTAAGAGTTTGACTCTATCTTGTGTAAAAGTAGACGAGGATTTATTTCAGAATATATTATCCGGAAGTCCTATGCTAGAAACTTTGAACTTGTGCTTTGTTTATGGTTTTAGGCGGATTGATATTAGTTCAAAGAGTGTTAAGAACTTGTGGTTTTTCATGGACCGTGAACAAGTTCATGATCAAATCAATGCTCCTTATATTTTTTCACTAAAAATCGATAGTTTGTTGATTTTGTCAAAGCTTACGTTGCTAAATGTATCTTCATTAGTGAAGGCTCAGTTAAACTATATGTGTGGTCATTCTGATACATTGGATGAGACAATGGGCGAGAGAATGGATAAATAAGTAGAAGAAGAGATGCTGAAAGGGTTGATACTTAAACTTCGCCATGTCAAGGAGCTTAACATTGGGCCTTTATGCTTAGAGGTACAACTTTTTTATACTCTGGCATATGTGTATCTTTGTGAAGACTATTGATCAAGCTCTTTAGTAGTATTTTATAGACTAATCTTCGAATATGTTTTTTTATAAGTATACATAATTGAAGTTAAAGATGTGTACTCACCAAAAGGTTAGATGTATGTTTTGAAAATGACTCTTACAGCTTTAATATGATAAACAGTTTTTTCTTACAGCAACTTGTCAACCAGTACTTCATTAAGTCTGATTTCTTAAAATCACATTACTGCCATACATAAACCCAATCGTATGATTCTAATGTTCCATATACGTGCATCGCAAGAAAATATGAACTAGCATTAGCAATCCTTGTCACATACACAAGTGTATGCTTTTCTTACATGCTTCCTTAGTTGGGTGCATACAAGTTACAATTCATTTGTGAGTTTGAATATATTTTTAGGTTTTTAAGGAACTGATTGCAAGTTCTGTCCTCAGTTTGCTCTAATAACAATTAAGCCATACATGCATTGGATCATTTTAACTTTATTTATCTTCTCTTTGCTGTTATGTTTTTTGTAGGCTCTCTCTGGTTTGGAAGCTAAAGTTTTCACTCTACCATCAAACATCAATACCGTATCCTGATATGAATTCATCTTCATGGTTATAGTGGTTCAGATGAAACTTGAGACTGGTACGATTGCTTGTTCATGGTGCTGTTGGTTGATGTGTTTAGTTTAGGGGTTGGCACTTTGACTAGAAACTGTTGAGTGCGTTCTAATGCATTTTAACTTTGTATCTCCATTATGATTTTGATTTAGCACATTTTGGATCATGGTTGGTTCAATCGTAAAAAACCAATTCAGTAATTGCTGGCAGTATGTTAAAACAATTCTTGGTTCATGAGTTTATTAAATATTGGTGCTAAATATCACGTGCAATGTATCTCTTATTTATGCTATAGTTGTTCAAATGTATGAGTCCAGACTGGCAAGCATGTTTGTTTGGTTCTGATTCACTATGCATGTCTTGTAGTTTTTAGAACATCCAAATATGGATTAGAATAATACTGTAATGCACAAAGGGAATCCACATTGACATTTTGATGAGCAAAATGGACTATGGGTTCTTAGTACGTATCATATGCTTTCATCTTGACCAAACAGAGATCATGCATTAGGTGGTTAGTAGAGGATGACTAATGAGATGAGTGGTTATACCTCTGGCTTTGAACCTGGCCTTGAACTGATATGTTGCCTGGAATAAGACTAGTTGGGCTGGGGTAATGGCCTTCCTCTGTCCTTTTTTCTTCAGTCTTTAATTCTTTGCTATGTTCGCTGGAAGGCTTATAACACAAAAGTTTTGGGGACTGGGACTCACCATTAAAACATTTTGGGGACTGGAATAAGACTAGTTGGGCTTTTTACACAAAGCGAACCTACATTAACACATGTATGGGTTCTTAGTATATGCATACACACATGGAACTTGCATTAGTGGTTCTGTAAAAGCGGTGACTGGTAAGATTGGCTGTTCAGGTAACTCCTGATCGGACCGGGGTAGTCTGAGTTTGGTTATGTTGCTTGAGTAACGTGATGGCGAACCTTGATGGTAGGATCGTTGTTGCTGGCGAGAGAGTTCATGGAATCATGGCTACAGGTTATTCATTAGATGGGGATAAGGGGTGGCGTACTGGCATTATCATCTATTGATCAAATTATTGGGTAGTTACTAGTTGGGTTAGTCAAATCATATATACTACTAAGAGCTTTTTGCAAACAATATTGTTTACATGACAAATTAGCATTCTTTACTGGCTGCATATATATAGATTCAGACAAGATATTGATAAGGTGGTGTTGGGCTAAGCCCATTAATCTGTTATTAACCGAATGATATATCTAGCTTTCTTTGAATGACTAGTTATGTAGTTTTCTAAACGTTGAGGGCCAAGAAAAACTTAATTAGAGCATACCTATAAATAAATTTCAATGGGAGAAAACAGGGGAACCTGTTTGCCGCCATGGAAATAAGCCATCAGTAATGGATGAAGAAAAGAAGATAGAATAAGTTTATTACCCGATTGCTTACTTGAAATTCTGTCTTGATTGATATTAGAACATGTATACTCTCTAGCGATGGCAACATCTTTGGGCTCAACTTCCTAATCTTATGTTTCAACATGATGAAGATGATAAAGATGAATCACTCATCAATTCTTTTAGTCTATTGACAAAACCATAACTCAACGTGGCCACTTGAACCTCCTCAAATTCATAATTGATACCGATTATGATACTAAGTTTGAATCACTAGTGTACAACTTGATTCGTTATGCTATTAACTGTAATGTGGAACAATTTTGGTGGTTGTTACTTTTGCTGTGATTCTCTCCTAAATTTTTAAAAACTGTGAATCACAAAAGAATACACCTTAGAAAGTCGGTAGGAATTGTTGTTAGCTAGAGACTGTTTGTTTGCTGCTGAATTGGGTATTCGGATCGATGTATTGGGGCTGGCTAGGCGTTTAGTGAGTTTGATACAACCAAAAGGAATGTTGCCCGAACTGCTCAATGTCTATGGACC
>OU343223.1:26330996-26710775 GCA_910596185.1 Chrysanthemum makinoi | reverse complement strand
CGTAAGTAAGATAATTCGTTTTCTTTCTAACTGATATTACATGTTTTTGGTATATATAAATTATGATATAAGATTGAGGACAAAATATTATTTACAGAGTTCAATCTCTACCATCCATTTTTATTTGATCTAATGAAAGATTAATACCAACAATTTAAAAAACCCACTTTCATCATTTTTTTTCAAATATTAATATCTTTAAAACCGTTAATTGTTGAGCGAAAAAAAATATATCATTGCGATGAGCATTTAATTGTCTTTCTATAGATAGGCACTTTGATATACTTTCGATAAAAAAAAAAATCGTATTTTTCACGTTTTTTTTTTAAGTTTTTTCAGTTCTTTTTACGTTACTGAAATTTGCATTAAAAAATCATATATGATAAAACACTAATTTGATATTAGTGTAAAATCACATATGATATGTAATATCATATGTCACATATCATATGTGATATTAGTGTAAAATCACATATGATATCACATGTGATATTACATATCATATATGATTTGACACTAATGTCACATGTGATATTCAATTTAGTGTTTTATCATATATGATTTTTTTCATTTAAATTTCAGTAACGTAAAATAAACGAAAAAAAAAAAGGACGAAAAAAGTGAAAAACAAATGAATTTTTTTTCTTTTTTCGAAAGTATATCAAAGTGCCCGTCTATAGAAAGATAGTTAAATGCTCGTCGCGACGGTGTAAATATTTTCGCTTAACGATAAACGGTTTAAGATATATTTAAATTATAAAAAATTTGTGAAATAATAAAATGCTTTTAATCTCAGCCATTGATTTTTTTTTTTTAAATGGATGGTGGAGATGAGTCACTTGGTATGTAAGAAAAGTTTATTATGTAAAATAACTTCCCTCATAAATTATAATTATGGTTTAATACTATAGTTTATGGGATTGTCTATAATAATTGCTTTTTAAGACATTGGTTATGATGCATTTATTTATCATAAAGTTTCCTTTTATATTAAAAAAATGCATTACATACGCATCTAGTAGGCTTATAAATTTTCTTAATTAACTATTATTTTTAATTTAATGAGCTTAAGATTTCCTTATGTAATCATCTAACTAATGACTTGAAGCACCGATTAAACAAACCTATTCAACCTTTTTTTGTTCAGATCAATGACGAGAAGACATACTAACATGAATTCCCAACTCCCAAGGTATTTTTTTAATTAGATACTTTCTTCTTATATGCCTGGCATTGGTTTATATGCATTAAAAGGAAATGTTGAGCTTGTTAAGTTAAAAATTACATATAATTAACGCAATTTATATTTGTGATTAATATATATTAAATGTATTAAGAAAAAAAGAAAAAAAAAAAAAAAGTTAGTGAAGCTCGGTTAATCTACTTATAATAGAGGAATGAATATTCCTTTTCATGGTCTTAAAATTAAGACTTACAACATACAAAGCCTATTATACAATACACAATGCACTATTAATGATCTTTCTCATCAATCTTAATTTTAATAGTTACAAGTCTTAAAGCTTAATGTACAAAATACAAAGCAATATGTTAGTGCAAATATTACGATATTTAATCTATACATTCTCATTTGTTTTGTTGATGACAAACATGTAACTTGTAATACATAATGTAAAATATATAAGTTACTTGTAATATATATTGTCTCAACACCTCTCGACGACTCAAGTCGTCCTTGTATGCTACAACACAGGTTCGTATATGTTTGTTATGTTGCGTTATGATCAAACCCCAACAAACCATTAAACATGTTTAGTTAAATAGTTTATGTATAACAACTAGTGTTTACATATTGGGTAAATATATACATAACTAGTATGTATTATAATGGGTAATATAAATGGGTATAAACTTAAGTATTTGACCCATTGACCAAATACATTGAATGTAGTTGGATAGAACTCAAAGTCTGGAAACACTGTACATTGGTGGGCACTCATAACCCATTTGACTAGATGCATTGTATCTAATCTAATACCTATGGATCAACCCATAACCCATTTGACTAGATGCATTGCATCTTGTAGATACATTGAATCTACTTGTTACCCATAACCCATGACCCAAAACCCATGGGTAAAAGGGAGCGTCCAACGGATCCCCAGTAATACACTGGACGGATCCCTCAAGGGAGGGATCCGTGGGATCCGGGGGAACAGTGGCTATTTTTCTTCTATAAATAGTGAGTCGTTTCTTCATTGTTTGACACACCTTCACACATAGTTTCTCTCCACCATTTCTAGGATATTTAGATCATTAGGAAACATGTAAACCATCCTCATCTCATATGATCATAATGCTTCTAACTCTCATTTGTTGTAAGCATACTCCCGAAGTGATCCTCCAAAGCAAGCTTAGAGATCTTGCATCTTTACCTACTGAAGTGATCACCCATCACAAGCATACAAGCACATGAAGATCCTCTACAACAAGCTTGGGAAACTTGTCATCTTCATTCATAGAAGACTAACTACATCATGCTTTGTGTTCTTGATGTTTAGTTTAGGACTTCATATCCATTAGACCCGTTGTCTTGGATATTGTCTAGTATCATATATTTGTATCTATGACTAGACTAGATAGTTTATGTGTTTGTTCCACAAAACACAAGGTTTGTTATGTTGGGCCACAAAACATAACGAGTGCCTAGAAGTCAAGTCACAAGGTATTAGTGAAGGGTGCCTAGAGATCGAGTCAAAGGCATTAGTGAAAGGTGCCTAAGGTGTACATTCGATATGGTGTGATTCGATGTACAAGATAGATTAGTATTGGGTCACAAGAATATTTTCATCCTTGTTGATCTTGTCATAAGGAGTAGATCTCCTTTGGGGTTAGTTGTTGGTGTAGTGTTGGGTAGTAGTTCTTCCTTTGTAATGGAACTCGGTATCTAGCCTAGTACCGGATAAAGGGTAGGCGACGTTGTGATAGGTTTTGTTCTACCTCGTGAAAGAACTTCTGTTTAGCTTAGTACTGGAAAAGTGTAAGCGACGTTGTGAAGGCTTCTCCGCCATAAGGATTTGATGTCGTGTAGTGAAGCAACTCTCGAGTAGGTGACTCGGGGAGTGGAGTAGGGCAAGGAAGGTGTCCTTGTAGCCGAACCACTATAAATCCTCGTGTTGGTTTGTCTATCCTTTTACCTATCGCTTTACTTTTATTCTTGCATTACATTGTTTATTTTCTATGTGGTTGATGTCTATATTTGTGAGACATACCTGGTCTTTCATATAGTCATAAACTATTTAACACTTTACATATTATGACACGCTTGATCAAGAAAAAGCAACCGGACTAAAAATGGTGAAACTTGATTTATAATGAACCATTAATCTTGTAGAATCTTATGTGATATTAAGGGGTTGGCCTTACATGCCGTAATGCGTTAAATGCAACCTCGCGTCGAGATTAGTAAATGCAATGATTTATGCAACGAGCGGGTACCCTGCTAGTAACAACTAACGAGTGTCATATGGTCACCTATTAGGGAAGACATATAATAAGAAGAAAATTTGAAATGAGAAGAATGAGAAGAAATTTCAGCCACACATTTCAAATGAGGGGGAGAAATTTAAAAGCAGGTTCATCTTTTTGTACGTGCATCTGAAATGTGTAGTTGTGGTTTCTTCTCATCCTTCTCATTTTAATTTTATTTCTCATTTGATCTTAACTCCACCTATTAGACAACCCATTTTTTTCATTGATATGAAAGAAGACCTAAGTTGGTTGAATCAAGAAATATATTACGAAGTAGTTGATATTCAGTAACACGTGTAATGTTTAAACAATTTTAAAGCAAGAATACGCAAAGTAGTCTAAACAAAATAACACACAAAGTTTTCAATGTTTAAAATTTTCATTTGAATGAATCAAACGCCTTTGACAAGGAATCATAGTTGAATAACAATTGAAATGATCTCATATCTAACTTAAACACAAACCCAAGTTATGGTTCATTATTCTTACTCGCTAAATGTCCAACGGCCTAGAAAAGTTCTATTCGAAGTGAAAATGCTCTTAAATGTGTATCAACTTAATTGCAAGAGATGCATTTACTCCTTTACAAATATCTCTTACATAGAAGAGAATTGAGTTTCAAAGGCTTCATACTTTACACGTGTTTATCAAATGGGTGGGTGAGATTGTATTAAATGTTGCTACACTAGGTAACTTCTTTAGGGAACAGTGATTGACAATATTGTATCTTTTTACCAACTTTTGAAGGCGTGGATTCCTAAAAAAAACTTATTTTATCCTTTTTACATAAAGTAGATTTTTCCCGCCTTTCACCATCTAGATACTTGAGATTTTTTCCTCAGTATTTTGAACGACGAGATCAAAACATCGTTTAGTGAGGCATGGCCATCCTCACTACACTGAACTTCTTTTTTGGATCTTATGGTTCAATACTTGAACCGCATCAACGCAACACCCCCATTTTTATAGATCGCATCGGAATTTGAGCCAGGGTATTACTTCATGGATACAAAGTCATGATAATAGAAAACGACTCGAAAGAGTCGTTTTTAAAAAAGATGAGTTATCATTCATTATTGTATCAGAGTTTTACAGTAAAAGATGTACTTTTACCAAAAGAGATGTCCCAAAGATACGTTTTAAACCAAAAGAAGATGAATGATAACATGTATGGACGTCCTTATGTCCAATGTCACACCGTGCCATTAGTCCTAATGGAGGAGGCCTGGTTACATGTGATAACATGCTTAAAGGTCAACACTAGGGTTGAGTGACGTCATAGGTTTTAGGTAGTAATAGGTTTTGAATTCAAGCTCCACTAAAGACAATGGGAAGTAGTTTAAAGGTGATAGTATTATTGCATTAAGCTCATGACACCCCACGTTAACAGTCCGAGTCAATGATGGCACTGCAGACCAAGCATGACCAGTGATAAGGTTAACTTACCAAGGTTAACCTTTTAGTTCTCAAGTCACTACAAGAAAAGAGGGTTTTTAGGACGAAACTTTTTGGTACAGTAAGAAAATCGTGCCAAATACATGTATTTGGCACTTATGGGATAACCGTTACAAAAAGTTAGGTATTTGGGACGGCTAGTAAGAAATTGTTCCAAATACGTATGTGTTTGGGACGTTTTTTAAGAATGGTGCCAAATACATATGTATTTGGAACAATTTGAGTTACCAGTGCCAAATATTTATGTATTTGAGACGGTTGGTACAACTGGTGCCAAATTTGTATATGTATTAGGAACGCTATCTACTTTTGGTGCCAAATAACCATGTATCTGGAACGGTTGATACGAACAGTGCCAAACACTTATGTATTTGGAACGGTTTTTATAGGTTGTGACAATACAAATGTATTTGGGGAGATTTTTATAAATTCTTTTTAATTCTTTTGTATTTGGAACATTTTTGAAAAAATGACCCAATTTACACTTTTGATCCATAAGTGTTCACTATATATATATATATATTTCTTTTATTTGACATCAAATTAAATTTAGATGGTTTTTATTAATTTACTCTAACATTCAGTAGCCTTTCGTTATTAATTTTTAATCTCTATAATTAATCTATATAATGGATTAATATCTATCATATTACTTAAAACGCATCATCTTCTAAATTTTGGTGAGTTAACTTTGTTGTTTATGAAATAAATATTTTTCCTTTAAGGTCAAGTTAAAAATATTCTATATTGCATAGACAAAAGCAGATAAATAAATGAATGAGGTCATTTATATTCAAGTTATCTGGTGTAAGAATCACTTCATTCATAAAATATGTTAGATGATAATTATGTGTCTAGGCCCGAGCCCATATGTGGGCTTAGGTTTGTTAGTGTTTATGGCTTAACCGAGGCACCCTCGACCATTTCTGACCTATTTCTAGGTGAACCCCCAAACGTTAGCTAGTAAGTTTGAACCCTAAACCTATTGTGAGAAAGTTAAAGGCTTACCACTAATTCATTTGATTATGTTTATTCATATTATATATATTGAGAGTTAAATAGTAACTGATAGCGTATTAGAGCTTTAGCCCAACTAGCTAAAGCCCATACACTTGAAATAGGCCCACAAAGGCCGTAACCCGTAATAACTCACGTCATAATCTACTTCCCAATACAGGCTCAAATCCTGGCAAACATATGTAGGAACCAACATGACTGGAATATGACCGTTGCGATGTACAAACACGTGTCATTATGGTACCAGGCTTGATGATGCATCACACGTGCTATAACATGCATAACGAAGATTCAAGAGCAATTGATTAAAGAAACTCTATATTAAAATTCAATAAAATTTACTTAACCAAATAAAAATGCATGATTGATAAAAAAAAACTCCAAATATATTTCTAGCCATAACTTGAACTCGATAAAAGCTCGAACTGACAAGGTCAATTATTAAGCACGATATTTGTCACCATACTAAGGGTGTACTAAGAGTATGTTTGGCGCAGAGCGGTGTGAAGCTTTTTGGGTAGTAAGCGGTGAACAATGAGCATATTGAATTTTAGTGATCGTTTGACAAAAAAAGGATAAAATTTGGCTAATTTTAGAAACGCTAATTTTTGGTGAGCTTTGACTACAAGTACAAACAAAGCTTCTCGTAAATCACTTTTACTGAATTCATTTTCGATCATACATTTTTAAGAAGTTTTCCCTAAAATTTGGTCCTCCCCCCAATATTTTCATTATATCCCGCCCTAATTTTAGGGGTGGCAAAATGGTTGGGTTGGGTTGGGTTTTAGATGGGTATGGGTCTATATGGGCATGGGTCTAGATGGGTCACTTGGAAAGATGGGTCTAGATGGGTATGGGTATAAATGGGTAAGAGTCGGGTCGGGTCGGTTTTTTTTGTGTTTTGCTAGTTTTTTTTGTTTCATAATGGAACATAATAATTAATTACTGTAAACAAAGACAAAAAGTATTCAATATCCATTATTTTACGTTTTCGTCAGTTTTTATACGTTTTCGTCATCTTTTTTACATTTTCGCCCGTTTTTTCACGTTTTTGTCCACTTGTTTATGTTTTTCTCCGTTTTTACACGTTTTCGTCTGTTTTTTCGTTTTCGTCTGTTCTTTTTACGTTTTTATCCGTTTTTGCACGTTTTCGTCAGGATTTTTTTTACGTTTTTGTCCGGTTTTTTACATTTTTGTCAGTTTTTACACGTTTTCGTCCGTTTTTTACGTTTTTGTCCGTTTTTACACGTTTTCGTCTGTTTGTTACGTTTTTGCCCGTTTTCACACGTTTTCGTCCGTTTTTTTACGTTTTCGCCCGTTTTTTCACGTTTTCGTCCGCTTTTTTACGTTTTTGTCCATATTTAAACGTTTTTGTCTTTTTTTTATGTTTTCGTCCGATTTTTGACAATTTTTTACGTTTTTGCACGTTTTCGTCAGGTTTTTTTTACGTTTTTGTCCGTTTTACACGTTTTCGTACGGTTTTTTTACGTTTTCGTCAGTTTTTACACGTATAAAAATAGACTGTGATTGATTTTTATAATTCTAGTTAACAACCAACTTAAACCATGTAAATATTGAACTAGACCTATGTGGGTATATTATTAGACCCAACTAGACCCATCAATATTAATTAATTAAAATAAACTAAACCCATCTAGACCCATCTATTAAAATAACCTAAACTCATTTAGATTTCATTAAAAAAATTTACCCAACTAGACCCAAAATTAACCATTGTGTCTTAAATTGCCAACTCTACCTAACTTTCCCCAAAAATCAAAATCACATTTTTGATCCCTCTCTCCAACCTTTCACTAATTCAGCCACACCCATCCTTTCCCCCAAAATCAAAATCGAAATAATAGAAAGAAATGCTACATCTTCATTCTTGATATTAGTGATATGGTTAGAATTGTTGATCATTTTTTTGGGTCAAATATGTGTTGTCAACTTGTGATATATTGTTTCTAAACTGTATTTCAGCATCAGCTTCACCATTATTACCTATAACTTTTTATCTGATGTGTCATGTGTATGTGTAGACTTACAATGGGCTCAAGGTCCTACCGGAATTCACACTTACAAAGAGAGCTCGAAAATTTCAATGAGTAGAGGTAAGTTTTCAGAGTATTTGCTCTTTTTAGTTATTAGCATATGGACATTAATTGAGTGGTAGGTTTATATATGCGCTGGAATTATATAATTTTTTTTTGAGATGCCTTGTAGCAAAAATGTTATCTTTTTATAGTGTAAGAGGTTGGTCTCTTTGTGATTTTAAATGTGATTGAGGTTTTGCGGGTGTGGTAGGGAAGTGACTGAGATGGTTGATTCTTATTTGACAGCATTGTGTCTTGATAAGGTGGTGCTAAATCATGGAATTTGCATTGCAAAAGACGCATCATATCTTAAAACTTTGAGTGTATTTGATATTGGCGCAGGCGACGGCTTGTTGCTTCAAGAGCTTGCAAGGATTGGGTACGTCCACGTTTCATTTATTTTATGATACATATAATACACGTGTAAGTAGGTGAAAATATCATCGGTTAATTGTTGTTTGTCAATATTAAAGCTAGTGGTTTCGTTCTCTACACGCTCAGTTCTCGAGTTTTTAGGGAAGGGAAATGGAAAAGAATAGGAAAGGGAAAAGAAATGGAAGAGGAAAGTAAGCGTTAGTTGTTATGTTCTTAAGATAGAGGAAAGGAAAATGAAAGTAATCATAATCATGTTCTTGAGTGAGAGGAAAAAGAAAATAACTTGGTTAAATTACATATATACCCTTTAATTATTAATGTCAAATATTTTAAAAAATGTATATTAGTCTTTACACAACAGATGGTTCTGTTTCCTTTCCCTTTCCTCCCAAAAGTGGGAGGAAGATTTACTTATCAAATCTTCCTCTCTATTTCCTTTCCATTTCCCTTTCCTCCTTTAAAAAAGACTTAAGAACACAAAAAACTTTCCGTTTCCTTTAATTTCCTCTTCCTTTTCAACTCGAGAACTGAGCGTTATAGAATCAAGTACCTTTAGAATTAGAAGCATAAGCACCAATAACATATTACTTATTATTTTGTCCGAATAGACAAATGATACATATTCTTTTTATATTATATGTGATGTTACAATGTTGAGGATGATTTAAAGTTGAATTAAATATGTAATGAATCCTACTATGTGTGATGTACGCACGTTTCTTGAAACACTTTATGAGTTAACATTCTTTATATTTCCATGAGTTGGTGGAAATTTTATGTTAGTTCATAAGGATTGAAAATCCCCGAATCCCCATGGGGATCCTCGATCCCCATTGGAGGCGGGGATGGGGATGTAAAACAATTCCTCGATGGGGATGAGGACGGGGATGGGGATGGAGAATGAAAACGGGGATGGGGATGGTAAATACAATCCCCGATATTCCCCGCCCCGTTGCCATCCCTACTCGGAGGGATTAGAATCAGAATCGGGAGAATAGCTCGGTGTAGCCGGGGCATATACATAACTATTCGATGCTGAAGAGGAATTTTCATCATCGGTATCATACACGATGATAGGGTGATTAGGGGAAGACATGGTTGACTGTAATATCCGGGAGAAGGTATTTTAGGCATATACTTACTTATTAATAGGCTACTATCCTAGAGGAAATTTGGGAAACGCAATACGAAATCTATCCTAAAGGCCATTTGGGTAACTTAGAGGCTATGCGGGGAGTGCAATGGGGAATCTCTCCTAAAGGAAATTCGGGGAACCTAAAGGCTATTCGGGAAATGCAGTGGGGATTCTAATGGCACGGAGGACCTTTATAGAAAAAGTGGTTATAGTTTAGTAAAAACCTTGTTCTCTATAACCGTGGCTCTGGTACCAATCCGTAACACCCCCATTTTTATAGATCGCATTGGAATTTGATCTGGGTATTACTTCATGGATATAAATTCATGATAATAGAAAATAACTCGAAAAGAGACGTTTTTGAAAAAGATGAGTTATCATTCATTATTTTATCAGAGTTTTATAGTAAAAGATGTACTTTTACCAAAAGATATGTCCCTAAGATACGCTTTAAAGCAAAAGAAGATGAATGATAAAAGGTATGGACGTCATTATGTCCAATGTCACACCGTGCCATAAGTCCTAAGGGAGGGGGGGCTAGTTACCTGGGATAACATGCTTAAAGGTCAACACTAGGGTTGAGTGAGGTCATAGGTTTTAGGTAGTAATAGGCTTGAATACAAGCTCCACTAAGGACAATGGTAAGTATTGTAAAGGTGATAGTATTATTGCACTAAGCTCATGACAGCCCACGTTAACAGACCGAGTCAATGATGGCACTGCAGACCAATCATGACCGGCGTTAAGGTTAACTTGCCAAGGTTAACCTTTTAGTTCTCAAGTATAGTGCTAATTGGTACCCGGCTGGGGCAATCCAACGAGAGTTGTCAAACTTTAAATAGACCTACTCACTATACTCGCGTTCACTCGCAAGTAATTATGGTTCATGAAATTTAGGGGAAATAGTGGCATAAAAGGTACTCGTGCAATAATCAAATAAAAAGACTTGTATTTGGTTTAAAGCATGTATCCCCCTCACGGGTTTAGAAAGCATTTAAAAAGTGAGGCTATGAACTCATCTTGGTTCTAGGGAATATGATAGGGATTTACACGGCTTACTCACGTATCCTGAGGTAGTGTGTGTGTAGGTATGTCTAGTCCTAACTGGTTTGTCTATATTTCTTAAGTATGTATTCTTAAGTATAATGGATTTAGATATAACGTAACATCGTTCGGGCCATCATAATTCAAAGGTATGAAACCCCTCACATGAAGCTACCTAGTATTGTTTTATTTTTAAGTGCTATATTATATATAATATAACACCATTCAGGCCATCATAATCCAGATGTCATGTAGTAAATGTTTGATGAGACAGGGCACTTTAAGCCGTAAACCCAGCAAACTCGTCAAAACGAATACCCAAATGAACCCATCACATGAAGCTCCCTAGTATCGTGTTACATTGTTAAATAAAAATATATGGTTTTTATTTATAGAAAATACTTTTAAGACCCTTAAGTTTATAATTTGACAAAAATACCCTTAGATTATAAATTTTTATGAAATTAGTCCTTTATGAAAATAACTATTTATATACTTATCCTTAGACTTTAAAACTTCCTAATTTAGGTCCTTAGACTTATAACTTCTAAGAAATGATAAAAACAGCCCTTGCACTACAACACAAGTGGGCTAATGCTACGGTAGGAATCCGTTGCAAATCCGTTGCAAATGGCCATTTGCAACGGATTTACAACGGATTCCTACCGTAGCGTTAATGCTCCATGGAAATTTGAATTGCAACGGATTTCTAACGGGGTTAAAAATAGTGCAACGGTTTTCCAACCAAGAAAAATCCGTTCTAAATTTACAACCGTTTTTGCAACGGATCACATTCCAACAGTTTTTCTACGGTTTTGTTACGGTAGATATTTCAAGGATATTGCAACGGATAATATTTGGTACGAGATTGCAACGGAATAAATTTGCTACAAGATTGCAACGGTATAACTTTGCAATAGATTTGCAATGGCATTAAGTAGGAATGGATTTTGCAACGGTATGAATTATAACGGAATTGAAACGGTGTAAAATTGTGACGAGTTTTCAACGGAGTGTCACCGAAATGATTCCGTTACAAAAAACAAATCTACAAATATCTAAATCTAAATAAATCCAAATGCACAATTGAAATCCAAATAAATAGCTAGACGAACGTTCAAATATCATATTACATAATGTATCAAGTCCTACCAAACTACTATTTCTAAACCAAAAGTGAATTATACAAAGTGCAACAAACCAAATCCTACCGGATGCAACACTTAACAAAATGTGCAAATCCACAAAGTTTACCAAATCCACCGTACTACTTCAAAACAAAATGTGTATGTAACACGAAGTGTACCTTAATCAACAAATGTTTATGTGGAATGGAGAGTAGGAGGTTGCTCCTTCAATTGTGCCAACGCCTCGGCGAGCCTCTCATTTGTTTCTTTCTTCATTTCGTCCTTAAATGTCTCAAGTTTTTCTTCGCTAAGCTTTCTTTGTTGTACTATAGCCTCATCAAAAAGCTCCTTGTCTTTCTCTCTCGCTTGCTCCAGGTCCTTCAACGATTTTTCTAACACTTCAACCTAAAAAAATATTTAAACCAATTAAGACTCATTTGAATTTATAAATACCTATTGTTTCCCACAAAAAGCAACAACTTATCATTAATAATGTTGAAGATTCAAATAAATTAAAACAAGGAACAATGTTACTGTTAAGTTGAAACCTTTTCAAACAGATGGTAATGTGTCTAGTTGCAAGAGTGCACAATATGTTATATGTGCAAGAGTTAATATATCAAATAGAGTAGATAGATACAATAGATTTGTTTTCAATTGTGTAATGTAGACTTTTGCTGGTGATTTCAGATTTTTACTTTTTGTTAAATACGGATTAATAAACAAGCTAATTATACCAGATAGAGTTTTGTTCGTGTAAGTTGTGTGTGTTATCGAATTTTGTTCATGTCTTAAAGCGAATAAAAAGTTCATATTAAGCAATACCAAACATCCTGTAACTACACCACTTGTATTCAATGGTGATTCTACATAGGTGCTGCTATCTAGCAATAAAAATGTGTTATAGCTATTCAAAGGTAGGATTTTGTTCATGTCTTAAAGCGAATAAAAAATTTATATCAAGCAATACCAAACATCTTGTAACTACACCACTTGTATTCAAAGGCGATTCTACATAGGTGCTGCTATCTAGGTCCCATGAAACCATCATGTGTTATCAACTCAATTCAGTTTAGTCAATGTTCAAATTCTAGAACAATTAGTTACTTCATATATATCAACTTGGTATTTTCTAACTGGAATCACAACAACATTAAATTATGAACTAACACCTGCTAATAAAGTACTCAAATAACTAAATCAGTTATACCAGTTTGCTTATTGGTCTTTTTTTCAGTTAACTTCAAAAAAAAGGTATTTTGACCCATTAACCCACTGTGACAGCAATAGTATTTTATAACGATAATAAGCCATGAAAATGAACAATAATAAGCTAACCTTCTCATATTGTGGCTGTGAGGTATTGGCATTACGAGTAGAAGGTGTTTCGGTTAAGAAAAATATGGGATCAGATGCATTGTATGCCCCAAATGTATTTCCCCTATTTGGCGGAGTGACTTTGTTCCATAGTTCCTCATTATGTGGGTGTGATTCAACGTTCTCCCCATGACTCTCAACCATACCTTTTTGATTTTTTTCCTATAAAACAGTCCCAAAATAACAATTAATTGTTTTAAAGTTTAATAGTTATCTACTAAAAGAGGCTAATAAAAAAGAGGTTTAGATACTTACCATATGATCACGTGACTTGTCATTAACCCATCTCGGCTCAACCGCTTGACTCTCCTACCTCATTCGACTCTCCAACCCTAGTTGACGTTGACGCTTTTGACTCGACTGACCCGTTTGCCCCTACCGATCCGTTTTCCCCTGCTGTCTCGTTTACCCCAGCTGAACCATTTGTTCCTACTGACCCATTTGCCCCGACTGACCTGTTTGAGCCACCAGACATGCTCACAGTTGGCAGTTGATCCAGCAGCTTTGTTCCTTTTCATAGCATGGGTGAGTTCCCTTTTCATAGCATGGGTGTGAGTAAAGAACTCAGTGGAACTTATAGGACACACATGTTTGATTTCCTACATGTTGCATTGAAGGTACTTTTATTATTACATATTGATATATCATATAGTACAAGACAATTTTAAAATATATTACCAAGTATTTCCTGGTTGAGTTAAAGCTCCTAGACCCACAAGTATGATGGCCACCAACCGAAGTGTTTTTGTTTTTCTTGTTTTGTTTTGATTTACCTGGTTCAGTCACCCCTACACCCTCATCATTATCATCATCAATGTGGTGATTATCCACCAACATTTGTACAACACCACCAACACCACTGATATCACCGTGTGAAGGTCTAGGACCACTACGTCTCCGTACACTTGACAACATAATCTACAGCAAAAAAATTGATAATCATATAAAACATTACTAGCTAATTCAGTAAGAAAATTAATATAGGAACAAGACACATAATTAGATAATCACCTTAAAATAAGAAAAAAGAATATAAGAACAAGAGAAATAATCATATAAACATTACTAGCTAATTTAGTACTAATATATAATAGATACTAATAAATACATACTAAATACTAACTACTCAAAAAGTATGTTTTCGAACTCCTCATCT
The DNA here is from genome assembly GCA_910596185.1 of Chrysanthemum makinoi. NCBI lineage: Eukaryota > Viridiplantae > Streptophyta > Magnoliopsida > Asterales > Asteraceae > Chrysanthemum > Chrysanthemum makinoi. The sequence goes on along the minus strand of OU343223.1, from coordinate 26,696,501 downwards.
TCCTCAATGTCATGATTGAAGTTTCACCATGTTCTGTCCATGTATAGTATGCAGGCATGAACCCTTTAGTGCGCAAGTGATTTGAAACCACTTCCCGCGATTTGTAAGGCTTATTCTTGCAACCTTTACAAGGACATTTTATTCTAAGCTCTATCTCACCCGGCATAGTCGACAAGTGTTCGACAACCTCAGGATGAGAGTAGGCAAAGTCCAATATGAACTAGCATTTTAAATTTAACAAATTTGGTATACACTAGTAAACCCATATACAAAAATACTTCAGATTAAGGTTATTTAAGCTTAAACAAACTCCAACTAAGCATTTACACTTAACATAACACATTGAATTTATGTTAATATAAAAACATACTCAAAATTATCAATTATGTTCAAAAAAACCAAATCATCTATGCATAGTCAATTTCAGCCACATGTAGGTGAAACTTATATTAACTGGAAGCAAAATCAAAATCATCCGTATAATCAGTTGTACATAATCAAAATAAGGCATATATATTTTCATCACAAATTAGAATAGCTTAAATTCAAAAGATTGCTTATATTCGAACATAAGTCTACATAAATATATGAAATTAAACACATAGGAACAAATAGATAAGAATTTTTACCCAACAACAGGTTAAGTGGTTTCTTTATTTCGTGTTGGAGAAGATGCTTACGGTGGTTGTTTCGAGTGGTGACGGTCAAGAATCAGGTGGTACCGTCGAGAGGGTAGTGCAAGATGAGGGGTGAGGTGGAATGTTGGATGGAAAGTGTTCATTTGAGATCCAGATCTATTATTCACATGTGTGGATAAAGACCTATTCTAATATCCGGAAAAAAACTAAGCGGGAAATGAAAATGGGACTTGGGCGCTAAATGACTTAAGGCAAGCGGGAAAATGAAAGCATTCATAGGCGGCAAAATAAGGGGAACTTCGGTCGGGTTATTCGGGTCAACTCGAGTACTAAATAGAATCGGGTATTGGGTTGAAATTATTTGTCGAACTTCCGTTTGGGTCGACCCGTTTGACCCGAATAATGGTTTTCTTATAAATTATGTATTTAAAAAAAACAAATAAGCAACTTTATAGCTATTTTACTTATATTTAGGTTGACCCACACCTGAATAGACGTGACTCGAGTGGACTCGAACTCGACTAACCGAATTCAAATAAGGTTGGAATCAGGTATGTTATTTTTAGCATCGACCCGAATTGACTTAAACCCAACCAACTCGAACTTGATTAACACCCCTATTCACAGTTAAGGGTGTTATCGGGTCGAGTTATTGGGTTTATCGAGTCGACTGGATTCGGGTTTTTAACTAGGAAAAGGTCGCAACCCGACCCTATAAGGTTTGGTTATCTAGTTCGAGTTGATTCAGGTTGGGTTATTGGGATTCTTATATTGAGTCTGTTAATAGTCATAGTTTAAGTTTGTTAGATCAAAAAATATTCATGCCAAGTATATGAACAAATAAAAACCTTACCAAGCGTCTCCTGAAGTGTAGGTTCCTAAATATTCATAAAAACAAGAGAATGCTTATGTATGGTATGTAAAACGTGATTAAAAATCGATTTGGATGGTTGTATTATTTGGGATAAACCCCATGTGGATGATCAACAATCTGATGGTTTCGTGAATCGATGTGATCATATTCAAGATTTTCGCCACCTAACAAATGTATTCATTTTCTCTTTTTTATTATAAACATATTTTCTATGACATTCTTTGTTTTGATTCCATACATGATGATAATCAATACAAGAACCACACTATGACGTATTCAAAACACAAATCACTTGCCATTTTCCTTATTTATGTGATTAGACATTAATAACAATACAACTACGGGTGGAAACGAGCCGAGCTCGAGCTCGCCATTTTCCTTATTTATGTGATTAGACATTAATAACAATGAAACTACGGGTGGAAACGAGCCGAGCCGAGCTCGAGCTCGGCTCGTTTATATATATAAGGCCCGAGCTCATTTCGAGCCTTATATTTTGAGCTTGAGCTCGGCTCGTGAAAATTTTCACAAGCTTGAACTCGGATCGGGCTCGACTAATTTTATGATGTGTTAAAGAAAATAAAGTTCAAATGGAGCCCGGCTCGTTAATTACATATGGCCCGAGCTCGTTTACTACTTTTAAGCTTGTTTATACGTATATATTTCTAGGGCTCTTTTAGACTCACGAGCCTACTCGAGCTTTTTGTACAGAGCTCGGGCTCGAGCTCGATTATTAAATGAGCCTAAAATTACAGATCGTTCGAGCTTTTTACCGATCCGATCTCGAGTTTTTTACGAACGGCTCGGCTCGGCTCATTTTCACCCTTAAATACAACCAATTTCAACAAATAAATACTAAGTATAACCAATACGAATCACATTATGTTAAGCAACATAGGACAACCCATTTTCAACCGATGCAGGCTCAATACAACCCAATACACTAGTTATAATATAACTTCTTATTACAACATATAACTTAACAACCAACGAATACATAATACTAACTCATTTCAACACACAAGAAACCAGTACAACTCACTGCAACATAATACAATGCTAAACTGATTGACACTAAATAGTTCGAAATGATTAAACTTTCCAAATTCGTTGCAATTCCATAGCAAATTATCAAGAAATTTTAAGTGAAATTATAAATAGAAAATAATAATATTATATGTTACATGACCGTAACAATTATTTCAAACTTTACAACGGAAATACCAACTAAATATTGAAAACAAAATTTTATTGGTTAATGTTGCAAATCCGTAGCAATTATGTTGTAAATTGCAAGCGGATTGAACTGAAATATTAAAAATAAATAACAAATAAATTATTATCATATTTCATTGCAAAATGGTAGCAATTATACAAAAAGTTGCAACTATCTTGCAATGGAAACAAATAACATTATCTTTTATATTTACTTTGAATATTTTGTTTCAAATCCCAAACGATTTTGCAATGGATTTCCAACGGATTATTTAATATAAATTGAAATTAAATTATTATAGTTATTCCGTCGCAAATCCGTAACAATTGCTTAAAATTTTGCAACGACTTTGCAATGGAAGCCAATAATAGTTTCTTTTATATATTTTTTTAATACTCCGTTGCAAATCCGTTACAAATTTCAAATAATCTTGACGGATTTGCAACGGAATATAAAAAAATAACTATAAAAGAAATTACTTTAGTTTTTGCAACGGATTTGCAACGGGTTTGTGTGTCATTGCTAATCCGTTGAAAATATGTTGCAAACCCGTTGCATATTTGCAACGGAAAATTTCCGTTACAAATTTTCGTAGCATTTGCCCAGTTTTGTAGTAGTGTTGTACTTAATAGTTTCAAAAAGTTACAATATATACCCCTATGCATGGAAAGCGTTACGAAGCTAGTCCTAAAACCATGCAAAGTATATTTTTATGATACGGAAGTGTTTTATAGCTTATTTCTTATTAGTAGAAGCTTATTTAAATTACTTAAACTAACTTATGGCTTATGACAAGGGCTTATTATCTAGAAACATGAATTCGACTCCATTTAGGGTTTTAAAAGGAAAACACGTAGGTTTTTGTGATCAAGGCTTGGGCAAGGGTTCTATTGTGATCTAATGCACCTAATAACTATCCTAGTACTGAAACATAGCTTATAGAACTATTTTATAACTTACGTGTTCAAGAAACGAGTCGTTTAGGGGTTTTAGGGTTTCTCGACAAGGTAACGACTAGGGGAAGGATTCTAGCTTGGTTTGCTCGAATTATTGGCTTCCTAGGACTCTTATACTACTGTTAGGACTAGAATATGGGAGGTGGTAAAGTGAAATGGGATGGTTTGAATGAAATGGGGGAGGCGAGGTATTTATAGGGTGCGTATGGGGTGTATGCTAAGGAAAGAAGGGTATAGGTGGCAAGATAGGGGGAGGTGACTAAGGTGAGCTAAATGTGACTAATGAAGGCTATGATGTGTAGCTAGGGGGCTTGTGGTGGTGGTTTGGCCACAAGGGTGCCGCGACATAGGGAGGTGACAAGGTGGTGACAAGGAGGTGATGGTGGTGGTTGGATGGCTGTTTTGTGGTGACAAGAAGGTGATGGAGGAGGGTGGTAGGCTGCTAGGGATGGTGGTGGTGCTTAGTTTAGGGCTTAATCTAGCTTAGGGTTAGTTTTAGGGTCGAACTAGGTTTAGGGTTCTAGATTAGGGTTTAGCACTTAGGTTAGTGATCCTAGGGTGATTAGTGACTATGATTTAGGCTTAGGATTCATGTACTAAGTGGTGGCAACTTGTGCTAAAGAAACGAAAAGGTTTAGACCTAGTTTAGGGGCCTAAATGACCTAATTAGTGTTTTGTGCTTAAGGGGCTTGTACCTAAGCTCTAAGGGGTTGTACTAGGGTTTAGGGGAGGCTAAGATACTCTAAGATTGCTAAGGTAATTTATATATAAGTCTTGAACACAATTAAACTAGTTTCGTTTTGAAATTAGGGTTTTAGAAATAATCGTAACCGGATAGGTCTTGCTTTTGTGTTATGATAGATATAGTATACTAGATTGATAGATTACATAATAAAATGATGTTTAGAACTTAGACTTTACATACCAGAGGTTTACATGATGTAAACGTAAGGATATTTGGCATGGGTGGATACGTGAGCAGGTCTAGGGGTTACGTAAGTAGTGGGGATGAGATAAAGCAAAAAAAATTCCCGTAAAAATGATACTATTTAAGGCATAAATATAGGTAACCTGGATGAAATTGGGTGGGTATTACATCGTAAATAGATGAGAAGTCTACATTAACTAATATTGACACAAAACAATATATTTCCTATATCATCTTGCACCACAAGCATAAAACGAACATCACCGTAAGTTATAATCAAAACGACATATGAACTCGACTACACCGTATTTTGTCTAAAGAAGTTAAAACTCGACCAATCACTCGTCTATCATATGATTCTACATGGACATTTAAATTCATATATGATGATGATGAAGTTACCTTATTTGGCTATCGAAATTCACACCCAAACCTTAAAATCAACACCAAGCTCAGAACCATTAAAGTGTGACCATAGTCCATAGACATTGAGCAGTTCGGCAACATTCCTTTTGGTTGTATCAAACTCACTAAACGCTAGCCAGTTCAACATCGACATCGATCTGGAATACCCAATTCAGCAGCAAACAAACAGTCTCTAGCTAACAACAATTCCTACCGACTTTCTAAGGTGTATTCTTTTGTGATTCACAGTTTTTAAAAATTTAGGAGAGAATCACAGCAAAAGTAACAACCACCAAAATTGTTCGACATTACAGTTAATAGCATAACGAATCAAGTTGTACACTAGTGATTCAAACTTAGTATCATAATCGGTATCAATTATGAATTTGAGGAGGTTCAAGTGGCCACGTTGAGTTATGGTTTTGTCAATAGACGAAAAGAATTCGATGAGTGATTCATCTTTATCATCTTCATCATGTTGAAACATAAGATTAGGAAGTTGAGCCCAAAGATGTTGCCATCGTTTAGAGAGTATACATGTTCTAATATCAATCAAGACAGAATTTCAAGTAAGCAATCGGGTAATAAACTTATTCTATCTTCTTTTTCTTCATCCATTACTTCGATGGGCGATTTCCATGGCGGCAAACAGGTTCCCCTGTTTTCTCCCATTGAAATTTATTTATAGGTATGCTCTAATTAAGTTTTTCTTTGGCCCCTCAACGTTTAGAAAACTACATAACTAGTCATTCAAAGAAAGCTAGATATATCATTCGGTTAATAACAGATTAATGGGCTTAGCCCAACACCACCTTATCAATATCTTGTCTGAATCTATATATGCAGCCAGTAAAGAATGCTAATTTGTCATGTAAACAATATTGTTTGCAAAAAGCTCTTAGTAGTATATATGATTTGACTAACCCAACTAGTAACTACCCAATAATTTGATCAATAGATGATAATGCCAGTACGCCACCCCTTATCCCCATCTAATGAATAACCTGTAGCCATGATTCCATGAACTCTCTCGCCAGCAACAACGATCCTACCATCAAGGTTCGCCATCACGTTACTCAAGCAACATAACCAAACTCAGACTACCCCGGTCCGATCAGGAGTTACCTGAACAGCCAATCTTACCAGTCACCGCCTTTTACAGAACCACGAATGCAAGTTCCATGTGTGGCGTACATACTAAGAACCCATACATGTGTTAATGTAGGTTCGCTTTGTGTAAAAAGCCCACCAGCCCAACTAGTCTTATTCCAGTCCCCAAAATGTTTTAATGGTGAGTCCCAGTCCCCAAAACTTTTGTGTTATAAGCCTTCCAGCGAACATAGCAAAGAATTAAAGACTGAAGAAAAAAGGACAGAGGAAGGCCATTACCCCAGCCCAACTAGTCTTATTCCAGGCAACATATCAGTTCAAGGCCAGGTTCAAAGCCAGAGGTATAACCACTCATCTCATTAGTCATCCCCTCTACGAACCACGAATGCATGATCTCTGTTTGGTCAAGATGAAAGCATATGATACGTACTAAGAACCCATAGTCCATTTTGCTCATCAAAATGTCAATGTGGATTCCCTTTGTGCATTACAGTATTATTCTAATCCATATTTGGATGTTCTAAAAACTACAAGACATGCATAGTGAATCAGAACCAAACAAACATGCTTGCCAGTCTGGACTCATACATTTGAACAACTATAGCATAAATAAGAGATACATTGCACGTGATATTTAGCACCAATATTTAATAAACTCATGAACCAAGAATTGTTTTAACATACTGCCAGCAATTACTGAATTGGTTTTTTACGATTGAACCAACCATGATCCAAAATGTGCTAAATCAAAATCATAATGGAGATACAAAGTTAAAATGCATTAGGAACGCACTAACAGTTTCTAGTCAAAGTGCCAACCCCTAAACTAAACACATCAACCAACAGCACCATGAACAAGCAATCGTACCAGTCTCAAGTTTCATCTGAACCACTATAACCATGAAGATGAATTCATATCAGGATACGGTATTGATGTTTGATGGTAGAGTGAAAACTTTAGCTTCCAAACCAGAGAGAGCCTACAAAAAACATAACAGCAAAGAGAAGATAACGAAAGTTAAAATGATCCAATGCATGTATGGCTTAATTGTTATTAGAGCAAACTGAGGACAGAACTTGCAATCAGTTCCTTAAAAACCTAAAAATATATTCAAACTCACAAATGAATTGTAACTTGTATGCACCCAACTAAGGAAGCATGTAAGAAAAGCATACACTTGTGTATGTGACAAGGATTGCTAATGCTAGTTCATATTTTCTTAAGCGATGTACGTATATGGAACATTAGAATCATACGATTGGGTTTATGCATGGCAGTAATGTGATTTTAAGAAATCAGACTTAATGAAGTACTGGTTGACAAGTTGCTGTAAGAAAAAACTGTTTATCATATTAAAGCTGTAAGAGTCATTTTCAAAACATACATCTAACCTTTTGGTGAGTACACATCTTTAACTTCAATTATGTATACTTATAAAAAAACATATTCGAAGATTAGTCTATAAAATACTACTAAAGAGCTTGATCAATAGTCTTCACAAAGATACACATATGCCAGAGTATAAAAAAGTTGTACCTCTAAGCATAAAGGCCCAATGTTAAGCTCCTTGACATGGCGAAGTTTAAGTATCAACCCTTTCAGCATCTCTTCTTCTACTTATTTATCCATTCTCTCGCCCATTGTCTCATCCAATGTATCAGAATGACCACACATATAGTTTAACTGAGCCTTCACTAATGAAGATACATTTAGCAACGTAAGCTTTGACAAAATCAACAAACTATCGATTTTTAGTGAAAAAATATAAGGAGCATTGATTTCGATAACATGTGCGGTATTTGGATCTTGTTCACGGTCCATGAATCCAGCGAACCACAAGTTCTTAACACTCTTTGAACTAATATCAATCCGCCTAAAACCATAAACAAAGCACAAGTTCAAAGTTTCTAGCATAGGACTTCCGGATAATATATTCTGAAATAAATCCTCGTCTACTTTTACACAAGATAGAGTCAAACTCTTAAGGTTTGTCCAACTAATGCCACCAGTTGGTTTCAATATACATCCGCACAAATTCAAACGAGTATCTGATTTAAGTTATGCTCAGATACTAAATCATGAGTTCTTAATATTAGATCAAACTCTTTCACATTAAGATTAACAACGTAACGAATCCATTCATTCACTAGCGATTCAAACTGGATATTGTATTTTGTATAAAGTCTGAATTTGTTGAGGTTTAGTTGGCGACATTGAGTTAGGGTATGGTTGACAAACGAAAAGAAATCAGGGTCAGGGTGTAAAGCATTGTTATTTTTAGGATGATGGAAGGTGAGGTTGGGAACAGAAGGCCAAAGATGTTCCCATCGTTTGGAGAGTACACCTGTTCTAATCGCCTCTTTTGTTGAGTCTAAACGAGATAGGATATCAAGTAGTAAGCCATCTGGTAAATCATTAATTCGATCTTCTTCATCCATAATGATTTCATTTGGTTGAAATTGAACTTGTTCTTCCATTAGGTTGTTTATCAGCTTCAATATCTGTATTTTACTCTAATCCCATCAAAGTGCTCATCGGATTCTTGCACTTCTGTCAAAACCCAGTATGCAAAGTCAGTAAAAAAAACCATTCAAAAGAGCATTCAAGAGCAATAAAAACAGCATTCCAACAACATACTCAGTATAAAAACAAAATTTTCAACTATACGAGAGCAGTAATAAAAGCTTTTAAACAGCCAACGAAATCAGTAAAAAAGCATACGACAGTGCAGTAAAAACAGCTTACAAGAGCAGTAAAATAAGCATCCAAACAACATACAAGATCAGTAAGAACAACATTAAAAACAACATAATAAAGCAGTAAAATCAGCATCCAAACAAAGTAAAAATAAAATCAGTAAAAGCATTTGTGTTTGACGCAGAGCATTCTACAGCAGTAAAAACAACATACAAAGTCTTTTATAATTGCATGTAAACAACCAACGAAATCAGTAAAAACAGCATACGAAGGCAGTAAAACAGATTTACAAGAGCTGTAAAAAGGGTACTAAAAATAGCATAAAAGAGCAGTAAAATCAGCATCCGGACAGCATACAAGATCAGTAAAAACAACATTAAAAAGCACTAAAATCAGCATACATAATCAGTAAAAGCATATATGTTTGGCGCAGAGCATTTTAGAGCAGTAAAAACAGAATTAAAATTCATACAAGAGCGGTAATAACAGCATCTAACCAGCCAACAAAATCAGCAAAAACAGCAGACGATAGCAGTAAAAATGGCACTAAAAAGAGCATACAAGATAAGTAAAAGTAGCACTAAATAACACCATTTTTGTTTGGAGCAGAGCATTCTAAATTGCTTTCGAGCATTAAGCGTTTAGGATATATAGCTTGTTTGGCAACAAGCGGTTTACGTTTGCAGATATTTTAAACACTACTTTTTGAACACTACTATTTCTAGTGCTACTTTTTTTTTGGGATAACGCGGGTATCCGACTCGACATTGCGAACTAATCTCAGGGCGACTACCCTTTCTAATGGTACATTTACATCAAATTACTACTAAGTCACCAAACATTTTTATTAGAAGGGAAAAAACACACACACACACACTAAAAACATCGTCTTAACAAGACACAAAATTAGGCACTAAAAGCAGCACTACAATCGAAACCCTAACATGTGAACAACATTGATAATAATAATAAAAGAAAGTATTGATTAACCCAAACACTAGAATGAAATGAATAAACAAAATCAAAAGTATTAACTTACAAGAGTGGATCAAATGCGGAAACTGATTCGTACGACTGGTAATCAAGAAATGATTCCTTTTGTGAGAACCCGAAGGGATAAAGGGGGGTGTTTGGGTAAGAGCTTTATTAGCTTCTACTATAAACTAAACAATAAGTCTAGTTATATGTCTTTCTTACCTCCGTTTAGTGAATTCGTTTTAGAACACTTCGAATATATATGTGTTAGTTGTATGTGTTTGTTTGGGTTACCCGTAGCTTTCCCGTGACATCATTATTCTCGCATATATAAATACCCTCGCGATCTCTTACACGTCAAACACTCCCCAAAAAATATATGATTTTGACTAATCAAAATTGTATTGATTGAAATAAATATTAAAGTTGTAAAAATTTGAATAAAAATAAAATAAACGCACTAAAAATGTAAAATCTAAAAACTCATAAAAAATATATCAAAATGGATGTTGAATTAATGAGCACAAAATTTTGGTAAAATTAGATTATAAAAAAATAAATAAATAAAAAGATATTTTAGTTTGAAAATAAAAGTGATTTTTTTGTTAAGAAGTGACACATGTTACTAAATGATTAGAGTTCATTATTTTAATTTTTGGTTAAGAGTTAAGCTTGAAGTTTGTTAAAAGTGACACATGTCATCCTATGATTGAAGCTCTTTATCTTAATTTTTGATTAAGAGTTAGACTTGAAGTTAAAGTTGAGTTATCCATGCATTATAATATAATATAAATAAGACTTTTTTGATCATTTACCAACATAACATAAGTTAAAGAGACACTTGAGATTATCAACTTATGATATCTAAATTTAGGGGGAATTGCATATATATTCCTCCAAAGGTGAATAATTTCATATATATCCTTCTTACAAGTTTTTGATGCACATAGTACAATGATTTTTATGCATGCAAAAGATATATATATGCAATTTTACATCTTTAGAGAGATATATATATATGCAAATGACCCTATAATTTAATCCAAACTCTAAACATGAGCTCATGATCTTATCATATATAAGTTATGGCTTACGATCAAATCAGAAAAAACCTTAAAATGAAAATGACGAAAAATAACTATAATCACACACTTTAGAGACGCATCAATTTGAAAGAGATGTATTTCTAGTCTTTTAGATGCATTATAATATATTTTATAGCTAAAAAAATGCATTCACATATATTAAATGTATTTCATCAAGCTAGACGAATCATATGTTTTTTCGTCATCTGCGCGTCAGATGTGTTACTAATGCTATGTTACATCGTTTTCTCTTCAAAATCACTTTTGAAACTAATTGAGACACATCTAAATGAAAAGAGATGCATCTAATTCTAATTGATGCATCTCAAAAGTGTTCTTATAATTATTTCTAGTCATTCTCATTATACTTTTTCTTCTCACTGAATCCACACCGTATAAGTCATAAGCCTAATTAATAAGCTCAGGCAAATAAGCCCAAAGTTTTATTATATGTAAAATACATTAATAGTCCTTATCTTATAAGACTTTCAATCTTGGTCTAAAAGTTTTTTTTTTTTTTTTTTTCTTCTTCTTCTTCTTTTTCTTTTTTTTTTGGTTGCCTTGCAATAGTTCGAGTAAAGCACGAGCTTGAGTTTTACCTCTTTTGAGCTCATCGCCTTAATAAAACGTGTCTTTCGAATCGAGCTCAACTTGTTATATACATACATTAAGTACAAGCTCGTTTGTTTAAATTCAACCTGTTTATCTATATAGATATACATAAGCAAACATACAATTATACATATAACAAATGTATTTATACGTATAAACACATATACTTTTAAATATGGTCTAGTCTCTCGAGCCTAATTGAGCTACAAGTCTGAAGCTGATGTTCGAGCTTGTACATTGAACGAGGTTCAAACAAGGCTCAAGATCATTACAAAAAGGTTTGTGTCCTAATGGTATCTTTTGTTGTGTGAAAAACTCCTCAATCATATAGTTGTGGTTCAAATCCTAATTACAGCATGTCAGATAGTTTGTGGTGAAAATATTGTTAGATATTTGTTGTCGTTAAAAAAATGCTCGAGATCATTTAAGTTCAGCTCTGTTTGAGCTTTTTAATGAATCGATCTCGGGTAGATCACAAACCACTTGGCTTGTTTCCACCCGTACAAATGAAGTTAAAACAGTACTTTTATCGTTATCTATATTGGAGCACCCAGCTTCGTTTCAAGCTCCATCTTTGCCGAATTTTTTACCTCTGCTTGAAATCATCGGATCACGTTACAAAGTTAACGTCCAAAAAGTTGTTTATTTTATAAGAAACTACATAGATCTTCTCTATAGAGCCAACTTTAGATTCTACTTTTTTTTTTTTTTTTTATTGTTTTCAATTGTTTTAACTACTGTAGTATAATTAAAAACCTTTCATGGGTGTTCTAGTGGTAAAAGCAAGGTTGTCAAGATCGGGATCTTACCCAGGATCGTTTTTGTCTTTGCAAGATCGTGATCGTAAGATCGGATCGGAATCTTAAGATCCTACTCTAATGTTATTTCTTAATAGTTTATGTAATTTTATACAAATCTACAAATTCTAATACATTATAACCACAAAATACTATGAATGTTTCATATAAATGTTGTCCTAAATTATGTTTATAAAATGTTTAAAAAGATTAACATGTTGTTTTTTGAATTCTACAAACAAACAACCTATAAATTTGAAGTTTTTTAGTTTGTAATCTGAGAAAAGTAAGATCGGGTCGGATTAGATCTTAAGATCGTATGGTCAAGATCGGGATCCTATAAGATCTTAAGCTTGCAAAGATCCTATGTGGGATCCGGATCGTTTTTGCTTTACAGTATCGTAAAATCGTAAGATCCTAAGATCAGGATCGGGATCCTGACAACCATGGGTAAAAGGTTTGTTACTGACATCACTAAAATGTTTGAGGTTCTAATTAATTAGTTCAATTCCACCTACATGCAAACAACAATTAAGTGACCACGCTAATCTTTTGAGAAAAAAGTGTTTTACCTAGTTTGAATATGTGTGGAGGTGGGTTCTAACCTCATGAATTATTCGGCTAAAAAGTCGAAAATCAATGTTAAAACAAAGGAATAAAACTAGCAAAATAATATCTCATTTTCTTGAAAAATCCCACAATATTACCACTCCTTTTGTTTTTTCAATAGATAATGGGCTTCGGGTCCTTTAAACCAACTGATTAGATTAACTAATTTTAATTTTTTTTTTTTTTTTTGGCAACATCATCAGCACCACTAAAAAAACTACAATTTTAATCTTTTTCAGTACATTAGCAACATCTATTTTTGCCAAACATACCTTAAAAATCAATGAATGTCATACTTATCCAAAAAATACTTTAAGTATGATGTATATCATGCATCAAAAACTTGTATTTTGGGTATATCTATATCTATCTATACTATATAAAATGGAAAAATGGTCAAAGTGGAAAAAGTGAAAAATGTTGAAAGTTGAATGTTGAAAACATGGTCAATGGAGAGATAAATAAATAATATAATTAATACTCTTATTAAAACACCCCATTACTTAAAAGTACAATAATTTATTCACATTGTACATCCAATTAAAAGCACATCTACCAAATTAAAAATAACCAATTGAAACCGATACCGGGTTGACCCGTTGAAACCGATACCGGGTTGACCTGTTGAAACCGATACCGGGTTGACCCGGGACGCTTCAAACCCGGCGGGCTGACCCGGTTTAATTTGACATTTTTTCGACCAAACCTATCAGTTTGACTCGGTTTAAATCGACCTGTTTTTTTATCGGAACGGTTCAACCAGTTGAACCACCCGATTGAAATCGGGTTTCAAATTTGACAAAATTATATGAGAAATGATGAAGTAGTTGTGGAACCCATGACAATTTTTTTTAAAGGAGAGACCAAGTAATTGTAGTTTTTAGTTTATTTTGCTTTGACACGTGTAATTTGTCATTTGTATAATGTTATTTTAAAAAATGTTGCTCTTGCACAATTTAAGGGACTAGCATATATGAATCGTCGTTTAAAAGTTAATATATATTGTATAGCCCTTTGTCCAGTGTATCAATAATGTTATGTAAGTTTATGAAAATCACAAAAAAATAAATAGTATTGTTATCTTTAGCTATAATTATTTGTACCTCAAACAAATAGCTTTGAACAATGCATAAATATCTATACAAATTGATAGTACAAAATAATCTTTATGGTGATATCCAATTTGCAAAGTTACAATTTTAAAAGCCACACACCAAATGATAAACGTTACACATGTAAAAAAAATAGTTATCACTGCCTAAATTACTGACAAAACAAGAAAAAACGGTCACACATGTTGGCTATACCTCTAAACTACAATATAATATTGCCAACTACATAATACCGTTGCTTTTTGTAATGCTTGAATCTATTATTACTAAAAATCTTAATAACTTAAAACAATCCTATTAGAAAATATACTCACACACTTAGATCGACTCCACATAATTTTTTAAAAAACTATATATTTATGCTGCTATGCAACCACGCATCAGAATTGTAGTTATTCGAAAATGATTCTCTAATGCTACAAATACAGTTTGTTGAAAGAAACTTATGGGTCGTCGGAACTTTGCAGAAAACTAGACATCGCTGCCGCAAGGCGCGGGTACTCCTCTAGTACTATATAAAATGGAAAAATGGTCAAAGTGGAAAAAGTGAAAAATGTTGAAAGTTGAATGTTGAAAACATGGTCAATGGAGAGAGAAATAAATAATATAATTAATACTCTTATTAAAACACCCCATTACTTAAAAGTACAATAATTTATTCACATTGTACACCCAATTAAAAGCACATCTACCAAATTAAAACAACCAATTGAAACCGATACCGGGTTGACCCGTTGAAACCGATACCGGGTTGACCTGTTGAAACCGATACCGGGTTGACCCGGGACGCTTCAAACCCGGCGGGCTGACCCGGTTTAATTTGACATTTTTCGACCCAACCTATCGGTTTGACTCGGTTTAAATCGACCTGTTTTTTTTATCGGAACGGTTCAACCAGTTGAACCACCCGGGTGAAATCGGGTTTCAAATTTGACAAAATTATATGAGAAATGATGAAGTAGTTGTGAAACCCGTGACAATTTTTTTGAAAAGAGAGACCAAGTAATTGTAGTTTTTGGTTTAATTTGCTTTGACACATGTAATTTGTCATTTGTATAATGTTATTTTAAAAATGTTGCTCTTGCACCATTTAAGGACTAGCATATATGAATCGTCGTTTAAAAGTTAATATATATTGTATAGCCCTTTGTTCAGTGTATCAATAATGTTATGTAAGTTTATTAAAATCACAAAAAATAAATAGTATTGTTATCTTTAGCGATAATTATTTGTACCTCAAACAAATAGCTTTGAATAATGCATAAATATCTATACAAATTGATAGTACAAAATAATCTTATATGGTGATATCCAATTTGCAAAGTTACAATTTTAAAAGCCACACACCAAATGATGAACGTTACACATGTAAAAAAAATAGTTATCACTGCCTAAATTACTGACAAAACAAGAAAAAGCGGTCACACATGTTGGCTATACCTCTAAACTACAATATAATATTGCCAACTACATAATACCGTTGCTTTTTGTAATGCTTGAATCTATTATTACTAAAAATCTTAATAACTTAAAACAATCCTATTAGAAAATATACTCACACACTTAGATCGACTCCACATAATTTTTTAAAAAACTATATATTTATGCTGCTATGCAACCACGCATCAGAATTGTAGTTATTCGAAAACGATTCTCTAATGCTACAAATACAGTTTGTTGAAAGAAACTTATGGGTCATTGGAACTTTGCAGAAAACTAGATATCGCTGCCGCTAGGCGCGGGTACTCGTCTAGTATATATATATATATATGATATTTTGATGTCTATACTTGGTATATGAAATTAATGAGCAAGGAATCAATCACATAATGGATTGTCAGCACCAAAATGGACTATCAGTTGTGTTCCAATGGTAAAACAACATATTATCCTTTTTTGTTATGTAATTTTAGCTACTTTTGTCCAAATCGTTACTCATGACATCATAAAAATGAGCCTTTATTCTATCTTTTACATTTTGTATCACTCTGATTTTAACATTTTCTTTTCCGATTTTAAGAGTGCGTTTAGTTAGAGAAAAAATTTTATTGTTTTCTATATCTAGTTTTGTAAAAATTTGGATGGGAAATTTATCTCCACAAAACACTTGAAAATATAGAAAATGCGTTTAGTTGATATTTGTATTTTCTATTTTGAAGAAAGGGAGGGAGGGTTGGGGGTTAGAAAGGAAAACAAGGAAAACAACTAAAATTTGTTTTCTAATTTTCCTTGTTAGATTAGGAATAGGGAATTTTGTGTTTTGCAAAACATTTTGTTGGAAAATGATAATTTGAACGCGATCAACGCTGCCGCCTGTACCTTTGCTTTAAAACCAGAGTGCTTATTATTTCCTTTCCTTTTTTCTTTTAAACAACGGTGATTTAGATTAAGGTATGCACTCGTAATTTTCATGTGTTTTCAGGTCAAATGGTAAATGTGTTTTTTACTTGGGCCAGTTGCTAGTGTTGTAAAGTTTTATGACTTTGTCCAACCGAGGCCCAACTAACTCAACATTACAACCTACACATAAAGGCCAAACTTTAGTTTTTTTTATATTTGTAGTTAAAAAAAAAGTAAAGTAACGCCCAATGCCGTCTTCCACGGGTTATGGGTACCCAATACCGTTTCCGGTGTATGGGGGAGGTTAAGATGTAGACAGCCTTACCCCTACCTAAGGTAGAGAGGATGCTTCCAGTTCTACCAAAGGTAGAAAGGACCTCCGGCCTTTTGTAGGGAGTGAGGATCGAACCCCTGACCTCTCGGTTGAGAGGCAAGGGGTTTTTTTATATTTGTAGTTGTTAATGATTATTTGTCTTTGAATTAATAGTGATTAGAACTTAAAAATAATGCTAATAATATGTAATCACAAAATATGAAAATAAAGTTTGCCTTATAATAGTGATTAGAACTTAAAAATAATGCTTATAATACGTAATCACAAAATATGAAAATAAGGTTTACCTTTTAAGTTAGTATTTGATTAACAACTAAACCAAATCAATTTTAATTAGATACTGGAATCCTACCGTCAATTCTATCTTGCATAGACCAAACTTCCCAAGCCAAATCAACATTAATAACTTCGGACCCATAAAAAAATTATCGTGCCTAATCCAAATCCAAGAAAACCCGACTCGAAGAAACCGACTTGAAAATGAAAAAAAACCGGCCCGAAAAGCCAAATTTTTTAATAGCTCTCTTAAAAATCGTGCATACCCTATTTTGGAATCCTGGATCCGCCACTGCACCCAGCCACATACTATTGAGAATTATAACCTATTGCTTATTTTCTAATCTGATATTGTTCTAAGACATACTTTGTTGTGTTTTTAGTTATTCTTGTTGATTGAAAGAGTTGGTGTTGAGTATTGAAAAGAAGAATCTAGAGGGACTTGAAGTGTTAAAGTTTTATAGCTGGAAAGAAGTTTTTGGATGTCATATATCTAGTTTCTGAAGTTGAAGGGTTGAAGTGTTATTTCTGAGGCTATATATTGAGAAAGTCTACAGACTTTCTCATTAACTCTGCTATCATCTCTCTCTCTAAGAAAAACTTACGATATACACATACTCTCTCAAACATAAAACCCTAATTAGTGTTTTGATTGTCTTGATCAAAATACTTTGTTACTTCTTTGTTATTAGTTGTTATTATTTGATTGAGATCAAATATTGGTATTGATTCATTCTATTTGAGAATAGAAGTTCTGGTTTTGTTGTAATACTGATTCAGAAGTAATAAGAAGTATTTTGTTTTTCATCAGAATCTATTTTTCTTCGTGGTATCAGAGACAGGTTCTCTGAAAAATGTTTTTTTTTAAAATTAGGGTTTTGATAAAATTGGGTTTTTTACAAATTGATTGGTTCTTGGTCAATTAACTTGTGTTAATTGATAGATCTTGTGGTGGATTTGATTAATCTTGAAGTTTTCTGGAAAACCCCTAATTTCTGAAAAGTTGGGGTTTGGTATATTTTGGGGCTTTTGTGATTAAGGGCTTCTGAAATCAATTAAAGTTGATTAATCGATAAGATCTGTTGTTGGTGAAGATTGGAAGTGGTTCTGGTGGTTTTTCCTAATTCTAAAAATTAGGGTTTGTTGGTTCTTGGATCTTGGTACTGGGTTCTTGCTTTATATCTGCTATATCTCTAGACTAAGTGAATCTAGAGTATAGTAGGTTTGATTTCCGCTGCTGATTGTTATTGCGTGCTCTGTAACACCTCTCGCACTCTCTCTTTAATTCATGTTCTTATTTTTTCTGTTTAGATTGCCGGAGGATAGGATTTGGGATTATTGGAAGTTGAGATTGGTTGAGATTGAGATTTTTTTTTATTTACTTTTGTTTGTTTTATTTTTTTTGTTCTTGTGTGCTTGTGTGCGTCCTTGACCTACCACTCTAGTGGCAAGGAAAGCCTGGGAACTACTTTCTCTACCTTTCTTGTGTGATTGTTTTTTCTGTTCTTGAATCATGTCTGTTCATAATTCTGTTCATGGTTATACTGATGATGAGTATGAACCTGATAACCCTGTCACTTTAATAAGTAAATTGGATTTGAGTCATCCTTTACATTTACACCCTAATGATTCAGCTTCTTTGACTGTGGTTTCAATAAAACTAAAAGGAACAGAGAATTATAATGTCTGGTCTTGTGCTATGATGTTAGCCTTAGAAGGAAAAAATAAAACTGGTTTTATTGATGGTACCTGTAGAAGGTCTAATGTTGATGAAGTTTTGGGTAGACAATGGGATAGGGTTAATGCTATTGTGTTGGGATGGATTCTAAATTCCATCTCTGAAGAGTTGTTTCTTGGTCAAATCTTTTCCAAAAGTGCTTCTAGTGTCTGGAATGAGTTAAAAGATACTTTTGACAGGGTTGATGGTTCTGTTACTTTTAATTTGCATCATAAAATTCACTCCTTAACTCAGAATGGCACTACCATTTCTGAATATTTTAATAAGCGAAGTACTTTGTGGAAACAATTTGATGCTATGGTTCAATTACCTAGATGCACCTGTCATGCTGCTGATGATTTTAAAAAGCATAACCAACTTATGAAACTTATGCAATTCTTAATGGGTTTGGATGATACTTACATGCAAATAAGAAGTAATATTCTTTCTAGAGATCTTTTGCCTGATGTTAAAGGTGCTTATGATATTATCAGTAGTGAAGAAAACCATAGAAATGTTGTGTCTGGTAGTTCTAGTAGAAATCATAATTCTGCTTTTGCTACTAGAGTTGTGAATAGTGTTAATAATTCTACAAGTCAGAATACTAGACCTATTAATCAGAATACTCAGGCTAATCCACCTATTGCTAACTTTAATAAAGTATCTGATAATAGAAGGAACACTGGTTCTGTTCTTGTTTGTGATCACTGTGGTTTTAATGGACATACTCAGGACAGATGTTTTAAATTGATTGGGTATCCTCCAAATTTTGGAAAAAAGGGTAACAATAACAGACCTCAGACTTCTCAAAAAAGATTTTCTAATAATAATTCTGTGGGGTCTAGTTCATCTTCTGGTTTTACAGATGAACAACTTACTACTCTTATTTCTCTCATTAAAGACAACTCTGTTAAAGGGCATAGTGTGCAGGCCAATATGACAGGTACTTATTTTAATACTAGTAAGGTTTTCAATCAAAATTTTCATAAGTTTTTTTCCACAAATACCAATTTAAAATCCAAACTTAGTTCAGATGGTAAGATTGTGGATTCTGGTGCTAACCAGCATATGACACATTCTGCTAAGGACTTGGTAAATGTTTTTGACATTTCTCATCTTCAAATAAAAGTTGGTCATCCAAATGGAACTGAAGCTTTGATTACTAAAATTGGAAATCTTAAACTGGCTGATTCTTTAATATTATATGATGTTCTGGTTATTCCAGAATATTGTGTTACTTTAATTTCTGTTCATAAATTGGCCAAAGACAATAAAATTGTAGTTGCCTTTGATGAGAACAAATGTTATTTCTTGAATTAGGATTTGAATATGGGAAATGTTCTGGGACTGGTAATCAGTGTGGTGGTTTATATTATTTCAATTTTGGAGGTACTTCTTTTCAAAGTAATAACTCTCTTTCTTATTATGACTGGCACTGCAGGCTTGGTCATCCTGCAGACCCTGTTCTAAATGTTTTAAAAACTGATTTGAAGTTTACTTCAAAGGATAAAAATTTATTTTGTGAAACTTGTCAAAGAGCTAAGCAAACTAGAGAACCTTTTCCTTTAAGTGATCATACTTCTACTGTTTTAGGTGAACTAGTTCATTTAGACTTATGGGGACCTTATAAGGTTGTTAGTAAGGAAGGTTATAAATATTTTTTGACTATTGTGGATGATTATACTAGGGTTGTATGGGTATACTTACTTAAAACTAAGGATGAAACTCTTCATTATATCACTATCTTTTATAACATGATTGAAACTCAGTTTGATAAAAAAATTAAGAGTTTTAGAAGTGATAATGGTACTGAATTTGTTAATCATTCTTTTTCAAAGATATGTGAAGAAAAAGGTATTATCCATCAGACTTCTTGTGCATACACTCCACAGCAAAATGGTATTGCAGAAAGGAAACATAGGCATCTTTTGAATGTTGCTAGATCCCTTATGTTTCAGGGGGGAATTCCACTTAAGTTTTGGACTGAATGTATTCTTACTTCTACTTTTCTTATTAACAGATTGCCTTCTTCTGTGCTTAATGGAAAATCTCCTTTTGAGATGATATATAATCAAAAACCTACTCTCTGCAAATTAAGAATGTTTGGTTGTTTGTGCTTTGCTACTATTGTTAATAATCATGATAAACTTGGTAGTAGATCTGAGAAATGTGTTATGATGGGGTATTCTAATTCTAAAAAGGGATATAGGTTATATAGTCTTGACAAGCATCAGTTCATATTTTCTAGAGATGTTAAATTTTTTGAGTCTATTTTTCCTTTTAAAGACTCAACTGCTGATAAGAACAGTTCTACTTCTGAAAATGTTTTTCAAGACTTAAATCAGTTGAACTTTTTTGATAATGAAACCCCTGAACTACCCAATGATGAAGAGAGAGTAGACCCTAATCTGAATAGTGACTTTGAGTCACAAAGTGAAGGTGGCAGCTCTCCTCCATCTGGTAGAGACCATGTCACTAATCATAATAGTGATAGTAGTGTTTCTGCTGATGAGGATGAGGTGGTAACTACACTTGATGATAATAATAATTCTGAGGGTAATTTGAATCTTGATTCAAATTCTCCAGTTCAGGCTGAAGTACCTTTGAGAAGGTCTTCTAGACCTTCTGTTTTTCCTAGAAATTATAATGATTTTGTGGTTGAATCAAAAGTGAAGTATGGAATTGAAAAGTTTGTGAATTACTCTAAGCTTAATTCTAGAAATTATTGTTTTACTGTTCAGTTGAACAAAAGTCATGAACCAAGAAATTATTTTGAGGCTGTTAAATCTATCTATTGGACTGATGCTATGAATAATGAGATTGAGGCTTTATATAGAAATGATACTTTTGAAGTTACTGTTTTACCTCCTGGTAGGAAAGCTATAGGAAGTAAATGGGTTTTCAAAATTAAGTATAAGTCTGATGGAGAAATAGATAGATATAAAGCTAGAGTTGTTGCTAAAGGGTATAATCAAAAGGAAGGTATTGATTATGAAGAGACTTTCTCTCCTGTTGTTAAAATGGTTACAGTTAGATGCTTGCTTAACATTGTTGTTCAAAATAACTGGCCTATTTTTCAACTTGATGTTAATAATGCATTTTTATATGGTGATCTTGAGGAAACTGTTTATATGAAGTTACCTGAGGGATTCTTTCCTGAAGGTGATAATAGAGTTTGCAGGCTTAAAAAGTCTTTGTATGGTTTAAAACAGGCTCCTAGGCAATGGAATGCTAAACTTACATCTGCTCTTATTGAAAATGGATTTGTTCAAAGTAAAAGTGATTATTCTTTGTATACTAAGTCTAATGATGATGTGTTTATTGCATTGCTTGTCTATGTTGATGATATTATTGTTACTGGAAATAATATTGATGAAATTAACAGTTTCAAAACTTTCCTTAAAACTAAGTTTATGATTAAGGATTTAGGAAAGTTGCAATATTTTCTTGGTATTGAAGTTGCTGAGACTGATAAAGGAATTTGTTTAAATCAAAGAAAGTACTGCTTAGACTTGTTAAGTGAGTATGGTATGCTTGGTTGTAAACCTTCTAAAACTCCTTTGCAGTCTAAATTGGTTATATCTAATGAGGCTACTGATAATGATCCTTTACTTGATAATATTACTGATTATCAGAAGCTTATGGGAAAACTTATTTACTTGACTAATACTAGACCTGATATTTCATATGCTGTTCATTGTTTAAGTCAGTTCATGCATTCTCCTCTTAAGTCTCATCTCAGAATAGCTTTAAAGATACTTAAGTATCTTAAAGGAGCTCCAGGTTTGGGTATTCATATTACTAAAAATTCTGGTATGTCTCTTCTTGCTTATTCTGATGCTGATTGGGCTAAATGTATTGTAACAAGGAGATCTGTTACTGGCTATTGTGTTTTTTTGAATGGGTCTCTAGTATCTTGGAAAAGTAAAAAACAACCTACTCTCTCTAAAAGCTCTACTGAAGCAGAGTACAGAGCTCTTGCTTCAGTTACCAGTGAAGTAATCTGGATTCTAAAAATTTTAAAAGATCTTAAAATTTTTGGTCTTTTACCTGTTCCACTTCATTGTGACAGTAAGTCTGCTATTAAAATAGCAGCCAACCCAGTTTTTCATGAAAGAACAAAACATCTTGAGATTGATTTACATTTTGTTAGAGAAAAGATTTTAAATGGTGTTGTTAAAACTGTTAAAGTGGATTCCGCAAATCAAATTGCAGATATCCTTACCAAGGGGTTGGACACATTACAACATGATTTTTTGGTTAAAAATCTTGGGATGTTTGATATATATCACATATCAGATTAAAGGGGGGTGTTGAGAATTATAACCTATTGCTTATTTTCTAATCTGATATTGTTCTAAGACATACTTTGTTGTGTTTTTAGTTATTCTTGTTGATTGAAAGAGTTGGTGTTGAGTATTGAAAAGAAGAATCTAGAGGGACTTGAAGTGTTAAAGTTTTATAGCTGGAAAGAAGTTTTTGGATGTCATATAGCTAGTTTCTGAAGTTGAAGGGTTGAAGTGTTATTTCTGAGGCTATATATTGAGAAAGTCTACAGACTTTCTCATTAACTCTGCTATCATCTCTCTCTCTAAGAAAAACTTACGATATACACATACTCTCTCAAACATAAAACCCTAATTAGTGTTTTGATTGTCTTGATCAAAATACTTTGTTACTTCTTTGTTATTAGTTGTTATTATTTGATTGAGATCAAATATTGGTATTGATTCATTCTATTTGAGAATAGAAGTTCTGGTTTTGTTGTAATACTGATTCAGAAGTAATAAGAAGTATTTTGTTTTTCATCAGAATCTATTTTTCTTCACATACACACAAAGGGAATGTTACCTTTGAGAAGAACTTCCCAATATTAAGCTCTTTGGCATGACAAATGTTACTTATAAGATCTTTAAGCATCGCTTCTTGTGTCTCGTAATTCCCCTTCTTCCAATAATCTAACTCAACTTTGACTAAGAAGACAAATTTTGCAACAAAATCTTCCGAAAATCCAAATTACCTGCGCTGTTACTTAAGATCAATCAACCATTAATCATGTTCATATCAATGTTTATATCAGTATAGTCCTATTTGTACATTCTAGTTAAACATTTTCAGTCTTATGTATGTTAAATATAGTCTGCAAATTCGAATGGTTTGGGCCAAAGTCCAACCAGCCCAATAGGAAGACAGTTATTATAGTTAACATACAGTTAATTACAGTTACTTTCTAAGGTTGTGTCGTTTGGTACATTTGAACCAACACAGTTGACACCTTTTGGATAGGTATATATATGTTCTGTATATGACATTTAGAATAATCAATATAACAGAAAGTTAGTTACTTTTGTCTTTCCCTCCAAAACCATTTCTTTATTTACTGCATATATTTCTTGTACAAAAATCTGCACTTAGCAAATCTGCACAATGGTCAATACAAATTCATTCATAGAACATAATTGGTTAAGGCTCCAAAACAAGGGCCAAGACCAACACAAGATGTGCTTGTTTGTGATAGAATAAAAGGAGCATTGATTTCGATAATATTTGCATTATTATCATATACATCTTGAGAATCAAAATATCCACAAACCACCAATTTCTTAACACTCTTTGAAGTTATATCAATCCGCCTAAAACCATAGCAACGACTCAACTTCAAAGTGTCCAAAAGAGGACTACCGGATAATATATTTTGAATCAAAACTTCATTAACGTTCCCCTTTAAAATACACAAACTCTTAAGGTTCTTCCAACTAATGGCACCAGTTGGTTTAACTACGCAGCCACACAAAACCAGATTAGTAAAACATGATTTGGTGAAAAAAAAACTCCTGCAGCTCAAACTCATATTCAAATTCAGAAGTCCGGAAAGCAAAATGAAGATCTTGAACGTTACGATTGATAGCATAACGAATCCAATTAATTAACTCGTGATTCAAAGTTAATATGGTAATGTGTACATTGTTGAAACTTGTTGAGATTTGTAGACTACATTGACTTAGGATTTAGTAAATATCAAGAAAGATATCAAAGGGCCAGTGTTTTCCTTCATCAAATGATGAGAATAAGAGATTAGGAACAGAAGTCCAAAGATGTTGCCATTGTTTGGAAAGTACACCTGTTCTAATGGCATCTTTCGTGGAGGGTAAACGAGATATATAGGATTTCGAGAATTAAACAATCTGGTAACGAACTTATATGATCTTTTTTTATCTTCGATTTTGACCTGCTGTTGGGTGAATTTAAGATGATTTTGAGCTTATTATTCCATGGCGACAAGTTGTTAATGAGGTTATAATGAGTTGGTCTAAGTTATGTTGTCTCATAAAAAAAACATAAGTCGGTTTTAGCTAAATTTAAAATGAGTCATATGGTTCACACATGTAAAAATCACCATTATACATCAAGCCATCTTAAAATGTACATACCATACTTGTAATAACAATCTAACCTCATTAACACCTTGTTACCCAAACACAAACACATGATGAAAAAAACAGCTAATCAATCAATTTAGAAAGAAAAAAAAGAAGTGATGCCACGATCCTCCAAACAAGAGCAATGGAAATTTCACCAAAACCAAACAGTAAAATGAGATGATAGTCATGGACTTACGACTAAAGACTCACGAGTCACATCAAATAGATGCATCACTAAACATGAATTCAAATTGCCATTAGCCATCTACCCTCATCAACACTATGACCAATTCCTCACTAACTCTGCTTTCGTCGGAATCACAATCAGAATAATCACCTAACTCCAAAGAATCATCATCAATGTGAAGATGCCATAAAGATGGATATAAAGTTTATAAAAGTTACTGTAAAGAACAAAAGTTTTGTAATCAAACTGGACATATTGTATTCTTATGAAACATAAGAAGATGAACAAAAAACAGTTTTCTACTAAACACAATCAAAATGTTTTCGGGTTGCTAAAAGTTTGATGGACTAGCCTAAAACTATTACCCAACCTGACCGACCAGGCCAATTAACTACCTCTACGAAAACCGTATTAGGAGTACTTATGCAATAAAGCAGACTCATAGAAAGCTACAACTGAGTGCAATCAGTCAAACTTGTTTCATAAACAGAAGTTAAAGAGCAGTACAAGAACATAAAACAGATTTATAACCTATAGTATATGCATATGCATTAGAATACAACTACTCCGTAGTAAGCATAAACAAAATATGACTTGAAAGTGACATCAATTTCAATTAACCATCTTCAATCAAAATCATTGCTTTCACAGTAAATCACTATCATTAATATAAGATGAAGTAGCATCTAATAGCTTCATGCCTGATGGAAACTTGAAACCTTTAGCTTCCAAACGAGTAAGAACCTACCAAAAAAATAATAATAATAACAATGAGAAGAGAACCTAAACAACTTTGAAATGCATGTATCAGTTAGTTACAGTCCGGAGGCAAACTGAAAATAAAACTTGCGATCAAGCAACTAATGAACAAATGAGACTTTATCAAGAGGTATGGATAGACACATACTCCATGGACGAGCTGCATGCAGCCACCAAGAGCACCTAGAACAAGGATTACCAACACAAAAGCACACTTTTGTTTGATAATTTTCACAATTATTAAAGTCTGCATTTTGCGCTTAAGGGGAAGTTCTTAGTCGCGTGATTAACATAATTGAATTCAAGAAGTAGATGACATGTTATTGCAAAGCGTTTATATATGTTCAATCTCATTGATCACTTACAGCAAAAACATCTAAACAAGCCCTATGACACAAACCATCTAAAATAAACACAAAGTTGTACCTGTACACACTGTTTCCCAATCATAAGCTCCTTGACATGGTAAAGGCTTAATATCAATCCTTTAAGCATCTCTGCTGCATCTTTATAAATGTAACCATAATACCCTTCCTCTTTGAAATATTTTAACTTAGCTTTGACTAAAGAAGACATATCATGCAACACAAACTTGCACAAACGCAAACAACCTTGGATTGTAAGTGACTGAATATGAGGAGCACTAATTTCCACACTAAATTCGCGAAGACTATGGTATCCAGAGAACACCAAGTTCTTAACGCTCTTTGAAGTAATATCTATCCGCCTAAAACCATGACAAAAATATAACTCCAATGTTTCCAACAGAGGACTTCCTGATAAAATATTCTGAATTAAATTCTCATCTAATTCCATACTACAGATATACAAACTCTTAAGTTTATTCCAACTAATGGCACCGGTTGGATTTAATAAGCAGCCTTCCAATTGCAAGTGAGTAAAACATGAATTCATATAGAAACACTGAGCAAGCAGCTCAAACCGATCATCTTCCGGAAGATAATACCAAATTGATAATACAAGCTCTTGAACATTACGATTAGTAGCATAAATAATCCAATCATTGACTTTCGATTCAAACTCAGTAAAGGGAGGGGTGCTGAGTCGAAATTTGTTGAGGTTTGATTGGGAACTACATTGAGTTAGGGTTTTATCGACGAACAAAGAGAAACGGCTGTGTGGAAAAGTACTAATAAAACTAAGATAATTAACTTGAGTCCAAACGCGTTGCCATCGTTTAGAGAGTGCACCAGTTCTTATGGCGTATTTTGTCTCAGGTAAACGAGACAGGATTTCAACAAGTAAGCAATCTGGTAACAAACTTATTCGATCTTCCATAGAATGTTAAGTTTTGATTAGTACACGGCTTATTGATTTTGGGGTAACAATATGTAAGCCGACTTTACAAAGCTTGTCATTTTAGTCCTTGTAATTGAAAACGTGTGTCACTTGTACACAAACGCTTTTTTTTTTTTTTTTTTTTTAAATCAACACAAATAACTTTGTGAGTGAAATACTTACTTCCATCCTATAAATTTCAACTCCCACCTAAATTAAATTAAGATGTCATTCAAACACGAAAATATTTTTTCTTATTGAATTATTGACGAGTTGTAAGACAATCCTCGTTAAAGCTATTAACAATCTTGTATGAAAAACAGATATAATGCTACATTAGTACGTTACTACCCATCGATTGAATGTCATGGTCATGAGTCATGACCTCTCATCAGCAACAAGCCAACACAAGTAAACAGTCCAACCATCAAACGTTCATCATCTAATTACTCAAACAATAACCATAAATGTCTTGCTTCCAACTAGCTTTTGTGTATATATTTTTTTTTGAAAAAACTGCAAAATCGAATGATTTTATCATGTTAATAGTTTTTGACCCAAGTGCTTTGGGTCAAAATGGACAAACCACATGGTTCCGCAAGTTCCTTCATAATTCTTTATTTGTTTACACATTTTACCCTCAATTTTACCATGTTTTCCGACTAGTACGTGATTAATTCAAATATTGACGCCATAACAAAAGAATATAGTCAACTGGGGCATACTAAATACCATTTGCTCAAGATAATGACAAGGTGGGTTTCTTTTGTCTATCACCATTTACACAAACATGTATTGGTATGTTCTAGAATTTCATTGACAAGTGCATAAACATGAGCACATTCAATCTATATCAAATGTGATTGCCAAGCAAACAAAAATAAGTAAGCCTGTGAGTGGAGTTGAAAAACAAAAGTTAAAAAGGAAATAAGATGAAGTTTGACCAACCTTATCATTGAAAACAAGAACAATGGACTAAAGATAAAGCACAAAAAGTTTATAAGCTAGTAAATTAAGATTTCTACCTATATCAAAATTAAGTTCATATGGTTAAAACAAGCAATGCGTAGAATTTATTAAATCAAAATCACCTGGCAACACCTTTTTCCCACGGCACCAGTGGAACTGTTCTACAGTACCCAATGCTCTTAAGATACAGAAGCCATTTTAACCTAAACGTGTTTTCCATGTGATATCAAGCAATGGTTCCTCCCAATCTCACCTTTCATCTAAATCACTATGAGACCAATCAAGAAACTTCATATTTGGATATACTAGGGATTCTTGTTTAGTCACTTTCTTTGCTATCGTTGACCTTTCAAAGTCAAACTAAGGACTTTTATTCACCGAATCTTTGGCAAAAATATTTTCCTTTTTAGCAGCATGTAAATGTAACAACATGACATTAAAAGAGCACTATAATCTTTTAAAAAAGGTGTCTGACTGGATAGAACAGAAAACTATGTAAATCTTGGATTTCAATGTCATTAAGTTTGACATCTAAAGTAGAAAGTCACCACTTACACATACATCAAGTATATAGTGGCAAACAGGTTGATATCTCATTACAAGTCAAACAAAATCTGTACCCTGCTGATAAACATGGTAAAGATTATCTACCCTAGAGATTCATCTACCTCTAGAGAGAATTTACCAACAAAAAGTATCGATGAGACAGGAATGTTAACTAGTCAGATTGATGATGTCCTTATTTTCAGGCTTATCGACAGCTATAAGCCTATAATGCAGTTGCAGTTTGAATCATGTTATAGCAAGAATGCTCCATGATTTGACTAAACTACGATCCCTACCTCAACTCTATTCATCTCATCCCTATATAACATTCTCTCGCCTCAAAAATAACAAATTAGTGTATGTCTACCCTACACACGTCTTGCCCCGTTCCTCCATTCATTCCTACGAAATACTTTCCATTCAGTGGGATTATTGGGCTGCTCATTTAAGACATTGGACTGCACATTGGCCATTTTCTTATCATACTAACTAACAAGTAACAACCATTTGGTGATTTTGCTACAAGAAATGATAAGTTGGGTTCTTTTGGTGCATCACACCCCCTAACCCATATGTGTCTTCTTAATAATCATCGGCAAATGCATAACGATTTCAGGGATTGATAAATAACAAAGCGGGTTCACACAAAGCTAAACAAGCACAATTAATCATTCGAACGTGTTTGATGATAACAAAAGTTGGAATAATATGGTAACGAAACACAAGTTTCTGAACTGCAACATATGCATCAGAGTACAACTAGTAAGCATTAGCAAAATATGATTTCAAAGTGACATCAATCAATTAAGTAATTAACCATCAGACTGTGAATCACTGATTGCACCTGAATCACTATCGGTAGATGAATCGCTATCAAAGAAATCAGGGGAAGTGACATCAGGAAACGTCATGCATGATGGGAAAACGAAACCTTTAGCTTCTAAACGAAAGAGAGCCTACAAAACAAAAGAGTAATGAGAAGAGAACCTAAATGACAACTATGAAAGATGTATCAATTAGTTAAAATTAAGTATGCAGTATTCGAATGAGACTAAAGATTGTGACTTGAAATCACTAGAATTGGTTTTGTGTGTTTCGGTTTGCTGATTTCGTCCTTCATTTCTTGTGATTATCAGAGTAAAACAAATCAGAATCGAATAAACTTGTACCATATTGTTTTTATTTAATCAAGTCACATTAATCACATCCAAAACACATAACCAAACAACCACTAAGTTACAAACTGCCAAAGTAAAATTAAACTTGTACCTTTAAACAGGTTTTCCCAATTTTAAGCTCCTCGACATGGCCAAGGCTAAGTAGAAGTCCTCTTTTGGAAACTTTGAAGTTGGAATTTGTTTAGGCTTGGTTGGCGACATTGAGTTAAGGTTTTTTCAAGGCCTGAAATGTATTCAGAAAACGAAAGATTTCCTCGGTCACGTGATGAGAATAAGAGATTAGGAGCTTGAGGCCAAAGATTTTTCCATCGTTTCGAGAGTGTACCTGTCCTAATGGCTTGTTTTGTGGAGTCTAAACGAGAGATGATTTCGATAAGTATGCAATCTGATAACCAGTTGATTCTATCTTCTTCTTCTTCCATTATTTCCTTACCTTTCATTGTTTTAGTGGTGAATTTTGGTTGCTTTTGGGCTTGTTGTTCAACCATTTCCATGGCTGCAACACTACTCTCGTTGCTTTCCATCAATGAAGTGATGTTATTAGAGCACAAGGTATGGAGATGAATAACATGCCAAATGCATCTTTTTTCGCTGCCATTCTGCAACGTCCGGCTAACCGGCATCTAGGCCAATGGTAAGCCATTGGGTGTTTGAGCCGGAATGGCTTAATTTGCATCTTTTGTTTGTTTATTATTATTATTTTATTGTATTGTGAGTGAGTGGGTATATTTGGTGGGGTATTTTGTGGGACCTACAAGTACCAATAACATATTATTGGTGTGTTATGAAGGAGAGATGTTTTAGTTATTGGTGAGTTAGTGGGAGGGGATGAGATGGCGCTGAGGTGACATACCAATAACGTGTTATCCGTTAACACGATACCTTGTGCTCTTACCCGAACGGTGAAATTAAGTTTATCTTTGGCCCCTTTTCTTTTACAAAACTACATTGGACAACAAGAGAAAATGTCACTAATTAGTACACGCGTTTTATTAAACGGGGTATGTTTTTTCTTATTCAGTTTAAGGGCGTTTACCTGGAGCAGTTGTACGACTATTTGCGATCTTAGCCTTGTCAACCATCAGATATGTAACTAGTGACATTTAAACATCTGTTCTCTTATGCGTAAAACTTACCACGAGAACACTTTAATCGTGGTTTAGCACTCACATTTTAATGTTTTATTTGTGCTGGGCTAATCACTCATTTCTCATATTTGTTTTACTACAATTCAGTTTTCAAAAATGTTTAACCAAAACCTATTATTCTTAGTTAAACTTGCATACAAGGCATAAGTTCCAAGCATTGAAACATTTTAACCCTTTCATCAGATAAAATGCAACTTGCATCAAACACATAACTCAAAAGCTAGTCACATCATCTTTAATAACTTGACAATTTACAATATAAATAATTTCAAAACAAAACAATGTATATGAAACTTGATTGATTAAATGTTTACAAATAAAAAGTGGAGGGTATAACTGTAGTTTTCTGAAAGAGAGGGCCTGTTAAATTGAAACGTAGAGAAACTCGTTTTAGGAAACAATGATAGTCAACTTTTGACTGATCCGACTCACGTGTCTTGAATTAAAATGAAAACGGAAGTCTTGAATAAAAATGAAAGTCAAAGGATTGAGAAACTAAAGTACTGATAAAAAAGTTGGTATCATTTTGTGCTAATTCTACTTTAATTGTAATTTTGGGTATGAATTTTCTGTGGATGCAAAAGTAAAGTTGCACTATAGCCTATTTTAAATTTTGTTTGAACTTTTCTAAATAGATTTTTAAAAAAGCTGATGCACCAAAATTTAATTAGTGTTCTTATTAATTCATAAGGTTGTTAAAGATAAAAGGTGTTAATTGGTTGGAACAAAATTTTTATACTTTTATAGTTTTGTTTATATTATAAAACTGTGAAACAAAAAGTGTAGAATAAAAAATATAAATTTAAACAAGTTAAAAATATTAATCTTAAAAAAATTACGGAACATAAACTAATAAAAAAATTGTGTTATAGTGTAAATAGTGAGCCAAAGAGGGGTGGAGGTTGTTAAAAGTACAAAAATAAATGGGCCAAATGGGGGCAGCAATAACATAACCTATTTGAAATTCAAATAAAATCATGTTTGGTATGCAAAAAGTGAGTTTTAAGGCTCCTGCCAATGGCAGCGTGAATGAGCCAAAAAGTGACCAAGTCACGCACTAGTATTGTTGGGTGCATTTGGGTGCAGCGTGAGGTGTGCCAATCACGAAAGGTGAGCGAGCCGGTCATCACTCGGCCTTTGTGTAAAAGTGGGTATTTGTTCAATGTCTTATATTTATTATTTAGTTTGCAAGTGTATGTGGGATATTTATTAGAGTGTGTTTTTATAAAAGTAGTTATTTTAATGAAAGGTCCGAGAGTGGTGATCACTGAGGGTGAAAAGTGAGAGGGAGATAGAAAGCTGATGTAACGATGAGGTGGAAGGTGAATCTGTGTGACCATTTGCAGTAGTCTAATAGTGGTGGCCTGGTGGGGACATTAAAATAGGAAGGATGATAATTGAGTTTTATCCGAAAATTATTTACTTGTGCGTCGCGACAAGTATATAAGTTTTAATATTTAAATTTGTTGGTTATCAAATTACTCCCTGTGTTTCAAAAATAATTGTCCTTCGACACAATACCTTTTTGTCCCCCTTATGCTCTCTTCTCTTCTTTCCTACCCGCACACCTGCACCGGCCGGAGGTCTTTTTGGAAGCAGACTCTCTACTCCCAGGTTTATCCTGGGGTAGGGGTAGGATCTGTCTACATTATACCTCCCCCATACCCTGTTCTGGCGGGATTGGGTTTGTTGTTGTTGTTACAGTTTTACCCTTAACTAATTAATTAATGTGTTATTTAAAGTTTGTCACATTAATTTCAAAAAGAATAATATGGTAAACTAATAAAACTTCCATATGTATTTTTAGCAATGGACAATTAATTAAGATATGAAAAAAAGGAAACGTGAACTATTAATTCGGGATAGAGGGAGTATTCAGTATAAACTTGTGAATTTTAGAGCCCGTTTGGTTTGTGCGTTACGTATGGTACGCGAGCGTGGATTTAGGGTTAAATCAAAGGTGTGAGATGAGATGAGATGTGGCTAATCGTATGTTCGGTTTCCCGTGTTCGGTAAGGACCCTAAGGTAATAACGGGGTTCTTGATTTTGGGTAACTCTCATATACGACAAGGGTTTAGTGTATGTAAAGATGAAGAAGATAACTTGCCTCTTCTCTCCAAATGCATGGGTATTTATTATGATGCATTTTGGGTTGTGTCAAGTGATAACGATCATGGATGATTGAATGGTTCTAGATGGACCATGTGTCGATCATCTTAGGGAGGTGACATGAATGACACATGTCGTGTCATGATTAAATCAGGTGGTTGTGGGAATCATTAGTAAGATCCGCACGTACTAGCGAAATATTCGTCGCACTACCTGTGCACATATGAGGTAGTTATACATGTCATGTATGTATAACAGTTGTGGGGATAAGATCGCATGCCTGTCCTCTACACACTATGATGTCCTTGAGACACATTTAATTAAACACAATAATAAAACCAAATTTTATATATTTTAAGGACTAAAAAAAT
This sequence comes from Chrysanthemum makinoi, assembly GCA_910596185.1. Lineage (NCBI taxonomy): Eukaryota > Viridiplantae > Streptophyta > Magnoliopsida > Asterales > Asteraceae > Chrysanthemum > Chrysanthemum makinoi. Next base: position 26,662,830 of record OU343223.1, on the reverse strand, counting down.
AAAAAACAAAAAAATAAAAACTTAAAGACTACCAATGTAAACACATCAAGGACTACGGATGCAAAAAAAATGTCAAATGTACTAACAATATAACATACATAATAATAATAAAAGGGTGAAAAATGAAAAAAACGAAAAAAACCACATCATATTCTTCCTAATTTCCTATAGCTTGGCGCCCAAACCTTAATAAAAATAATAAGCACACGTTAAAGTTTACAACACAAACAAACAAACGCAAACACAAACACAAAAACTCACATAAACACAAAACCCAGTTAAGAATCTCTAAATAATAATTAAAAGAAAAAGGAACAAAATAGTTGATAGCTTGGTAGAATGACGAGCGGCGTAAAAATGGTGCCACTGCCGGTGCAGAATGGCGGCGCCATTCATCTTTATTTTTTCCAATGACGAACGAACCAAGTGTTGCACTGGGCGGGCACAATAAGAAGTAAAAGTGCCATTTGTCAATTTTCCGAAATCTAACACATCCGATTCTATTTATTCAAGTTGCAAAAACCCCTCTGAAAGCAAACAAGTACACTTCTAAAGTACTAGGAAAGCAAAAGAAACAATAACAAAACTAGCCAACAAACAAAGTATTAATTTTACCTTGATACATAAAATCTCAAGCTTTAGCTCCTTGACACGTCGAAGGCTGAATATAAGTCATTTAAGAAATTCTTCTTCCTCGTTGCTAGGACTCGTCACAAAAACACCATCTTTGGTATAATCTAAGTTAGGTTCAACTAACGAAGACACATTTAGCGACACAACCTTCCACAACAGCAAACTTCTTTGAATAGTTAACGAAAAAATACCTGGAGCATTGATTTCAATAACGTTTACAATCTCATCTCCAAGATTACTAAATCCACGTAACACTAAATTCTTAACATTCTTAGACGCAATATCAGTCCGCCTAAAACTATAACAATCCCTTAACTTCAGTGTTTCCAATACAGGATTACCGCATAATATATTCCTGAAAGGTTTATGGATATTTTTAATATGCATATGACCGAACTCGAGACTTCGGGATTGCACACATTACGTATGAGAGTTGATGTTAAAATAATTAATATATATAAATGTTATTATTATTAATTATTTGTCACGAAATAAAACTTAACGATAGTTAATATTTAACGAGTTTAGACTAACGGTCATTAAATGAAAACTACAAGGACTAGAAATGAAATTAGTGGACAAGAAAGATCTAGAACTCCCTCTTGGGTCCTATGGCCGGTCGTGGGTCTTCAAGCCCAAGGGAGGATCTTTTCTTGGTCACCAAGTTATTAGAAACCTATAAATACAAACCCCTTGTATTCATAAATCTAATCTTGAATCACCTAGAAACCTAATTTCTTTCTCCTCTCCTCTCCTCTTGGTTTGGCCGATCGTACATCGATTTTTCCAACTCCAAGAAACAAGTGTTTGGTTTTATTTGTGATTCAAGAACCTAGCTTTTCACTTCAATTCGATATTAGTACGTGTGTACAAGAACGAAGAACAAGTACAATTGTGTTTGTGGGTATCTTGGTATTCGACATCTAAGGGGGTCGAATTATATAAACCCTAATTTATTAGGGTTTAGGGTTTCTTGGTTCTTGATCTTGATTTGGGTTTTTCATAAACCCTAATTGCATTGATTCGCAAAAGGTACACATATACTTTTAATTCGGTTAATTAAATTACAAGTATTATTGCTATTACTTCCGCTGCATGCTTTGATGATGTTTACTTGTTTTCTATAATTGTTATGATTAGCAAAACCCAACAGTGGCATCACGAGCCGTTAATATGTTGTAATTAATTACCGAAACACATAAAAATTGAATCTTTGTGATTATTACATGCTTTTATTGGTTTCTAGGGTTTTAAAAATTGGAACCCTAAATTTTTTCTGTAAGGGTCGATTACCCTTTAATTTTCTAATTAGGTTTTATTTTTTGTAAAACTTGTAGAAACCTTAGGATTGCATGTATATTTTATGTGGTTTTCATGAATAATTGTTATGTGCCATGATTATATGCGTTTCTTGGGATTATAATTGTTATGAGGAATCCATGGTGGAACATGCATGTTTTGTCATGGATTATTGTTTATTGTTTGTTCTGATTAATTGTTAAGTAAAATTCACATGGTAATTAGTTTGATAAACATAAAATTGGGGAAGAGCTCAATATATCTAATAATAATTCGTTATGTGCAATATAGTATATCATTAACTTTGGCTTACGCAATCGACTTGTCGATGTATGTGGCTCACTTGCACTGGTAGGTGAAAGCCCTAGTTAATATATGCATGGTTTTATGCCTAGAATTGTCTATTAGGTTTTATCGAACAAATTATGCATGTGGCAAATTGTTTTTACATATGTTAATTCTTAAGTTACATGTATATTATTTGAGTTCGTTTTAATTTTTATTAAAGTGTCTTTTGTTTATATTGTATGACATGTTAGTAAGCAAAAAGGGTTTTTATGAATAGAAAATTAAATGGACTAAAATAATGGCGAAATATCATGATGAGGTCTAAATCTGATAGGCCTCAAGATGATGGAATTCTCATTCATAAATCCGCAAGGATTCTCAGATAATGGATTGATGTGATGAGATATATGAGTTGCGGGATTATGGTAAACCTGTTAATCATGATGATGCATTTACCTAAATATTGAATTGTGGTAAATTATTCATACTATGAATGTTAAGATGATGTCCATAAAGATAATCAACTTTGAAACTTGGTTTATCGTAACAAAGATGAGTTTCTTCAAAGGAAGGAAAACCCTAGTGGTTTAAATCTTTGTGTAGAAATCATATGGACAAAATTGTACATGTGTTTAATGCATGACTTGTGACAAGATTATTAATCACACTTAAGCAATTAACTGTGATTGAAATTCTTTCCTTAGCACATTAAATATATAATGATTATAATTGTCATACTTATTTTCATTGATATGAAAAATGACAAATGGAATATTAAAACTCTTTCTTGTGTTATTGCTTTTGCGAGGACGATAAGTAATACAAAGGAGTTTTATGAATTCACATAATCTTTGGAAATGTACAAACTGCAAGAATCCATGAATGGATATATGCATGCATCTAGGAGATGATTCTTATGTTTAACTATTAGATCCAAGTTTTGGTTTAAAATTAAAATAAGATAATTTCTATGTATTCCTGAAAGCTAGTGGGAGTATTATTTTTATTTTCTTTAAATCATATATGTTGTATAACATATGGGAAGTAACATTCCATCTAAGCTAAATGTTAAGTTTTAGTTTGGAATGGAACTTCACTTGAAAAACTTAGAAAATAAGACACACAGCCTTGAAATATATGTTTATTATTAATAAACATGTGTTGTATTAAATAAATGAGTCTAATAGAACATGATATATCATTTGAAAAATGGATATATAGAACATGAATGAAATCTTAGTTTGACACACGAATTTTTCATGTATATCATGTTATTGTTGTATCATGCTTGAATGCAAGATGATTTGACAACATTGATATCTAATTAAGTTCTTAGATAACTGGTGTAATGAATATTCTAATCGAATATGTTTGAATTTAGAATTACATTCCTCAGCCTGAAGTTGCTCTCAAAATTCTATGGATGAGCAATACAACAATTGTTGCGTAATTGTCATAGCTAACAAACTTGAAAGTTTGAAGGCATCAAACATTACACTGTAGATATTGAAGTTTACGAAATTTTAAAGAGCATATTGTTGTTTGTATACAATGATGCTGGTTTAATTGAGATGACACTCAATACTAGTCATGGTAGGATTTCATCCTTGTTGATGGCCATGTGAACTAGTTGTGCTCAACTAAGAGCATAGTTGCATTATATAATAAAAGAATAAGAATACTTTAAACTTTAAAATGTTTGAAAGTTTAATTGTCATAAATTGGTGGTTGAGGATGTCACACACTTTATGAAATATTATGTGGCAGTATCAAGATATTTGGAATGCACACATACAAGAACTTCACTAGTTGAATTCTTGAAATAAGCATTCTCAAAATTCCGATAGATCAAAGTTAGTTGAAATTATGCCTTGTCAACAAGTATGATTGTCATTACTTGAGACATAATTCATTAACCAGTATTATCATGCATTGATCTATTTAGTATTTGGATAAGGGATGTTTTGAACAAATATTATTTAAATGAAATAAAATATTGGTTATGTTTATTTTTCATTTTCTTAATATTATATCATATATTTGCATGTTTAATCCGTGGATAACTTATGTTATTCTAAAAGTCCGTTGTCGATCAGTGATGTGGGAATGTCATTGAATTAAGACAAATCTGAGTTTTGGTAGAATATACTTGAAGTATATTGATGCGTGGGACATGCCAGATTCACATGATATTCAATGAATTGAATATAGGACATATACCAACTTAACATGATTGTACTTTATAGATCTTTGTCATTAAGTAAATCATGTATATTTATCCTCAGACTTGAGATACCATATAACTGTTATGAATGTAGTACACTTGTGTGAAATAGTCTAACGCTATCCGTAAAAGGTGGTTATAAGGGCTATTTTCAGAAGTGTTACAAAGTTCATGAGTTTTGCTTGTAGTCAAGAGAATTTACTCATTTGAATTTGTTTCAAAGCATAATACAGTTTGGGCCCCTCGTAGGATTGGCAAGAAGTTTGTAAGGCCTTACCCAAGATCTATCTGGAATACGTTCAGATGATTTGGTAATCTTGTTCAATCAGATATAACGAGAAACAAAATATTAACTTGTGAAATGACTCGATCCATATTCACAGTTAATGAAGTATTAGAAGTAAAAGGATAAGTAAAAATGATAAATCATTAAATGGTTTTTCCAGGAGACCATACTCGATTCGATCTGGGGGTATTGGCGTGTTAAGCTAGAGTAAACCAATGTCATTATTATATTAAGTAATATCCAAGTGGGAGCTGAAAGGTTTATGGATATTTTTAATATGCGTATGACCGGACTCGAACTCGGGACTTCGGGATTGCACACATTACGTATGAGAGTTGATGTTAAAATAATTAATAGAGTTAATTACATAAATCGTCCTTGTGATTTGGTAGAAATTACGGATCTTGTCCCCATGGTTTTTTTTAGCGGGTCTCGTCCTTGTGGTTTACAATTTTTACGGATCTTGTCCCCATGTCTGACCCGATCTCAAAAAAGGACCTCCATTGCAGTTACTCCCTAACGTGAGGGCTAACATTGTATTTTGGTTTTAACGATAGTTATACAAACTACAGGGACGATTTATGTAATTTACTCTTTAAAAAAAGTAAAGTTTTTTCTTTTTAATTTTATTATTCAAAATTTTTTTAATTTTATTACGATTAAATTTTTTAATAAAAAAAAACTTTTTTTTAGATTTAATTTTAATTTTATTATAATAAATTAAAAAAAACAAAATTTAATTTTATTATAATAAATTAAAAAACTATTTTTAATTTTAAAAAAAATCAAAAAAATTATAATCAAACTAAAAAAATTAATTTTAATTTTATTATAATATTTTTTTTAAAAAAAACTGTTTTTTCTTTTAAAAAAATTAATTTTATTAAAAAACTTAAAATAAAATTAAAACAAAAAAACAAAAAAAAAAACTTTTTTTAATTTTATTATAAAACGGATCAAGGCGTATAAAAAAACGTTTTTATACATGTAGGATCGTAATATTATTGTGTTTGATGATTCATGTGGTCTTGGATGATGGAAATACATGTTAGCCATTTAAGAGAGAAAGAGATGAGAGGGTGTTTTCTTGGTAGAGACTTGCTTAACAAATGTAAGGTTAGATTATGAGAAAAGCACCACCCCTTCCAAGGATTGAAGGGGTATTTATAGTTACAAATACACGACCTCCTGACGGCCTGTGGATTAGGTATACAGTGGGTAAAGACCCGTCCTTCCTCTATGGTGTTACTCTAAACTAAACTACGCTACAAACTAACTAATTAACTAACAAATAACGTAAATAACTACAAGTCTACGAGCTAACATATGCTAGACCATAATTGGGGTGACCGACTCTTTAACATGGAATTTCCAATTCCTAACAATCTCCCCCTAAGGGAGGTCACCCCATGAAATACATTTTGCATCCTAGCATTCTTTCTTTGTCTTTAGTTCTCGAGCTCGTAGACTTCAATTCTTCAATTCCGCAATCTTTGTGCTTTAGTAGCGATTCTTCAAAGTCCGCATTGATTTGTACTTTTAGTGGAGGCCTTTAACTGATCCACATCTTTGATGATCTTTGAGCTTTCTTTGAGATCATCAGCCACAGTAAATCTCTGGATCACCCTTTATTGTGTTGCCATCATGTGCTGTTGTGACTTTCGGACCGACATGCTCACACTTTCTGGATCATGACATCTTTTCATCAGAGTAGCGGAAGCTTTACTGGCTCATGATATTTGCAGTGGCGTAGCGGAAACATAGTATAAAAATATCAGAGCCAGGTTCTGTAGATATGCACAAGTCATGATTTCTTCAATTAAGTGTGGATGCTGTGAGCATGCGGCTTTGGATTGACTCCTCAATTCTGATCAGCTGCAATCGTCGGGGTGTACATGCATACGATAGTTAGCAATAAAGCGCATGAAAGTGTCTTTGATCACTTTCGTTGAATTGAGGTACACGTCCCACGGTTCCCCGTTGATCAAGTACAAGTAGCACGTGATCAGGTATAATTCTGAAGAATCTCCTTGACAGGGTTTCGCAGCTGCTCTAGCCGTTCTCAAACCAGAACGTCTCTGTGTGATTTAAATTGGATTTAAACTGATAATTCGGTAAATGGTTTTATAAGGATGTACAAGCTCTCCTTCCCACATGTGACAAACGATTTCAAATTTTCCATGCACATGTTGAAGGGGAGCATCTATCTTAAACCTATTATTTGAAACGTGATAACTTATCTCAAGGTGCAGGTTCCCTCTAGTATGTGCAAAACTCTTTTCAAATCTCGAGGCACATATTGAGGGGGAGCAAAAAAATATCAACATCACTTCCCTAATCGAATCAAGTAGATAAAGCATTTTGGGGAAGGATGAGGTTTTCATGATTTTGCTCCCCCTCAATATGTGCCTCGAGATTTGAAAAGAGTTTTGCACATACTAGAGGGAACCTGCACCTTGAGATAAGTTATCACGTTTCAAATCATAGGTTTAAGATAGATGCTCCCCCTCAACATGTGCATGGAAAATTTGAAATCGTTTGTCACATGTGGGAAGGAGAGCTTGTACATCCTTATAAAACCATTTACCGAATTATCAGTTTAAATCCAATTTAAATCACACATTCTCCCCGATCACAATTATCAAATCATTTGAGATTTGTGATCTCTTATAGATTTAAATTGATTTTGAAAGCTTTTAAGGAGAATTGTGACTTGATTATGAAAGCGTTTTAACTGATAATGATCGGATTTTAAGACTTTAAACTCCATTGATAAAACATGCCTGAATATCTTTTGAAAACAATTGAATGCCAAATAACTTTTTAATTTAATTGAAATCATTCTCCCCTCAATCAATGACATAGGTTGTTGATTGAGAGATTGATATTTTGACAAATAAGTCCAGATGATTATCAAAAATAGAGACTGAGTTATTTTTCAAAGCAGTTAGTTTTCAGCAGATAAATGTTTAAGGAATCGAGCATGGAATTTTGAAAACATGATAAAGTATGGCTCTGTTCTTTCTTTTGAAAAAGCGGGTTACTGCCTGAAATGACAATAAACCATTGTTTCTCTTTCTCTCAAAAAAAATTTTTTTTTATAAGATTCGAACAACATCTAAAGTCCCGTGTCATTCTTTGAATGACAGCACAAAGACCGTAGATATTATCGAACCGAGAAAAAGCATGACAAATTGACAATATTTTTGAAGATTTTTCGAATTTTTTAGATTTTTATGGTTTTGAAGGTTTTATAATTTTGTATTTTGTTTTTCGAATAGATATATACAAGAGATAGATGAAGATAGACCTTTACTCCTCGTCTTCCTCCTGAAGACGTTTGAGTGTTTCTGGTTGAAGACTTTTCAAGCCAAGACGTGGAAGAATAAACTCAAAACGTTCTCTTGGAAGAGCTTTGGTGAAGATGTCTGCTAACTGATATTCAGACCTCACAAAATAGAGTTCCACCACACCTTTTTCCACTTGTTCCCCGATGAAATGATGTCGAATGTCGATATGCTTTGCTCTTGAGTGTTGAACGTTGTTGCATGATAGAGCAATAGCACTTTATTATCACGAGAGGGATTTTGTTGAATTCAAAGCCATAGTCGATAATTGAGATCTCATCCATAGGATTTGAGCACAACAAGATGACATGGCTATGTATTCACCTCTGTAGAGGAAATAGAAGTACTCATTTGCTTCTTTGAAGACCAGCTCACAAGCTTATCACCCAAAAACTGAGCACCTCCGGATGTACTTCGACGAGTATCTTGACACCCTGCATGATCAGCATCTGCATAGGCTGTTAGTAACATACCGGTGTCCTCCGGGTACCAAAGACCCATATTGATGGTTCCTTGGAGATACCGAAAGACCCGTTTAACCGCTTCAAGGTGCTTTTTAGTAGGCTTAGCCTGGTATCTAGCACACATGCAAACAGCGAACAAGATGTCTGGTCTACTAGCTGTGAGGTACATCAGGGATCCAATCATACTACGATATTTTGTTTGGTCAATCATGATCCCTGAGTGGTCCTCATCTAGTTTGGTTCGATCAATCATGGGAGTGTCAACAGGGGCACTTGAATCAAATCCAAATTTCTTTAAGATCTCAGTTGCATATTTAGATTGATTTATGAAAATGCCTCCAGGACTTTGCGAAATTTGTAATCCCAAGAAAAATGACATTTGTCCCATCATTGACATTTGAAATTTTGAACTCATTTCATTAGAAAAACGATCACATTCCATTGGGTCTGTAGAGGCAAAAATAATATCATCAACATAAATTTGAACATGAATTAAATGTTTGCCTGACTTCCTGGTGAACAATGTTGGATCAACTGCTCCTTTGCTAAATCCGGTTGATAGAAGAAACTTTGACGGTGTATCATACCATGCCCTTGGAGCTTGCTTTAAACCGTAAAGGGCCTTCTTCAAACGATAAACGTGAGTATGATGCTCTTGATTTACAAATCCTTCAGGTTGGCTGACGTAGACGACTTCTTTAAGGTCTCCGTTCAGAAATGCCGTCTTCACATCCATCTGATAGACTACCATGTTCTTACTAGCAGCATTAGCTCGAAAGATTCTGATTGCCTCGATTCGAGCAACTGGAGCAAAAGATTCTTCAAAGTCAATACCCTCCTCTTGACGGTATCCTTTAGCAACTAATCGAGCCTTGTTCTTCCATACATCACCATGCTCATCTAGTTTCACTTTGAAGATCCATTTTAGAGCACTAATCATGGCACATTTGGAGCGGTACTAACTCCCATACATCAAGTCGATCAAACTCATGAATTTCATCTTGCATAGCATTGAACCAGCTATCTTCATTCATGGCGGTTTTAACATCCTTTGGTTCGATCTTAGAGAGTACGGAGTTGAAGAAACACCATAAGGCATCGGTTGCAAGTTGTTTCCGTGTTGATACAGGACGGGAGGGATTTCCAATGATGTTGTCTAATGGATGATCATGAGTCCATTTTCTAGGTGTTCATGTGGTAGTTGTTGAGGGACTGAAGTAGCAGAGTCGATGTCTCCTGAAGAAGATGGGTCTGATGAAGATTCAGAGCAAATATGTTTTCAAATGGAGCATCTTCAGGATTAGCAAAGGGATTAACTTCATCATTGATGCCCGAAACAGTTCCATGATGTACATTTGAAGAATGATGATTTGTTGATGAGACGGAAGGATCACAAAGGCTTCTTGACTTAAAGATATTGAGACTGAGGGATTGACTTCATTCACTGGAATATGAGCCACCTCTGTTGTAGGGATCAACACCTCATTAGTACTCGGATCATAAAGTTCATCAAACATAGGATCAAACAATTTCTTTAAATCATCTTCAGATGGAGGTACATATGGAGTTTCTTGAGAAGAGTTTGGAACAAGGGATGAACCAATTGGACTGATTTGAAGTGCGGGTCCAGAACTGAATTGTTTAGGAGCCGTTTGACCGTCACTCATCAAACGTAACGTGAATTGTTTCCATGATGTTTCGGGTTCTTTTGTTGTAGATTCGGTATCCTTTTTGTTTGGTGCATACCCTACAAATACTCCAATGTCTGCTTTAGCTCTAAGTTTGCCTAAGTCTTGACCCTCATTAGTTGGATAGCACAATGCTCCAAACACACGAAGGAAAGAGAGATTAGGTTTTCTGTTGTGGACAAGTTCATATGGTGTCTTTCCATGAACAGTGTGAATCAGGGAACGATTTTGTGTGTAGCATGCAGTGGCAATAGCTTCAGCCCAGAGAAACATTGGAACTTTTGAGTAAATCAGCATTGTTCTAGCGGCTTCTACAAGAGTTCGATTTCGTCTTTCAACTACACCGTTCTGTTGAGGAGTTCGTGGAACACTTCTTTGATGGCTGATTCCAATGCTTTCATAGAATTCACTAAGTTGTTTGTTAACAAACTCAGTTCCATTGTCTGTCCGGATAATTCGGACGGTTTTGTTGAGTCGAACCTGCAGCTTGTTTGATGAGTTTGATGATGATATCAGGAGTTTCATCCTTTGTCCTTAAGAACTTGACCCACGTGAATCTAGAGTAATCATCAACTATAACTAACACATATTTCTTCCCAAAGATATTCTGCACTCTCATTGGTCCACATAAATCCATATGAATTGTATGAAGAACTTCTGTGACAGAGTTAGTAGGTTTGGGTTTATGGGCATACTTCTTGCTTTTTCCCAATTGACATGCTGAACAAAGATGATCCTTTTCATACTTTAGTCGAGGTAAACCTACAACTAAGTCCTTTCTAGAGAGATCATTGATGGTGCCGAAGTTCAAGTGATTGAGACGTCGATGCCATAACCATGACTTTGTTTTTGAAGCCTTTGACAGCAAGCAAATTGGAGAAGACTTCATCATATCTTCTATAGAGATGGTGTAAAGATTTGAACCACGAGTTCCTCTTAACAGTTCCTTACCATCAAGTTCTCTAACAAAACAAGTATGTTTTCTGAAGGCTACTTCTAGATCAGAATCATAGAATTGACCGACAGAGAACAGATTATGACCAAGACCTTCCACATAGTATACTATAGAGATAACACTATCACCAACAACATAATCACCATAACCCATAATTGCACCGAAATGATCATTACCGAATCTAACTGTCCCGATGAATTTGCTCATGAAGTTCATGAGTCGTGACCGGTCTCCAGTCATATGCTTGGAACAGCCTGAGTCCAGGTACCACAAAATGATTTGAACGATCTGCAGTTGAACACAGACAAGAATGGATGACTGGATAATTGGGATCCCCATGCAAGAATGGGTTCCACTTGGTTAGTAACAGTAATTGGAACACCCACATCCGAAATAGAAACATCCATATCAGAAGTAGAAGCAATGGAATCATTGGGAATAGATGCAATGCTGGTGTTCGTATTTGACCTATTCAAAGTATGTTCACTTCTTAAGGGAATAGTTCTACCAGGAGGCATCCATTTTCTAGTGGGCATAATCTTAGCAGTTTGAGAGCAAAACCGATTATTCTTATGGCCAAAAGGTATCCAATAATAACCTATCTTTATAAAAGTTCTTCCTGTGGGTTTCCACTGTTTTCTAACAATCTTTCGTTTTTGCCTTTTGCCTTATTTGCACGATTATTAGCATTAACAATTTTAACTGGGCATTTGACAGGATTAGACAAAGCATTCACACCACATTCATGATTAGCAACAGAATTCAAGCAGACATCATTACAAGGTTTTGCAAATAGTATCGAATTGAATTAATTACGCAGTACGCCTAAGGCTAATACTAGAATCAACACGATTCGTTTTATTCAACACAAGCTTAAAGTTCCTAGGTTGGTCTTCTACTCTCTTCCAATGCACATTTTTAGCTTGCGAGGTCCTATCATTCCTTGTATTGTCTTGAGACTTTGACCTGCTCGCCTTAAAGTCATTGATTACTCTGTGAGAGGGAATTATGGGAACATTAGTTGGTTGATCTACTTTTTGCATTCCCGAACTAGACGTGCAAGGATCTGTATTACTAGACTAAAACATTGATGTATACTTTCTTAAAACTGGGCTAGAATGGTTTGAAGGCTCGGCACTAGGCATAGAACAAGGCATCACAGCTTTGCCTTTTGCACCTAAGGTTAAGGATTTGGGACATGTTGCAATTACACATTCTAGCAACTCTTGAGATCGTTTGGCCCGGAGGCAAGCAAACCTAATTTCACTATCAAGAGGTTTGTTAATGAAATCCTCTTCGACAATCTCACGGAGACATTCTAGACTATCCTTAAGGTGAGCACAGGATTCATGAAAAGCATGTTCATTATTCCTAAGATGAGGAGGAATATATTTAACTGTCACAGTGTATTTGCAGTCTAAGGGTGACTTTGAGACAACATTCTAATTGAAAACAAGTGGCGCTTTCCCATTTCCCGACTTCTCAGATTCTCAATTTCCTTTTGTAGAGACGTTATTTTTCCGTTGTTTTGGTCACGGGTGACTTTTATTGAATCATATAACTCTTTAAAATGTCGTTTAACTTTTTCTTTTTCTTCTAGAAAACTCTCGTTTTCCTTTTGTAAGGCATCAACTAAGTTTTGAAGATGAAAAGTTTGAGAATTTCGAGAATCTAAAGGAGGAGGCATTTGGGAGCCTGTCATATTGTTCGTTTGACCCTTTAATTGAGAGATTTGGGCTTTCAACTTTCTGATCGTGTTGCAATGAGCTTGAATCCGTTCATCACGTTTGTTAATTTGAAAAACTGCATCAAACTCTGGAGCATCTGAGGATGTCTTGATATTTGAAGTTTTGACATTTTCTTTAAGATGTTGATATTTTAGTTGTAAATTAAAATGCTCAACTTCTAGTTTAGAAAAATGTTTAACCAAATTGTCGTGATCATCCAATTCAATTTTCTCGTTTAGTTCAGAATTTGTTTTTTCAAGCTCAATGACACGATCATGGGAGACTTTCAATGCAACCGATAATTCATGAAATTTGGAAGCATTAATGGAACAATTTGTAGCAGTGAAAAACACATCTTGAGCAATACATTCCGAAATCAGGTTCTCATTTAGTGTATGCAAGTTCTTCCTCTCAATCTCATTATATTTTAGTGCTCGCTCATAGTCACTAACTTCAACTATCATTGCATCAAATTCCTTTTCCATTCCCTTAATATCAGTTTCTATCCCTTTTTAAGACTCTCAAAGTGATCTTTTAGAAGTTTAAAGAAAGGCATGACCTCAGTTAAATAACATTCTTTCATTTGCTCAAAACCCTTTCTCCTTCCGTAATACCAGTGGGTGTGATCCTTTTCTTGCAAGTTTTCTCAAAATCAACAAATAGTTGAAGTATAACATATTGGCTAATTAAGGTCTTGCTTTTAGTGGCAATTGTTCTAGGAACAAGATGCATTGGTGTATTAGGAGGATACACAGTTGCTCTAGGCATTTTCCAAAGAGGAGGGTTTGTTTCAACAATATTTTCAGCTTTCTGCTTATCTAAATCCATTTTCCAGAAAACTTGTTCGGGAGTCAACAATGTCTGAGGTTTAAACATGTTTAAGGAAATCCAGTTTTCCTTCTTGTAATCATGGGGAGTGATCTTTATTTTCTTCTCTCTACATTTAGGATCATCTAATTTCTTGTTCATCTTTTCCCTAGTGACTTCATCCGATTTCTTATCTTCCTCAGTGCACTCAACGCAACTAGGTTTCTGTCTAGGTTTAAGGATTTCATTGCCATCATAAAGAACCTTATGAGCATTTCTAGCCCTTTTAATGACCTCTGGATTTGGTTCCTTAACAAGGGAATGCTATGCTTATCGCTTAGGACCCTATGCTTAGTGATCATGTGAGCAATCTGAATGGTGTTCCCTTGTATGTACAACTTGTTTTCAAGTTTGTTTTTTAAAGTTTTCAGATTAGAAAAATCTTTCAAGAGTTTTGATTCCTTTGCATTAAATTCTTGCTTAAGCATTTTCACATTTTCTTGAAGTTCTTGTTTTTGCTTAGCAGGTTTAGAAAGCTTTTCTTGCAAGGAATTTAACTCTTGTTTTAATACTTCTTCTCTAAAATTACTTTTTCTAATGATTGTACGCACTTGGTCATCCATTTCCCGCTCACGAGTGGTCAACTCAAATTTAGCACGTTGTTCATAAATAGCAACACGTTCTTTATAGGCATTTAGTTCAGAAATTACAGACTCATCAGGCGCACAGGCAGTGTATTCATCAAAAATATAGTCATTGTTGACTGCAGGAGATGCATCACTTGGTACAACTTCACTTTCACTTTGTTTCACATATTGATCATATGGGACAACATTGATATTACCCATATTTTCAATATTTGATACAAAAGTTTCAGTTGATAGTACTTTGTCATGCATCTTTTGCACATCAGCATCATCGTATAGTTTTAGTACCTCTGAGATGAGTTTGTCTTTGGATGGGCCAGCTTGTGGTGAAGAGGAGACCTTGGGAGAAACCATTGGAGAAATTCTAGCCATAAAGATTGTGTGTGCAGGAGGTCCATCATCCACATCAGAGTCGTATGCATCACAATCAGCGACTTGAAAGGCATTCCGATGATTGTGACCTATCTCCTGAATAGGCTGCTCATCCACATCTGCATCATAGGTCTTGGCATTGCCCTCTGCTAGAAACAACAATTCCTCTTCATCCAAAGCAGCACCATTATCCTGAGCTTGCACAAGCAGCATCTTATCTCTGAAGTAATCAGCATTCTATGGACGCTTTGGAGATGTGCAGTTCCTTGCAATGTGTCCCTCACCACCACAATTATAACATTTGATCGGCTTAGCTTGACCTTGATTACCATTCCTTCCTCGATTCTGATTACCAACATAACCTCTACCCGCTCCACCTCTTCCCTGATCATACTGTCTTTCCTGAACTGGTTGCACCACGATCCTCCCATCTTTAACAGTAGCTTGATTGTGTGGGTTAGATGTTGTTCTGAGGTTGTTATTGGTTTGTGGGAGAGAATTCATGTTTTGACTAATCCGAAGAGCTAGTTGATTAATGAAATTACCCACGTGTGCATCAGCATCAGCTTGTTTGAACATAGGATCCGGAATTAGTTTGTGATTACCATTTCCCATGGGTATGACTTGTGAGGCTTTGGTTGTGATTCCGATGTTTGAGTAGAAGGCAGTTGAGTCATTAGACGAGCTTGTCTCTCCCTGGTTGGTTTTGAACTGATTAAGAACCAATTTTTCAAACATAGCATGTCTCTCATTCTGAAGGAGGAAGGCATAGAGTTGCTCATAGTTTTCATTCTTCAACCCCTTCAGTGCTTACCGAGACTTCATAGCAAGAACCTTGTTGGGTTTATTCCAGTACTAGCTCAGTCTTAGTCCGCACTCTTCCCATATCTCATTTTTCTCCTTTTATCATCATACCTAAGAACTCTACACTAACTAGTGGATAGTCCCTGGGTAGATCCTTCCGGTTCCGGCGGATCATGGGAACACATACCTAACCTTATCGTCCTTATATCACCATACATAATGTAAAGTTGGTCGGTCTTTTTGGTATTGTTCATCTGCCATAGGAACCAATTGAAAACCATTTGAAAATCAATCCAGATACTTATGATATTTTATCAAAGCATTTTGTACCTGAATTGTTTTTGATATTTTTAGAAGAAGAACTCCCCCTCAACATGTGAATCAAGTATTTGAAATAGTTTTCCACACGGAGGCAAGAGAAAGAATTACTTTCTTTGATTACCATTTTAAAAAACTATCAACATTTTAAAAAGAATTGAATGAGAAAAGGGTGAAAACAAATAGCCCTCCATATATTCAACCTTAGGGCAGAAACCGGGTTCAATTCAAATGCTACAGATGGTAACATCGGTATTGAAGATAAGACGTCATGGACCCAAAGGACGACCGCACTTCAACTTTTCCAAACCACTCAAGTTCCTCTTAAAAGGACTTGTTTCATTCTCACGAGGAACCGACATTATCTATCAACTTTCTCTTAGAGATTGTTGATATTGAATGAGGAGACCCTCTCCTAGTCTCCAGATATAGGATCCAAATATGCACAAATTGAGTCTAGTGCCACGAGATCATCAATAAATCTCATTAGGACACTTTCAATGAAGACTCTCTGTTTCACACAATGTGGAAAGAGAGATTATATCTTGAGTCCTACGCACTATCCTTGTGGTATTGCCGAACATCGAAAGTGATGTGTTTACATATTCACTGTGAAGATGGAAAGCCTTCTGGAGCCAACATCTAACAAGCTCCTGTAGGTGGCATGTGAGATCTATTATACGAGATCAACCATATGACAAGCGAACGAAACAATGGGGCGATTCAATCTTTTGAATCAATCCTGGTTCAGGTTATGGATTGACGGATACCTTTGAAAACCAGTCTTTTGTGCTTTAAAACTCTTTTCATTAGCACGTCGACCGTGTACTAATTTTTCAAATCAAAAGGTGTTTTATGATTGATAATTAATTTTCATTAAAACCTTCGTTATATTGCAAAAACAATTTCTATTGAGCAATACACGATTGTTTTTCTAATCTCTTTTCATCAATCGGACGAATTTGGTTCACTCACTCCGTTGTCTTCTTTGAGACGTTCGGTTTGAGAACAACTAGAGCTTAAAACCCTCAAGGAAATTCTTCGAATTATACCGATCACAGTTTGTACCGATCAACGGGAACCGTGGGCCGTGTACCTTAATTCGACGAAAGTGATCAAAGACACTTTCGTGCGCTTTATTGCTAACTATCTTATGCGTACACCCCAACGCGTTTCTTTGATCGTAATGGAGCGAGCCATCCATAGCCGCATGCTCACACAACACATTCATATATTAAGAAATCATGATTAGTGCATCAATGACTCGATATTCTAACTCCATGCTTCGCTACGCTGGCGCCAATATCATGAATCAACGAATGCTTCCGCTACTCCGATGAGAAGATATCATGATCCAGAATGTGAGCATGTCGGTCCGAAAGTCACAAAATCACATAATACCAGCACCACAATAGATGTATCGGAGATTTTCTATTAGCTGATGATCTCAAAAGCTGGCTCAACATTATTATCACGTGGATCAGGAAAAGACCTCCACTTGGATTAACCAAACATGCAATGAGTGGAATCAATGACTACGAGCTTTGGAGCAAAGTACTACATCAAGAATGCAAGATCAATTGTTAATGTAATATCTGATTGTATTCAATGTCATTTTAGTATATGTTTGAGGTGACCTCCCTTGGGGGAGATTGTTAGGAATTAGAAATTCCCGATATTAAAGAGTCGGTCACCTCAAGTATATGTAATCGTTAGAAAGCTCGTAGTCATAGTACTTTTATGTTAAGTAGTATTTAGTTTAGTAACACCGTGGAGGACGGACGGGTATTTACCCACTGTATGCCCGATCCACGTTGTGTGGCGTTTTATTGTAAGACTATAAATACTCTCTACCTTCCAAGGTAGGGAGTTGGAGCTCATAATAAGATTTTTCTTTCTCTCACTAAGTTCCCTAAACCTTTAACTTTCTCTCTCTAGAACTCACCTTTATACGCCCACTTTGAGTTATGGTTTGATGTGTATGTGAAATCCAATATCCTACAATTGGTATCAAAGCCAGGTTTAAACTGATTAAGAACCAATTTTTCAAACATAGCATGTCTCTCATTCTGAAGGAGGAAGGCATAGAGTTGCTCATAGTTTGTATTCTTCAATCCTTTAGTGAGCTTCACAGAGGTGACAAACTTGTGCCATTCGGGATTCATGTTGTTCACAAATTTTGAGTTCAAATGAATGTTAGGCATAGTCATTCCGATGTTCCTCATGTCATTCACCAACTTATGAAATCTCACATAGTACTCATAGACACTCTCATCCGGTTTCATCTTGAAGTGTTCAAATTCGTCATAGAGTTGTGATTCTCTGTCTTCCATAGTTAATTTCGAACACTGAGAGAAGCATCTTGACATTATCCCATACTGCCTTTGCTTCGGTGTTGTGATTGATCAACTTGTAGATGTCTTTAGGAAGACCTTGAAGAACAATGTTAGAAGCCCTGATATCAGCATCGAATCTCTTTTCTCCTTATCATCAAGCTCATCATACATCTTTGGTCTGTCCATTCCGAAATCGAGTTCCATCTTCAGCAGTATCAAGTACATCTCTAGTCGTCTCAACTCGATACGGTCCTTCATCAATGGATTTGAGAATGTTGACACCATTTTCCTTTCCAAGGCAGTACAATCTGATTCGTTGAGCCCAAGAATCGTAGACAGTTCTGTCAAGCATGGGTGGACGAGTATCTGAACCAGCTGCTTGAACATCCTCGGCAACAGTGGAGATGATAGTAGGAACGTTTGTAGACATGTTTCAAGTTTCAAGCTCTACGGGATTTTGCAATTCTTTGATTAAACCGGGAAATTGATTCTTTCACGGGATTTTACTAAACCAAAAGAACAATCGTAAGAATGTAACACGAAGAAGAAAAAGGTCTAAATGAACAAGTCGCTAAACACACAATTCGCATAAGCAGTCAACTCGCAACACACTCAACTCGCTAAATTAATCAAGTCGCTAAATAGCCAACTCGCTTTAGTCTCAAGTCGCTATATAACAACTCGCTACAATCCAAGTCGCTAGCAAAATTTTGGCAGCAATTCGCTAAGCACCAAGTCGCTAAATATTCAAGTCGCTAAATAGCAACTCGCTAGGTACCAACTCGCTAACACCAAGTCGCTAACAATATAAAGTACAAGTCGCTAACTTACACCAAGTCGCTACGTGTAGTGGAGAATCCACTATTTGTACTTTTTGTCGGCTTGTCTCACTAGACAAGTCGCGAACCCAACTCGCTAAGACTTTCAACTACAACTCGCTACCAAATTGTAAAGCAAGTCGCTACCAAGAAAACTTTTCCGTGGCTCAAGTCGCTAGCATGAAAAACACATAAACACCACTTTTCAATCCAAAAACAACCCAACCACTATGATTCAAACCTTCTAAATCAAAAACTAAACACTTGTGATGATTCTAAACACAAAAGTACACCCAAAATCGAAACTTTAACACTAGAAATCAATCAAATGATGCCAAAACCACTAAACTTTTTCAAACTCAAAACCACCTAAAAACCACTAGAAATCCAAAGATATGTAAGAGATGATCAAACCTTGGCTCTTGATACCAATTGTAGGATATTGGATTTCACATACACATCAAACCATAACTCAAAGTGGGCGTATAAAGGTGAGTTCTAGAGAGAGAAAGTTAGAGGTTTAGGGAACTTAGTGAGAGAAAGAAAAATCTTATTATGAGCTCCAACTCTCTACCTTGGAAGGTAGAGAGTATTTATAGTCTTACAATAAAACGCCACACAACGGCTGTGGATCGCATACAGTGGGTAAAGACCCGTCCGTCCTCCACGGTGTTACTAAACTAAATACTACTTAACATAAAAGTACTATGACTACGAGCTTTCTAACGATTACATATACTTGAGGTGACCGACTCTTTAATACCTGGAATTTCTAATTCCTAACAGTCTCAAAGAAGACAACACGGAGTGAGTGAACCAGCGGATTGAGATTCACTGATTGATGAAAAATTGATTTGAAAACAATCGTGTATTGCTTAAAGAAAGAGTTTTGCAATAAGACGAAGGTTTTATGAGAAAGATCAATTTTCAATCAAAATACTTTTTGTATTATAAAATAAGTACACATTTGATGTGCTAGAGAAAAGAAGAATTTTACACATCGAACGGTTTTTCCAAAAGTATTTTTCAATCAGAGATACTTTTTGTGTTTGAAAACATAAGTACACATTCGACGTGCTAGAGAAAAGAAGGTTTGCACATCGAACGGTTTTTCCAAAAGTATTCGTCAATTCCAATCCTGGACCAAGGTTGATTCAAGAGTGAATCGCCCCATCGTTTCTGTCCAGTTGTCGCAAGCTTGATCTTACGAGAAGATCTCACATGTTACCCACCAAGAGCTTGTTTGATGTTGGCTCTAGAAGGATTTCCATCTTCATCGTGAGTATATTTAATATATCACTCGGATGTTCTGGCAATACCACAAGGATAATGCGTAGGACTCTTAATATATTCTTACTTTCCTCATTGTGTGAAACAGCAAGTCTTCAAGAATTTAGTGTCCTAATGAGATATTGTGGATGATCTCGTGGCTCTAGACTCAATCGTGCACATTTGGTTCCTGTGCCGGAGACTAGGGAGAGGGTCTCATTCTTCAATATCAACAATCTCTAAGAGAAAGTCGATAGACAATGTAGGTTCCCCGTGAGAATGAAACAAGTCCTTTTAAGAGGAGCTTGAGTAGCTTGGGAAGTTAGGTGCAATGCGTCACTGGGTCCATGACGTCTTGTCTTCAATACCAGTGTTACCTTAGTAAACACCAGTAGCATATGTATTGAACCCGGTTTCTGCCCTAAGGTTGAATTATTGGAGGGCTATTTCTTTTCACCCTTTTCTCATTCATTTCTTTTTCATTCTTCAACCCCTTCAGTGCTTACCGAAACTTCATTACTAGAACCTTGTTGGGTTTATTCCAGTTCTAGCTCTGTCTCAGTCCGCACTCTTCCCATTTCTCATTTTTCTCCTTTTTTCATCATACCTAAGGACTTCTACACTATCTAGTGGATTGTCCCTGGGTAGATCCCTCCGGCTCTGGCGGGATCGTGGGAACGAATACCTAACCTAACCATCCTTAAAACATCATGCATAAATTAAAATGGTCGGTCTTTTGGTACAGTTCATTCTTCCTTGAAACCAATTGAAAAATCATTTGGAAAAATCAATCAAGGTACTTGTGATACGAGATCAAAACATTTTGTACCTTAATTGTTTTGATCATTTAGAAAACCTCCCCCTCAACATATGCATATGATTTAGAAATTGTTTAGCACATTAAGGCAAGAGGACTTTGAAATATTTTCTTTGATCACAATTTTCATAGAAAAAGCCATTTGATTTTCTTGGTAAATTCTCCCCCTCAATATGTGCATAGGATATTTGAAATTATTTTATCACATAGAGGCAAGAGGTTTTTGAAGTACTTCCATGATTGCATTGCCATACAGAAAACCATTAGAAAATCAAACAAGGTACTTTATGATGAAACATAGAAATCTTTGTACCTTGATAGTTTATTTTCTTTTGAAATGCTCCCCCTCAATATATGCTTCGAGATTCGAAATTGTTTAGCACATATGGGAGATCAAAGATGCACTTTTGAATCAAGTCGATCATCATTTATCAGATTTCATTATTAAATCACAAATTCTCCCCCGATCAAAAATATCAAACCCTTTGAGATTTTGGATCCCAAGTGATTTAATAAAGTTTAGAAAACATGGGAGAAAATGTGCCTTGTTTAAATACTCATCTTATTTTTGGATAAATGCTCCTCCTCAACATGTGCATCGTGTATTTGAAATCGTTTGGCACATGGAGGCAGGAGTGCCTTTAAAGGACTAAAACAGATTTGAGATTTAAATCACGATCTCTCCCCCGATCAAAAATATCAAACCATTTGAGATTTGTGATCCCAACTGATTCAAATCATTTAGAAAAGTTTGGGAAAAGACGTGGCAAGATTTAATTTTTGAAATAGACTGATAAGGATCAATTTAAAACGTTAAAGATTGTTAGTGTCAGGTATGATAGTTTTTAAGAGATCTTTAAGTAAAACAAAACAATTTCACAATCAAACAAGAACAGAAAAAATTTCATTTTGAAAGACCTTGATTCTAAAGAAAAATCATACCATGACATAACATTAAATCTTTAGATCACCACTTATTTTGTACAATCCGGACTTTTATGGAGAAATATTGTTTGAAAATAATTTATTTTAAATCACTCTCCCCCTCAATCGATGACCGTAGTCGATGATTGAGTGACTTATATTTTTGATAAAATGAAGTCCGGTGATTTTCAAAATTTAGTCCAGTTTATTTTCAAAACCAATATTTTTTCATTTTTCAAAACAATATTATTTGAAAATTGTTTAAAAAATGGTATCAAATTTCCTGCACAAAGATACGTTAGGTGGTTGAGAAGCTTATGTTGTTGCTGTAGGGTTTGGAAGAAAACCGTCACGATGCAAGTGAGACTTTACGTTGCATTTTAATGCCAACCGAGGTCAAATTAAGCTTCGTTTCTTCATTTGCTGATGAAGAAAACCATCTGCTGATGCAGTGAGACCTCTTACGTTGCATTTTTCCATGCCAACTCTCCATAGAAGTCCAATTAAGCCCCGTTTCTTCATTTGTCAACCCAAGATATAGTTCCTTTCGGCATCCAATCATCTTCATCGGGAACATTCTTATATACCAATATACCTGCATACTTTAGTGAACACACATACAGATATATGGTGGTCGACATCACCCAAACAGTAATCGACTAATAAAAGTCAATCCAACATAACAATCAGTTCATATAAGGTATGGGATTTATGTGTTTATCAAACTCCACTCATTTAATCCTAACAATCATATCCTGGGCACCTAGTCCTTCAACGTAGGTTAACATCATTTTTAATTAAGCACGTAGGATAATTAAGAAAGTCCGTTAGATGATATAAATTTGAAAACATTCTCCCCCTCAATCAATGACTTATTTTATGAAAAGTTTAAAGGCGCTGAAGTCATTGATTGAGTTTTCAATTTTTTTTTTCAAAAACTCTGAAACTGATTGATTTTCAAGCAACTCATTTACCACCATTTTTTTTTTAAAACAACAAATATTTTTCTGAAGAATTTTAGACGGAAAAACATTTGTGTAGGAACAGCAGTCCTTCGACATACTTTCCTCAATTTGTTTTTAGGATAAGTGCACGAAATATTTGAAAATTGGTTTAGCGTAGCACTTTCCTTTCTTGAAGAGCGGGTTGCTATCAGAAATAATAGCAAGCCATGGTTTAAGCACGGGTTACAGTCTGAAGTAACTGTAAGCCATAGTTTAAGCACGGGTTACAGTCTGAAATAACTGTAAGCCATAATTTGAGACATGTTTTGGAAAAGAATATTTACACCTTCTGCTCGAACTTCATCTATGGTCCCGTGCCATTATTAAATGACATTTCTAAGACCTCAGATGTTATCGATATCAGAAGACATGTCATGAGAAAAACATATTTTTGGTATTTATAAAATTTTCTAATTTTTATGGGTTTTTGAAATTTTCTATTTTTCAATTTTCTTTTTGTTGGTTTTATATTTTTGTATTTTGTTTTCTGATAAATATATACAAAGATAGAGTAGATGATATAGTTTAAGAAGATGATGATACGAGTACCGAGATAGGATATCGAAGCAAAGACGTCAGTAGTAGATAGAATTCGTCATCTCTTAAACTTCCACCACCAAAGCTTCCGAGGCTCTTGCATTGAAGAAAGAAATTGAACCATCTGAAAGTGAGACTTTGGTAGCTTCTCCCCAAACCGAAAATCCTTTAGCTGAGCAGATTCAAAGCTTTCTTTCAAGCTTCTCTTAGCCAGGTGCACAAAGAAGCACACCATTATCATAAATCCCGCTGCTCCTTTTAAGAATAATCACCGTGATTCTTCGCTCGAGGTTATATCATCCAGAAGAACAAAGAACGTTTCATCCCACGCTTAAATAACTCTTCTCAAATTCCTTTTCCATCAAGTCTGGCGTCCATTCCAAAAGGTGTCACGAGATAACTTCCCCCACGTAGTTGAATTGATGCAGTCAGTCTCTTAGACTAGAGCTCATGAACCCGAATACACATATACCGAAGACAGAGAAACTTATACCATCGAAGTAGCAGATTAAGTCCAATAGCCAAAGAATGACCCCGATGTATACTTTTCTCTCCCCTAAAGAAAGTGTATGAAGCTCAAGAGCCCGAAGTACCCGAATGCCCAAAGAGAGAATAACCGATAACATTGAAGAAACAAGCCGAATCACTGATTATCTCTGCGGATGACAATCTCTGCGGATGTCCACTGTGGAATACGTGATTATATCTCTGAATCACTGATTAAGCCCACAAGTAAAACAGCTGAGCATCCCCAATGCACACAATCTCTCTCCCCCGATGATTGCGATAACATCGAAATCATCACACACTTGTGTACCTCTTTTATTTTCAGAAACTAACTCTTCCATCTCTTCCCCCACATAGTTGGAATACGAACACTAAACGCCATGAGTCAAACCTTGAGTGTCTCTGCGGTAATGACATTAGTCTTCCCGGGATATCTTCAATCACTTAGAAGTATTAAGTTCGTCAAGTTTACTCGCGTTTAGATGCGTGTCTCCTTCCCCCTTGCTGGTTTTGACACTTCAGATCAAGCAACTCTTTGTAAGCCCGTATACTTGAAATCTTTTGAGAAGAACACATGTATAATCTTGTGGGAATCAACTTGCTGAAGTAGAATGTGAGCAAGTCTAATTGGGGATTAACTTTGGCATTTCACTCTCCCCCAATTAGTGCTCTCCCCTAACCCGACAATCTTTATGATGAATGCTTGAATTAAGAAGAAGTCTTTAGATCGTTAAATGCATCTCGTCTTTAGTCTTCTAACATGTAGCAGAAAATGTAGAACAGACTGTAGACTCGACCTTCTTCAAGATTGTCCAGTTGGGGATTAGATAGTTAACATCTTCATCTCACCAAATGCGTTCCAATTACCTTATATGTAGCAAATCTCCTTAACTAAAATCCCTCCCAATCAAACAAGAACAGAAAGATGTTCATCAAAGAAATCAGCCAAGCAACTAGAAGCACTTTGTCATTTAATCATATCAGCCCATGTGAAGATGTCAACCAACGGCTCTTAGAAGAAACTACATGTGAAGATGATCCGATAAGAAGAAGCTCGGTTCTTACATGAGTTAGGAGCCGTTTGACCATTTATTCTCATATATCAATCATCATGCAGTAGTTTCACACTTCTTCTCCCCCTCAAGAATTGCATACGGAGATGCCATTCTTGATTAAACAAGTGATTATCATCCAAATGTATTCTATTCACACTTCTTCCCCGCAAAATTAGCACATGATGTTTCCATCTTCATTATAATCGAGCAAGTGGAATGAGAAAACAATCAATGGTAGCCCGGTTCACTTGATAATTAAAAGCGCTTGGAAAAAGCATGAAGCATGTTGATGAGAATGGTCATAAATGAGAAGATTTCGCTTCTTCAGAAGATAATGCGACCGAAGCGCATACACATTTCTTTTCTTTGAGGAACGGGGCTTGAACTGTTGTGTTCAAACGTCATAAGAAGATTTCTCTTCTTTTGAAGATAAAGCGCACTGAGACGTACACTTTTCTTTTCTTTAGAGTACGAGGCTTGAACTGAAGTATTCAAACGTCATTATCTCTCTCCTTTCAGCTCTCTTGGCAAAACTTGTAATCAACCCCATTATCATTCTGTAGGCTCTTTTTCGTGACAGCTGATGAAGAAAACCCAATATGATGAATTTGACCCTGAAGTAGAATAACCCAAACTCGTGACTTAAACTTGCACATGTGTAACAAAGAGCGGTGTCGAGAATTCATGCCCATTTGAATCTCTAAGTACTCTATACTCTTCAACCAACCAACCATCAAGTAATAGACATACATCACCTCTTGAAAATCCACAATTGAATGTGACACTGAGCACTACAACGTAACTCCTTAAAGTGATAGTTCTTTTGAGGTGGTAAGAGCCCAATTCCCCCAAGTGGTAAAAGAAAAGGTAAAAGACACCCAACAATAACTAGATTTCCAAGTCTTCGTTTTTAATAATAAGCTTGAACAAGGATCTTGAAGAATCTTCATCCATCCATCCCCGATACCTTCAGATACTAAGTACACTCGCCCGTGATATTTCACTTCAACCTCAAATAAATAATAGTGAATTAACCCCGTTGTCACATCTTCTAGTTAAAAGCTCAATTCTAGCCTCCTTTGACGTTTAAAGTGAACTATGATAATGGATTCATCCCGACCATGGTTAAAAGCACATAACCCCGTAAAACCATGTAATAATGAAACTGCCATGAAGAATATCCAATCAATCACCCAATTCATGAAGTACACCCTTTTATCCCTTCTTTGAAGTAGAAACCGTGGCACCAGCATCAAGTAAGATCCAGAAATACACTTTACATTCTCCAGGATGGTTCCATCATTACGGGATTTTACAATTCTATGGTTTAAACCGAGAAATAGTTTCTTTCGCGGGATTTTACAAAACCAAGAATAAACCGTAAGATAGATCCGGAAATGCACCTTACTATTATCAGGATGTTTCCATTGTTACAGGATTTTACAAGTCTATGATTTAAACCGAGAAATAGGTTCTTTCGCGGGATTTTACAAAATCAAGACAAAACCGTAAACAATGTCAGCTTGAATGTGTTATGACAACTTTGATTTCAATGAATATCTGTTTTAGGGGAACATGCAGCGGTTCGTCAACGGTTCATTATCCAACATCATAAATATCATCAACCATCCAATAAATACTTTGGAAAAACACATCGTTCACACATTATGTCGGCTATTGCTGTGACCACTTGGTGAAGTAAACCCGATATACCAAACTTGATCATGAAGTGGAATTCCCTAGATTTGTTACTTAAACTTGTACTAATCCTTGTGAAAAAGAAACGGTGTACCCAATGTACAAAACCTCTTGACGTATCCTCAACTGCGTGAGACACCGAAGTGATAGTTACGTTGTGAGTTAAGCGAGAAAGAATCACAAAAGTAACTAAATAGCAAAGTCTTTATCACACACTATAAATGCCCAAACAAGTCATCTTCGCGGAAGGGTAGAAAGAAAGAAGACGAAATAAGCAAACGCGCCCGAAAAACCTTACTTCAAGTCCAAATAAGAAATACCATCCAAACAACCTCGTAGTCAACTTAGTTCAAATAAACAATTTCAAGCCGTGATATAATATTCTTCGTGAAAAAGTATAAATCAAATTACCAAACCTCATACCACACCAGCTCACATCATCAACTTGCATCATTATCAAATCTCTTCTACACAACTCATATTATCAAATTCTCATAAATCCAAACATACGATCCAATTTTGAGAAGCCCATCCTTATAACACATTTATATACCAACATTAGTCGTTAACAAATGTATCATCTGTTGAAAGTTCATGACCAAAATACTCATTATCAAAAAGTATCGAAAGTTATGTATCCAATATTTTACTTGTGAAAAAAACATTCGGACAACATCACCATTTCATTGGACAATGAAGCCACCACAATAATTCAGTCCATGTCCTTGGTCCAATCCGAATAATCATGTCACATGAGCCTGTACCCGTACTTATCAACAACCTTAAGCCCGATTCTCACTTAACAATAATTTTGTATATGCCTGTATGCCAATTGTCCAAATAATGACAATTTGCAACAATATCTCGTCAAGCAAGAATCAACAATAGTCTTTGTGTAAGCTCAATCAATTCGGCACAAGTCCATTACCTAAAATAATCTTAGTATACCAAATTGACCAAATAAGCACGGTATATGATAATCTGTTCGGCCCAACTCCAATATAACATTCCCCTTACAACTCATAAAGAGTTAGACGGCCCAAAATTGAAACTAATCATATTATACAACCCACCATTCAATTGAAACAGGTTCGGCCCATAAAAATTCAACAAATCCGATCCATGAAATACCCTAAATATGCTGGTATTTAACACCACTCACAATAAACCTAATCCGTATTTCACCATAGAAATATTCGCCTCATCTCCAAAAAATCCTCTTTCAAACCCTAAAAAATCTTGCTATAGATCCGCCTCCCACATAGTCATACGGATAAAAAAAATGCACCTCTCAGAAATATTCTCAGGTATAACGATTCATGAGAGACGCAGCCATTATCCATCCATCTTCATCTTATCACAAGCGATACCAGGGTCTCGAACAAGCAAGTGCAAATACCCTACTTACCTTGTTGTCCTCGCCACATGGATGGCTTGAGGGAGTTAAGTGACAGCCACAGGGATGGCGTTGAGGGCTCGACACAAAGGTAGGTATATTGATTCTTAATGTCTAGTTTTGAACGAATCTGGAAAGACCAATTAATCTTTCATGATAGTTGGTTTATTTTCTTTAAAGATTCGGATAGTACATGAAGCAAGTCTTCAAAAGAGATCAATGATGATAAGTCCTTTTTGTGTATGACTCTTGATAGTATTGATGTTCTTTTTGAATCACACAAAGAGGATGGACTGAGGTCTCGAATAAAGATGTTTTCCCTTTTTATTGTTGATACATAACTGAACCAAATACTTGTTTTAACATAATTGTTAAGAACACCTCTTTAAGTTCGAAAATTATCAAAAATTTTAGATCAATGATGATATCTTTAGGGTTTGTTTGGAACTGAAAAGAAAGATCTTTGATAACACTTTAACCCACAAAAAAGAGAATATGAGATCTTGCAATTAGTTTACTCTTTTCGTTTTGTTTGAGTCATTGTATCATCTTGTTTTCATTTTCATAGTCAACCCATGGATCAGTGATGGATAATTCGTGTGAACGGACTTAAGAGAACGGACATAACACACGATGAATTTGAGGTCTTGTTGATGTGGGTAATATGTCGGTTTAAGTAATGAGAGTTGAGATATTGATGTTTGGTTAGTTTTCTGTTTTCATTTGAGTCTTGATGTAGATGTATTTGTAGAATGTTGAAGAGGTCTTGGCACTTGGTTTTGAGGTCAAGTGGTCATTTCATACTTCTCCTTCATCCTTTCTGTTCTTTAACTGCAGTCATGAGTCAAGTCGTTAGTGCAAGTCGCTAGGCCAAGTCGCTACGACTTGTAAAGACAAGTCGCTAAGTAAAATACATTGCATCTGGACTGTTTTGACAAGTCGCTAGCAAGATTTTTGATATTTTTCGATGAGTTTTCCGACCATAAAAACCGTTCACCTTCAAACTAACCTAGAAAAACTGCATATGAAAATATCATTTTGACCCATGTTTGACAAAGATTTTGACTAAGCAGATATTGACCACATAATATTCACGGATATAGAATGGACAAAAAAAATGTCAAAAGATTAACAAACTGTATGGACCAGATATTGACCAAGACAGATGTTGTAAACTTGAATATACCCAATGACTTCTTTATTTATTTTTGTTTTTGACCAAAAGAGGATACTAAAACATGTAAAAAAAAGTTTACCCATAACAAATATTCCGACCACACAAATACACAAAAACAGTTTCAACCAAGTATCAAAACCACAAGAAAAATCATCAAAATACAACAACCTTGGCTCTGGTACCATTTGTAGGATCGTAATATTATTGTGTTTGATGATTCAGGTGGTCTTGGATGATGGAAATACATGTTAGTCATTTAAGAGAGAAAGAGATGAGAGGGTGTTTTCTTGGTAGAGACTTGCTTAGCAAATGTAAGGTTAGATTATGAGAAAAGCACCACCCCTTCCAAAGATGGAAGGGGTATTTATAGTTACAAATACATGACCTCCTGACGGCCTGTGGATCAGGTATACAGTGGGTAAAGACCCGTCCTTCCTCCACGGTGTTACTCTAAACTAAACTACGCTACAAACTAACTAATTAACTAACAAATAACGTAAATAACTACAAGTCTACGAGCTAACATATGCTAGACCATAATTGGGGTGACCGACTCTTTGACATGGAATTTCCAATTCCTAACAATACGGTTTCGTCCGTTTTATACGTTTCATTCGTTTTTATACGGTTTCGTTCATTTTTGTATGAAAATGTATGAAAACAACGTACAAAAATGTATGAAAACGTACAACAACGTTCATCCGTTTTATACGGTTTCGTTGCGTTTTTTTTACGTTTTCATCCGTTTTTGTATGAAAATGTATGAAAACAACGTACAAAAATGTATGAAAACGTATAACAAGTTTTTAAAATTTTATTTCATCCGTTTTATACGTTTCGTTGCATTTTATTTTAATTTTTTTGATTTTTTTTTAAAATTTAAAAAAAATAAAAATAGTTTTTAATTTATTATAATAAAATTAAAATTTGTTTTTTTTTAATTTATTATAATAAAATTAAAATTAAATTTAAAAAAAAGTTTTTTTTTATTAAAAAATTTAATCGTAATAAAATTAAAAAAAAATTGAATAATAAAACTAAAAAGAAAAAACTTTATTTTTTTTAAAGAGTAAATTACATAAATCGTCCATGTGGTTTGTATAACGATCGTTAAAACCAAAATACAATGTTAGCCCTCACGTTAGGGAGTAACTGTAAGGGAGGTCCTTTTTTGAGATCGGGTCAGACATGGGGACAAGATCCGTAAAAATTGTAAACCACAGGGACGAGACCCGCTAAAAAAAACCATTAAGGACAAGATCCGTAATTTTTACCAAACCACAAGGACGATTTATGTAATTAACTCTAATTAATATATATATAAATGTTATTATTATTAATTATTTATCACGAAATAAAACTTAACGATAGTTATTATTTAACGAGTTTAGACAAACGGTCGTTAAATGTAAACTACAAGGACTAGAGATGAAATTAGCGGACAAGAAAGATCTAGAATTCCCTCTTGGGTCCTATGGCTGGTCGTGGGTCTTCAAGCCTAAGGGAGGATCTTTTCTTGGTCACCAAGTTATTAGAAACCTATAAATACAAACCCCTTGTATTCATAAATCTAATCTTGGATCACCTAGAAACCTAATTTCTTTCTCCTCTCCTCTCCTCTTGGTTTGGCCGATCGTACACCATCCCTTCCCAAGGGATTCGATTTTTCCAACTCCAAGAAACAAGTGTTTGGTTTTATTTTTGATTCAAGAACCTAGCTTTTCACTTCAATTCGATATTAGTACGTGTGTAGAAGAACGAAGAACAAATACAATTGTGTTTGTGGGTATCTTGGTATTCGACATCTAAGGGGGTTGAATTATATAAACCCTAATTTATTAGGGTTTAGGGTTTCTTGGTTCTTGATCTTGATTTGGGTTTTTCATAAACCCTAATTGCATTGATTCGCAAAAGGTATGCATATACTTTTAATTCGGTTAATTAAATTACAAGTATTATTCCTATTACTTCCGCTGCATGCTTTGATGATGTTTACTTGTTTTCTATAATTGTTATGATTAGTAAAACCCAACAATTCTGAATCAACCCTTCATTCAACTTCCCACGTGTAATACACAAACTCTTAAGGTAGTCCATAAAGACAAATCAAGTTGTACTAAGCTCACAACACGACATTTTTTAACGTGTAAAACACAAATTCGTAAAAAAAATAATAAAAAAAATACACAAAATCATTTTCAACCTCTGTATTCCATAAAGACAACTCAAGGTGTTCAACAATACACTTAACAGCGTACCGAATCTATTGACTTGAGACTGAAATGTAATATCGTGAGACTATCCGAGCAGTCACACCACTTTATCTCCCATTTCAACATCACATCAGATTTCTCTCTCCCCACTCCCTCTCACTTTTCACCCCAATAATCACACCCACCTTACCTTTTAACCATTTTTTTTATTTATTAAAAAAAATACCTTATCTTTCCATTGAAACAAAACAAAGTAAATCACCTTCCTTATCTATATCTATACTACTTATAATGCATGAATGCACCTCACTCTTAATTTTAAGACGTACAAGAAATTAAGCATGGTTTACAACACTTTAATGCACCCAATTTTCAGAATTACAACAAAGTAAGCATATTGTACAACAAAATAAAGCGTGATATCATTTTAAGACCAAAATTCTATCAAACAACATTAATGCTATTAAAAACACCCCTTCACCAATAATTACAACCATTTAAGCACAATGTATAATAGCTGCAACCAATTTTCAGATTTACACCAAAATAAACATAGTGTACAACAAAATAAGCATGATATAATTTTCATACTTACAACATTCATGTTATTAAAGTGGTCAATATTATTAATTACTATAATGACTACTACTTAGGGGGTGTTTGGGTAAAAATCACGTTTGCATAAATGATGTTTGCAAAACCACGTTTTCAAAAAGTAAGTCTCTACCTCCAATTTCAAAACCACGTTTTGAAGGCAAATTCAATGATAATCACGTTTGCAACCAAACACCAAAACTTGATTATTCACGTTTTGAAAACGTGATAATCAAATAATCACGTTTTCAAAGGGTTGCCAAACACCCCTTACAAGAAAAGAAACATAGTGTACACCACTTTAATGCACATAGTTTTCAGATGTACAAGACAAGAAGTATAGTGTACAATAAAACACCACATTAATGCTATTTAATGTAGTCAATTATTTAACTGATCAATAAATACAATTAATACCGTTATTAAAACACCCCTTACATAAGAAATACAAACTATCAAGCATATTGTACAACCAAATTAAGCACAATTCTTGCATTAAATTTCACTCATAAATAATAAAGCACATTATACAAATATTCAAGCCCGAACGGGCAACGGGCCAAATGGGCTTGAGCCCGAAACGACGCGGACCAAACGGGCTTGAGCTCGAGCAGACACGGGCCAACGGGTTTGAGCCCGAACGGGAACGGGCTATACGAAATTCTTGATATCCGTAAATTTATTGTTAAAAAGAACTTAATAAACTAAAATACATTATTCATCGAAATTTTTTATTTAAAAGTACCCGCCGCTGCAAAGCGCGGGTACCCTGCTAGTATATCCTTTAAACACGAATCAAACACTTCACCTTTTCTTTCTTAAGACTCAGCCAAACATAAACCCAGTAACCACATCACCACATATCACACTACTTCTTTCTTGATTTCATCATCACAACCGAATAAAAACACCCGACGATTCACACTTTCTTATAGAATGTGGAAAGATATTATTATTTTTTATATACAGAATGCAACGGCTAGAATAAGGGGGCCCTTTTTGCAAACTTTCTTATAAGGTGAGGACCTCACTGTTCGTCTCATTAGTTTTCGTTCCTCACGTGTGAGCTTCGTCTGCCCAACAAGGGTAGCGTGTGAGTTGGTTCGCTCACGGAGGCTAACGCTCCCCACTGGGAGCAGTCTAATTGGTATTTCTTTGAAGCTCGTCCAATAACTATCTTCAATAACCAAATACAAATACGGAAATACCTATATATACTTTTCATATGTGTATGCAAATGATCAGCAATGTTCAATAAGAAGTACGCTTCAACCATTTTATGAGGATGCTAGTGTTGGTTTAATGGACAATAAATTAATAGACGTGTGTTAGGATCGAACTCGAGACCACGCGATTGCACACTTTGTGATTGAGAATTAAAGATAATGATTAAATATAAATGTTATATTTATTTATTAATTAAACGAAATAATTATAACGGACGTTAAGTAATTAAGTGTAATGGACCAACGGTCGTTAAATGTAATTGGAAAGGACTAAATATGAAATTAAAGATCGAGAAGGTTCTAGAATCCCTATGGGAGTCCTAGGCCGATCGGTTTGGGGGTTTCCATAACCCAATCCATAGCCAACTTGTTCACCAAGTTACTTTGGGTATAAATACAAAACCAAGGGTGTTTGTAATTTATCTCTTGTACTCATTAAGCTAAAACCTAAAATTTGTTTGTGTGTGTTTTGCTTAATTCGGTCGACAAACACCTTGTGGGTGTCGATCCATAGCTTTTCCAAATCAAAGTTATTTTGTTTAATTAAAACTAGCATTCCTTTAATTCGGTATAGTACGTGTGTACAAGAATGTGGTACTAACACATTATTGTTAGTATTCTTGGATTGAATTACAAAATCGGTAAGGGGTAATTCACATAATCCTATAAACCCTAATTAGGGTTCATCCAATTGCTAGTTTGTGGATTTGATTCTTGTTCGGCTAGAATCAAGAAAGGTACGCATACTTTATGCTTTAGTTAGTTAATAACTCATTATATGTTCCTTTACGCTTCCGCATATTTCTTTGATGTTTTATGTGTTTTATATATGATTGTCATGTTATATAATTCCAACAAAGGGCATCACGAGCTTGGTTTAATGAGTAATTAATTACTAAACACGTAAAAAAAATATTGTATGTTGTTTGATATGATTATTCTAGGGTTTTGGTTATGATTATGTAAACCCTAATTTTAGGGTTAGGGTTTTTGCCCTAATTTGGTTTTAAAAAATTTTTATGGATCGATTTTTTTTAATGGGTCGAAACTCTTATATTTTTTTTAGTCGATTTGTTAAAAAAAAATTTAGGGTTTATAAAATTGTTTTGTTATCAATATCGAAACCTAGAATTAATATATTGGTTAAGTAATATTCATGAATAAATTGTTATGTGACATGGAATTGTATGCGATCTTGTGACAACGTGAATAAATTTTTATGTTAAATCCATGAAAATGTGCATGTTTGGCATGGATTATTGTCGATATATATATATTTAATTATTAAGATTGGTTATGCTAATATTAATTGTTAAGTTTTATACACATGTATATTTATGATAAATCTTGAATTGGGGAAAACTTTAATTATATACATTAATTAATCAATTATGTGCAATTTGGTATATTATTAATTATGGGTTTACGCAATCGATTCGTCGATGTATGTGGCTCACTTTCAATTGAGAGAATGAAAGCCTTAATTAATATATACATTAATTAACCTAGACATTGATTATTAATAGGGTTTTATCGAATAAGTTGCATGTGGCTACTTGTTTACATGTATTAATTGTTAGTTATGTGCGCATTGTTTTTAGTTGTCTATTTTTTATTTGTTTACTTGTTTGTTTATTATGTGTGACAGTTTTAAGCAAAGGGTAATTTTGAATAGAAAAATAATACGGACTAAAAAATGGTGAAATTTGATTTGTTTTTGAAGAGTTAAGTTTTCAATAGTTTAATTGATTGATAATTTTGGTACAAATGGTCTGAACGGCTCACCCAATATTGACGGACTGTGTGGGAAGTTTAAGGAGAGGAGCGCATTAAATTGTGACCCTAAAGAAGGAGGTTATTGCTTCTGACCCGAATTCTCCGCTTTTGAGTCAAATTGGAGTTACCAAGTAAGCCATAAATGTACAAAATCATCTTAAGGGCGAATTAATTTTAATTCCATGCGCCACTTCGGTGGTAATTACCCGAAACACTAAGTGTTTACACTTATGCAAAAGTACGGTATAATGGACGATAATTAAAGTTAAATTCCTTGATTGGCGAAACCAATACCTCAATCAAAACTTTGATAATTTGATCTTTATGAATTGGTAATAAAAAGTTTTTTATTAAAATTATGCTACAAGATGAATGCATGACATCTTTGTACGTATTTGATTTGACCACATAAAATCAAAATTAGTACACTTTATAAATTAAGTTATGTGCCATCTAATTAAAAGGAACACTTGAAGTTGCAATTTACGTCATGTCAGAACTTGGCGAGATTGTGATGGAGAGGTAAATCTTTATGTAAAGTCAGACCTTACATGAACATATTTGCAGTTCTTTAAGTTAGACACTTAAGTTGAGTAGGAAGTGAGACCTGGACTCAAGGCATAAGATGGGATGAAACATGTTTATATTTGCAATAGCGTTGAAAAATATAAATCCCATAATGATCTAGGAATTGGAAATTGTTTGCCTATTATTGTTCACATTACCTTATTATATGCTTTCGTTACTAGCAGATCAACTGATGTAATGAACCTATGATAATTTGGATCCTAGTTTTCGAGAAAATTCTATGGTTATATGAATATTACCTTGGGTATTTTATTTTCTTGAAAAGTTTAATTATCGAAAATACAATTTTGCTAATTCTTTAAATGTATTAATGCAACATTAAACCGTAAACGAAAGTTATTCCTGTATTGGTAAATTGATCTACACCTGAAAGGGTTTTTGGTAGAGTAAATTTTACTAAAAGAATAAACTTAGTCCTCTTTTCATAAGAAAGAGTGAGATTCAATCCTATTTCTTTTCATGAATGAAGAAAGGTATGATAGGACAATTAGAATTGTCTAAATTCTAAATACATAACTCGTAAGCAAATTTAAATAGTTAAGAAAATTGCATATTTTCTGAGTTATTAAATTAGAAGCTAGACTAATTACTGTATAATTGGTAAAAGACAAACTAGCATATTTTATCTAGTTGTTTTGTTTTGACCATTTAAAAGTACTACTTACAATCGTTGGAATAGTAGAACTATTAAGAAAGAAATTGCATGCCCAAATTTTCAAGTTAATAGCATTGATGGATAGTTCATCATCTACATAGTAGAATACACTCTTTTAGTACATAAGTAATTGTTATGTATGGACTTTCTCAAAAGTGTAGGGAAGTAAATAGAGCGCTATATTTCTTTCACTGGTTAATGGAACACTTACAATGTTGTCAAATCCAGTGAGAGTATTGTGTTCTTATTACTGAATAAAGAATTAATGTAATGATCTCTAATTCAGTGGGAGTTACAAGCTTTGTCATCTTGGTAGTAACCTAGATTATCTCTAGAATGTCTTAAGATAATTACTTTCCACTTGTAGACACTTATGTTTTCAAGGATAGTCATGTACGTTTCCTTATTAGACAATGAAGTGGTTCTACATCTACTAGGTATGCTAATATCAAGGACACAATCATATTAGTCACAT
The DNA here is from genome assembly GCA_910596185.1 of Chrysanthemum makinoi. Lineage (NCBI taxonomy): Eukaryota > Viridiplantae > Streptophyta > Magnoliopsida > Asterales > Asteraceae > Chrysanthemum > Chrysanthemum makinoi. Next base: position 26,625,906 of record OU343223.1, on the reverse strand, counting down.
AAACAAACATATGTCGTGTTGTTTATCTGCTACATGATGTTGTTCATTGCACAAGTGGGAGAAATCTATATTCTGTGCAAGGTACAACATATAGGTATATGATTTAACGGATTCTCTTGACTGCAAGGTAAGAGACTAACGTTCTAATATGACTTGTACATATCTAATTCAAGAAACACTTGGTGTTGCAATTTACGTCATGTCAGAACTTGGCAAGATTGCAACAACAAAGTAAATCTCCATGTGAAGTCAGACCTTGCATGGACATATTTGCAGTTTCTAAATTAGAAAAGTATTTAGAACATATGTCAAAATGATATATAAAACTACTTTAAATTAGATATTTATGTATTATTAGAATGACATAAATGATGTAATCTAATACTACTTTAATTTGTTTATTTATGTATTTTGGAATGACATAAATGAAAAATAATGTAATCCTACATTATTGTGAAGTAAATAAATTAGCTTGAAATTACTATTGAAACCAAGAGTTGTGTTCATAATTACTTTAGTTAAACATATTTATGATTCATTGTAAAGACATAAACATAAAGTTTTTAAGACTTATAATAAAGTAAGACGTCAACTTGTTAGGTTTTTTAATTAAGACATATACAAGAAGTCATTGAGTTGATCAATGATTTATAACGTTAAATGGGATTATAACAATTTATGTTTTCTTGATGAGACATGGATATGAAGTGACTTGGTTAAAGAGTACTTGTGTTATAAAGCATGCAATTGGCTTGAAAAGTCTATTATACCATTAAGTTGACTTAGTTGGTAAATAGGTAAGCCAAGAGGAATATGTTTATCTTATATATTGTTAGATTGTCTCACAATATTAATTCTAATGAATACCACAAGTTGATGGTATGTTCAGTTAGGAGAATCAAATTCTATTGATTTGTTTGATTCAAGATAACCATAACTTCTTTCTTAAAAAGTAATAAGGTTAGAAAATTGAGTATGGATTGAATATACTCAATATGACTCTAACCTAGAAGATTAATAAAACACCATTTTATTATGAAATGTGATGAATCACATTAAGTTTTAAAATTGAAGATTCTGACTTTGTTAAACTACTTATGAATAGGTTATTAACAAACTAAAGTCAGGAATTATCAATGTGTATTTGTAATGTCCCAAAAAGAGAACAATGTAGTTTTGCTCTAACTGCTAAGTATATATAGATAGTCTATATATTACAAAAGGCAAATGGGAGTTTTTTTTTTTTTTTTTATCTTGAAAGATAAAATTACAAGATCAATTATCTTCTAAAACACATTAGTAAATATCATGATGAGATTAGACATGTAAATGACAGACCTCATGATGATGGAATTTTCATTCATAGATCTGCAAGGATATCTCAGATATTTAACTTATATGCTGAGAAATATGAGTTACAGGATTATAGTAAACCTAATAATCATTATGATGGATTACCAAATATTGAATTGGGAAAATTACTCATACTATGAATGTTAAAGATGTTGTCCATAAAGATAACCAATTTTGGAAATTTGATTTATCTTAATAGTTAGACTAGAAAATGAAGATAAGTTTCTTCAAAGAGATGGAAAACTCTAGTGGTTTAAATCTCTATGTAGAAATCATATGGACAAAATTGTACACATATTTAATGCGTGTTTTATGACAAGATTATTAATCATACTTAAAAAATTAATTATGATTGAATAATTCTTTCCTAGACACATTAAATGTATAAAGCTGATAATGGTCATACTTGTTTTCATTAATATGAAATATGACAATGAAATATCAAAACTCTTTCTTGAGAAATTACTTGAGCGAGGACAGTAAGTAATTGAAATGTTTTTTGAATTCATATAATCTTTGGAAGTGTACGAAGTGCAATAATTCATGAATGGATATATGCATGCATCTATGAAATTATTCTTATGTTTAATTATTAAATCCTAGTTTCGATTTAAAATTGAAATAAGATAAATTTGAAGTATTTCTAAAAGCTAGTGGGAGTATTATGTTAAGGTTTTAAATCTTATATGTTGTATAACATATAGGAAGTAACATTCCTTGTAAGCTAAATGTTAAGTCTTATATTGGAATGAAACTTCACTTATAAGATTTAAGAATTAAAACATACAACCTTGCAATATATGTTTATTATTAATAAACATGTGCAGTAAAATAAATGATTCTAAATAAAACATGATATATCATTTGGAAAATGGATAAATATCTTTTGGCAAGATAGAACATAAATGAAGTCTAAGTTTGACATGTAGATTCATCATGTACATCATGTTGTGTATTAAAATTGTTGTATCATTCTTGAATAAGAAGTGATTTAACAACATTGATATCTAACTAAAAGTTATTAGATAACTTGTGTAATGAATATTATAATAGAATTACATCCTCAGCCTGGAATTGCTCCTAGATTCTATGGATGAACAATATGTCAATTGTTGTGCAAATTGTCATCAACTACAAACTTGAAAGTTTGAAAGACATCAAACATTACACAATAAGATATTAAAGTTTACGGAGTTTTAATGATCATATTGTTGTTTGTATACAATGATGCTGGTTTAATTGAGATGACACTCAATACTAGTCATGGTAGGATTTTATCTTTGTTAATGGCCATGTGAACTAGTTGTGCTACTAAGAGCGCAGTTGCATTATACATTAAAAGAATAAGAATACTTTAAACTTTAAAATATTTGAAAGTTTAAATTGTCATAAATTGGTGATAGAGGATGTTACACACTTTATGAATTATTATGTGGATTTGTAAATGCACACATACAAGGATTTCACTAATTGAATTCTTAAAATAAGTATTCTCAAAATTACGAAAGATCAAGTTGGTTGATTTATGCCTTATCAACAAGTATGATTATCATTACTTGAGGCATAATTCATCAACTGGAATTTTCATGCATTGTTCTATTTAGCATTTGGATAAGGGATGTTAAACAATTGTTATAATAAATCAAATACTTGGTATGTTTGATTTTATAATATATTGTATCATATATTTGCATGTTTAATCCGTGAATAAATTTATTTATTCTAAATCGTCCATTGTCAATTAATGATATGGGAGTATCATTAAACTAAGACAAATCTGAGAGATATGGTAGAATATACTTAAAAGTATATTGATGAGAAAGCATACCAATTTCAGATGATATTTAATGAATTGAATATAGGACTTATCCCAACTACATGATTTTACTTTATGGATATTGTTATTAAGTTAATTATGAATAGTTATCCTCGACTTGAGATACCGTGATAAGTGTCATGAATGTAGTGCACTTCTGTGGAGCAACTTAACGCTATACGTAACCGGTAGTCATAAGGGTTGTTTCCTGAAATGTTGCAAAGTTCATGGGTTATTCTTGTAGTCAAGATAGAATTTGTTCCTTCAAATTAATTTTGGAGTTTAATATCTTTCTTGGGCCCTCGTAGGGTTGACAAGATGTATGCGTGGCCACGCCCAAAGATCTCCCCTGAATATGTTCAGGAGATTTGGTAATCTTGCTCAATCACTTATAACGAAAACGTAATGGTTGAATAAAGAATGATTTAATTCCATATCTTTATTTAACATGGTATTAGAAACAAAAGGATAATAATAATGAGAAATCATTAAAAGGTTTTCCAGGAGCCTTGCTCGAGTTGTACTAGAGGCATCGAAGTGTTGGTAGACGCTAACCGATGTGATCACTCTATTAAGATATGTCCAAGCGGGAGCTGTTGGTTTAATGGACAATAAATTAATAGACGTGTGTTAGGATCGAACTCGAGACCATGGGATTGCACACTTTGCGTATGAGAATTAAAGTTAATAATTAAATATAAATGTTATATTTATTTATTAATTAAACGAAATAATTATAACGGACGTTAAGTAAATAAGTGTAATGGATTAACGGTCGTTAAATGTAATTGGAAAGTACTAAATATGAAATTAGAGATCGAGAAGGTTCTAGAATCCATATGAGAGTCCTAGGCCAATCGGTTTGGGGGTTTCCATAACCCAATCCATAGCCAACTTGTTCTACAAGTCACTTTGGGTATAAATACAAAACCAATGGTGTTTGTAATTTATCTCTTGTACTCATTAAGCTAAAACCTAAAATTTGTTTGTGTGTGTTTTGCTTAATTCGGTCGACAAACACCTTGTGGGTGTCGATCCATAGCTTTTCCAAATCAAAGTTATTTTGTTTAATTAAAGCTAGCATTCCTTTAATTCGGTATAGTACGTGTGTACAAGAATGTGGTACTAACACATTATTGTTAGTATTCTTGGATTGAATTACAAAATCGGTAAGGGGTAATTCACATAATCCTATAAACCTTAATTAGGGTTCATCCAATTGCTAGTTTGTGGATTTGATTCTTGTTCGGCTAGAATCAAGAAAGGTACGCATACTTTATGCTTTAGTTAGTTAATAATTCATTATACGTTCCTTTACGCTTCCGCATATTTCTTTGATGTTTTATGTGTTTTATATATGATTGTCATGTTATATAATTCCAAAAGCTAGTGAGTGTGAACAGCTCAAAAGACAACACATGATGCAAAATGTAACTTAACTTACTAACTCATACTCCAACGTAATACAGTTTATGTCTTGAAAACAATAACCATATGAAGCTAAAACATGATAATTAAGTACTAGTGATCAATTAACCTCAACACTGTTGGGAATGTGGTCAAGCAATAACACCTCCAAAAGTTTGCTTTCAACTCAAACCAATCACTAGCGACTATAGAGATTCTCGTATGCTTTACCAAAAACCCTAACTATCAAATACTTATATACACAAAAAAATAAAAAAGAAGTTTTGCTTTTGCCCCTCAAATTTTGAAAATATACTCCAGCCCAAGCAAATTAGCTTCGGTTTTGACAGATTTTAAAACCACTTTTTAGCGATGAGTGAGACCAAGTATCGTGCCTTGTATACCTAACGACGTTAGTATGTTGTACACAACATTGGTATGTAGTATGGACGTTACACTTTTACGGAATCACGGTTTTGGTGTTAGCCTTTGTGAAAAAAAGAAAGAGGAAATCAACGACGCGCGAATAGTTGAGTTGGTTCACATGTGCCTCTTTTATGAGTTACCCGTCTAGAGTCTAAATTTTAAAGAAAGGAAGGGATGGAATGGGAATGGCAAAGTAAAGGATGACATTGTGAAGAAAGTGGTTATTGCATATTATGTTTTTAAGAGCACACGGTACGGTGCTTCTTGGCTCGCCAAATGCACCCTTTTGAAACCAATGGCGGCGCCAACGCCTTACCGGCCAATACGCCAAAATCATGCTATTTGTCCTTCCGCCAGTGAATTGGCTGACGCCAAAGGTAAATGTTGTCTTCTTTTCTTTTTTTCAATTATATATGAACGTTATATATAAACCACCTTTCATATGTTTAGCCTGTAAGCTGATGTCATAGCAGCTCTGCATGGGGACTGAGAAGGAGATGTGTGATGATATAAACGGGTAGATGGAGATATGTATAGTTTTTTTTTTTTTTTTTTTTTTTCGTTTGTATTTAGATGGTGATATGTGATGAAGATGATAATGAGTTATGCATGCTACATTTGAGTTAGGTTAAAGTGTTTTGGGTTTTATAATTTGTTTTGAGTGGACTTGGACTACTATTCAAGGGAACCCCTATTCAAATGAGCTTTTATTGGACTTGGACTAGTATTGTATATATATATATATATATATATATATATATATATATATATATATATTTATATATATATATATTGAAATATTGTTGTAATTTTATTTTATGTATTGTAATTTTAATTTATGTTTAATAAAATGTGTTTGTTTTTATATAAAATAAAATTAAAGAAAGTGGGACCTACTAATATGTTAGCGGTGTGTTATGAAGAAAGGTATTTTAGTTATTGGTGTGTTATTGAGGAGGTGATGAGGTGGCGCTGAAATGACATACCAATAACCAGGGCCGTCCCGTGAATTTTGGGGGCCCTGTGTGCCATAATAACAAAGCGGACCTTTGACGTCAAGTTTCATGGACTTTGATGGTATTATGCTATTATACAATTATGATTCCTCAATACGGATGATTTTTTCCAAATACGAGAAACAAATTTGTACTTAATTTAAATGTATTATAAGTTACCCAACTAAAAAAGTATTAAACTCAACTTAGATATTTCACACCAACATTTTGAAACTTTTAAACACAATGTGCAAGTATTCTAAAATTCCAAGCGTGTAGTTTTAGATCATTAATATAAACTATTAAATTAAGGGTGGAAAACGTCAATTTTATAAATGTTTTTACACCGTATGCCGATTGAAATAATTAGTTAGGACAAACATGTAAAATCTTTAAACATTAGGGGTCAAAGTAGACAAGACCAAAAGTCACCATCTTCTTCAGTTGCTCCTCTGTTTCTAAACGTTGTTTCCCCTGTTTACACAAGTACACCTATTCTTTTAAATCACGTTATACTGATTAAGATGCACTTTTATTTGAAAGGAATGAGGTATCTTATCTTTTATAACATATTATCATCAATTCGAAGCTAGAAACGTATTATAGTGCTTAAAATTTTGGGGCCCTTGAGAAAATGGAGGCCCTGAGCGGTTGCACACCCTGCACATGCTCAGATCCGGCCATGCCAATAACGTGTTATTGGTATCAACGATACCTTGCTTCTAAGTTTGTATTTTAAGTAGAAAGAAAAGGACATAGAAGCTAACAAAATTACCAATATACCCTTGAAACTATATAGACAAGGCAATAATTTACAAGTATTTAGAATCAGTATGAACGTACGCCCTGACTGTCTTGTTGAAAGAAATTAGAGTACAAAACAGTGGGCAACACCAAGGAATTGTTTCATATTTACACCAATAACGAAGGTATGCGTACACATGTCTATAGTTTATAGGACCCATAAGGATTAATGGTGCTTATTTTGACCCGTTTATCTATATATACTCATTCAACTTCCCACGTGTAATACATAAACTCTTATGGTTGTCCATAAAGACAACTCAAGTTGTACTAAGCTCACAACACGACAACTTGAAACGCGTAAAAAACAAATTCGTGAAAAAACACTCATCCAACACAAAAACATTTTCAACCTCTGTAGTCCATAAAGACAACTCAAGGTGTTCAACATTACGGCCTACCAAATCCAGTTATTGACTTGAGACTGAAATGTAATATCGTTACTTGTATTGATTTGAAGCTCAGCCAATAACTATCTCCTATAACCCAATACAAATACCTATAGATACTTTTCATATGTGTACGCAATTGATCCGCAATGTTAAACAAGAGGTACACTTCAACCACTTTATGAGGCTGCTAGTGAGTGTGAACAGCTCAAAAGACAACACATAATGCAAAATGTAACTTAACTATCTCATACTCCAAACATCATACAGTTTATCGTCTTGAAAACACTAACCATGTCTAGCTAAAACATCATTATTAAGTACTAGTGATCAATTAACCTCAACACCGCTGGGAATGTAACATACAGAACCTTCAAGTTCAACGGATAAAATGAGTATAGGTTAGTCTTCGTCTTCGTCTTCTTCATCTTGATCTTGATCTTCATCTCCATATTCATCATCTTCATCTTCATCTTCATCTCCATATTCATCATCTTCATCTTCATTGGGACCACACCAATGAAGATACTTTATGTTTGATGGAAAAATGAGACCTTTAGCTTTCAAACGAGTGAAAACCTACCAATAAAGAAGAGCAATGAGAAAAGAACAAAAATGAGAATGGTGCAATCCATGTATGAATTAACTGTTTAGAAGGCACAATGAAAATGAAACTTGCAATCACACCCCAGAATAATTAAAAGACACTTTCAAGAGGAAGAAAGAAAGACAGTCATACTCCAGGAATTAGTTCTGAGCAGCTAATTAACAAAGCATCCACGACAAAGACCATCAACAAGTAAGTACACACTCATTGTATGTGACAAGGTATGTTGGGGCGGGTTCATAGTTTCTTGTGCAATATACTATGATGATTTTCAATATAAGTCTAAGGTGTTGTTTGGCTTGTGTAACTGTAAAGAATTCACTATGGGTATGAGTTTGATAAATGGGTGGAATTGATATGGGTATGATTATTCTAAAAGTGTTGTTTGGTTTATAAAAACCTGAGTTTAAGTACTTCTGGAATTGTGTGTTCTGTTTTTCACCATCATCCTCATGTTAAGAAAAAACAGTAGAACAACTAAAATCAAAAATCAAGCCCACATGGAATTAACAAGTTGTGTCCCCTTTGTGCACGAATCTAAAATGTTAAACATATTTACATGATAACACTATCTGATTATGTGCTCAACATTGCAACAAGAAAGAAGAAACAAAACAAGCATTCATACCTATGTGTCGATATAATGAAACTTACACTACTCAACATGAAAATGTCTGTTAATAAACATAAACCATGAATCATTAAAGTTTTATAGGTGAAAAGCAAGAAATTTATTGATTTTGACTTTTGAGGATGATATGTTGACCAAAACCTGGAACAGGTTCTAAAGCCAGGTTTTGTCAAACCAAACACAGGGTATGCCTTTGGTTCCTATTCCAACATTCCCATATCCACTAAACAAACATAACTTAAGATTATCTATCTATTCCTAGCTCCAAACAAACATACAAACATCCCATAAGTAAAGCTAATAATCAATATTTCTTCCAATTTACAGATACAAACAACATGACAAATGAAATCTAAGAATGGAAATTTACCGTTTGACATGAACACCCAATTGTAAGCTCTTTCACATTGCGGAGCTTTCGTATAAAACCTTTAAACATATCGTCTGTCTTAAATTCCCAACCGTCCCAGTAATCTATCTTAGCTTCAACTACAGAAGACACATTTAACAACAAAATTCTCGACAACACCAAAAAGCCTGCGATTGTTAGTGACACAATATAAGGAGCATTGATTTCGATAATATCATCAAGATCCTCTCCCGGCTCCTCGGGAGGATTATATCCATAAAGCACAAATTTCTTAACACTCTTTGAAGTAATATCTATCCGCTGATAACCATAACAATCCCTTAACTCCAAAGTTTCCAAAAGAGGACTTCCGGACACTATATTTCTAATCAAATCGTCATCTAACCCCATATTTGAAATAAACAAACTCGTAAGTTTACTCCAACTAACGGCCCCAGTTGGATCAAACACACAGCCATCCAGCCTCAAACGAGTAAAACTCGAGTTGATGAAAAAGAACTGATCTAGCACAAACTCAGTTTCGGAATCCTTTTTCACTATTGATAAGCGAAGGTCTTGAACATTACAAAAAAAAGCGTAACGAATCCAGTTATTAACGTGTGGTTCCAATAGAGTGTCATAGCTGACATAAAGCATAAATTCGGTGAGGTTAAATTGGCGACATTGAGCTAGGGTTTTGTATACAAACGTAACGAAATCGAAGATTCGTTGATGGTTCCATTCCGATGATTCCATACGAAATGAGAAAACGAGGTTATGAACATAAGGCCAAAGATGTTGCCATCGTTTGGAGAGTGTACCTGTTTTGATAGCTTCTTTTGTAGGGTATAAACGAGACAGTATATCAATAAGTAAGCAATCTGGTAAATCACTGATTCTATCTTCATCTTCTCGATTTTGAAAATTTTCTTCTTTCATCATTTCCACGGCGGTTGATTTCCCTTCCTGAAACAAAGGTACCCCAAAGGGTTGGGTTGAATTAAGTTTCTATTTTGCATCTACCCTTTATTGAAAATTACATTTCAGTCCTTACATAGGTATTAGAGCACACAAATTACATTTCAATCCTTACATATGTATTAGAGCACACGGTGAAGGTGCTTGTTAACACACCGAACGAAAAAAAATAATAATAATAAAAAAAAAATACCAATGGCATGCCAAACTCGAACCGCTCAACTCGCCAATAACATGCCAAAGGGGAAATAACCAATTGTTTGGTTGACGCCATTTTTTTTTGAGTGAGTATTTTTGGTGTAGTATTTTGCGGGATCTACAGGTGATGTTATTTGTGTGTTATGAAAAATGAGTGTTGTTAGTACAAAAAGTGTGACGGGTTATAATGAGTGTCTATGATGATTGGTAGACTGGGCTAACAAGCTGTTGGTGGGCTAATCTTGTACTAATCCAAGTAGTTTATTGAATCCATGTACAAGTGAGAGTAAATCGTTAGCCTTACCATGGGGACGGACGCCACGATTAGACTATGGCGTGAGAGTAAGTACGCATTCTTGTCAGAGATAATAAGAGTGTGTATGTTTTTATTATGAGAGAGAAATTCGTACCTTGTGTGGGGATCAGAGCCACTTTTATAGGTGAGGTTTACCGCTAGGGTTTCTTAACGACTCGCATATAAGAGTTAGCGGCCAGAGTGGGGCCCTTGTCGGGCAAGGTCCCGTGGTAATCGCGGATGCGGACACAGGATGCCTTCTGCGGCCGGTGGTTTGGTCCGCTAAGTATCCTGCGTGCGTCTTTGAGTCTGGACTATAGCCAATTTCGTTATTGGGCTTATTGTTGGTCCAGTATTCGTTGTTGGGCATGGGCCCAGTATGTGTATAGCACGAGTTAGGCCCAGTAGGCTTACTATACGTGGTATACGTCATCAAGTCCCCCTAGTCTAGTATATTCATTGCGTACGGATTTTTGTCGCGTGCGGTGAATGTTACTAGACTGAACCATGCTATAGAAGAATGCTCTGTGTACTCTGGTTTGACTAAACTGACCCTATTAGTGTTTAATCAACAAATGATGCTGCTTAGTCACCGCCAGTGCTTGTTAAAGATTGATATGAAACAACCAACAAAAGCCTCTCAGAAAAACTAAAAAGTATTTTATTTAATATCACCCAGAAAACTATTATAATAATGAATATCCTTAACCCCTAATCAACTAACTACAGCAACAAGAAAAACATCCATTCTAATTTCAGCATAGGACTAAAAAAAACCCACAAGCTTACTGTTGGCACTATTTTGCATGTCAAGAATCCGTAGTATTTTTATGTATGTTCCATACACAAACATGTACGAGAGAAACACATTGATCTATACTAATCCTCTATAAGTGTGTTTGCGGCCCAACCTGAGCCACCCAAGTTTAACAAGACTTGTACTCACTTACATGTTTCAACCCAAACTCATATTAACATGTTGACCAGTTACCTAATATACCAACCAGACCATTTGGCCACCAGTTGACCAAGCGGACACAGAAGGCTGAAATTGAGCATAATCAATAACTAGAACGTCCTTTACAAAGTTTCACAACTATAGTACGTGTGTTTGAGGAGCAACTGGTATGCATTAGCAGATGGACCTTGAACATAGATCAAACAAAAACTGCCATAATGATAAGTCAAGAGGATAAAGAGATGAGTTCTGTTTTGCATTGCATCTTAGTCAATACTTATTCGCTTTTTATACAAACATGTAACCACTTTAAACAGTATAAGCACTATAATTCCTAAGCAATAAGTGTCGAGAATGTTGAGCTACAAATAATAAAAATGTTGGATTTTAATGCCTTTTAGTTTGACCTCTGCACCACAATCATTCCACTAAGGATACAATGGTTAATAAGTAATCTCTCACCATAAGACAAACAAAACCACTAATAACCGAATAAAATGAGTATAGGTTAGTCTTCGTTTTCGTCTTCATCTTGATGTTGATGTTGATCTTGATCTTCATCTTCATCTCCATATTCATCATCTTCATCTTCATCTCCATCTCTATATTCATCATCTTCATCTTCATCTTCATTAGGACCAGACCAATAAAGATACTTTATGTTTGAAGGAAAAATGAGACCTTTAGCTTTCAAACGAGTGAAAACCTACCAATAAAGAAGAGCAATGAGAAGAGAACAAAAATGAGAATGGTGCAATCCATGTATGAATTAACTATTTATAAGGCACAATGAAAATGAAACTTGCAATCACACCCCAGAATAATTAAAGACACTTTCAAGAGTAAGAAAGAAAGACATTCATACTCCAGGAATTAGTTCTGAGCAGCTAATTAACAAAGCATCCATGACAAAGACCATCAACAAGCAAGTACACATTGTCTGTGACAAGGTATGTTGGGACGGGGTCATAGTTTCTTGTGCAATATATTTGTCCCTTATGATGATTTTCAATAAAAGTCTAAGGTGTTGTTTGGCTTGTGCAAAGAATTCACTATGGGTATGATGTTGATAAATGGATGGAATAGATATGGGTATGATTATTATAAAAGTGCTGTTTGGTTTATAAAAAAGTGAGTTTAAATACTTCTGGAATCGTTTGTTCTGTTTTTCACCATCATCCTCACGTTAAGAAAAAACAGTAAAACAACTAAAATCAAAAATCAAGCCCACATGGAATTAACAAGTTGTTTTCTTTTCTGCAAGAATCTAGAATCTCAAACATATTTACATTATAACACCATCTGATTATGTGCTCAACATTGTGAAAAGAAAGAAGAAACAAAACAAGCATTTATACCTATGTGTCGATATATTGAAACTTACACTACTGAACATGAAAATGTCTGTTAATAAACAAAAATCATGAATCATTAATGTTTCATAGGTGAAAAGCCAGAAATTTTGTTACTAGAATACTATTTACTGATCATTATTCACATTAGGACTAGTTTAGCTTGTTTGGACCAATAGGATACCCTTTTCCCACCAAAATTCAAAATTTCTCAAAATCCACCCAAGGAACCCTTTTCTATAAAGGAAGGAACCCTTATTTTGGTTCCTTGCAATCCATGGGTGTCTGATCTTCAGGATTTTGCAATGATTGAAGTTCATTTATTGCATATCTTGCTAAATTTACTCAACACTTCATCTATGGATTGACTTAGGGAGATTTGACATGCATTTAAACTCTTCAAAATCATTAGAAACTACTTTATTTGTATAGTTTAACATCAAATCAAACACAAATTTCTATAATTCCATAATCCTATAAATTGATACATCCTGGATGGTCATTTTCACACCTTCACCATTACTTACTCTTTCTCTTAGAACAAGCTTAATCACAATGACAAAGTCATCAACATCATCACCTTCAAGCAAACCTCTCAAGAAAACCGCAAGAATTAGCATAAGACCATGTTGCTTTGTCAACCTAAGCTCCTCATCACCACTCAACATCTCATCCCTTATTAGAGATGAGAACTTCCTCACCTTAAGTACTCCAACTCCACCACCAAAATCAACCATTATTGTGACAACTCCACCACCAACCAAAACACCAATCATCACCTCTCCTCCACCGGCTCCAATACAAGCATCTAAAACACCATCACCATCAAAATCTCCAAAACTTATACGCCTTGAACGTTTTTCAACCCCACCGACATCTCCTCATCCATTTGCGGATGATTCGGATGACTTACCACCTAGGCCAACAAATCCACCACCTCTTCCATCTTTTGGCACCATTGAGCGTATTGCTCATGAACCTCCAAGAGCATCCTTTAAACCAAACGCACCTTTTCAAGATAAACCTAGACCTCTACTCTTTCACCCAATCCACAAAGAAATCCATGGGCCACTATATGGAGATCATGATCTACCACCTCCACCATTCTCTCCACATATTGAAGACATTGATGAGTCAATGGGGGAAGACCACCCACATTCTCAAGTAGAGATCCAAGCTCATCTAGATAACTTCCATGCTTTTTCAAACATGGTGGATTCTCATCTCAATAAGGCAATGCAAATGCAAACCGCTTTGCTTTCTTCCCTCATTGCTCCATCAAATCCCAACCATCATTCAACCAATGTTCCACCACCAAACAATGAACCTAGTCTACCACCAAACCAACCTCGCCATGGTTGCTCCTATTGTGAGCGAACCGCTCATCTAAGTGAAAGGACCTGTATCATGGTCCATGAAGTTCATCCTCAACCACATTCTTGAGCGTATTAATGCTCTTTCGCATCCTCCACCACAATAGGATGGTTATTAGTTATTTCTAGGATTTTTATTTTCTAAGTTGTTTCTTTTTATTTCTAGGATTTTTATTTTTCAAGTTATTTTTTTCTCTTTCTAGGATTTATTTTTATTATGTCAACACATCTCCATTATTGGCCATTTTATGACTTTTAGTCATAAAAATTTTACTAGCGAATGATGTTTGTTATAATGATGTTGGTTACTCTAAGTGATTAATTGTTGGTTGTAACCATTTTTTTTATTGTATGGTGATTGTGATGATAGAATGTTTACTAACCATTGTTTTGTAGCTTTTTATAACCCATGTATCTTTCACTTGGCACCCAATTAAGGGGGAGCATTTGGCTCGGGCTCATTGCATTATCCGTCTCGCCTCTTCTTTTTGTTTCCGCAAAAAGGTGAAGAATATTATTGAACTTGAACATTGACTTTCAAAAAGTCAACAACACTCTTTGACTTTCAAAAGTCAACAAACACTTTCTAATTAAGTAAACCAAATATTGACAAACAAAAGTCAAAACTAGTTTTAACACAAAATAACTTTTTAATTGTCAACTTTAGTTAACTAGCTAGATCTCCCAAATTCAAGTTAATTTCATATTTTTAAAATCCTTGTACATCCTTATATCTTTGTTAAAAATAAAATTTATGTTTTGTCCTCAACAAAAAGGGGAAGATTGTTAATACAAATATCGTCAAAAAAACGTTATTTATATTTTATGATTTTTACCTTGTTTTGTTAACGACAAAAGCAAATTTCATTTTTGCAAGATTTTCTTAAATTGTTTTCAACATTTAAAGCATTAGCATTTTATCAGTTTTTGATTAATTACATATCAATCTACATTATTAGCACTTTAAATTAAAATGTGTCTCAACATTTTAAATCAAACATGTTTAGTTACTTTAACAAAACAATACATAAGTATTTACTTATATATCATGTAAATTCTAAAAATGGAAAACTACACATTACATCATGGCTTGCATCATTTTAGAAATCTTTAGAAGATCTCATGAAATACTTTGTTTAGATATTCACTCAACATATCTTGCATAATCTTGGAGAGATTTGGGAAGATCCTTGAAAGATTTTTTGTAATCTTTATGTCAGACTGGCAGAACCAAAAAATATAAATGGCGGAACCCCTTTTTTTTTGGTTCCGTCCAGTCCGTGCTCATCTGATCATTTGGCCTATAAATAGCAAGTCAACTCAAGTTGTTTTCTCATCCCTCATAAGCAAAAAACACATACATTCTCTCATTCTGTTACATCTAACTCAGTTTTAATTCATTTTAGTGATCATCTTTTGTAGCAAAGAAGATCAAGGCATAATCAAGCTTCAACAAATAGTTGGAAGTCTTGTTTGTTTTGTTATTGTGTGAATCATTATTTTTCATACATCATTGTTGTACCAAACCATCTTAAACCTCTGAGTGTGATCGGTTACTATTTTAGTCCTTAAAATACATAGTGTGTTGGGAGTGGTTGTTCCTTTGTAAAAGAACTTGACATCTAGCTTTGTGTCGGAAATATTGTGTAAGCGACGTGTAAAGGTTTTCTCCGCCGGTTAAAGGAGCTTGTTGATTAGTGAAGATAAATCTCGAGTTGGAGACTCGGGGAGTGGAGTAGGGCAAGGAAAAAGAGTCCTTGTAGACCAAACCACTATAAACAACCTTTTCGTGGTTTGATTGTTTCTTTCCTTACTTACATATTATTTATTGCTTGCATATTATTCATTCTTTACTAACTAAATTGATTGATCTCACAATAAGTTTTCAAAACAATTAAAATTTAACGGTAAAACTATTCAACCCCTCTTCTAGTTTTCCACAACAACCATCATACCTTTTCTAACAGACACACCCCTTCAATCTTTACTGCTATAACTAGGGGTGGAAACGAGCCGAGCCTGACAGAGCTCGAGCTCGGCTCGTTTAAGTTTTAAAGAGCTCGAGCTCGAGCTCGGCTCGTTTTGAGCCTTAAATTTTGAGCTCGAGCTCGGCTCGTGGCATGTTATATAGGCTCGGGCTCAGCTCGCTATACGATTTGGCAAAGAAAAGTTAAAGCTTGGCTCGAGCTTGAGCTCGGCTCATAATATATCTTTATTGAGCTTGTTAATAAGCTCGAGCTCGGCTTGTATATATGTTTAATACTTAAAATATCATAATTTTATTTAGGTTCGTTTAGACTCGCGAACCCAAACGAGCTTTGTATGTAAAGCTCGGGCTCGAGCTCGATTAATAAACGAGCTGCAACTTAAGCTCGAGCTCGTTTAGGCTCATCTAGCTTTTTACCGATCCGATCTCGAGCTTTTCACGAGTGGCTCGGCTCATTTCCACCCCTAGCTATAACCGAATTTAACTGTCATTCGGTTATTTACTATTAACTAAACACACTAAACCCTTTAACTTTATACAAACATACATAAACTAAGTATTCTTGACTTACATGGATTAATAAGTTAGAATTCAACAACAAACAGTAAAATGAGATAAAGATCATGGACTTGCGACTAAAGACTCATGATGATCAAATAGCTGCATCACTAAACATGAATTCAAAGTGCCATTAGCCATCTACCCTCATCACCACTATGACCAATTCCTCACAAACTCTGCTTTCATCGAATCACAATCAGAATAATCACCTAACTCCAAAGAATCATCATCAATGTGAAGATACCATAAAGATGAATATAAACTTCATAAAAGTTAATGTAGAAAACAAAAGTTTTGTAATCACTTTCATATTGCATTCTTATGAAAAATAAGAAGATGAACAAAAACTATTTTCTGCTAAACACAACCAAAATGTTTTCGGAGTGCCAAAATTTGGATGAACCAACCTAAAACTATTACCCAACCTGGCAGACCAGCCCAATTAGCTACCTCTACTAAAACGGTATCTGGAGTAGTTATGAAACAAAGCAGACTCATAAAAAACTACAATTGAGTGCAATCAATCAAACTTGTTTCAGAAACAGAAGTTAAAGAGCAGTACGAGATCAGAAAACAAGTCTATGAACTACAGTATATGCATATGCATTAGAATACAACTAGTAAGCATAAGAAAAATATGACTTGAAAGTAACATCAATCAATTAACCATCTTCAAAGTCATTGCTTTCACAGTAAATCACTATCATTAATAAGATGAAGTGGCATCTGATAGCTTCATGCCTGATGGAATCTTGAAACCTTTAGCTTCCAAATGTGTAAGAACCTACCAACAAAAAATAACAATGAGAAGAGAACCTAAACAACTTTGAAATGCATATCAGTTAGTTACAGTTGAGGCAATTGATAACGCTACACGCGTCGTTCGGGGTCAAAGGAACTTCCTTTTCGTCGAGCAAGTTTTTCAACACCCTAGGCAGTGAACCTAATCGTTGTAGTGTAGTATTAGGGTAAGCCACGGGAATTGATATCGTTCTCTAGGGGAATAGGAATACTAGTGAGAAGTTACTACGCTAAGGTTGGGGTTGAGGAAGATTATTTTTTTATCTTTTTATGTTTTTTAGGAAATGGAAAGGTACGAATCTCGGGGTTTGGATTTGGGGGTTGGTATTTCTACCGATTACTTCTATTATCTAATTATCTATTCTAGTGGTGTATGTAGTCTATGTCTAATTATTGTGTGCTTGTATGATGATTTAAAGATGTGTTTACTTAGGTTGTATTACTCCTTAATTATCTCCTATTGATGGTTGAATTGTCACGTCCTTATTCTTAATCGCGTTGTGTGTCTAAGGTCGTAGGGTATGCGCTTATCCCTAACTCTTTGAAACTACCAAAGGTTATCGCCTACAAAGTCTCTAGGATTTATAAACTTTAACTCTAAGGTACTCTTCGGATGGTTTAGCCTACAACAACTCTAGGTATTATAAACTAAGGTTCACAAAGATTAATCAAGCATTAACTGCACAACGGATGACCTATCGCATTACTAGATCATTAACAATTAAGATAAGAGACAACCAATCAATATTCAATAATTAAGTTTCATATTCCCTAAGCAAACACACAAGTAAATTAGCCGGACATGGGGAACATGCAAGCATACACACATGTAATTGAAGACATAATTAAATTAATGAAGTAAAATACTTATCTTGATGTAAGATAGGGTTTGGAACCCTAAAATACTGTACAAGACAGCCTTGGTTCGGTTTTAGGTTTTTACTCCAAAAGACTACACATTGAAAACTAAAAAAATTTGGATTCTATATATAAGATTACATATGCGATGGCGTCACCCTTTGATTTGTGATGCCGCCGGGTCGCCGTCATTAGGGTTTCGTCTTGGCCACGTTAGTCTTGCGACGACGTCACCTTATGCTTGTGACGCCGTCCCCTTCAGTCTTTGACGTCGTCTAGATCAAATCTAGGCCGTCTTTGTTGCGATGACCTACTCTTTTAAAACCTGACACCGTCACTTGTAAATAGGCAATTTGGCTACTGAGCCATCACAAAAGTGATGCGACCTGACACCGTCACTCTTTTAACACCTGACGCCGTCCCTCTTTTAACACCTGACGCCGTCCCTTTCAGTTCCAGCAGCCTGAGTGTCTCGATTCTTGACTTTGGCCATTTTCTTCGTATATTCACGCCTTTTTGTCCAAATAAGTGTCATTCCAAAGATTTTGCCATCAAGATACCTAAAAAGTGAAAAGGAACGATATTAAGTAATAACGGATAAAAAAGTGATCAAATAAGGGCTTAAATGACCCCTCAAAAAGGTACATTTTAAAACCTTATTAGCAATCTAAAAAAATCAAATGAGACTTTTTCAAGAGGACAATAAGGATAGACACTCATACTCCGTGGACGAGTTGTAAGCACCCACTAAGAGCTAGCACCTTAAACAAGGATTAACAACAAAAAAAGCAAGCACTTGTGTTTGATAATTTTCCCAATTATTAAAGTTTGCATTTTGCGCTTAAGGGAAAGTTCTTAGTCGAATGAATAAACTAATGCCATCTTGAAAACACATCTGATGATTGGTTTTTGTGATTAGGTAATGTGACATTAATTGTTTTTCATGTTATAACTAATAGGGGTAACTAACATATATGACTTCAAGAATTAGATGACATGTTATTGCAAATGGTTTACATATATCCAATCTCATTGATCACTTCCAACAAAAAGCATCTAAACAAGCCCTAAAACACAAGCAGTCTAAAATTAACAGAAGGTTGTACCTGTGAACACCGTTTCCCCATCACAAGCTCCTTGACATGGCGAAGGCTTAATATCAATCCTTTGAGCATCTCTTCTTCTGCTTCTTCTTTATCCATTGTCTCATAATACCCTTCCTTTTTGCAATAATCTAACTTAGCTTTGACTAAAGAAGACACATCATGCAACACAAACTTGCACGACCAAAAACAACTTTGGATTGTAAGTGACTGAATATGAGGAGCACTTATTTCCATACTTAACTCGCGAAGACTAAAGTATCCAGAGAACACCAAGTTCTTAACCCTCTTTGAAGTAATATCTATCCGCCTAAAACCATAACAAAAATTTAGCTCCAATGTTTCCAACAGAGGACTCCCTGATAAAATATTCTGAATTAAATCATCATCTAATTCCATACTACAGATATACAAACTCTTAAGTTTATTCCAACTAATGGCACTGGTTGGATTTAATAAGCACCGTTCCAATTTCAATCGAGTAAAACATGCATTCATATAAAAATACTGATCAAGCTCAAACTGAGAACCAGTTTCGTTTTCCAGATTGTCATACCAATTCAAATCAAATGATAATTCAAGGTCTTGAACATTACGATTAGTAGCATAAAGAATCCAATCATTGACTTTTGATTCAAACTCAGCAAAGGTAGTGGTCCGAAGTTGAAATTTGTTGAGGTTCGATTGGGAAGTACATTGAGTTAGGGTTTCATCGACGAACAAAGAGAACCGGCTGTCTTGGACAATATCACGGAAACTAAGATGATGAACTTGTTTCCAAAGATGTTGCCATCGTTTAGAGAGTGTACCTGTTGTTATGGCGTATTTTGTCTCAGGTAAACGAGACAAGATTTCAACAAGTAAGCAATCTGGTAACAAACTTATTCGGTCCTCCACTTCATCCATAGAATCGTTAAGTTTTGATTAGTTTTAGGGTAATTGTTGAGGTCCTACGGATCTTGGATCAATCATGATGAACATTATAATTGGATGAGTATGCACAAGCGAATGTGCAGTGACTCGGTTTAACAGAGGGTGGGTTTGTTTATGTAAAACACACTTTATTATTATTAACCACACACTAAACGTTTACATTTGACTCCTATATATAGAGTACTAACTGGTTCCATGAACCATCGTGACTATTCGGTTGTAACCGAAAATTAACTACCAAATAACTACCATAACCATAAAACGGTTATTTAACTAACTATAACTAACTTTGTAACCGCTATATGGTTACAAACTATCTAACTAACATATTTGGTCCTTCGTCTTTCAAGACTTATGATTCTTGATTAATTTCGATTCCAACATTCACTCCCCTAATCAAGACATCATAATCTTCATCATAATCTTCACTCTGTTCTTGTTCATCCTAATTGCAGCCTTGCTCCTTCTTCCTTGTCATTTTCGTTTGAAATCTGATCGCCTTTACTTGTCCGGTCTTTCATGTTCGGTTGTTGCCTTTCTTTGTTCCATGATAATCTTCTTGATCATCGTCCTTGTACATATCTTTTCCGGTGCTTCCAAGTCTTCCTCTATTTCAACACTTATCTTTGCATAGCCTGTGGTCTTTCTTTTCCTGCAGTTCCTCTGCAATTCCCTGCCACATCTCCTGGCTCTCCATGCCTTGATCTCTTGTGTTCCCTCATAGTAACTTCACCATTCCTATGTACATCTTTTCACCGTGTCTTCTTCCGTACCATATGCGTAAGACATCTTTCTTTGGAACGTCTCTTCTTGCAACATTCTTCTTTCTTTTCTGCCCAAAACTGTAACGTCTCCATGATCCTTCTTCATGCTTTGTTTTCAGGGTTTTCTTCTTCCTCAAAGGCGATAACTTCCTTGATTGCAATGATCGATCCACGTTAACCATATCTCTCTGATACCATGTGAAACTATGAACTTCTTTTCCCTCTCCTCTGTCCCCTCAACTTTGAATCTCTGTATCATTCTCTTGAACAAGTGCTTCATGGGACACATGTGCTTCTTGTATACAGTGTTGACACACCATATGTCATCCCAGTTCTTCAAATCAGAACCATCAACCATGTAATATGATGTTACATGCACAGTTTCTGGTTCATACTTGAATGGTTCTTGGTCTTCTGGGTTCGCAGTGTTCATAATGTTTGATCCCATGTTTTCTGTGTCACACGCCTTCTTCTCCTTTGTACACTTCCAATAAACGTGCCCTCTTTTCTTGCAAATGTAGCAACGTGCACGCTTGTCTTTTCTGGACAACCCACTTGGTTCTCCAATTTGTTTGTAACTGCTTCCGACTGGGTGTTTTGTTTTCGAGGAGTTGAATTGCACAACTTCTTCCATTTTCTTTTTAAGCAGTTGTTTTCCCTCAGGGGATATGTGTTTCTTGTGTTTAGGCACTTTGGGGTATTGGGTTGGGTTTCCCTTTGTAACTAACGTGTGTAGAGAGGTGCTTTGTTTTTCCTTTGCAATTGCTTCCCCCAAGGATCAGAACATGCGCTATGATACCATTTTGAGGTCCTATGGATCTTGGATCAATCATGATGAACATTATAATTGGATGAGTATGCACAAGCGAATGTGCAGTGACTCGGTTTAACAGAGGGTGGGTTTGTTTATGTAAAACACACTTTATTATTATTAACCACACACTAAACGTTTACATTTGACTCCTATATATAGAGTACTAACCGGTTCCATGAACCATCGTGACTATTCGGTTGTAACCGAAAATAACTACCAAATAACTACCATAACCATAAAACGGTTATTTAACTAACTATGACTAACTTTGTAACCGCTATATGGTTACAAACTATCTAACTAACATATTTGGTCCTTCGTCTTTCAAGACTTATGATTCTTGATTAATTTCGATTCCAATAGTAATATTATAGGTTGATTTAATTAAACCGCCTTCTTTTTACACGGCTTACTGATTTCGTGGTAAGAATATGTAAGCCGACTTCACAAAACTTGTCATTTTAGTCCTTGTAATTGAAAAAGTGTGTCACTTGTAAACAGACGCTTCCATCCTATAAAGTTCAACTCCCACCTAAATTAAATTAATATGTCATTCAAACACGAATATATTTTTTCTTAATGAATTACTGACGAGTTGTAAGACAATCCTCGTTAAAGCTATTAACAATCTTGTATGAAAAACAGATATAATGCTACATTAGTACGTTACTACCCATCGATTGAATATCATGTTCATGACCTCTCATTAGCAACAAGCCAACACAAGTAAACAGTCCAACCATCAAACATTCATCGTTTAATTACTCAAAGAATAACCATAAATACCTTGGTTCCAAACTAGCTTTTGTGTATTAACTTTTTTAAGTAAAGTGCAAAATCGAATGATTTTATCATGTCAATAGTTATTGACCGAGACGCTTTAGGACAAAATGGACAAACCACATAGATGGTTTCGGAATTCCTCCAAATATTCTGTTAAATTTTGGGGTATTAATCTGTGGCAAACATGTCATTCTATCAATTGCTAATGGTTTTCAAGTTATGTTCTGTGCAGGCTTATTACGTGGGTTAATCATTGACAAAGCATAAATGGTTTAAAGTTCCAAGAAGTTCATTTCTGCTGAAGCATTTCTCATTTCTGCTGATGAGTCATTTATAGCCGTTAGAGGGGTCTTTATGTATCTTTATCTCCTATTTAATAAGTCCCTTAATCTAGGGTTAGAAACAACTGTGTGTGCAGTCATTGTCTCACATTCTCTTCTTTTTGATCATTACATTGATCTTGTCTCTTCTTTGTATTTGTATGGTGACTGTCTCATTGACATTAATCTAACCTTGTAACACTTTGGATACTATTGTTGATTTAATCTAAGCCGACTATTGACGCTTAGGTTTGAATAAAAGTTCTATTGTTTATCTATTGTTGCTGATACTTTCGTACATGGTATCAGAGCTTCAGGCTCATAATCATTATTGATTCACCATCCAAGGGTTTCTTCATAGAAACTTGGGGACATCTCTTCAGCAACAAATTGGTGGTTTGGGGTTATTGCTATTGGCATAATCACTGGTTATTTCTTATTGTGATTTGTTCTTTCCGCTGCATATTGCTTTGTAAGTCTAAGTCTACTCTCTTCTTCAAACAAACAAGTATTCTTAAGTCTTTGTGGGTGCAAACGGGTAGACTAACATCTTGATCTGCCACCTCTGAGTGGTATGAATTCCTGCTCTGGTTTACCCCACCACGTGCTTGGAGCTTGTTGTTTCTTAATTACAAAGTCTTATTTATTTCTTTATCCTGTCTATCCTGTTCTGCTGTTATCTCTGTCTGTGTTATTTGTCTGTCTTATTGTTTGCATTATGGCTGTTGGTGATGATAATACTGGTGGTGGTGGTGGTTCTTCCACTGAGAAAAGCTTATCCTTTGGTGATGCTTTGTACTTACACCCCAATAACACCAATGGTACTCCTATTATTTCTATCAAACTCACTGGAACTGAAAATTATAAAATATGGAATATGGCCATGACCTTTGCCTTAAGGAATCATAATAAGTTAGGGTTTATTGATGGTACTTGCATAAGAGATGACTCAAACCCTAGCCTTGCTAACCAATGGGATACTTGTAACTCTGTTGTGGTTACCTGGATTCTTAACTCTCTCAGTCCAACTATTTGTGGTGCTATCTATGCTAAAACGCTATGAAATGTGGAATGATCTTAAAGATACTTATGATAAGGTTGATGGTTCAGATATTTTTAATTTGCATAAAAATATAAACTCTCTTAGTCAAAATGGGTCTTCTCTTGCTGATTATTACAACAACCTCAACTCTTTATGGAAACAATTTGATTGTATGATTAGCTTTCCTCCCTGCACTTGTGAGGTCAGTAAAACATTTTGAAAAACACAATCAGCTAATCAAATTAATGCAATTTCTTATGGGTCTTGATGACACTTATGTTCCTATTAGAAGTAATATTCTAACCCGAGATCCATTGCCTAATGTCAAAACTGCTTCTCTGTTGTCTCCGAGAAGAATCTCACAGAAATGTGTCATCCGGGAATAGCTCGCTAAACCCAATGCCACCTGCTTTTGCTGCAAAACTTTTGATAGTGGAAAAATTTTTGATAACAAAAAAGGATCAATCAACAACAATTTCAATAAAGGGTCTGGTTTTAATGCTGGTAACAGCTCTAATAACAGAGGACCAAACATGAATCTTAAATGTACTAACTGCAAAAAACCTGGTCACACTGTTGATAGATGTTATGATCTTGTTGGTTATCCTGCTGGATATGTTAAAAAGAACTTTAATGCTAAACCCTTCGCAGTAACAATGTTTCCACCGATACTAATTATATCACCGATAATAGAGCTAGCAACTCTCCTCTCTTTGTCTAATGAACGCTCTCCGGACTTATGAGTCTTCTTAATGACAACAATGTGTCTTCTGCTAATGCTAACATGGCAGGTAAATTTTTTTCAGGAACCTTCTTTAATGGCAGTGTCAAGTTTAACATAAACTTCAACAAATTTTTTAACAACAACACAAAGACCTTATCTGGAAACATCAGTCTTGGTTGGATTGTTGACTCTCATGCAAATCATTACATGACTGTACATTGCCAAATTTTAATTAATGTTGTTGACATTTCAAATCTTGGTCTAACTGTTGGACATCCCAATGGTACTCAGGCCCTAATTACTAAAATTGGTGACTTAAAGGTCAATAATGACCTAACTCTTTTTTATGTTCTGGTTGTTCCTGAGTACAATGTCAGTCTGCTATCTGTTCATAAGATTGCTAGAGACAATAAGATGTTTGTTGGGTTTAATGAATCTAATTGCTATATACAGGATTTACATCAAAAAGGATTGTGGGGATTGGTAAACAATGCAATGGGTTATATATGTTTGATATTGATTCTACATGTAAAATTACTTCTAATAACCTGCATTGTTTGTCATGTTTCTAGAAATCTTTGGCATCAAAGACTTGGTCATCCCTCTGACCAAGTCCTACATATACTTAAATCCACTCTTAAACTTGATAGTTCATCCGAATCGACCATCTTTGTGATACTTGCAACAAAGCTAAACAAACCAGGGAACCATTCCTCTAAGTGAACATAAATCAACTAAAATTGGTCAACTTGTTCATCTAGATGTATGGGGACCATATAAAGTCACTAGCAGAGATGGTTACAAATATTTTTTTAACTATTGTTGATGACTATTCTAGGGCAGTGTGGGTTTATATGCTTAAGGGAAAAGATGATGTTTATGTTTCCATTGTTAACTTTACTCATATGCTATCAAATCAATTTGAACACAATGTTAAGATTTTCAGAATTGATAATGGGACAGAATTTGTCAATAATAAACTTCAACACTTCTTTCATGAAGAAGGAATTTTACATCAAACCTCTTGTGTTTATACACCACAACAAAATGGTATTGGAGAAAGGAAACATAGGCATCTCCTTAATGTGGCTAGATCCCTTATGTTTCAGGGGAATTACCTCTATATCTTTGGCCTGAATGTGTTCTAACTGCTGCCTATGTCATAAACAAGTTACCCTCTTCAGTTCTGTCTGGCAAGTCCCCCTTCTCCCTTGTGTATGGGCATGACCCTTCACTCTCTCTCCTTAGAGTCTTTGGGTGCTTATGCTATGCCACCATTCTCAACATCTCTGATAAATTTGGTAGTAGGTCTGAGAAGTGTCTTTATTGGTTATTCAAATGAGAAAAAAGGTTTTAAACTTTTGAGCTTAGAAACAAAAAATATCTTTTATTCCGAGATGTCAAATTTTATGAAACCTATTTTCCCTTCAAAATGAAAAATACTTTGTCAAAACCTTTTGTTGAAACTTATGTGCCTAAAGATTTAAATCACAAAAATTTCTTTGACTCACAAATAAGTCCCAATGATGAAGGGAGAGTGACATCCTATGATGATGGCACAGTGTTGAGTCATCCTACTAGGGATGATGAACCTGTTGCAACATCTATAGATGATAATACACACCCCGAGGGCACCATATCACATGAATCACATCCTGCTGATGCATCTTCTGATTCTGCTGATACATCATCTGATTCAAATCAGAACTCTGAACAAGAAGGAGGCTTGTCAGCCACTACTGCTAGAAGGTCAACCAAAGTTTCTAAGTTGCCCAGTAATCTTAATGACTTTATTGTAGAAAGGAAAGTCAAATATGGCGTTGAAAAGGTGTTAGGTCACTAGTTTTACAAACACAAGTTATATAGAAAGGAGATGAGGCGATTGAACAAGATCTAACACATATACAAACAATAATAAGACCGGTTATGCGTAGGCATATGTGAAAGAAAGAAAACTTGAACAACCAACCTTCAAATGAAGGTTATTACATGGTTTATATAGGCAAGGAGCTAGGGCAACACTCCCTCTCCTTCCCTATTCCTTATTGGGCTTGGGTCAAGCTTATGGGCCTTCTACATAAGCTTGACCTTAAACAAACATAAAGGCCATAATAAAGCTACCTATTACATATGAAATATAAATACTTGAAATATTGTTTAGGAGTGATTCCAACAATCTCCCCCTCAAGTATATATGAATGTAAACGGTGAAGGCGTTGTTGTAATAGTAGCAGTGGACGTCTTCGACATTCTTCTTTCTTGTGAGAAGAATTGCCTTGATTCGAACAATCTCCCCAGTGTAGAGATAGTTATCTTTGAACAGTTATGCTTTGACGCCATCTTTAACTTTGTTCTTTGATCATTGTTCTTTGTGGTGAAAGTGATAGTATGTTGTTATCTGCATCAGTCTGCCTCAGGTCTGCTTCGCTGCTCCGGTGTCTCCACGTCATTCTTCAACATGCTCACACGCTCTTTGACGTTGGAATTCAATACTGATAAAGTTCTTTAAGTCTTTAACTTTGTAGATTCTTTGGTTTGACGAAGAATCATCCTGACGGTTGTGTTGCTTTTGAATAGAACTTCCATTAGTGATGATGTTGGCGTGAGCATGAGAAGAATCAGGACGATCATCCCGCTCCGGAGCTTCCATAAGAAGAAAACATTTCAAACGGTTAGTAATAAGCGGTTTCCAGCACTTACAAGTTTGAACTTCGAGAGTGTCAACAACATAGTGTGAGGACACAACTCTAATTCTTACAAAGGCCGTTCCTGAATCGGAGTCCCACAAGTGAGATAACGCGATGTACCGAAGTACATCTACAGTTCAGATGAGTCGCCGAGGTACACCGAAGCATCACCTCACGACTGTAGACCGTTTGAGACACACTCAGCGTAATCCACGGGGAGTTACCGAAGTGACCTGCTGACAGGGCTGTTTGATGTTGACCCCGGCAGGAGTTTCCATTCAATCACTGAGGATCACAGATGTGAACCTCTCATAAATGTTCTCGACAGATTGCTAAGATCTGTGAAGGACTCGATATGAACCACCGATGATCTTATTAGTTGATCATCAAGTGATTAAATGTCAAGTGTTCCTAAGAGATCTTTTGATGAATCTCGTGGCTCTAGACTCAATAGTGCGTTTTGGTTTTCCTGAGCGGAGACTAGGAGAGGGTCTCCTTCTTCAATACCAGCAATCTCTAGGAGAAAGCCGATAGTTTACGTAGGGTTCCCTGTGAGAATGAAACAAGCTTCTGTTGAGAGAAACTTGAGTGGATAAGAAGGTTTAGTGCATGCGCCACTGGGTCCATGACGACTTTTAATCTTCAATACCAGTGTCACTAAGTGACAACCAAGAGCATATGAATTGAACCCGTGTCGCCCTAAGTTGAATAATCTGAGGGCTATTTCTTTTCACCCTTTTCTTTGCATTTCTTTTTAATTCTTCAACTCCTTCTTTCTCCGATTCTCATTTTATCCTTTTTACAATCATACCTAAGGACTTCTAAATACTAACTATTTGTAGTGTCCTTGGGTAGATCCCTCCAGCTCTGGCGGATCATAGGACGGTTATTCCTAACCTTAGTCACCTTATAACTCCATGACTAACCTATGTTTGCCATTAAAACCACTGTATGAAAAATGTCTCTCAAAGGGTTTGTTAATGAAAAAAAACATGTTTGAACCATTGTGAGAGATGATGTTTTGCATAAATACTCCCCTCCACATGTGCTTAATAGTTTTAATGATTAAATGCACAGTGAGGAAAGAGCGCGCACTTTTTTTTGAATTGATCCACAAGATAGACAATCCCCGCGAGACACGGTTACGTTGCATAGTTAAAGAGTTACATTGTCCGCTTTTAGGTGACAACTAGCTCTAATAACTACCTTGAAGGTGTAGACAAACCTTGGAAGGTTGTCAAACCCGTCAGAGTTCATGTCTATCAAAAGTTTCTCGAATGGTACATTCTACTCGGACAAGTCCTTTCCGAGACACGTTTACATCACTAGCGAACTAGCTTGAAATTATTACCCGTCCGGACAAGTCTTTTCAAGTTACTAACAGTTTAGTACCGTCAATTCGTTGGTTAAGTCTGAGGTACACAGATTCATTTGCATTATGTACAACATATTTCTTATCACACAATTTTCTCCCCCTCAAAAATGGCATATTAAATGTTATTTTTGAAACGTTGAGAATAAATATGACCATTTCGAGTGTTGCGGGAAGAATGACCACTGTGAACAATTTGTGAACAAAGTTTCAAATACTCCCCTCAACAAGTGATATAAACGGTTGAGGTTTTGAAAGTCTTAAGAGGAAGTACTTGTTCTTTTGAGCAAAACCTTGAAAAATGAAAGGTTTGATAGGTTTTACTCAAAAGTAAGAAGCTTTCGCTTCTTTAATAAGGATTGTGGCACAGCCGTACCACAGTGGTCCTTTCTTGACCATTACGGGTTGTACACTGTTATGTGTGCACAAGCCATTGACATATTAAATCACACATCCAAAATTATATGAAGGAAACAATTCAAGGGGTACCAGGAATTTCAGTGATATTCCCAGAGTGCGCATGCTTGAAAGCCGGTGATGTTTTTCCTGGGTCGACCACCAACATAGCTCTCCAATCGTCTGAACTGATCCCTTCTCAACAACCGTTCATCAATCATGGTGATGATCCTTCTCACATCCCTCCTTTCCGAGAATTCCAGCTACGAGACCCAACTTTCAGCGTATATCCTTCAACTCTGACGCTAATCCATCCCTAACCAGCTTCAAAGTATGATCCCGATTTCTGAAGATCACTACACGCCATTAAGCAGGTTCTTTGAAGTTCACTGCGGTAAACAACTCCGAAAGGTTTGCCGATGAGCGTATATTGAGGTAGCTGATTGAGATCGGGAAGAGTAAGCGTTGGAGGAGTGAGGTTGACACGCGTCCGATAAGATTCAACAGCCATCTGGATATCTTCAACACGTTCTTTGATCACGATGCGTCTAATGAAGATGAGAACCGACTTGATAAATTCACGTTGAACTTCAGTCGAGAATTGTCTCATACGACCTTGTACTTTGGCAAGGTACATGTCTTCGATGTCGTTGAGGGACAAGTTCTCAAAGTCAGCCTCGGAGAATTCATAGTCCTGTTCATCTTGTCGTGTGACTATGATATTCTTTAAGAATGTGTAGTCCCACTTAGACTTGAGATCAATGTGTTTGATGGCCACGATGTCCTTAGAACTATACACTGCATGATGAGACTTCTGAACCGTGCAGCTTCGAGTAGATTCTTCGGCGTTCAGGCCAATGATGAATCCCATACAATGCATCTTGGTCGTATGCTTGCACGTTGTCAGGAAACAAGTGATTTGCACGTTCCTCGATAGCTATGCAGTTTGAGTAAATAGCCACTGGGAATGGAAGAGTCAATGATGTAGCGTATTTCCGCGAACCATCGCTACCGTGTAAGAGAAAATCCATGTCTCTGTTAAAGAAGTATCGGAAGGGAATCCGTGGTTCGTCTGTTTGGCCAATAGTGGGTAGGGGTTTGGTCCAATCGGTGTAGTATGGAGGGTTGTCCCTTTGTGTGAAGTCAATGTTTGCTTCCGGATTGAGCCAATCCATGTCGTTAGACATAGCTCGAGCGATGTTCTCAAGATGATATTCGACCTCGATGGCGCTTTCAGAGCTGTCTTTAAGAAGTTGGAATGCTTCATTCTTGATTCGCTTCAACTCCGATTTCGTCATTTTCTTCACATGGAACTTTTCTTGCAAAAGTTTTGCGTGCTCAATGTAGAACCGTCTACCAATTCTTGACCTTCATCAGGGTAGGGAGTTTGATTGACAAGTGTGGAGAACCATTCAAACTCTTTGGTTTTATCGTCATCTAGCCATGAGACGGCTCCAGCCGAGTCGTCTTCTTCTTCTTTTGAAGGCCTTGATGATGATACCTGGTTTCTCGCACTTGTTTGGGTGAGGTGGGTTGTTGTCGGGGCTCAAGGACCTCTTCATCATCACCACCCGTATACTCAAAGTAATCACCTGTTTTATGAATCAGGGGTGGTAACTCGGAATCGTCCCGAGGTTTATCGGTAGAAGACCGAGGTGGAGGAGACTTTTGTTGAGAAGAAGTTCGTGGTGGAGGAGGTGGCATAGAGGTAGATTTACCTGACTGCTTCTGACGTTTATGTGCAGAATCCTTATCCTTATCATCGTCATCTCTTGGTCGTTTGGGTTTGAAACCAAGTAGCACTTATGCGTAAAAACACCAAAAGTTACGCGTAACAATGAGGAGTTACGCGTAGGTTTTAGCTTACGCGTAAGTAGGATAAAAGCACTAAAGTTATGCGTAGACAAAAGTTAGGCGTAGAAAGTTAGGCGTAGGATTACCTTATGCCTAGACCTAAGTTTACGCGTAAAGTGAATCTTATGCGTAGGATTTCTACGTGTAAGCTTATGCTTATGCGTAATTTTAGGGTTTTTGCCCAAATGATCTTTTACACTTCAAAGTGCAAAAGATATCCAAAGTCGACGTATTTTCAGACTTATCCAAGTAAGAAAACACGGAATAAACCAGAAAATGAAGATCAAACCAAGGAAAATCTTACGCGTAATTTTAGGGTTTTGATACGCGTAGGATTACTCGTAACTTTGATTTTGCCCAAATGTGTTTCTAAACCCGATTTTTGTTATGGAATAGCTTCAATAGTACCAAAAGAACACAAAAGTGTGAATTTTGATGTACCAAATCTGCTAAACGGGTTACCGCTGTAGAACGACACCCACCTAACAAAAACAAGCTTAAAAACGTAAATCCACGCGTAAAGTTTGAAACTTTTTGCCAAAAACAAGTATTTTAACACCTCAAAACATTGAAAGTACAAGAATCTTGGATTAAAAAGTGTAAAAAACGAGTTTTTAAGATAACCAAAGATTGCGTTAGTTTACGCGTAAGACCCAAAACCAAAACTTCAAAAACAAACGAGTACACCCAACTATTTGGCGATTGATACCACTGTTAGGTCACTAGTTTTACAAACACAAGTTATATAGAAAGGAGATGAGGCGATTGAACAAGATCTAACACATATACAAACAATAATAAGACCGGTTATGCGTAGGCATATGTGAAAGAAAGAAAACTTGAACAATCAACCTTCAAATGAAGGTTATTACATGGTTTATATAGGCAAGGAGCTAGGGCAACACTCCCTCTCCTTCCCTATTCCTTATTGGGCTTGGGTCAAGCTTATGGGCCTTCTACATAAGCTTGACCTTAAACAAACATAAAGGCCATAATAAAGCTACCTATTACATATGAAATATAAATACTTGAAATACTGTTTAGGAGTGATTCCAACAAAAGGTTGTTAATTACTCTAACCTTAACAAAGATAATTACTACTTTGCTTCTAGTCTTAATAAAAGTATTGAACCTACCTGTTATGAAGAAGCTATCCTTGATAGTAATTGGGTTGATGCTATGAACTCTGAAATTGAGGCCTTAAATGAAAATCATGCTTGGGATATAACTGATCTCCCACCTAATAGAACTCCCATTGGTTACAAATGGATCTTTAAAATCAAATATAAAGCCAATGGTGAAGTTGATAGATACAAGGCTAGATTAGTTGCTAAAGGTTACATCCAAAGGGAAGGAATAGACTATGATGAAACTTTTTCCCCTGTTGTGAAAATGTCTATTGTTAGATGTCTTATTGCCTTAGCTGTGAAAAACAAATGGCCTCTTTTCCAACTTGATGTTAACAATGACTTTTTGTATGGAGACCTTGATGAGGATGTCTATATGACCATCCCTAAGGGGTTCTGTAATGAGAATAATAAGAATAAATTTTGTAAACTTGTCAAGTCTCTATATGGCCTCAAACAAGCTCCCAGGAAATGGAATGAAAAACTTGTTAGTTTATTAAAAGAAAGTAACTTTGTTCAATCTGTCAATGATCATTCTTTGTTCACCAAAATAGAGAATAACAAGTTTATTGCTCTGCTTGTTTATGTGGATGATATTGTCCTTACTGGAAACTGTATTGATGAGATAAATCTATTCAAAGAGTTTCTAAAATCAAAATTTCATATCAAAGACTTGGGAAACTTAAAATATTTTCTTGGCATTGAGGTTTTAAAAACTGGGAATGACATATGTCTCACCCAAAGAAAATACTGTCTTGAACTCCTCAAAGAATTTGGTCTTCTTGGGTGCAAACCTGTTTCCACTCCTATGGAACCCAACTCTGTGCTTCCATACATTCCCACGGCCTGATGATCCCTTACTTGTCAACATCACTGGTTATCAGAAGTTACTTGGGAAACTTATCTATCTCACCCATACAAGACCTGACATCTCATACTCAGTTCATTGTCTAGCACAATTGGTTCGCTCCCAGACGGTCAAGTTTTATCACGCAAGCTAGCCACTTGTGAATGGCCAACCGTAACAAACTTCAAACAGTCCGGAACCAAATGCAATGAAGATCTGGAGAGTATAGTGTTTCCCCGGGTCGTTATGTCCCAACGAGCTGTGCGAGAATAATCAAACGTATAGTGATCGAGAGATTTGAACGGAAAAGAGGTTTGAATGATTATAACTAAAGAGAAAGTATATAAATTACAGGGGCTTAAATGCAAATTAAAGAAAATTAAAAAGATAAAATATATTAAATAAACGCTATCACTATTTGCAAAATGATGTTTTTGAATTTTCTTTTAAAACTTTAAATTAAAAACTACGTGACGTACAAAAGAAAATGTGAGACTATAGCAATATAAATCCTAAAAATATGAAAATGACATTTTTACAAACCTAATGATAAAATAAAATTTATAGAAAAAGAAAATTATTTTTATAACTATTTATCTAATTATTATTAATTAAAAACTATTTTTAACTATTTAATAATAACCTAAAATACAAGAAAATATGAAATAAAGCTAGAAAAATAAAATTATGACTTGGAAAAATCTAAAATAACTAAAGAGAATTTTAAAAACTATTTTTATATTTTTCTGATAATTTTTGTATTTTCTATGAATTAAAAACTATTAAAAACTAATTAAATTGCTTAAAAATACAAATTTAACTAAGAAAAATCTGGAAAAATATTTTTTTGACTTTTTATATTTATCTTAACCTAAGAAAAATGAAAACTTATTTTTTTTGAACCTTTTCTGATTTATTTGTATTAAATGCTAATTAAAAAGGCTTAAAAATTGATTTAAATCAAGAAAAATACCAAACAGACTTAGAAAAATCTAAAAAATTCAAGATAAGTCTAAAATAATATTGTGAATCTAAGAAAATGGAAAACAGAGGGTTGTGTGGAGGAATATGAAACTGCAGGCACAAGTGCTTATAAATAAGCACTTGGAATAAGCAAATGAGCACCAAAGTCCACCACAGCAACACAAAAGCTATATTATGCTAAGAATACCCAAATGCAACTAATATTAACTAGCCTTAACCTCTGATTTGCAAGTTACACAGATTTGATTGTTTTGATTTCAAAGTGCAAAAACAGATTTAGGCAACTACTTTTAAGCTAGACAATAAGCTTCTTAATAAGCTGAGACTGAAAAACAGAAATGGGAACCTAAACTAGACCTGGGTGGCTACTTACAAACCAAAGATCAGACCTAGATAAGCTCTTAGGAGCTTTGTGCAAGGGTCGCACAAACCGCACAACACCTGCGGTAAAGCTCGTTTCAGTATGCAGGCATATAAGCCCATCTTGACAAGCCGACAGGGGCTTATAAAAAATTGACAAAATTCTTCAAAAATGATAATAACAAAATAGACCAACAGAAGTTTTAAAAACACCAAGTTTCACTTGATTTGGCTCAGAAATGAGTCAATGAAAAATCCTCTCAGTTGGGCTCAAAACTGGAATTTCATGTTTTGACTTTTTTAACAGATTTGAAAAGTTGACTTATTTGAACTTTGAATCCAGTTTGAGGACTGATGTTAATGTAATATGATGAAATAAGCTTAATGCAAGCAATGTCTATGAATTCTTAACACAAAACAAGCTTTTGGTTATTTAAAATTTCAACAGTTAAACTTTTAAGACAGATCTTAGAAGATTTTGACTTTGAGCCTTAGCAGGTGCAATATGATGACCTAATTGAGTTCAAATGAGCTAAACAAGCCTGAAGCAACAAGTTTTAACACTGAATAAACCTCTAAGACAGTTTAAGCAACAAATCCAAACACACCTTTCATGACTGATATGCAATTATGAACTAAGCTAACCACTAAACTAGTATATGTTATGATCGAGGGTGAGTTTAACTAACTTGAATACAACTTAATAAACAGATTTAAACTATTTGTAACTGCAATTAAAGATTATGCAATGGAACTTGAAAATTACTCACAATTGGTCCTTAGCCACAATGGCTTGAAATCAGTGAACCAATGAACCACTAGCCTATTTCTATCAACCCATTAACTCTGAACCAACCCAAGGCTATGCTCTGCAACACCAAATTCCATTTCCATTGCCCAATGATGATTCAGTTGACTTTCATTGACCAAGATTCAACTTTGCTTGAACTTAAATACAAGCTTACAAAAAGCTATAAGAAGCTTATGTAAGCTTGTTTGAGCTTAAAAATAAGCTAATAAGAGCTTGTGCATAAGAATTTGAAATGGAAATTTTCAACAGTGACCATGAAACAAGAAATCTTAATACAAACTTGAATTAATACTTAAAAAGAGTTGTAATACACTGAAGTACTTTAGTTTAGTACAATGAAACTTAAAAATACGACTAAGAATTCATTTAAGACTTAAGAATTTAAAAACGAAATACATTTGAAAATTAAACTAAGTGCTACCACTTTCTATCTATCTTCTTGCTTCTTTTATACCCAAACTTGTTTCTCTCACTACTCTGAGCATATCCCACTTTAATTTGAGGCCATTGGATGCCTAGATATCATCTTGGCCGTTTGATTGGTTTTGGCCAAATTGGATATTTGCCAGTTGTGGGTTGAGTGTTAGGTTGAAGATGCATTGAATGCATCTTGGCTTGGGGTGAGCTGGAGGGTAGGAGTAGGGAGATGATGGGGGTTGGAGTATTGTTGAAGGTGCCGAGGTGATGATGAAGATGGTAACCCGTGACTTGGAGGGAAAAGGTGTGAGTCAAATGGGTTTGACTGGGTTTTAATATTAAAGGGGGTCCAAAATGTATTTGACAGGGGGTCAATGGGATGTGGCAGGTCCAAAGGTATTTAAGGGTTTAACAATCAAGGACTATTTGTGTAATTTCTGAAATTCAAGGGACCAAAACTGCCAAATCTGCAAATTTGCTCCAAGGGACTAAAAGTGACAAACTCCAATAGTACAAGGACCAAACTTGACATTTTCAAATTTCCAAGGACCATTTTTGCCAATTTTAAACTTGAAGGACCAATTTTGTAATTTCTCAAAACTTTTGATATTTTTCACCAAAGGACTAATTTTGACAACTTATGATTTTAAAAGGACCTTTGGTGATTTTTCTTTTAAATTAAGTGCTCAGGGACTATTTTCGACAATATTTGAAACTGGGGACTGAAACTGCCAATTATGCAAACTTAGCTCATTTTTCATCTGATTTTAAACATTTTGCATCTGAAACATATAAAATACAATTTTGGAATATTTTCAGTATTTTGATGCATTTCTGAGCATTTTTAAACGTTTTGCAGTTCAGATTTAACCAAAAATGATGAGTATTTACACACTCATCAATCCCCCACACTAAACTATTGCTAGTCCCTAGCAATCTTTTGAGAAAAACTTAATGGATTTGAATCTCTTTACCAAAAGCCATTACTTCTGGAGTAGCCAAATATTTTAGTTCAAGTAAGAACCATGGTACACCGATAACCATGTGATTTTGAGCAAACCACCAGCTTCCAACGGATTTGATTTGTCTTTACCAGAAGCCGTTTGCTTCTTGACTAGCCAACTCTTAGATAAATTATCAATATTATCTTTGGTGAGCTGATTACCAATTATGGTTTTTCCACTGCCTTTACCACAAGCCATAAACTTGCGGGCTAGCCAACTCTTCACTTTTAAGGATATGGTGAGCTGAATACCATACAATTTTGGGCAAATTGCAAGCCGTCAACGGATTTGAGATATCTTTACCAAGAGCCGTTTGCTCCTGGATTAGCCAATCCTTTTGTTTATTAGACATGGCGGACTGATAACCATAAGTTGAGTAAGTGCAAAACACTTACTCCAAAAAAAAATTTTGGCCAAAAATGGGGGAATTAGGCGGTATAATGATATGACAAAATTTGTGAGAATTCCCCCCCACACTAGAAATGAATATTGCCCTCAATATTCAAAGTACCGGCGGTTATGCCGAAACTGAGAACGTAAAAGGGAAATACTACGGCCATTATTTGGAAAATTTTATTTTTATTTTTATTTTATTTATTTATTTTTTTTTAAACCTTATATACAATAGCGGGGGGAAACTCCCCCACACTAGGGTGGTAGAAAATAGAAAGAAGTCAGAAATATGGGTGAAGACCCATACAGTGTGCTAGCATCGGTTTTGGTTCCCGAGTCGCTAGCTTGACTCGACCCCGTATTCATTTGTTCATGGGGAAGTAACGTGGAAAACCAATCTCGATCGGACTTTCGTTCACAATGTTAATAAACATATGAACATCAAAAAGTTCCACACCGACGAGATACAACCGCGGTATTGTTAATAGTAGAAACTATAAAGGATGATACCGGGGTCAAAGATGGTGTCCTCATTCCCGAAAGAGAAAAGGGAAAGAGCAACCACACCATCTGTGAAGAATGGAATAAAGATGTGCATGAGAATGCATGTCCATTCCTCATTAGTAAGAAGCAAATCACCATTTTTGACATTTTTAAGCTTAAACTTGAAGCTTGAATGGTGATTGTCAACAAAATTTCCGGTAGGGAGGGTTGGAAACGGTTCTTCAATCAACAGATTTTCCAGAAAAAGGATGTCCCCCTCCGAATCAAAGTAAGTATTATCAATTCCTGTTGGAATTGACTCATCACTAAGAAAAGCATCGACTTCCTTCCAAAAGTTGTCATCTTCCTCATCCGGAGTGAGAGAAGGAATGGAAGAGTTGGGAATAATAAGACTAGGAGATGATGGATCATTTTTGAGCAATTCTTCAATGGGAAGAATGTCTCCCAATTGGATCATCAACATCATCATCCAATCCAGATGAAACTGAAGAGAGTTTGGTTTCATCCACAGAGTTAACAAGCTCGATACGATAAACTGATTCCGGAGGTGGGACAAGTGGTGTGCTCTTAGAGCTAGCAATTTCCACCACTTCCGATGAAGTCTCCGATTCTAGATCATCATCATCATTAAGAACACTCTTGACTTCCTTGGTACAACTTTCAAACCATTTGTTTGAACCAGGGTTGATTTTCAAAGCTTTTAACTCAGCACGTTTTTGGTGACTCCTCTTAACCGTGAAATTTGAGAGTGTTGCATTGAATCTTTCAGATTTTTGATCAATTGTGGCAACACTTTGTTTGGATAGAGGTTTGGAGTTTTGGTTGATATTCAACGTGAGTTCTTCGTTGTCAACCCGTATGGTCAACTCTTCAGCAAATACATCAATTAGAGCACGACTCGTTCTCAAGAAAGCTCTCCCTAAGATGAGGGGAACTCTAGGATCTGCATCAAAGTCTACTACAACAAAGTCAGTAGGAAAGTGAAACTTTCCCACTTTCATCACGACATCCTCGGCTATCCCAAGTGGACAAGTTATGGTACGGTCCGCTAGCTCGAGTGTCATACAAGTGGATGAAAGTTTAGGAAGAGAGTTTGCTTTCCATACTGAGAGTGGCATGAGGTTAATGCTTGCGCCAAGATCGCCAAGGCGGAGCATTGAACCATCCCCAAGAAATCACACGGGATTAAAAACTCCGCCAGGTCTTCAAGCTTTTGGGAAGCTTCTTGAGAAGGACCGCTGAGCATTGCTCATTGAGAGGGGTTTTAGCCATCTCAGATAACTTATCTTTGTTGGCCAGTAAGCCTTTAAGCGTGGATGCAAATTTGGGCATTAGAACGAGCATCAACGGCTTATATCAAAGTGTAGCTCATTGAAGATTTGGAAAAAATTTTCCATTTGCTCTTTGTTTTGGTCTTTGAGCTTCTCATCATTCATTCTTGATGGGTAAGGAATCGACTAGGCTTTTGAGCCCTGGATGGAAGTTATTTCTGGCTCGAATGCCTTCGAACTTCGGGTTCGGACTTAAAGCTTGACTACCGAGGGTGGGACGGCGCGTGTACCGTGGGCTTGAAAAATGCACCTTGTCCGTTGTATCCTTGGTAACTTGACTCATTGCTCCTGGTGGAGGAGGCATTGGAGTCGAAGGTCCATTGTGCGCCTTACCACTACGAGTGGTGACGGCTTTCAACTCGGCATTTGGATTTGGAATTGTATTGCTTGGGAGTCCTCCAGAAGATGATGAAGCTTTGTTCATATTCATGTTCATGAAACCGCTCATCATATTCTTCAACTCATTTGTCTGCCGAGACAATGTGGTATCAATTTCCTTTCTTAGCTCAACTCTCATGTTATTGATTTGAGTCTGCATTGAACGTATGCTTGACTCAGTAATTTTCATGAAGTCATTTGGCAGGGGAGCTTGAGAAGGTTGTTGATAACTTTGCTGATTAGGAGCTTGATATGGTTGGTTGAAATTGTTCCGGTTTTGATTGAAATTTTGAGAGTTATTGAAGTTGTCTCCTTGATTCGGAACAAAGCAATTTTGATTGCCATGGTTTTGCACAGAGGAAAACCAGTGGTGTCATACCGCTAGGTGCACGGTAGTGAGGATCATCTTGTGGTCGGTATTGATTGTGGTTTACCGAAGCTACGGGAGCTTGGTAAAAGAAGCATCGGTTGCTTGACAATCATAATACACGTGTGGACCACTACAAGTTTCACACACCTTGTTTACGGCTTTGATTGGTTCCCGCTTATGAATTTCGCTTTTGATTTCCTTTACCTCTTTCATCATACAACGGATAACGTCCGTTAGAGCGCGCTATTGAGCCGCTAACTCGAAGAGTTACCGGATGAAGAAGGTGGAGTGTTCGGAGTATTGACTTTGTTGCGAGAAATAGGAACTTTTGATTTTTGCTCGCAAATCTCAATCACATCTTTAGATTTACGATTCAAGATATCTACCGCTCCCTGCGTTCAAAGAATCTTGATCGTTACCGCTCAACCCATTATAAAAGATATTAACTTGTTGAAGCTCCGTGAATTCATGATGGGGGCATTTCCCGAGGAGATCTTTGAATCTCTCCCATGCCTCTCCAAAGTTTTCATCGAAATTTTGACGAAATCCAGAAATTTCATTTTTAAGATTAGTCGCCTTTGATGGAGGAAAGAAATAATTGACAAACTTTTGAACAAGATCCTCCCAAGTTTCGATGGATCTAGGGGGTTCTTTTTCCGCCAAATTCGGCTGTCCCCTCAAGTGAGAATGGAAATAGCATCAACTTGATCACTTTTTGTGGCACATCTTTGAAATTGATCGTTGCGGTCAACTTGTTAAACCAACGGATGTGTGCATACTGGTCTTCTCGATCAAACCCGCGGAATTGATTCGTAGACACAAGTTGGATTAAATGTGTCTTCAATTCAAAGTGATCAGAATTGATTATTGGTAAAATGATGGCATCTCCATAACCCTCGGTGGGTGCTTGGAGCATTTCCGCCATAGTTCGCTCGTCTGCCATATTGTTGCTTGAAATAGTACGAATCTCGGGTTCGACTATTTGGGCAAAGACGCCTACGAACGTCTTCTAGGAATTTCTGCTAGATCACGCAAAGGACTCAATGATCTAGAAGAACGGGTGCGCATGCACTAGAGTTAACTCTAAGAGATATCAAAGTTAAGGAAGGGAATTATGAAAAGAATTATGAAAATGGGGTAAAGAAGAATCTTTTTGAGTTTTCTGGTTTTGACAAGTAGATATAACAACAAATCCAATTAAAACAAAATCGAGGCAAAACAACAGTGAACTTAAACCAATAATCACAAGATGAATGGCTTCTTTGAAAAAGGTACACCACTCACAAGGACACAAAGGCAAGTTTTAAATCTTTGGTTCGAGAACTTATTATGGTCGTACCCCGCATTAGGTAGTACACGCCTTGGTTTGCGGTGGTAATCTTTTATGTTGTTATTATTAAACAAAACGACAAATCTTTTTGTATTTTTATCTTTGATATATATATAGAAACAAAAGAAAAATATTTTTTGTGTTTTATATGCTTTTTGGATGTTTTGGGTTTTTATAAGAAAATATGGATATATATATAGATAGATGGATGGTATGAACAAAGAGTGAATATTCAAATTACTAATCTGTTAGACGGAAGATAATCAAGATTCCCAAGCCAAAATTTGGTTCGCCCCTGACGGCATCAAGTTTTATCACGCAGCTAGCCACTTGTGAATGGCCAACCGTAACAAACTTCAAACAAATTCCGGAACCAAATGCAATGAAGATCAGGAGAGTATAGGGTTTCCCCAGGTCGTTATGTCCCAACGAGTCTTGAGAATAATCAAACGTATAGTGATCAAGAGATTTGAACGGAAAAGAGGTTTGAATGATTATAACTAAAGAGAAAGTATATAAATTACAGGGCTTAAATGCAAATTAAAGAAAATTAAAAAGATAAAATATATTAAATAAACGCTATCACTATTTGCAAAATGATGTTTTTAAATTTTCTTTTAAAACTTTAAATTAAAACTACGCGACGCATAAAAAGAAAATGTGAGACTATAGCAATATAAATCCTAAAAATATGAAAATGACATTTTTACAAACCTAATGATAAAAGAAAATTTATAGAAAAAGAAAATTATTTTTATAACTATTTATCTAATTATTATTAATTAAAAACTATTTTTAACTATTTAATAATAACCTAAAATACAAGAAAATATGAAATAAAGCTATAAAAATAAAATTATGACTTGGAAAAATCTAAAATAACTAAAGAGAATTTTCAACACTATTTTTATATTTTTCTGATTATTTTTGTATTTTCTATTAATTAAAAACTATTAAAAACTAATTAAATTGCTTAAAAATACAAATTTAACTAAGAAAAATCTGGAAAAATATTTTTTTGACTTTTTATATTTATCTTAACCTAAGAAAAATGAAAACTTATTTTTTTTGAACCTTTTCTGATTTATTTGTATTAAATGCTAATTAAAAAGGCTTAAATATTGATTTAAATCAAGAAAAATACCAAACAGACTTAGAAAAATCTGAAAAATTCAAGATAAGTCTAAAATAATATTGTGAATCTAA
The DNA here is from genome assembly GCA_910596185.1 of Chrysanthemum makinoi. NCBI lineage: Eukaryota > Viridiplantae > Streptophyta > Magnoliopsida > Asterales > Asteraceae > Chrysanthemum > Chrysanthemum makinoi. The sequence continues at coordinate 26,583,914 of OU343223.1, read as the reverse complement.
GAAAAATAGAAAAACAGAGGGTTGTGTGGAGGAATATGAAACCTGAGGCACAAGTGCTTATAAATAAGCACTTGGAATAAGCAAATGAGCACCAAAGTCCACCACAAAGAACACAAAAGCTATATTATGCTAAGAGTACCCAAATGCAACTAATATTAACTAGCCTTAACCTCTGATTTGCAAGTTACACAGATTTGATTGTTTTGATTTCAAAGTGCAAAAACAAATTTAGGCAACTACTTTTAAGCTAGACAATAAGCTTCTTAATAAGTCGAGATGAAAAACGAAATGGGAACCTAAACTAGACCTGGGTGGCTACTTACAAACCAAAGATCAGACCTAGATAAGCTCTTAGGAGCTTTGTGCAAGGGCTGCACAAATCTGCACAACACCCTCGCGGTAAGTAAGCTGCTCAGGCAGGGCATATAAGCCCATCTTGACAAGCCGATTAGGGGCTTATAAAAATTGAAAAATTCTTCAAAAATGATAATAACAAAATATACCAACAGAAGTTTTAAAAACACCAAGTTTCACTTGATTTGGCTCATAAATGAGTCAATGAAAAATCCTCTCAGTTGGGCTTAAAACTGGAATTTCATGTTTTGACTTTTTTAACAGATTTGAAAAGTTGACTTATTTGAACTTTGAATCCAGTTTGAGGACTGATGTTAATGTAATATGATGAAATAAGCTTAATGCAAGCAATGTCTATGAATTCTTAACACAAAACAAGCTTTTGGTTATTTAAAATTTCAACAGTTAAACTTTTAAGACAGATCTTAGAAGATTTTGACTTTGAGCCTTAGCAGGTGCAATATGATGACCTAATTGAGTTCAAATGAGCTAAACAAGCCTGAAGCAACAAGTTTTAACACTGAATAAACCTCTAAGACAGTTTAAGCAACAAATCCAAACACACCTTTCATGACTGATATGCAATTATGAACTAAGCTAACCACTAAACTAGTATATGTTATGATCGTCGAAGTTTAACTAACTTGAATACAACTTAATAAACAGATTTAAACTATTTGTAACTGCAATTAAAGATTATGCAATGGAACTTGAAAATTACTCACAATTGGTCCTTAGCCACAATGGCTTGAAATCAGTGAACCAATGAACCACTAGCCTATTTCTATCAACCCATTAACTCTGAACCAACCCAAGGCTATGCTCTGCAACACCAAATTCCATTTCCATTGCCCAATGATGATTCAGTTGACTTTCATTGACCAAGATTCAACTTTGCTTGAACTTAAATACAAGCTTACAAAAAGCTATAAGAAGCTTATGTAAGCTTGTTTGAGCTTAAAAATAAGCTAATAAGAGCTTGTGCATAAGAATTTGAAATGGAAATTTTCAACAAAGGACCATGAAACAAGAAATCTTAATACAAACTTGAATTAATACTTAAAAAGAGTTGTAATACACTGAAGTACTTTAGTTTAGTACAATGAAACTTAAAAATACGACTAAGAATTCATTTAAGACTTAAGAATTTAAAAACGAAATACATTTGAAAATTAAACTAAGTGCTACCCCTTTCTATCTATCTTCTTGCTTCTTTTATACCCAAACTTGTTTCTCTCACTACTCTGAGCATATCCCACTTTAATTTGAGGCCATTGGATGCCTAGATATCATCTTGGCCGTTTGATTGGTTTTTGGCGCCAAATTGGATATTTGCCAGTTGTGGGTTGAGTGTTAGGTTGAAGATGCATTGAATGCATCTTGGCTTGGGGTGAGCTGGAGGGTAGGAGTAGGGAGATGATGGGGGTTGGAGTATTGTGCAGGTCTCTGCAGAGGTGATGATGAAGATGGTAACCCGTGACTTGGAGGGAAAAGGTGTGAGTCAAATGGGTTTGACTGGGTTTTAATATTAAAGGGGGTCCAAAATGTATTTGACAGGGGGTCAATGGGATGTGGCAGGTCCAAAGGTATTTAAGGGTTTAACAATCAAGGACTATTTGTGTAATTTCTGAAATTCAAGGGACCAAAACTGCCAAATCTGCAAAGTTGCTCCAAGGGACTAAAAGTGACAAACTCCAATAGTACAAGGACCAAACTTGACATTTTCAAATTTCCAAGGACCATTTTTGCCAATTTTAAACTTGAAGGACCAATTTTGTAATTTCTCAAAACTTTTGATATTTTTCACCAAAGGACTAATTTTGACAACTTATGATTTTAAAAGGACCTTTGGTGATTTTTCTTTTAAAATTAAGTGCTCAGTGGACTATTTCCGACAATATTTGAAACTTGGGGGATGAACCGCCAATTATGCAAACTTAGCTCATTTTTCATCCGATTTTAAACATTTTGCATCTGAAACATATAAAATACAATTTTGGAATACTTTCAGTATTTTGATGCATTTCTGAGCATTTTTAAATGTTTTGCGCTCGTAGTTTAACCAAAATGATGAGTATTTACACTATCATCAATATATGCATTCTCCTTGAAATCTCATCTAGAATGTGTTCAATGTTCTGAGATATCTAAAAGGAGCTCAGGAAAAGGTCTAAGGCTACCAATTTCACAACTCGAAAATCATCTTGAAGGATATAGTGATGCGTATCGGGCTAAATGCAAGAAAACCAGAAATGTCACGAGGTTATTGTATTTTCTTTAATGATTGTTTGATCTCATGGAAAAGTAAAAAACAAAACACTCTTTTCAAAATTTCCACGGCGGTATAGATCTATGTCTCACTGCCGCCTGAAATTATTTGGATTCAAAATCTTGATCTAAAGTTGATATCAATCTCCTTGTTAATCTTTTTGAGATAACAAATCGCTTGCTACAACTTCTTTGTGCCAATCTGTTTTCCATGAAAGATCAAAACACTTTGAATTGATGTTCACTTCATTAGGAAAAAATTGCAAGAGGTGTTATAAGTGCCAAAAAGATTGCTCTTCAAACCAAACTCGCGGACATACTAAAAACCTCCTGTTTGATCGACATAAATTCTTGTGTGAAAAATTGATATTGTTTGATATGTTTGCCCATCAGATTAAGGGGAATGTTAAATTTTGGGGTATTAATCTGTGGCAAACATGTCATTCTATCAATTGCTAATGATTTTCAAGTTATGTTCGGTCTAGGCTTATTACAGGGGTTAATCATGGACAAAGCATAAATGGTTTAAAGTTCCAAGAAAGTTCATTTTCTGTTTATGACATTTCTCATTTCTCGCCGATGAGTCATTTATAGTCGCTAGAGGGTCTTTATGTATCTTTATCTCCTATTTAGTAAGTCCCTTAATCTAGGGTTAGAAACAACTGTGTGTGCAGTCATTGTCTCACATTCTTCTTTCGATCATTACATTGATCTTGTCTCTTCTTTGTATTTTATGATTATGTCTCATTGACATTAATCTAACCTTGTAACACTTTGGATACTATTGTTTATTTAATCTAAGCCGACTATTGAGACTTAGGTTTGAATAAAAGTTCTAGTGTTTATCTATTGTTGCTGATACTTTCTGTACGAAAGTATAGGCAACACAAGATGAACAATAAAACCTTTATTCGATCTAAGCGCAATAGTCGACTTAGATAAGTTTACAATAGTATCCAAATATTACAAGATTAGATTAATGTCAATGAGACAATAATCATGTAAATGTAAAGACAAGACAAGATCAGTGAAATGATCTGAAAGAAGAGAGGAGAGTGATACAAAAGACTGCACACTCAAGTGTTTGTAACCCTAGATTAAGGGACTTATTAAATAGGAGATTAAGTTTCACTAAGACCCTCTAAGCTATAATTGACTCATCGGCAGAATGAAGGCTTCCGGCAGAAATGAACATCTTGGAACTTTAAATCTTTTATCCTTTGTCCAAGTTTAACCCCTGTAATTAATCCTGCAATGAACCATAATTAGAAAGCCATTAGCAATTGATAGAATGATATGTTTGCCACAGATTATCACCCCAAAATTTAACATTCCCCAACTGATGAGCAAACATATCAAACAATATCAATTTTTCACACAAAATTTATGCGATAGACAGAGGTTCTTGCAGTATGTGCGCAGTTTGGTTTGAAGAGCCAATCCTTTTAGCATTTATAACACCTCTGCAATTTTTTCCCTCGATGAAGTGAACATCAATTTCAAAGTGTTTTGATCTTTCATGGAAAAACAGGGTTGACAGCAAGTTGTAAAGCAGATTTGTTGTCACGAAAAGATTGACAGAAGATTGATATCAACTTTTAGATCTTTTAGGATTTTTGAATCCAAATGATTTCACAAGCGCAGAGACATAGATCTATACTGCTTCGTGATTTTGAAAAGTGTTTTGTTTTTACTTTTCCATGAGATTAAACAATCATTGAAAAACACAATAACCCGTGATTTTCTGGTTTTCTTGCATTTATCAAAGATCAATATATCCTCCAGATGATTTTCAGAGTTGCTGAAATTGTACCTTAGACCTTTCCCCTGGAGCTCATTTTAGATATCTCTGCAAATTGAGGGCACATTCCGATGAGATTTTAAAGAATGCATATATGCCGCATAAAGAACGAGTATGAGATGTCGTCTTGTATGGGTGAGATAGATAAGTTTCCCAAGTAACCGATAACCTGATGTTGACAAGCAAGGGGTCATCAGCAGTGGGAATGTATGGAAGCTTAAGTTGGGTTCCATAGGAGTGGACACAGGTTTGCACCCAAGAAGACCAAATTCTTTGAGGAGTTCAAGACAATATTTTCTTTGGGAGAGACAAATGTCATTCCCAGTTTTAAAACCTCAATGCCAAGGAAATATTTTAGATTTCCCAAGTCTGTGATATGAAATTTGGATTTCGAAACTCTTTAAAAGATTTATCTCATCAATACAGCTTTCCGATAAGAACAACGTCATCCACATAAACAAGCAGAGCAATAAACTTGTTATTCTCTGTTTTGGTGAACAAGGAGTGATCATTAACAGATTGAACAAAGTTATTTTCTTTTAAAATACTGACAAGTTTTTCATTCCATTTCCTCGGAGCTTGTTTTAGGCCATATAGAGACTTGACAAGTTTAAAAACTTTATTTTTATTGTTCTCATTACAGAACCCCTTGGGAATGGTCATATAGATATCCTCATCAAGATCTCCATACAAGAAAGCATTGTTAACATCAAGTTGAAAAAGAGGCCATTTGTTTTTCACGGCTAAGGCAATAAGACATCTAACAAGAGACATTTTCACAACAGGGAAAAAGTTTCATCATAGTCTATTCCTTCCCTTTGGTTATAGCCTTTAACAACTAATCTAGCCTTGTATCTATCAACTTCACCATTGGCTTTATATTTGATTTTAAAGATCCATTTGTACCCAATAGGAGTTCTATTAGGAGGTAGATCAGTTATATCTCAAGCATGGTTTTCATTTAAGGCCTCAATTTCGGAATTCATAGCATCAACCCAATTACTATCAAGGATAGCTTCTTCATGTGTAGGTTCAATACTTTTATTAAGGCTAGATGCAAAGCAGTAATTATCTTTGTTAAGATTAGAGTAATTAACAGCCTTTTCAACACCATATTTGACTTTTCCTTCTACAATAAAGTCGTTAAGATTATCGGGCAACTTAGAAACTCTGGTTGACCTTCTAGCAAAGGGTGGCAAGCCTCTTTCTTGTTCAGCAGAACATGTGTGTAGTATCGCAGAATCAGAAGATGCATTAGCAGGATGTGATTCATGTGATATGATGCCCTCGTGGTGTGTATTATCATCTATAGATGTTGCAACCGGTTCGTCAATCCTAGTAGGATGACTTACCACTGTGCCATCATCATAGGATGTCACTCCCCCTTCATCATTGGGACTTATTTGTGAGTCAAAGAAATTTTTGTGATTTAAATCTTTTGGTACGTAAGTTTCAACAAAAGGTTTTGACAAAGTATTTTCATTTTGAAGGGAAAAACAGTTTCATAAAATTTGACATCTCGAGTAAAAATATTTTTTGTTTCTAGGCTCAAGAGTTTATAGCCTTTCTTCTCATTTGAGTAACCAATAAGGACACTTTTTTCAGACCTACTACCAAATTTATCAGAGATGTTGAGAATGGTGGCATAGCATAAGCAACCAAAGACTCTAAGGAGAGAGAGTGAAGGGTCATGCCCATACACAAGGAAGAAGGGGACTTGCAGACAGAATCAAGAGGGTAACCTGTTTATGACATAGGCAGCAGTTAGAACACATTCAGACCAAAGATTTAGAAGTAATTCCCCTGAAACATAAGGGATCTAGCTACATTAAGGAGATGCCTATGTTTCCTTTCTGCAATACCATTTTGTTGTGGTGTATAAACACAAGAGGTTTGATGTAAAATTCCTTTTTCAAGGAAAAAATGTTGAAGTTTATTATTGACAAATTTTGTCCCATTATCACTTCTAAAAATCTTGACATTGTGTTCAAATTGATTTGATAGCATATGAGTAAAGTTAACAATGGAAACATAAACATCATCCTTCCCCTTAAGCATATAAACCCACACCGCCCTGGAATAGTCATCAACAACTGTTAAAAATATTTGTAACCATCTCTGCTAGTGACTTTATATGGTCCCCATACATCAAGATGGACAAGTTGACCAATTTTAGTTGATTTATGTTCACTTAGAGGGAATGGTTCTCTGGTTTGTTTAGCTTTATTACAAGTATCACAGAGATGATCAGTTTCAGATGTACTATCAAATTTAAGAGTGGGTTTAAGTGTGTGTGTAGGACTTGGTCAGAGGGATGACCAAGTCTTTGATGCCAAAGATTTTTAGAAACATGACAAACAGATATGCAGTTGTTAGAAATAATCTTACATGTAGAATCAATATCAAACAAATATAACCCATTGTATTGTTTACCAATCCCCACAATCCTTTTTTGATGTAAATCCTGTATATAGCAATTAGATTCATTAAACCCAACAAACATCTTATAGTCTCTAGCAATTTTATGAACAGACAGCAGACTAACATTGTACTCAGGAACAACAAGTACATCAAAAAGAGTTAGGTCGTTATTGACCTTTAAATCACCAATTTTAGTAATTAGGGCCTGAAAATCGTTGGGATGTCCAACAGTTAAGCCAAGATTTGAAATGTTAACAACATTGATTAAAAAATTTCGAACCGCCATGTACGATTTGCACGAATCAACAATCCAACCAAGTGATGTTTCCGGATAGAGTTTTTGCGTTGTTGTTAAAAAATTTATTAAAGTTTACATTAAACTTGACACTGCCATTAAAGAAGGTTCTTGAAAAATTTTACCCGCCAAGTTGGCATTAGCAGATGACACATTGTTGTCATTGATAAGACTCATAAGTCCGAGAGTCGTTCATTAGACAAGGAAACAGAGATTTGCTAGCACTATTATCGCATGACATAATTAGTTTCGGTAGAAACATTGTTACCTGCTGAAAGGTTTACCATTAAAATTCCTTTTAACATATCTAGCAGGATAACCAACAAGATCATAGCATCTATCAACGGTGTGACCGTGTTTTTGCAATTAGTACATTTGAGATTCATGTTTGGTCCTCTGCTATTTGAGTTGTTACCATTATTAAAACCAGAACCTTTGTTGTTAAAGCCTTTTTTGTTATCAAAAATTTTCCACCATCAGACGCGTTTTTGCAAAGCAAAGGTCGTAGCATTGGGTTTAGCAGAACTATTCCCGGATGAAACATTTCGTGAGATTCTTCTCCGTAGACAACAAAAGCAGCTTTGACATTAGGTAAAGGATCTCTCGTTAAAATATTGCTTGATGGGGACATAGGAGTCATCAAGACCCATAAGAAATTGCATTAACTTGATTAGTTGATTATGTTTTTCAAAATGTTTTGCAGCCTCACAAGTGCAGGGGAGGCAAGCTGATCATACAATCAAATTGTTTCCATAAAGAGTTAAGGTTGTTATAATAATCAGCAAGAGAGGACCCACTTTGACTAAGAGAGTTTATATTTTTATGCAAATTAAAGATAGCGGAACCATCAACCTTATCATAGGTCTCTTTAAGATCATTCCACATTTCATAAGCAGTTTTAGCATATATAGCACCAAAGAAATAGTTCAGTCGTAGAGAATTAAGAATCCAAGTAACCACAACAGAGTTACAAGTATCCCATTGATTAGCAAGACTAGGGTTTCAATCATCTCTTATGCAAGTACCATCAATAAACCCTAACTTATTATGGTTCCTTAAAGCAAAAGTCATGGCCATATTTCATATTTTATAATTTTCAGCCCAGTGAGTTTAATAGAAATAATGGGAGTACCATTGGTATTGTTGGGGTGTAAGTACAAAGCATCACCAAAGGATAAGCTTTTCGATGGAAGAACCACCACCACCAATATTATCATCACCAATAGCCATAATGCAAACAATAAAAAAGACAGATATAATAAGACGTGCACAAGGAATCACAGACAAAGATAATAATAAGAGCAAATAGACAAATAAATGAGACTTTGTATATAAGAAACAACAAGCACCAAGCCTATGGACTAGGGTAAACCAGAGGGTATTCGCGTACCACTCAAAGGTGGCGGATCAAGATGTTAGTCTACCGTTTGCACCTACAAAGACTTAAGTATCTGTATGTTTGGAGAAAGGATAAGACTTAGACTTACAGAGAAATATGCAGCGGAAGAACAAGTCACAATTACCCTAGATTCACTTAGTCTAGGGCTAATTGTAAGCAGAAGATAACCAGTGATTACGCCAGTGGCAATAACCCCAAACCACCAATTTGTTGCGAAGAGAATCAATGAGCACGAGCTCGATACCATGTACGAAAGTATAGGCAACAAAAGATGAACAATAAAACCTTTATTCAGATCTAAGCTGCAATAGTCAGCTTAGATTAAGTTTACAATAGTATCCAAATATTACAAGATTAGATTAATGTCAATGAGACAATAATCATGTAAATGTAAAGACAAGACAAGATCTGGAAATGATCGAAAGAAGAGAGGAGAGTGATACAAAAGACTGCACACTCAAGTGTTTGTAACCCTAGATTAAGGGACTTATTAAATAGGAGATTAAGTTTCACTAAGACCCTCTAACGGCTATAATTGACTCATCAGCAGAAACGATGAAGGCTTCAGCAGAAATGAACATCTTGGAACTTTAAATCTTTTATCCTTTGTCCAAGTTTAACCCCTGTAATTAATCCTGCAATGAACCATAACTAGAAAGCCATTAGCAATTGATAAAATGATATGTTTGCCACAGATTATCACCCCAAAATTTAACACTTTCGTACATATTCTTTATTTGTTTACACTTTTTACACTCAGTTTACCATGTTTTCCGACTAGTGGTTAATCCATATATTGTACGTCATAACAGAAAACAATATAGTTAACGACGGGTGCATACTAAATACCATTTGCTCAAGATAATGACAAGGTGGGTTTCTTTTGTCTATCACCATTTACACAAACATGTATTGGTATGTTCAAGAATTTCATTGACAAGTGCATAATCAAATCCAAGCCTAACAATGTTGATACAAGAGTAATGCAAATATGATTAACCAGACTCGTCAAACATGAGCACATTCAATCTATATCAAATGTGATTGCCAAGCAAACAAAAATAAGTAAGCCTGCGAGTGGAGTTGAAAAACAAAAGTTAAAAAGGAAATAAGATGAAGTTTGACCAACCTTATCATTGAAAACAAAAACAATGGACTAAAGATAAAGCACAAAAAGTTTATAAGCTAGTAAATTAAGATTTCTACCTATATCAAAATTAAGTTTATATGGTTAAAACAAGCAATGCGTAGAATTTACTAAATCAAAATCACCTGGCAGCACCTTTTTCCCACGGCACCAGCGGAACAGTTCTAGAGTACCCAATGCTCTTAAGATACAGAAGCCATTTTAACCTAAACGTGTTTTCCATGTGATATCAAGCAATGGTTCCTCCCAATCTCACCATTCATCTAAATCACTATTAGACCAATCAAGAAACTTCATATTTGGATATACTAGGGATTCTTGTTTAGTCACTTTCTTTGCTATCGTTGACCTTTCAAAGTCAAACTAAGGACTTTTATTCACCGAATCTTTGGCAAAAATATTTTCTTTTTTAGCAGCATGTAAATGTAACAACATGACATTAAAAGAGCACTATAATCTTTTAAAAAAGGTGTCTGACTGGATAGAACAGAAAACTATGTAAATCTTGGATTTCAATGTCATTAAGTTTGACATCTAAAGTAGAAAGTCACCAGTTACACATACACATGGACGGACCCACATGTATGTGCAGGTGCACCTGGCTACACCGATTTTAGGTCACGAAGTGCAAAAATATTTCAAAACTGCCGTTTTTATGGTATGTGCAACCCCCTAAATTTTTTTTGCAACTTTCGTTTCTTATGGTGTAATTTTAGTTAGCCCAAAAAAATTTTGTGCAACACCCTATTAAAAATTCTGGATCCGTCCCTGCACATACATCAAGTATATAGTGGCAAACAGGTTGATATCTCATTACAAGTCAAACAAAATCTGTAACAATCAGCAGATGTACTCAAACCCTGCTGATAAACATGGTAAAGATTGTCTACCCTAGAGATTCATCTACCTCTAGAGAGAATTTACCAACAAAAAGTATCGATGAGACAGGAATGTTAACTAGTCAGATTGATGATGTCCTTATTTTCAGGCTTATCGACAACTATAAGCCTATAATGCAGCTTTGCAGCTTGAATCATGTTATAACAAGAATGCTCCATGATTTGACTAAACTACGATCCCTACCTCAACTCTATTCATCTCATCCCTATATAACATTCTCTCGCCTCAAAAATAACAAATTAGTGTATGTCTACCCTACACACGCTCTTGCCCGTTCCTCCATTCATTCCTACGAAATACTTCCATTCAGTGGGATTATTGGGCTGCTCATTTAAGACATTGACCGCACATTGGCCATTTTCTTATCATACTAACTAACAAGTAACAACCATTTGGTGATTTATCTACAAGAAATGATAAGTTGGGTTCTTTTGGTGCATCACACCCCCTAACCCATATGTGTCTTCTTAATAATCATCCGCAAATGCATAACGATTTCAGGGATTGATAAATAACAAAGCGGGTTCACACAAAGCTAAACAAGCACAATTAATCATTCGAACGTGTTTGATGATAACAAAAGTTGGAATAATATGGTAACGAAACACAAGTTTCGAACCGCAACATATGCATCGAGTACAACTAGTAAGCATTAGCAAAATATGATTTCAAAGTGACATCAATCAATTAAGTAATTAACCATCGACTCGTGAATCACCGATTGCACTGAATCACTATCGGTAGATGAATCGCTATCAAAGAAATCAGTGGAAGTGACATCGAAACGCCATGCATGATGGGAAAACGAAACCTTTAGCTTCTAAACGAAAGAGAGCCTACAAAACAAAAGAGTAATGAGAAGAGAACCTAAATGACAACTATGAAAGATGTATCAATTAGTTAAAATTAAGTATGCAAGATTCGAATGAGACTAAAGATTGTGACTTGAAATCACTAGAATTGGTTTTGTGTGTTTGGTTTCTTGATTTCGCAATCCTTCATTTCTTGTGATTATCGAGTAAAACAAATCGAATCGAATAAACTTGTACCATATTGTTTTTATTTAATCAAGTCACATTAATCACATCCAAAACACATAACCAAACAACCACTAAGTTACAAACTGCCAAAGTAAAATTAAACTTGTACCTTTAAACAGGTTTTCCCAATTTTAAGCTCCTCGACATGGCCAAGGCTAAGTAGAAGTCCTTCGAGCATCTTCTCTTCCTCTTCTTTTTACAGTCCTGGAATGAGGGAATTACAGTAATCCAAATCGGCTATGACCGCAGAAGGCACATTTAGCAACAAAAACATCCCTAACCACAAATTTACTTGGATTGTCACTGACAATACATTAGGCGCATCGATTTCTAAAATATCTGCAAAACATCCATATTCTGAGATCACCAAGTTCTTAACACTCTTTGAAGTAATATCAATATGCTGATAACCATAGCATTCAACTAACTCCAAAGTTTCCAAAATAGGACTTCCGGATAATATATTTTGAATCAAACCCTCATCTAATTCCACATATTTAATACTCAAACTCTTAAGTTTATTCCAACTAATGGCACCAGTAGGATTGAGTAAGCAGTATTCTAAGTTAAGACGAGTAAAACATGAGCTGGTGAAAAAGAACTGATCTAACCGAAACGCAACTTCCAGTGCCATGTTAGCCCATATTATTACAGTAAGCTCTTGCAAGTTACGACTAACAGCGTAACGTATCCAGTTGTTGATTTTTGATTTTAAGTGAAGCGTGTAGTTGATATGAAGTTGAAATTTGTTGAGGCTTGGTTGGCGACATTGAGTTAAGGTTTTTTCAAGGCACGAAAATGTATTCGTAGTTTAAAGATTTCCTCGGTCACGCGATGAGAATACGAGATTAGGAGCTTGAGGCCAAAGACTTTCCCATCGTTTCGAGAGTGTACCTGTCCTAATGGCTTGTTTTGTGGAGTCTAAACGAGAGATGATTTCGATAAGTATGCAATCTGATAACCAGTTGATTCTATCTTCTTCTTCTTCCATTATTTCTTTACCTTTCATTGTTTTAGTGGTGAATTTGGGTAGCTTTTGGGCATGTTGTTCCACCATTTCCATGGCTGCAACACTACTCTCGTTGCTTTCCATCAGAGTGAAGTTATTTACCCAAAGTTATTTACCCAAATGGTGAAATTAAGTTTATCTTTGGCCCCTTTTCTTTTACAATACTACATTGGACAACAAGAGAAAATGTCACTAATTAGTACTGGCGTTTTAATAAACGGGTATGTTTTTTCTTATTTAGTTTACTCAGGCCGGGCGTTTAACGTTAAAATGTCACTAATCCGTATGACTATTTGCTATCTTAGCCTTGTCAACCATCAGATATGTAACTAGTGACATTTAAACATCTGTTCTCTTATGATGAAAACTTACCACGAGGACACTTTAATCGTGGTTTAGCACTCACATTTTAATGTTTTATACATCAATCGTTAATTTTTTTTTTAATTTTTATTTGTGATGGGCTAATCACTCATTTTTCATATATGTTTTACTAATAGAATGTTTAGTGCCCTTTCTATTATTACTTGTAATAACGGATTACAATAAGATGGCAGGCAAACGGGCAACAAGCTGTGCCGCAACCCCCTTTTGAATAGCAAAACCAATTCTACTAAAAATGAAATTTTGTGACTTAGGGGTCGCAAAATTACTTTGCACAACCCGTTGAACCCTAGTCAAAAACTCCACAGCTACCGAAGCTAGGAACCCAAATGTATCAAAAGCAAAAGGGGTAAATACGTGTTGATTCTCTAAACAAGCTTTCTTGTGTTTAGCAACTTTGCTCGATTCGCTTTCAGCGCTTGTCCCAAGAACAAACCCATTGTCCCTTAGCCCAACAAGAGGGACACTCCGTAAGATCCACACAAGCATGTTTCCCCCGCCCATCCAAACACAAGTATATCACCGGCCGTAAAGTAGACCTCCTTCAAGCGGATGCGCCGAAAGTTCACTCGGGCCTCTTTTTAGAAGAAATTCACGCTTTCGTTTAAGAACATCATACAGAACATCTCTAACCAAATCATGCCTGTATTTGAAACCCGGTAACTACTTGCAATGGACCGCATGCTCGCCAAAGGAATCTAAACAAACCTTGCGGCAGTCGGCAAGGCTCATCACCAAACGAGAGGATCATTAGCGTACTTAAGGATAGTCCATCTGTACTGGGCCGACATATGTTGGCCTAGCCCTTCAATGGGGATAACCATCAAGAAATCTTGAGCATGAGGAGCTCGGAGACATTCAAACACCGCTTTTGCCGAGGGATAAATCAAACTTCTCTCCCAAACTCCGGACGATTCCACTAAAAAGGGCACACGCCAAAACATTTTGGGCTTTAGGTGGGGCGGTGTTCTTGTTAGAGAAATCGCTAAGATCGAAATCAGGAAGGGACATGAGCAAGCGATCCATTGCATACCCATAATCAGAGTTAACCCCATCAATACCACATCCCCGAAGAATGTGATCCTCAGAACTCAAGATTGCTACCGAGGCCACAAAAGCATAATTAGATACATCCTCAGCCGAACATAAACCCAACCCACCAAACCTAGTCGGAAGGGATGCGAGCCTCCATTGAAAATCCCCAAAAAGGGCCCCACAAACCACAATGGCCTCTATTGCCTTCAGAAGGCCATTGTCAAAAATGTAGTAACAAAGCTTCCCCTATATACATCGGTTGGCACGCTCGAGACCGAACATCACTTTAGCGACGCCCATACATGAGCCGGCAAAAGGAGCTCGATTGAGGGTGCATAGAACTTGTGAGACAACTCATTAGTTCCACAAAGACGAGATGCCCTTTTCACGCCAAAACCGCTAATAAACCCCGCATCCCGGCTACAGGCCTCCAAGGAGTTTCACACCCAATGTCGGCCTCCCAATCCGTGGGAAACAAACCATCACGTACCTTCACCCCATTGCATGAGGGCCAAAAACTTGTTTTCTTAATGTTGAGTTCAAGGCCCAAGTGGGGGCCCTCAGCCATGATAATATCTAAGGCTTTAGCTACCTCTTTAGTGTCACGATAATCGCATTCATCATCCAAATACCAAGCATGGAAAAGAAGTCTGCAACAATCCCTAATCCGGTGGGCAAGTGGGTGCAAAACTAAGGCAAAAAGAAAAGGCCCTAAAGGGTCCCCCATTGAACTCCTGGTGGACCAAATATAGTCGCCACCACATATAACCTCGGACCGGCCATATAAAAAATCTACCCATAGGGAAATAGACGGGCATCGAGTTTGAACCTCATTTAAAAGGGTAGTCCGATCCACCAAGTTGAAGGCATTTGAGAAATCAAAGAAGCATAGCCAACGACCCATCTGAATGAAACTCATGTAAGAATGCTCGCTATGGAGCACGGCCTCTGCCCCACTAGGGACTCCCACTCCAAACTGAAAATCGCCAAGGTAATTGGACATCTCCTTCTTGACACCCCTCATAGCCACCTTGGATACCAGCCTCCTCCAAATCGTGCCCACGGCAATAGGCCTAATCCCATTGTCCGGTTTGAGCAACGGTGTGAGGGGCGCAGATGCAACAAACTCCGCCAAAACTATAATTCATCAGATAAAATGTTTTACTATAATTCAGTTTTCAAAAATGTTTTATCGAAACCTATTACCCTTAGTTAAACTTGCATACAAGGCATAAGTTCGAAGCATTGAAACATTTTAACCCTTTCATCAGATAAAATGCAACTTGCATCAAACACATAACTTAAAAACTAGTCACATCATCTTTAATAACTTGACAACTTACAATATAAATAATTTCAAAACAAAACACTGTAAGATATATGAAACTTGATTGATTAAACGTTTACAATTTAAAAGTGGAGGGTAAAATTGTAGTTTACTGAAAGTGAGAGGGCTAAACTGCAATGTCAAGAAACTCATTTTAGGAAACATTGAAAGTTAACTTTTGACTAAACTGACACGATTGCTTCACAAGTCTTTGAATAAAAAATGAAAGTCAAAGGAGAAACTAACGTACTGATAAAAGTTGGTATCGTTTTGTGATAAGTATACTTTAATCGTAATTTTAGGTATGAATTTTCTGTGAATGCAAAAGTAAAGTTGCACTATAGCCTATTTTAAATTTGGTTTGAACTTATCTTAAGAGGGGAGGGAGTGGACTCGGGGTTGGGGTCGGTGTCGATCGGGTTCTTCGGCAACACCGCCCCGTCCCGATCGGGTAGGGGAATTCGGTGGGTTCTTCGGCTTGTGAAACCGAACGTGTTTGCATGGTAAAAAGTGATTCCAACGGTGGGTTTTGGCTTGTGAAACCGAATTGGGTAGTTTGGGTAGCAATCCCACCAATTTGGGTAGTGTTAGGGTAAAATTGAATAGTTTTGAGTTGTAGGGTTTTTATTGGATAGAGGTGATGTGGCAATTTGGGTAGTGTTTGGTATTAGGTAACCACTCCCTCCCCCCTTAATAGATTTTTAAAAATGTTGATGCACCAAAATTTAAATAGTCTTCTTATTATTTCACAAGGTTGTCAAAGATAAAGGTGTTGTTTGGTCGGGCAAAGTAGAGTGAATTAGGCAATTAGCCGATTTTAAATTTGAAATCCAAATAAAATCATGTTTGGTATGCAAAAAGCGAGTGTTTTAATAGTGGTGGCATGGTGGTGCACATTAAAATGGGGACATTAAAATAGGGAAGATGAGAGTTGAGTTTTATCCGGAAATTATTTGCTCGTGCGTTGCGACGAGTATGAAAGTTTTATTATTTGAATTTGTTGGTTATCAAATTACTCTTTGCGTTTGAAAAAATAACAGTTCTTCGATTAAAAATGCAGTTTAAAAAAAACATAATTATTTCTGTTTATCTCTTTTACATTTTGCGGAATTATAGTTTTACCATTAACTAAATTAATTAATGTAATCTTTAAAGTTTCTAGTATTAATTTCAACCAAGGGTAATTTGGTAAATTGATCAAACTTCCCCATGTACTTTTAGTGGTGGACTATTAAATTGAAGCATGCAAAAAAGGAAGCGTGAACTATTAATTTGTGATCAATGAGAGTATTCAGTAAAAATTCGTTAATTTTAGGGCCCGTCTGGTTTGTGTTTACGTATGATACGTAAACGTTAATTTAGGGTTAAATTAAAGGTGTGAGATGAGATGAGATGGGGCTAATTGTATGTTTGGTTTTCTCGCGTTCAGTAAAGACCCCAAGGTAATAGTAGGGTTCTTGAGTTGGTGCAACACTTGCATACGACCGGGTTTGATGTATGTTTTGTGTGTGTAAAGATGAAGAACAAAACTTGCCTCTTCTCTCCAAATGCTTGGGTACTTATTGGGATACAGTTGGGGTTGTGCTTGACACGTGGAAGTGATCCAATGGTCATGGATGATTAAATGGTTCTAGATAGATCATGTGTCAATCATCTTATGGAGGAGACAAGAATGATACATGTCGTGTCATGATTGACTCAGGTGGTTGTAGGACTCATTGGCAAGATCCGCACATACTAGCGAGATATTCGCGGCACTACCTCTGCAAAGATGAGGTAACTACACATGTCATGGACATGTAACGGGTTGGGAATAAGATCCCATGCATGTCTTTACTATGGAGTTAGTTGTAAACATGTAGACCTAGTGCATGAATATGGGGGTGCCAAGCCGAGTTGCTATAACACTTAACCCATTAGCTGTAAACGCATGAACACCATGAAATTTAATCCACACAGGAACAAAAGTTAATTCCTCTTTCACCAACTTAGAACTAGATGTCCACTTCCTCAAAATAAATGGAACATTCCGAATCAGCCAAGGACGTGCATGCTCCTACACCCCTTCTAATCCAATAGAGGATGAGAACTTAACAAGGCACTTTTCGAGGCTTCAAAACGCATTACTCGCTCAGTGTTACACCCCAAAACTTTCTTAAGTATTTTATTATTAAAATGCTCCCCAAAACTTTCTTAAGTATTTTATTATAAAAATGCTCTTGTGTAAGTTTGACTATAAGATTTATATATTAAAAGATTTAATTTAATTGGTTAGTCAATGGAAGTTAAGTGAAAGTCAAATCTAAAAGTCATGTGTTAAGTAAATGGGTATAAAAAGTTGTATCTGGCCATTATTGTGAAATTGAGAGTTGAGGGACCATTTATGCCACATTATAAAAGATGTACCAGAATGTTTCTAAAATAATCCTCCACCATATTCCACACACTTTCATATTAAGTTGGTTGTGTTTGTGTGTGACGTAAATGAGGAGGAAAATCAAGATTTTCTTAAAGATTAAATCATGGTGAATTAGTGTCCTATTTCAAGAGAGTTATGTTCCTAGCTATAATCCTCATAAGGTATGATGTCAAATTATTGATTTAGGTTCATGATTTGAGTTAGCGTTCATGTGAGCCAAATTTGGCGGTTTAAGGGTAAAAGAAGTTTTGAGGATAAGAGGATTGAGTTCCTTTAATGATTCACGGGTAAGTTAATGATTTTTGGGTTTTTAGCAATGAAGTTGAGTTGGTCTAAAATTTTTATTTTATATGGCTTAGATGGATTATAGAGTTGATCTAACGGCTTAGAGATGATTTCATGTCACTATTTTTTCTATTTGTCAATATATCTTTATCTTTACTACATATAATGGAAAAATGATCAAAGATGGAAAAGTTGAAAACTTGAAATGTTGAAAAACAGTCAAATGAGTGAGAAAAGAACAAACACACACGTAAACACTAGACGCGTATTTTCTTTTATATTCACTTTTGTTCTCTAACCTAAAACACACCGTATCTCTCTCACTACACCAACAGCGCCCGCCGCCACCGCCATCATAACCTTTCCTCAGCCACCATCTGCCGAAATTCCCACCATCTTTCCATGGTTTAGGTAGTTTCAGGTAGTCGGGGCTGGGTTTTTGGTTGTTATTAGTGGCTTCGGTTGTCCATAGCCACCATCGACGAAACAGCCTTCACCACATTTGGAAACCCACCACCGAGACACGAAACCGCTGAAAAAACTACTTCTCTGAAGTTTATTTTCATGTTTTGGAATAACTTTTCTTTGTTTTCTTATAGATTAGCTATCTTTATGATTGAATCTGGTATTTTGGGATATTGGGTTGTAAGTATTTCTTCATGAAGATTTAGTTTGTGTAACATTTTTTTATAAAAAAGCTTGTCTTTTGTGTACCCAATTGTTAATTTGGTAAATTGTCATAGTTAGTTGTAACATGTAAGTATTCTTGATAAATATTTAATTATTGTGTTCCCAATTGAGAATTTGCTCTCTGCAATTCTGTATTATTGATTTTGGTATTTTGGCATAAGGATTTATTTTTTAAAGAAAAGATTTTAAGTTCGCGTACGTAACAATTTAGGATTGTTTGGTTGGCTATTATCATGTCTGATCTTTGTGTGCTCTTAGTAGCTAGAGATTATTAATGGAATTCAATGTGATCAACATGATATTGCATAAATATTTTACTGTTTTTAGCCACAATCAAACATATAAAGTCATGATCTGGAGTTGAATGATAGTTCATGAAAAAAAATATGAACTTTGAATTGAGTGGGTGTTAGACTTTCAACTGATGGTGTCCTAAATGGGTGTAGACTCAGCCCGACACTTGGGACTGCAGCCGCCGAGTAGAAAAGAAAAGGGGATAAGTGTTGGAGTAGACTGCTTGTGATTTATGCAGGAGACTGGCCCAATTTAGTCACTTTTATAAGATATACACAACTAGATTTGTGATTATACTATAGAATAGACTTGTGAGTAAGAAAATGAATATTTTTCTCATATGAAAATATGGACTGAAAGACTTGTTTAGAAGTGATGTGGTGCCCTCATTAGAGTTGCATTTTGGTTAGAAAAACATTGAACTACCAGCTGATTTTTTGGTTGTTGATACATTATACGATGCTTATAGATCCCCCCAATAGATTTTCTTTTTAGGGATATGTGACTGTCCTTGAAGATAGGTGACCCAGGACATGTACAAAATCACGTGACTTGGTTGTGTTCTTGTGTTGTTTACTTCTTTATCTTTTTATGTTCTCCGTAGATTAATTAATTCTTGATCTTAAATGGTTTTTGCAGTTATGGGTTGCACTCGTGCTTGCAGCCAACAGTAGTGCATGGTAAGGCACAACGGTTCTTGTTACAAACTTAAGAAACTACCCATTAAGTCGTGGTACAGTTGCTGGCCTTAAAAGGCTACATTGCCCTTAGTGCTGTTGTTTTCACATAAGTATACAAACTCTATTCACTTTGCATTAAGTTAAACCACATGCTCTATAACTTGTTCAGGCCCTGTTGTAGCGTTTACTAAATCATAAGTACGCATGATTTTTGTTAGACAATAAAATATGTTTGAATGAGGAGAATTGTTAATTGCTACGACGTGAGTAATTAGTTTATCAATAAAGAATAGAAATTGAAGTGTTTATGGGTTAACCAGACCTGACCCGTTTCAATCCTTACCTATGACCCGTACCCAGCCTGCCGATCTTGACACCTCTACTCATAAATGTTAAGCTGAGATTAAGCCATGAATAATGGATTATTACTTAATACTTCCAGGTTGGTTGGTGGGTGGGTTACTCAAAAGATTCAGATGATCCGTTTGGCAGACTCATACGCATAACACCAGGTGTAGGCAGATTTATTGGCAAAAGTTATAAGGTATAGCTATAAAGATGAAAATCAGAAAATGACAACGCCATATTTTTCTGCCTATGATTTACATAATAGTCACAACCATATTTTTCATTACAGACAGTTGGTGTCTGCATCTCCTGGAACTCCGCTATTTGAAATTTTTGTCGTCAAAGAGAATGATGAAACGTACACGATGCAGGTAACTTGCAGTTCATTTATTTATTATGATTGAAAAGATGAATCTTGGACTAATGATCTTACATAATACTTTTTTGGCTCAAGCGGTCCTGGTTTAACACTTTAACTTGTACTATACCGGTTTTGACCTGATTTATCATGCCCCTTATAATGTCTGGTGATTTAAAACTAATCTCAGTCTATCTTGATAGGTAGTGTTTATGCAGCGAGCTAAATCAAGCAACTTGAAAGCCACATCTCCATCAATATCTTCTTCCACAAAAGGGACATTAGTAACTGATATTGATAAACCATTTGTAATTGATGTAAAAGTGAACGAGGATAAACCAGGTAAAAATGATGAGAAAAGTATAAATTTTGAGGAAGCTACTAAGGACGGGATAAGAAGCGTGCTAAACTTTCTCAAAGACAAAATACCAGAACTAAAAATAAAAGATCTCAAGGTTATGAAAGGTGATGTTGAAGAAGTATTGGAGGACAATGATACTGTGAATGAAATAGAAGATGATGATAAAACAACATCCGATGAAGAATCTGAAGATGAAAATACCGATTCTGATGACCCGCAGATAGTTGTGGGTGCAAATGGTGATGATACAGAAGATGGGAAAAATCTAGAAATGAAGCTTTTTGTTGGCAGGGTCTTGCATAGCAGAGAAGATACACCGTCTAAGGATGAATTTGTGCGTGTTCCTTACCATGTTGAAGAAATGAAATAAGACTCATTTGTCCTACATGTTCCCGTTAAAAGTCATGACAGTGATAGTGAGGAAATTATTGCATCTAAGGTTAAAATAGCTGCTATTGCCAGTCAAGGGGTTTCTGAAATGATGCCTCCTGATGTGGCCAAAGCATTATGGAGTTCTGATAAAGTTTCTCGAAAGGTAAGGCTAAAAAGAGATCTGTTTTCTCCATGGTATTTATGTTCATCTGTAGTTTTTTTATGTTTCAGCACTTGTATGTATATGGTTTGGTAACAGTAGTCCTCAGTTAATCTTTGGGTCTCAAAGGGATGTTCGTGAGATTGTCAAGTTTGTTGTTAGTCAAGCAAAGAAGAGAGAGAAGTTGTCGGAGTATACAAATTTTAGTCGAATCACCACATCTAGAGGGGATTTAGATCCATTTGACGGTTAGTTCCTTTTTGTCTGTATCTCTCCCCGCACCAATAAATTAACTATTCATAATAATAATAAAAGACTTCTTCTGGAGGTGCCCGTTTTGACCTACCTAATCACTAATGAATGGGAATGGATTATGGTTTTCTCAAATGGCCAAGTGGGTTGAATTAAAATATTAGTTCAAAAGGAAATGTGTAAAGAGCACAATATGCTTGATAGGAATTTGTTATACTGGGCTGAATGTTTCGAAACTCACCCAAATTGTATATTGAATCTGTAGAACCTCCTATATAAGTTTGTTCAAGAACATACCTTTTCTTGAATATAATATGTGTGGTCATATTTAACACACTATCATTAATTGTCTGCCGATAGGAATTGCTGTCGCTAGACGCGGGTACTCGCCTATAATAGAAAAACGGTCAAAGGTGAAAAGTTGAAAAGTTGAATTGTTGAAATTGGTCAAATGAGAGAGAAATGCATAGTGTAATTAATACTCTTATTAAAACAACACACTACTTAAAAGTACAATAATTTATTCACATTGTACCAATTAAAAGCACATCTACTAAATTAAAAACAACCAATTTAAACACCCCTTACTAAAAAGTACAATAAAAATTTCATAACGTACAATTTAAAGAAGCTACTACATAATCCAAAATATAAAATAATTAAACACACTAATTAATGATATTTTTAGAACACCCTAAAATGAAAAATATATGTTATTATACACATTATATAAATTAATAAAACACACAAAACTTCATACAAGCTAACAAGTTGATGTTACATATAGTTTTGAAAACCGGACCGGACCGGACCAACGTGTTCAACCGAGAACTGGTGTCACCACTGGTTTTCGGCTAACCAATTAAAGTCATCCGAAAACGAACCAGAGAGGACCCGTTAAAACCGATACAAATTGGTGAATCATGTCTCATCGAGATCTTTTCACGTTCTATTTTGAAAGTTATACGAAACACTTACCACAAAATCACATATCGTTAATTTTTTGCCGCTAGAAACCGATGCCGCTAGGAACGGGTACTCGCCTAGTACTATAATAAGACTGCAATATTGTGTTTGGATAAGGGTTGTTTTGAAACATTTATTTTTTCAAAAATCCCAACAACCCCTAGTATGTAAAGTCAATTAGGAAAGTTATATTCCACAATAGGTTTTGTAGACATCAACTATACTTTAACACAGTATGCTGTTTAGATGTTAAAGAAAATAAATGGTCTATCCTCTATTACATCTAGGCAACATGATGATCACCAATCCTTAAGCATCGATACAATCACCATCTCCCCTGTTCATGCGGTCTAACTCGAAACTGCACACACAAATGACACCACAACCAAATCACCTTCAATACATGTTTGTAAGCTTATAATGACCACTAAAAGAGCTAGGTGCGGTGAGAATAAACAACATGTTATTCGGCTGCCAGCTCAACTTCAAATCATCACCTCACCAATAACTAAGAACCCTTAAAAAAAACAAAAAAAAAAAACTTAATGATACCATTTGTTGGTCCCATTTTTTTTTTTCATTTTTTTAACACAAACACATTTAATTACACACAATAAAACCAAATTTTATATCTTTTAAGGACAAAAAAATAAAAAAATAAAGTATAAAATAAAAAAATAAAAACTTAAAAACTTAAAGACTACCAATGTAAACACGTCAAGGACTACCGATGCAAAAAAATGTCAAATGTTTTAACAATGTAACATACATAATAATAAAAGGGTTGAAAATGAAAAAACTAAAAAAAACCAAATCATCATCTTCTTCCTATCAATGTTTTAAAAACTGGTTTTGTAATTGACCTGATTGAGTCACTGGGTCAATGATTCAACCGGCGGTTCAAACCAGTTTTCTATACACATAAAAAATGTAATAAATCATTTTACAAAACACATATATTACTTGTGAAAACTAATACCAAACACATGTAAAACCTTGAAAATCAAATACTAAACATAAAATAAGTTTACCAAACATACAATCCAATAAAAACACTGATGGAGGTTTTACTGACCAGGTTTTAATATTTATATAGTCTCGTTATACCTATGGTCTACCCTAATGCACTAACGGGCAGTGTACCCGGTCGTGTGTAGTGTAGTATTCGGTAAAACCGAGGTCGTCCCAAGAGCTATGTGTGTTGGATTATTACTAAGTCTAGGTGTCACAGTTTTTAATATGATTTCGATAAGGAATTAATTAATTAACTACTAAAGGAGATAAAAGCAAATAAAGGCAAGGGTTCAATCAATAGAGGAGAGTGCTGCTAACCTAGTCAATCATCCTAGCTAGTAATGTCTACGTCTAATTACTTCCAATTAGGGGTGTGCACGGTCGGAAAACCGGACCGGACCGGACCGAAAACCGAGTTCGGCGAAAAGCCAAGACCGAGACCGGACCGAATGTGGTCGGTCCGGTCTCGGTCCGTATCGGTCCGGCCATCCTTGGTCGGTCCGGTCCAACAAGGCCAAATTCGCGTTAGTTTTGGTCCGGACCGGACCGGACCGAGACCAATTGCCAAAAGCCGAGACCGCGGACCGGACCGAATGTGGTCGGTCCGGTATCGGTCCGTGTCGGTCCGGTCCGGCCGGTCCGTTTGCTCACCCTTACTTCCAATTACTTCAGGTGGGGTCAAAGTCGAGAGGATAGCATTTGGTCAATTCGCCCTAACCTATCAGCAAAGATGCCACCACTGGAGAAGTCAGTGTCCCCTTATAAGTCCAGTTGTTCCCGATCCCCAAGCCGAGTCATTAAGTACCGCTACATGCTAGATTTATAATAGTGAGTGCCCCAGGCGTTAGCAACTTAAACACTCACCCACTAATTCTTAAGTTCATCCAAACGGTAGGTGATCAGTTGGTCAAATCGCACAAGTAGAAAGGGTCGTCAGTTGGTCATATCTTACCCTTCCCGTCTCAGTCTACTCACTTAGGGTCACTTGGTCATATCTCCTAAGCAACTAGCCTCTACCGCCATTCAAAACTACCGAAACAAGGGTAGCTACCAATAAACTATGCATGCATACACTTAGAAATAATTGTGCGGAAGTAATGTAAGCGCTAAACAAAACAATTAAGGAATCATAACTAGGCCAGCACCAAGAGGTGCTTATCCGCTCATATTAACCATACAAATCAATTCAATATTCAATGTTACGAAATACATGAATCGAAAGTAAAGAAAAGATAAAATGCTAATGCTTATCGTAGGGGAGTAATTTCTCCATTGGAGACACCGTGATGCTCCTCTAGACCCGCCTTTGGCTTCTTCCCACGTTCTTTGGTTGTGGTGTGTGAAATGGGATGCTTTCAAATGCGGAAATCGTGGGTATTTATAGGCCGATCTAGGTTACGGCGTAGCTAATATAATAGTTACGCCGTAATCTTCAATTTCTTCGTAATTTGCACTAGATCTGCTGGTTACAGCGTAACCTTATAAGTGGTTACGTCGTATCTTCAATATTTCTTGGTTACACCGTAGTTTAAACAAGAGTTACGACGTAGTTATCAGCAGCGTGGAACCTCATTTGACCTAATATAGTTACGTCGTAGTCTTTGGGGAGAGTTACGCCGTAACCTTCTGATGATTTGGTTTTCTGAGTCACGCTTTAGTTATGGCGTAATGTGAGAGATGAGTTACGCCGTAACTTCTTCAAAGTCAGCACTACTATGATAAATCTTTGATATTTCTCCAATTCCGCGTCTCTTTAGCTCCAATGCTCGTAATTTACCTGAAAGTGGAAAACAATGGAAAACAAGCGTAAATCCTTATAAATGATATAAATTACAAGCATTATCGGGGGAAATTGACACTTAATATTCAGGACTATTTGATGTTATCAAATATCCCCCACTTGAACTCTGCTTGCCCTCAAGTAGACCTTATTAGAAACATTCCTAAAAAGATATCTCCCATAACCTAGAAAATATAAGTTTACAAATCCCTTATGCTAGAATAAAACAAAGCAGAACACCTCACGAAATGGGAACGAAACACTTAAATCTCTTAACTATTCTAAGTGTCAATTTCGGGGTGATCACTTAATCGCACAGTCATAGCATGTATTCTATCATAAGCTTGACGGTTACACAAATCTCCACCACCAGAGGTAAGAGCTAAACAAGTTTCGAAGGCAATATGGGTAGACACGACAAAGGTTAAGGGGGTGACTCGTCATTACTAACATGTCACGGCGAAGTGGACAAAATCAATGATACATGACCAAATCTATGGCCAAGACACCAAAGATTGCTCGCTGCATCACCTAGACACGCTTCATAACTAAAGGGTAGGATAAGACATGGGATATATAAATGGTGCAAAAATAAAAATCAAGCAGGTAGTCTAAATCTATAACCAAGTCATCACCACTTACCGTCATCCCAAAGTTCAAGCTTTGAAGTTAAGAAGAAACCGATCATGAAATATCAGATGTGTCATTAGAGGACGTCATGATGGGCACACTACCTTTCTCCAACTGTTGGCATAATTACCAACTCCAATCTTCGAATGTGACCGAGGTGGCCTCCCCGATACTAAATCTATATAAGCTCATAACATAGTGCTTATAACAATGCACTTTACAATAACATTTTTTTTGTGAATCTAAATATAACAACTAAACAAAATATCCCCCTACTTGAGATGAACAACGGGAATTCGGGGGGTCTTCAATGATCTTCAAGAATATGTCGTCGAAGAAAGCGTAATTTCTGAACCTTTCCACTTGAACCTTGAACTTAGGCAAATGATGATTTCCCAATCACAGATAAAGACTACAGGATAGGCTAAGGTGTGTAGGTGTATCGAAACAATATATTGGGTTAACAAAATGAAAGGAATGGCTCAGATGGGTGTATCTAGGGGTATCTTGCACTAAAGGTGAGTGCAACAAAAGGATTTCACATGGGGGTCGAGAAGTCGAGGTGACTAATCGATAGACACACAATGGTAGGCTATTTGGGTGATAATCCTATAATATTGCCTTTCATAAACTGAAAGTCCAAATACATCGAGCTAACTCAACATACCTCATCTATGGTCTCGAAATGATGCAAAGACCAAGTTCTAAAGTTTACAAGCTACCGGCACACTCATAATTTAGTGGATTTGGGGTAAAATATTGGAAACGGATAAGGCTAATCTCACCATATAATATCAAGGGTTGTATGTGCTCGGCTAAGGTCTAATCTAGTTAGGTTAAGAAAAACATGTCAAAATTTTTAAAAATGGCATAATTTTTTAAAATAAACTAGAAAAACGAGGGCAAAATAAAGTTCAAGAGATAATTCTACTCTCGTCCCCCCACTTGAATTGTACAAAGTCCCTTTTGTACTAAGCGCTAAATAAAGGTGAAGAGAAAAGTAGAATTAGGCGAGTACTTCCCAAATTTGCTCAAAAAGAAAGAAGGCCCACGAAAAAGAGACGTGCCTTCGTATAAGCATCATGAACAAACTTCAATCCCTGAAATCACACTACCGACAAGCATAATTCTAAAAAGAAAAAAATGAAAAAAATAAGAAATAAACGTAACTCACTTTCGTAGGAATCACAGTTGCATTTAGCATATGCAACAAGCCTTTTAAACAACTTGGTGTCCCAAGTGTACGAGTGAAGTCTCGTGAGGGTTTACAGGGAACACACCCACAAAGTTCATTTAAAATACTAATAGAAGGTTATTTTGTTTTAGAATAAAAGAAGTAAAGCGGAGGAGAGTTACGTCGTAACTCCAATAGGGAGTTACGCCGTAACTAGGCAAAACCTGGCATACGCTGAGAGAGTGTAGCTACGGCGTAACCGGTAATGCATCTGAAATTCTGTTGCAAGGGGTAGGTTACGGCGTAACAACTGAGATGAGTTACGCCGTAACTAGGGTCAGATCAGCAAGCTGCAACATAAATCACTCCAAGTTTCCTGCAAAAATAGTTAAAAACACAAAACCCTACAGAAATGGAAATAAAACAAAAGAAATGGATAATTTGGTTTGTCTCCCGAAAGAGCACTTTTCTTTATTAACGAGTCTTTAAGTTAGACTCAGAGCCGCGGGGCTTTATGGTGGCTTTTGGACTTGGCCGACTTCTTCCATGTCTTTTTTATTTGAAGAAGGTTGGTCCCAAACATGTGGAGAAATAAACCGAGTCATGGCGTATCTTTTCTGTCGAAAATTAGTTTGTGCCCACTCGTAACGAAATTTAGCCTCTTCATCCCATTTTATTTTAACATATCCAAACTTTACTCGTAACCAATTTTCAAATGAGATTCCCCTGTATCCTACTTCACTTCTCTTATCTTCGTCAAAACATGCCCATTCCTTGCGTTTGAGCCATTTAGGTTCAGAGAATTCTCCTCCATCGCAGATCTGGCGGTTGAGGTTTCATGTAGGCCATGCCACGGTGAAGTCACCAGACATGATAGCTGGTTCACAAAAATGAATGGTCCAATCAATCTCGGTGAACCATTCGCTAAAAAAATTATGCCCTTGTAACAACTTTTTTCTGATAAGCTTTTCGTCTTCCCAACACCACCAAACTTCCGCAGCCTCTTCAATCATTCGAATGAGATGTTGTCCTCCTCCATTGCATCGTCTTTGAAAAGGGGAACACGTAGGCAATGTTACATTGGTCCCATCAATTAAACAAGTATCAGGAACACAACAGTGAAGTCTTCCCGTAACAACGTAACTGGGTACAGCAGGTGGGATCTCTTCCTCATTGCTTTCATCGTCACTTGATTCGGTCCCCTGTAAATGGCCAAAGTATGAAGGCGAAAACCTATCGGAATCATCTAATTCAGTCCTTGGTGAATCTTCAGTTGTAACAATTTTATCCGGTTCAAGGCACAAGGTTTTGTCCAATTTAAACTCTACTATATTGCCATAGTATCCACCGTAACATACTAATGAGTCAAGGAACGGTTTACCAATAATCAAATGTTCCTTTTTGTTTTTCTCCATGTTGATGACCACAAATTCGGGTGATGAAACAAATCAATCGACCTTGACACAAGTACCACACAGTAATCCCTAAAGGGGTAACCTTGGTGTCGATTCTTGATTTAATCAAGATATCCGTTTCCCAAAGATGGATTATCTTGAGTTTTAAGAATATGGAAAGTGGCATACTGTTTATACTAGATCCAAAATCTACTATCCCCAAGATATCGTAACTCCCAACTGAACACGGAATGACTAACCCGCTTGTGCTAATATCCCTAACTGAAAATAAACTTGTTTCTGACCTGGATACGCCTTCTGAATCATGGTTACGCCGTAACTCAGGGAAGTAGTTACGGTGTAACCTCACCTGTTTGTCACAATTGTCTCATCTAAATCTTCGTTGTGGATTTGCATTCCTCAATCACCTCCTGTGAATTATTAGCGAAAACGGCATTGCACTCCACTAAAGGCTTGGTTTCATTAAGTTCAATGTTGCTTATCTCTATCTCTGCACTGAGTTTTTCTACTATAGCTTCAAGATTTTTTAGGGTTTCGTCTTGCCTGAAAAGATTTTTATTTGTGTTCTCCTGGAAATCTCTTAGCCATTTATCTTGTTCTTTTTGTTTCAGGGCCGAAGTTTCCAAGAATTTGTTAATTGTTTCTTCAAGATTGGGCTTTCTTTTTCCATAAGGCCCATGGTTGTAATTTCCACGGTACCCGTTACTATTTCGATTATCTCCGTAAAACGGTCGATTTTCTCCATATTTGGCATCTTCAATTATATTTTCTTTGTCAATGTGAGGACAATTCTTCGTGAGATGTCCTTCCCCATAGCTTCACAACCCACTTGGATAGCATGAACGGTTTCTCTGACTTTCAGCATATCTCGACTTAGATTTTCAATTTTACTAGCAATTGCTGCAATTCCGTCAAAACTTCCGCTTTGGTTTCTTTTGCTTCCTCTGTCGTGCCATTTTTGAGAATGATCAGCCATTTTTTTGAATGGCTTCAATTGCTAGAGTAGGAGTCATGTTCGGGATAGGTCCTTGATAGTCCAGCATCTGTCTTGTAGTTACGTTGATTCCTTTGTAGAAGATGTTGAACTTTTGCTGGTTGTTCAAATCATGTGTAGGACGTTTGTAAAGTAGATAATTGTATCTATCCCAGGCCTGGTACAATGTTTCATCGTCTTCTTGCTTGAAATTATGGATTTCCAAAAGCTGGTTAGAAATCTTCGACGGCGGACAATACCTCTGAATGAAGTGCTTCTTGAGTAAAGCCCAGGTATTAACTGCCCGGTGTCAATCTTTCAATCCATCTTCGGCGACCTCGGTAAGAGTCATGGGGAATACCCTTAGCATAACGGCATCATGAGACACGCCTAGAGTGTTGAAAAGGCTTGCGCTGTATAGGACATTTTCAACGTGCTCATATGCATCTTCGTCCCTGTTTCCGGAAAAAGGGTTAGCACGAAGCTCTCTCATAAATTGGTCTTTAATTTCGAAACGAACATCAGCACCAATCGCCGGTCTTACGAGACCCGGCCCTTGTTCTGCTCTTGTCAACGCCAAATATTCCTCAAGAGTGAGGTTATTAATATTAACAACTTTCATGGTACCTGAAAACTTGAATAGAGATCGTGAGAAATATAGAAAAGTTTAAAACAAAATGAAAATGAAAGACTTAATAGCAATCCTAATATAACTCCGTGGCAGCGGCGCCAAAAACTTGATGCAGGTTTTACTAACCATGTTTTAATATTTATATAGTCTCGTTATACCTATGGTCTACCCTAATGCACTAACGGGCAGTGTACCCGGTCGTGTGTAGTGTAGTATTCGGTAAAACCGAGGTCGTCCTGATAAGGATTTAAAAGGTACCTTTTGTATCCGTTATTACTTAATTTCATTCCTTTTCACTTTTTAGGTCTCTTGAAGGCAAATTGGTGGAATGACACTTATTCGGACGAAAAGACGCGAATATATGAAGAAAATGGCCAAAGTAAAGAATCGAGACACTCGTTCTTTGGAACTGAAGGGCCGTCACAACTTAGAAAGGGACGGCGTCACTACTACATAATGGCGGCGCGTCGTGCATATTTTGTGACGGCTCAAGAGCCAAATTGCTTAATATCAAGTGACGGCATCAGTTTTAAAAGAGTAGGGCGTCGCAGCTCGAGACGCGGCTAGATTTGATCGAGCGGCGTCGAGAGATTGAAGGTGACGCGTCACGGGTTAACGTGGCCAACACGAAAACTTATTGACGGCGACCCGGCGCCACAATTAAAAAGAGTGCCGTGATTGTAACCTTATATATAGAAACCGAATTTTTTAGTTTTCGGTGTGTAGTTTTGTGGAGTAAAAACCTAAACCGAACCAAGGCTGTCTTGTACAGTATTTTAGGTTCCATACCCTATCTTACATCAAGATAAGTGTTTTACTTCATTAATTCAATTATGTCTTCAATTGATTATGTGTATCCTTGCATGTTTCCCATGTCCGGCTAATTTACTTGTGTGTTTGCTTAGGGAATATGAAACTTAATTATTGAATATTGATTGGTTGTCTCTTATCTTTATTGTTAATGATCTAGTATTGCGATAGGTCATCCGTTGTGTTATTAATGCTTGATTAATCTTTGTGAACCTTAGCTTATAGTCACCTAAAGTTATTGTAGGCTAAACATCCAAAGAGTACCTTAGTGTTAAGTTTATGAATCCTAGAGATTTTGTAGGCAATAACCTTTGGTAGTTTCAAAGAGTTAGGGATGAACGCATACCCTACGACCTTAGATACACAACGCGGTTAAGAATAAGGACGTGACAATTCAACCATCAATAGGAGGTAATTAGGGAGTGATAAAACCTAAGTAAACACATTTTTAAATCATCATACGAGCACACAATAATTAGACAAAGACTACTCCTAGCTTAGTTAATTAGATTAGATAATAGTAGAGTAATCGGTAGAAATATCAACCCCCAAATCCAAACCCCGAGATTCATAATTTCCATTTTCTAAAAAATATAAAAAGCTAAAAATTAATCTTCCTCAACCCCAACCTTAGCGTAGTAATTTCTCAACTAGCATTCCTATTCCCCTAGAGAACGATATCAATACCCGTGGCTTACCCTAATACTACAATACAACGATTAGGTTCACTGCCTAGGGTGTTATAAAACTTGCTCGACGAAACGAAAGTTCCTTTGACCCCCGCGTGTGTAAGCGTATCAAGTTTTGGCGCCGGGGAATAGAATAGCTAGTTAGGAGTTCACCTCGTTTAGGTTTCCTTGCTTGATTCCTATCAAGTAAGCTTTTTTCTCATTTTTAGCTTCCTCGTAGTCTATCCCCCTTCTTCGTGACCTTTGTTCGTAAACCCCATCACTTTTCATCATGGAAGGTGATAACCCACCACCATTCATTAACCTACCACCAAATGACCCGCCAAGAGCCCATACTCTTGGTGAATACTCGAGACCAAGCCACCTAGGCTATAGAAACACCATTGAGCTTCCCGACCAAGCCTAAACTACGGCCCTTTGATCCGACACCATCCGGTTGGTGCAAAACGGATGTGCATTCCATGGACTTCGTTTTGAAGATCCTAATCAGCATCTTAAGGATTTCCTTAAAATTGTCGATTCCATCGACCTCGATGCTACTACTCGGGAGACCACGTTCTTGCGTCTCTTCCAATTCTCTCTACGGTACCAAGCTAGTAATTGGCTTGGGCGACTTCCCGCCGGCTCCATCTCAAGTTGGGATGATCTCACCTCTCGTTTCCTTGATCAATTTTTCCCACCGGGGAGAACCACTAAGCTTAGGAATGAAATCTTGATGTTCCAACAACATCAAGGTGAATCTCTCTACGAAGCATGGACTCGATTCAAGGACTTACTCCATAAAGTCCCTCATCATGACATTGATCTTTGGCTTCAAGTCCAACTCTTATATGATCATGTCAACTTCCCCAATAAGCGATCCATTGACCAAGAGGCCGGTGGAAAACTTAGTGATCTCACCGCGGAAGAATCGTGGGGTATAATAGAGGACCTTGCTCTCTATGACAACGAAAGTTGGAATGACCCCTGTGAGTTGCTTAAAACCGTAAAGGAAATCTCCTTGCCTCCCCTTGACTCACAATCTTTTGACCGTAGAATGCTCGAGCTTAAAGATCAAGTCAAATTCCTAATGAGCTCCTACGATAATCCTAAGTCTTCACGCCAAGTGAACAAAGTTTCTTCCTCGTGAGAGCCATGTAGTGGTCATCATAACACTCATGCTTGCACAAGATTCCCTGGACAAGCTTCCGTTGACTACGCATCCTTGCGTACCAATGGAACGATAGGAAGATTCCCTACAACACCCGGACCTAGGAATTTCAATGACGCCCGAGAAGCGTGGAAGGGCAAACCCGACTTCTATTGGGGACAAACCAAAGACTTCACATCTAATGATTTTTCTTGGCCCCCATCTCATGGCCCTACCCAACAAAACATAGAAGGGATGTTGCAACACCTAGTCGCATCCCAAGAAGCTCAAATAGCTAAGCTCTCGGACCGTTTTAACCAACAACAAGCCAAGATGGATAGATAACCTTTTGAAAGCCATGACCAATATTGATAGGAAGTTTAATGCTATCTCAACTCCTGAGGCCTCCGGTGTAGAGATTAAGGACCCAAGTAAGGTAGCTAAGCATGTTCAATTCGTCAATACCATCACCTTAAATAGAACAAGTGATGAAGCGAACCAAGAAACGGTACTTGAGGATAGTGAAACTCCTAAGGATGAAACAACCGAGGAAGTAGGTGAAGTAGGCAATGACTATTTCAATAAGTTTCCTACGGAAGAAGAACTCTCTCGCCACCCACACTTAGTACGAGACCTCCATCACATGTACGTTAGGAGAAGCCCTAGGATCAAGTTTGGGAATCCTGGGAATCTTAACATACCATGTTGCATGGGATACCTTTTTGTGGCGAAAGCATACATTGACAGCAAGTCCCCAATAAAAATCATTACTAGCACCTACTATAATTGGGTAATGAAGAAGCCTATCCCAACTAGGCAAGACCCCGATAATCCTAGGGTTAGTTGCAATTTTCTTGGTAGAGTTAAGGGAGTGCCCGCCTATGTAGGTAGTTTCATGTTTCCTACGGATTTCATAGTGGTGAATGATATTAGTACGGCCATAGATCCTAGCTTGTCCTACGTTATTCTAGGAAAGCCTTTCATAGAAAACACCGGGATGACTTATGATCCATCGTTAGGAATAGTAAGATTCAAAGATGAGACCGATGACGTAGCTTACCAAATGCCGTTTAAGATTGAGAAGTTTTCATCACTCTCCAATGATGAAAAGGAACTTAAACTATCGGTCTACTATAGGAAAGAGGAGGATAAGAAGAAGGGAGTAGATTATGTAATGGTCAAGATTCTAGGTTTCTATAAGGATTGCTTGAAACTAGGACCGGAGTATAGGACCGATTGGGGAGAAGATGACCTCTTAGAAAAGTGCATCATAGGGCACTTCTACAACATGGAACCCCCCAATGGAGACCGTCATGAGGAAGATGGTGACGGTAGTGAAGTCACGTAGGGGCACGACTTCGAGTCTAGCTCATAAATAAAGAAAAGCGCTTCGTGGGAGGCAACCCATGCTTAATTGTTTGCTTGTTTGTGTCATATATTTTTTAGTGATTGTTTGTTCTCATGTTTAATTTGTAAAAATGCTTTATTTTGTTTTTAACCTCGTCTTAATTACATATAAAGGTATTTTACATAAGGGATAAGTGTAGGGAGGATTACACATGTTTTCAAAAGAAACGTAAACATGAGAATTTCAATTATCTAAAAGATATACATGTGTGTTTGTTCGAGTCAAATGCTTGTATCGAGTCATAATGGATGGCTTTGCAGGACTTTTTCAAGATTCTAAAAATATAAATTTTCCAGAATTTTTCAGAAAATCATGAGCCGTTTCTGACGGGCGCTTAACTGGACGCAGCGTCAGAGGAGCGAAAGCGGCATGCTACTTTTTCTCGTTTTACGTGCTACTTATAAATTTTGGAATTTTCCAGTCTTAATTTTCAAAGAAAAATCAGAAACATCCATTCCACAAGCATTATATCCTAGTTTAGTAGAGTCTTGTATATATATTGTTACCGCCAATTTTACGCGAAGGTTTCATTTGTTTTCTTCAAGTGTGCAGGTTTAATTTATCAAGAAGATGATACAAAAGATTGGAAGGAGATTTTCACGCATAATATCCGTCTTGAAGAAAGATTTAACTACTACTTCACACATGGATCCTACCGAGCTAATCAGGGGAGTATTAGTTTCTTTCGTTTTTAATTACCTTCTATTATCATAACTTTGGTACTTTCGGGGAACATTGGGGACAATGTTCAGTTTAAGTGTAGGGAGGGAAAATAAAACGGGAACTTTGAAACTATGCTTATCCTTGATTCTTTGCTTTGTCCAATTGCATTTGTGTAATAAACCATGAGAAAATGTCGGTTAGGGTAATTTTGGCACCAAATTTAAAATTTTTCATGACATGTAGGAGTGGCCATTAGTCTTAATAAAGCGTCTCATAGATAGGAAATTTCATGACTAGCACAAAAACCCTTTACCACCTAAATTCCACCCAAAATGTGAGGATCGCCCTTAGATTAGTAGGAATTAAAGCATTCATCTTTAATACTTAGAGTGTGAACCGGTAGTATATTAGATTCTAGAACTTGTTTTGTGATGCATCCCGAGATCGCTAGTAAGACTACACTTGTGTAGTTAGGAATAACTAAATGATAAGAGGCATTAGGATAACCCTTGTTTGATACCGTAATATAATTACTTCTTCCACATTGGTTGAGTAATTCCCCACACCCTTGTTGTACTCATCTTTAGTACACGATACCCCTAGTTAACCCCTCAGAGCCTATCCTTTTCATGGTTCTCGTGATGTTTTGGTTTTCGAAATATCAATGAAGAGCATTGTTTACACCCCCACCCCCAAATGTACACCCAAGTCGCCTTAGCCTACCTTGTATG
Organism: Chrysanthemum makinoi; assembly: GCA_910596185.1. Classification (NCBI taxonomy): domain Eukaryota; kingdom Viridiplantae; phylum Streptophyta; class Magnoliopsida; order Asterales; family Asteraceae; genus Chrysanthemum; species Chrysanthemum makinoi. Next base: position 26,548,302 of record OU343223.1, on the reverse strand, counting down.
CACTCACTTTTAGTGCATTATTGTTATCATACTAAACCCTTAGTTCAATTATCTAGTTGTTTGCATAAGTTGCTAAGTCGAGTCATATCGTTTGTACACAGTTTTAGTACGATTGGGACTCATGGGAAAAGTAAAATTTTATGAAATGACGGGAAGGAACGTTAAATTCAAATTCCCTTTATTTGCGTAATAATGTACTCCAAGTGTTTTGATCTTTTCAATTCGGGTCAAATTAGTGTTAGAGTAATAAAAACTCAAGTGTAGGGATGTGCCTATAAATCCCTATTATTTTGATGTTATCGTAGAGGATGGTAGAGTAAAAGTGTATGAAAAAAAAAAAAAAAAAAAAAGGGGGCTACCATCCTGCATTTATCTTTAAATTTATGTATGTTTATTTCAGTTATCTAGAGTTTAGAGTGTCCAGTCTTGGCTTAGCAACGCCATTCTTCTCATGCTTGTAACATAAATATTTTTGACTTGCCACCACTTAATCGCCTATCCCACCAAACCCTTTGTTTCCCTACCGTAAGCCTAACATTACAACCCTTTAAAAGACCTCTTGGATAGTATTTCCTAGGTGCTTACGCCAAAGCGATGGAGGTTTGATCTAGTCTCAATCATATGGTAATTTATGTACTAGGACCGGTTAATGAGTGTTTATCTTCCATTTCCACTTTGATATATTTCATATACACCCGAGAAATGTGAGTATCCAAACACCCCTTGTGAGGTGCTAGTATGTAATTTCCGTGCTTGTTATGACTTTTGCGGGGCTTATATGTGTTGTGGATTGTTCTAAACCAATACTTCATGACCCCTAACTTATAAATTAATTGGCTAAAAGCACATTTGCTTGAGGACAAGCAAATACCAAGTGTAGGGATATTTGATAAGGATTTAAAAGGTACCATTTTGAGGGTCATTTAAGCCCTTAATTGATCACTTTTGTATCCGTTATTACTTATTTTCGTTCCTTTTCACTTTTTAGGTCTCTTGAAGGCAAATTGCTGGAATGACACTTATTCGACTAAAAGGCGAATATATGAAGAAAATGGCCAAAGTCAAGAATCGAGACACTCAGTGCTGGGCTGAAGGGGCGGCGTCACAACAGAAGGGACGACGCCACTACTTAATGGCGACGCCGTTATGCATATTTTGTGACGGCTCAAAGCCAAATTGCTAAATATCAAGTGACGACATCGTGTTTTAAAGAGTAGTAGGCGTCGCGACTCAGACGGCCTAGATTTGATCCGACGTGTCGGAGATTGAATCGCGACAGCGTCAGCATAAGGTGACGCCACAAGGTTAACGTGGCCAAGACGAAAAATTATTGGCGACCTACGGCGTCACAATTAAAAAGTAGCGCCGTCGCGATTGTAACCTTATATATAGAAACCGAATTTTATAGTTTTCAGTGTGTAGTTTTGTGGAGTAAAACCTAAACCGAACCAAGGCTGTCTTGTACAGTATTTTAGGGTTCCATACCCTATCTTACATCAAGATAAGTGTTTTACTTCATTAATTCAATTATGTCTTCAATTGATTGTGTGTATGCTTGCATGTTTCCCATGTTCGGCTAATTTACTTGTGTGTTTGCTTAGGGAATATGAAACTTAATTATTGAATATTGATTGGTTGTCTCTTATCTTAATTGTTAATGATCTAGTATTGCGATAGGTCGTTCGTTGTGTTATTAATGCTTGATTAATCTTTGTGAACCTTAGCTTATAGTCACCTAAAGTTATTGTAGGCTAAACATCCAAAGAGTACCTTAGTGTTAAGTTTATGAATCATAGAGATTTTGTAGGCAATAACCTTTGGTAGTTTCAAAGAGTTAGGGATAAACGCATACCCTACGACCTTAGACACACAACGTGGTTAAGAATAAGGACGTGACAATTCAACCATCAATAGGAGATAATTAGGGAGTAATAAAACCTAAGTAAACACATTTTTAAATCATCATACGAGCACACAATAATTAGACATAGACTACCCATAGCTTAGTTAATCAGATTAGAAAATAGTAGAGTAATCGGTAGAAATACCAACCCCCAAATCCAAACCCCGAGATTCGTATTTTCCATTTTATAAAAAATATAAAAAGCTAAAAAATAATCTTCCTCAACCCTAACCTTAGCGTAGTAATTTCTCAACTAGCATTCCTATTCCCCTAGAGAACGATATCAATACCCGTGGCTTACCCTGATACTACACTACAACGATTAGTTTCACTGCCTAGGGTGTTATAAAACTTGCTCGACGAAATGGAAGTTCCTTTGACCCCAAACGCGCTGTGTAAGCGTATCACGTCCCAAGAGCTATGTGTGTTGAATTATTACTAAGTATAGATGTCACAGTTTTTAATATGATTTCGATAAGGAATTAATTAATTCACTACTAAAGCAGATAAAAGCAAATAAAGGCAAGGGTTCAATCAATAGAGGAGAGTGGTGCTAACCTATTCAATCATCCTTGTGGAAAACTAGAAGGGGGGTTTGAATAGTTTTGCCAATTAAAACTTCATTTTAATCTATTTAGATCGACTTAAGTCAATCTATTTGGATGTGTGTGTTGGATGTTGATAAACAAGCATATAAAGGTAAGTAATGAAAAGATAAGAGTAAGAAGCACAAAACCACGACGCGAGTATTTATAGTGGTTCGGCTACAAGGTCACCTTCCTTGCCCTACTCCACTCCCTTAGTCACCTACTCGAGTTCAGTAATCACTACACCAATCTCCTTATGGCGGAGAAGCCTTCACAACGTCGCTACCCTTTTCAGTGCTAGGCTAACCACCGGGTTCTTTCACTCCAAGGTGAACCACACCTACACAACGTCGCCTACCCTTTATAAGGTACTAGGATAAGTACCTAGTTCTTTCACTCCAAGGTGAACTACACCTTCACAACGTTGCCTACCCTTTAGTAGGTTCTAGGCTAAGCACCTAGTTCCATTGAAATAGAGGAACTACTACCACACTACACCAACGACTAATCCCAAAGGAGATCTACTCCTTTACAACATCATCAAGGATATCAATATCCTTGGATCTAATACTAGTCTATCTTGTATATCGAAATACACCATATCAAATGTACATCTAAGGCACCTTTCACTAATGCCTTTGACTAGATCTACAAGACACCTTTCACTAATGTCTCGCGTCTTCACTTCTAAGCACCTTTCACTAATGCTTCTTTGTCTTGACTTCTAAGCACCTTTCTCTAATGCTTCTTTGTCTTGACTTCTAAGCACCTACCACAAGTGCTTATCCTATAGACGATAGATACCCTTCACTAATATCTTCGTCTTGACACTTGAGACATCTTTCACTAATGTCTTCAACACTACACTTCTTTGAAGAAAGAAAGGAATCATCAACAAGAAGACTTCAGTAGCCTTGATGATGATGAAGCATGGCAACTCATGGACTTGAGCTTGCTCGACTTCAAAGGTGGTGATCTTGCCTTTAAGAGGAACCTAAAAGATCACACAAAAAAAAACTACAAACATAGATCTCTTGGATCTAAAGTTAGTGAGTTTTTAACTCTGGGAGAAAGTATGTTAGAAAGGGGTTCAAAATAATGAAGAAATGACTCACTATTTATAGAGAAAAAATCCTACTGTTCCCCGGATCCCACGGATCCCTTTCACTTGGGATCCGGCTAGCACAAAGATAGGGATCCGTGGAAGCATCCTCTTGCCCATGGGTAATTTTGGTTATGGGTCATGGGTCATGGGTTATGGGTTGATCCATGGTTTTCTTTCTAGATACAATGAACTTGGTTAAGTGGTATATATAAAACCATGGGTTATGGGTCAATACCATTTGCTAGTTTTTACCCAATTAGTATATACTTGTTTTTACCCATTTTAGTATATACTTGTTTTTACCCATTTTAGTATAATTAGTTTAAGTATATGCTAACCCAATATGTAAACACTAGTTGTTGTACATATATATCTAAATCATAAAATCACTTATACTTGTTTTAGTGTTTTATGTGAAAACGTGAATATGTTAGAAACTATTAGCTCAAACTATTTACGTATTCTATTTGTTTCGTTAAAATGATTTTACGTTTGTTATCGACAAAACATTAGAAGATCGTAAAATATAAATAAACGTTTTTACGGCTTATTTGTATTAACAATCTCCCCCTTTTTGTTGATGACAAGACATAAAATTATTTTAAGGAAAAGCTAAAATTCGTAAAAGTTTGAATTTGTAGTTTTACTTTCTTCTCCCCTTTTTGTCGAAACAAAAAGTGTTTGAAGGAAAGCAACACATCTTCTTTTTTTAAGAAAAACATGTGAAAGAAATAAAGTAAAAAGAAATAGAGAGCAAGTAACTGGAAAGGATCTCGTCTTTACTCCCCCTTGACGAGTCCATCCCTATGTAAGGCGTCAAGTAAGTGATACTAATCTAGTTTATTTGCAAATAAGTTTGCAAAAGATTTCGATCTAAGAGACGATGTGCTCCCCTTGATGATTGCAATTTTGCAAGGGGATGTCACTGAAATGTAAACCTAGTATTGCAAGTAATTTGCAATGTATTGCTTTGACATAAAGCTCCCCTAGCTTTAGGATGTCAAAGTATTCATATGTAAATTGAATAACTACAAAACAAACGTTAGAAAGCAAGTGTAATTCACAATTTCCTGCAAATGTGATTCAAGTTAGTAGAAAGAAAGCTTTCTGTCTCACGGATCCCACGGTTCCCTCCTAGTAGGGATCCGTCTAGGCAATTCTGAGGGATCCGTATTTGCTGTTTAATTACAGCCAAGGTGATATAACAAGTAATGTTATCACAAAAATAAGATATGAATACAAAGTAATCATATGCTCAACAAAATAACAAGTAGCATGTAATTCCATTTATAAAACTAGAGTTATGATATGCATGACTCTAAAAACTAAGAAAATAAGAAAATACCTGACTAGGAATTTTTAAACCAACTATCGCTTGATGCTAGGACACCACTAAAATCTTCTAGCTCGATTTTTGTTTAGGTTTAATCTCGTCGAAACGTTCGAGGAGATGATAGAACATGAAACGTTGGTCTTCTCGTACTTCATGTATCAAACTTTCGACATGTTGACAATGATAGCAATCTTTGTCATGGCTAGGTAGTGGTGGTGGAGGAAATGAAATGGCTTGATGTGAAGGATCAAGTGAAGCGGCTTGTGGAGATTCAAACGATGGAGGGATTGGTGGAGGCGCATTTGAGAATGGCTCGACTAAGAATGATGGTGGTGGTAGAGAAGTGTCAACTTCCATATGGTTCGGTGGTTGACTTTGATGATTTCTCATAATCCAAATGGGATTATATGATGGAAACGGCGAAAAGGTAGCCGGAGCAAGTGTTGACTCAACACCTTGATTTTGAACCATTATTTCTTCTAATGAGGAGAATGTTGTCGCGGAGCGGAGGAGACGGCCTAGGAGGCAAGTCCTCTAAATTGTAGAGGTGTGGTGATGATAGTGGGGATGTAAATGAAATAGCTCTAGGAACCAATGGTGATGGTTTGGTGGAGATGATATTGTTTGGCCTAGGAAGTATGGTGGTGTTTGGCATAGGTAGTTTTGTGGGTACTATCCTTTTAGGAATTGGTTTGATTGGATGATGAAGGATTCTATCATTTGTTGGCTTGACCGGAGATGATTCGGTTGAAGAGATTTCGTGTATAACACGAGCCTTTTTCATGGGTGGTTCTTTGGTGGATAAGTTACTACTTAGGGTTTTCCTCATGATGAGATGATTTCAAGAGGTTGCAAGAGCTGAAAGTTAGGATGAGAGTGATGACTATGGAGGTCCTAACAAGGTGGTTTATAAACCAAGAGATTTGGCAAGTGCATTTAAGCCTTAAGCCACTAGGATTCATTGGAATGTGATGATTGACATGCACAAGAGTCAACTTCAGAGTTTTCACTGATCTAGGAACTCATTTAAGATGAGATGGAGTGTTTGAGTTAGGAAGATGAGTTGAAATGATTGTTTTAGCAAGATTTGACATAAACTGTCACCCGGATCCCATGGTTCCCTTCTCAGAGGGATCCGTCTAGGCTAATCCTAGGGATCCGGCTTTCAGCAGTTATGAAAGAGTGGAAATGATGTTTCTAAGATCTAAGACCTATAACATCTTGAGTGTTTCAGTCCTCCTAAGTGTTTTAAACGAAGGGGTGCTTAAGTACTTTGAAGGTAATGAATGATGTAGCTAATGATTGTCTTTTATGGAAGGATTTGGAACTTTCAAGAGTACCAATGGATGAGCAAGGATGACACTACAGAAGAGAGTGTCAATTGAAGCTAAATGATCCTAGAGATCAGGTTGTGACTTAGGATAGTGTTTTGGAAAATATCCTAGAAGCTTTGAGATGGGAAAAACTAGAGTTTGATCAACTTTGATCAATTTTGAGGTAAGGATGATTTCTGATTAATTATGCCATAATCGAAAGATTTCTAAGACTAAATGTGAGGGATTAAGAAAAAATGAAGTGTGAGTTTAAGAGCGGAAGAGTAATGGATTTAAAAATGAAATGGTAGATCTACAAGCGTCTTAGAGTGTGATCCTGGTGAGTTATGTGTGAGTCTAAAAAGAGTTCTAATACTAATATATCAAATGTAAGATGTTTTATTTCATGAAGGAAATTGGATTACATTGATAAAGCACGAGTACAAGAGATTTGATCCTATTTTGGAGTACTATTAGCTTCATTGATTGTTTTCGCTAGGAGGATCATTATGTGATTGATGAGTGTTGGTGGAATCAAGAATGAAGAAAGTCTTCATGAGAGATATGTTTAGCGGTTCCATCATCTTGTTCACAAGTATGTACAACGGACTTTGAAATTGAGGATGGAAGTGCATAACATTATGATAGAGGCGTGTCAAGAACATTCCATAAGGGATGAGTTTATTCTTGGAGCCTTGAAGATTTGCAATTCGCCTTGCCAAGAAGTAGGCGAGATTGTATGGTTGTTGTGTTAGCAAACAGTACAACATGTGAGCACAACAAGCGGGAGGAATTTCTCGATTTCCCCTAAGATTCCAAGCATTTTCACGTAGGATGAGTGCAAGAGGCTTGTACTCTTCTCGGATATCCCTTGTAAAGATAATGTTTGGATCGGAGTAATATGGTCGAGGTTTGCATATTATGCGATTTAAATCTTTCGGAGAGGGTATGTGTGAACAATATGGACTATTTTCTTCACGAAAGTTGAAGAGAGAATCAAGAGACCAATCTTCGGTGAAGGCACATTGTCCATGATTTGGAATCCGGAGGATGTGAGCAAAATGCCCAAGGGTTAGAGTGAACTTTTGGTTTTTGATATAAAACCAAAGACATAGAGAGCGATCCTCGTTACGAACGAGTTCGAATTGACGGAAGAATTCCATTATGAACATTGGACATATCTTCTCGTTGATTTCAAGAAGACATTCTAGTCCTATGGCTCGGAAGGAGGTATTGATACCTTCTTCGAATTATAGAGAGGTGTCTACAATACGTCCTTCATGGAAGTGACGGTTTTGAGAATTATTGAACCCATGGACATGATTGCCGGTGTGTTGGGTTCGAGAGAGATGTTCGGAGTGTAGACGCTAGTGAGTGAAAAATCAAACTCATATTCATGCGTCATAGTTGAACCTATAGAAATGATAAGTTAATAAAAGAGATGTTTGTGGTCAACCTATGATAATCTAATGTTTTTACTAGATTTTTATTAACAATGGTATTTAACACTTTAACTTACTCAAGGTTTTGACTTTCTAGTGGATTATTACATATAGAAAGATATTGGTTTTTAATCTTGCATGAAGACTGTTTTCCAAAGAGGACGGATCCACGGTTCTTTTACAAAAGGGATCCGCTAGTATATCTTCCGGGATCCGTGGGTGCAGTAACAGAAATGATTTTATAAAAACATAGGTTTTACAGTTTTATACCACGAAATATGTTTTATCCTACATTTTCTTTTAGCATGCATACATGACTTCTAATGTATCACGAAAGAATATAAAACATATAAATCAGAGTAAGTGACAAACACATTATGATAAAAGTAACCTAGATAAACTAGATTATTAATAATATTGCATTTCAATACTAAGGCTGATACAAAGGATTGAGTATATGATCCCAATGTAGATTAACAATACAAAGTAAATGTCTCCATATGTGAACTTCATCATAGGGAATACAAGTGCAATGAGTGTTAAGGCGATGAGCACTAGTGCGATGTAAACCATGTTGATGGCGGATCTTTCTTGGTTTCGGTTGAGATGAAATGAGGAGGAAACTGAAATTTTTTGAATGAAAGGAAATTTTTGAAATTGGAAAATTTGAAAAAATGAGGGTTTGGTAGAGTGGCTGACGGTGGAGTTATTAATAGGGAAGGAGGAATTTTTGAAATGCGTTTTTTGTTTTATTATTGGATTAAAAGAAATAAAACATAAGTTTTATATACTATGACTATAGACGAGAAATATAACACGTATGTGAGAAAAAGGCTTCCTAATGAAGCTTCATGTAAACCATGTATAAGCACAAAAGATAATCATATAAATACCTAAATAGGTATACTTAATTATCAAGCAAAGTAAAAGAAAATCATACCTCTAGCGCACTTAGGAATGTCTTTACAAATGACACAGCAAATGTCACTTAGACGATTCCTGCTCCTTTGCATTTAAGATACCTTCTTAAGGAAGGTATTCTTGTTACCAAGCGACTCCTAAAGAAGATTAGTACAATTAAATGAAAAAGTAAATAAAAAATGTTGTTATCAACTCAACATCCAAACATATAGTTTTGAAAGACATGGTGTTTGCTTTTATGAAAAACCTTCTTTGTAGTTTTCAATTAACCATGGATCGTATCAAGTTTTAAAAGTACAATATACTTCAAGAAACTTGGTAACGAAGCTCTGATGCCAATTGTGGAAAACTAGAAGGGGCGGGGTTGAATAGTTTTGCCAATTAAAACTTCATTTTAATCTATTTAGATCGACATAAGTCAATCTATTTGGATGTGTGTGTTGGATGTTGATAAACAAGCATATAAAGGTAAATAATGAAAAGATAAGAGTAAGAAGCACAAAACCACGACGCGAGTATTTATAGTGGTTCGGCTACAAGGTCACCTTCCTTGCCCTACTCCACTCCCCGAGTCACCTACTCGAGAGTTCGTAATCACTACACCAATCTCCTTATGGCGGAGAAGCCTTCACAACGTCGCCTACCCTTTTTCCGGTGCTAGGCTAACCGCCGGGTTCTTTCACTCCAAGGTGAACCACACCTACACAACGTCGCCTACCCTTTATAAGGTTCTAGGCTAAGTACCTAGTTCTTTCACTCCAAGGTGAACTACACCTTCACAACGTCGCTTACCCTTTATTAGGTACTAGGCTAAGCACCTAGTTCCATTGCAATGGAGGAACTACTACCACACTACACCAACGACTAATCCCAAAGGAGATCTACTCCTTTACAACATCATCAAGGATATCAATATCCTTGGATCTAATACTAGTCTATCTTGTACATCGAAACACACCATATCAAATGTACATCTAAGGCACCTTTCACTAATGCCTTTGACTAGATCTACAAGACACCTTTCACTAATGTCTTGCTCTTCACTTCTAAGCACCTTTCACTAATGCTTCTTTGTCTTGACTTCTAAGCACCTTTCTCTAATGCTTCTTTGTCTTGACTTCTAAGCACCTACCACAAGTGCTTATCCTATAGACGATAGATACCCTTCACTAATATCTTCGTCTTGACACTTGAGACATCTTTCACTAATGTCTTCAACACTACACTTCTTTAAAGAAAGAAAGGAATCATCAACAAGAAGACTTCAGTAGCCTTGATGATGAGGAACCATGGCAACTCGTGGACTTGAGCTTGCTCGACTTCAAAGGTGGTGATCTTGCCTTTAAGAGGAACCTAAAAGATCTCACAAAAACAAAACTACAAACATAGATCTCTTGGATCTAAGGTTAGTGAGTTTTTAACTCTGGGAGAAAGTATGTTAGAAAGGGGTTCAAAATAATGAAGAAATGGCTCACTATTTATAGAGAAAATATCCTACTATTCCTCGGATCCCACGGATCCCTTTCACTTGGGATCCGGCTAGCACAAAGCTAGGGATCCGTGGAACGCTCCTCTTTGCCCATGGGTAATTTTGGTTATGGGTCATGGGTCATGGGTTGATCTATGGTTTTCTTTCTAGATACAATGAACTTGGTTAAGTGGTATATATAAAACTATGGGTTATGGGTCAATACCATTTGCTAGTTTTTACCCATTTAGTATATACTTGTTTTTACCCATTTTAGTATATACTTGTTTTTACCCATTTTAGTATACTTAGTTTAAGTATATGCTAACCCAATATGTAAACACTAGTTGTTGTACATATATATCTAAATCATAAAATCACTTATACTTGTTTTAGTGTTTTATGTGAAAACGTGAATATGTTAGAAACTATTAGCTCAAACTATTTACGTATTCTATTTGTTTCGTTAAAATGATTTTACGTTTGTTATCGACAAAACATTAGAAGATCGTAAAATATAAATAAACGTTTTTACGGCTTATTTGTATTAACAATCCTAGCTAGTAATATCTACGTCTAATTACTTCCAATTATTTCAGGTGTGGTCAAAGTCGAGAGGACATCATTTGGTCAATTTGCCCTAACCTATCAGCAAAGATGCCACCACTAGAGAAGTCAGGTGTCCCATCATAAGTCCAGTTGTTGCTGTCCCCTAAGCCGAGTCATTAAGTACCGCTACATGCTAGACTTACAATAGTGAGTGCCCGGGCGTTAGCAACTTAAACACTCACCCCCTAATTCTTAAGTTCATCCAAACGGTAGGTGATCAGTTGGTCAAATCGCACAAGTAGAAAGAGTCGTCAGTTGGTCATATCTTACCCTTCCCATCTCAGTCTACTCACTTAGGGTCGGTTGTTCTTATCTCCTAAGCAACTAGCCTCTACCACCATTCAAAACTACCGAAACAAGGGTAGCTACCAATAAACTATGCATGCATACACTTAGAAATAATTATACGGAAGTAATGTAAATGCAAACAAAACAATTAAGGAATCATAACTAGGCTAGCCCCAAGAGGTGCTTAGCCGCTCATATTAACCATACAAATCAATTCAATATTCAATGTTACGAAATACATGAATCAAAAGTAAAGAAAAGATAAAATGCTAATGCTTATCGTAGGGGAGTGATTTCTCCCTTGGAGACAGCTCCGTATGCTCCTCTAGACCTACCTTTGGCTTCTTCCCACGTTCTTTGGTTATGGTGTGTGGAATGAGATGCTTTCAAATGCTGGAAATCGTGGGGTATTTATAGGCCAGATTTGGGTTACGGCGTAGCTAATATAATAGTTACGCCGTAATCTTCAATTTCTTCGTAATTTGCACTAGATACGCTGGTTTGCGTAACCTTATAAGTGGTTACGCCGTATCTTCAATATTTCTTGGTTACGCCGTAGTTTAAACAAGAGTTTCGGCGTAGTTATCAGCGGCGTGGAACCTCATTTGACCTAATATGGTTACGTCGTAGTCTTTGGGGAGAGTTACGCAGTAACCTTCTGATGAGTTGGTTTTCTGAGTCACCCTTTAGTTACGGCGTAATGTGAGAGATGAGTTATACCGTAACTTCTTCAAAGTCAGCATACTATGATAAATCTTTGATATTTCTCCAATTCCGCGTTTCTTTAGCTCCAATGCTCGTAATTTACCTGAAAGTGGAAAACAATGGAAAACAAGCGTAAATCCATATAAATGATATAAATTACAAGCATTATCGGGAGAAATTGACACTTAATATTCAGGACTATTTGATGTTATCAAACACATACAAGCCAATACAAGTTCCAAACTTTAAAACAACCTTACATCCAAGCTACTTTGTTGTCGTCTCATAATACTATTATGAATTAAGAAGTGTGATATATTGTTGTATATATTCAAACATTTATGTTATCACAACTTTATATGTTGGCACATAATACTTACTTCCCGCATGAAATATGTAAATATATACGATTAAAAATGACAACAACAATACTACACTAACATTACAAAATGTTAACAGCATGGTAGATAAATTGATCCTGTAATTTCATTTGTTTAGTAACTTAAGATTTGATGTGAATAACTCTCTATTATCCATATTTCTCAATTAAAAAAAAAAAAAAAAAAACGGCGTGTTTTAGTGAACTGGTTTGACCCGGGTCAAGTGAAACCCCACGGTTCAATCCTAAAAATCCCGGTTACAAATGGCTCGGTAACATTACTGGTTCCCGGCTCAACCGGTTGAACCGTCCGGGTCGAACCGGGCTTTAAAACATTGCTTCCTATAGCTTTGCGCCCAAACCTGAAGAAAAAAAATAATAAGCACACGTTAAAGTTTACAACACAAACACAAAAACTCACACAAACACAAACCCACTTAAGAATCTCTGAATAATAATAATAATAATAAAAAGATAAATAAAATAAGGAACAAAATGAGTTGCAACTGCTGCACAACCTTCCTATAGTCGTCTTTATTTTTGCCAATGACGGATGAACCAACTGCTGCACCGGGCACAATAAGAAGTAAAAGCGCCATTTGTCAATTTCCCGAAATCTAACACATCCAATTCTATTTATTCAAGTTGCAAAAACTCATCTGAAAACAAACAAGTACACTTCTAAAGTACTAGGAAAGCAAATGAAACAATAACAAAAGTAGCCAACAAATTAATTTTACCTTAGAACAGAAAATCCCAAGCTTTAGCTCCTTGACACGTCGAAGGCTTAGTGTAAGTCCTTTAAGGAATTCTTCTTCCTTGTTGTTAGGACTTGTCACAAAAACACCATCTTTGGTATAATTTAAGTTAGCTTCAACTAACGAAGACACATTTAGCAACACAACCTTCCACAACAGCAAACTTCTTTGAATAGTTAACGACAAAATACCTGGAGCATTGATTTCAATAACGTTTACAATCTCATCTCCAAGATTACTAAATCCACATAACACTAAATTCTTAACACTCTTAGACGCAATATCAGTCCGCCTAAAACCATAACAATCCTTTAACTTCAATGTTTTCAATACAGGACTAGCGCATAATATATTCTGAACCAACCCTTCATTCAACTTCCCACGTGTAATACACAAACTCTTAAGGTAGTCCATAAAGACAACTCAAGTTGTACTAAGCTCACAACACGACAATTTTGAACGTGTAAAACACAAATTCGTTATAAAAATAAATAAATAAATAAATAACCTCATACAACGCGAAATCAATTTCAACCCCTATATTTCATAAAGACAACTCAAGGTGTTCAACAATACGCTTAACAGCATACCGAATCTATTGACTTGAGACTGAAATGTAATATCGTGAGACTACTCCTAGTAGCCACACCACTTTATATTCCATCTCAACATCACATCATATTTTTCTCACCCCCACTCCCTCACACTTTTACACCCTAATAATCACACCATAATTTATTAAAAACTAATAAATAAAAAAACCTACCTTATCTCTCCATTGAAACAAAACAAAGTAAATCATCTTCCTTATATCTCCTTTAAACACGAATCAAACACTTCACCTTATCTCCTTTTAGTTTCTTTCTTAAGACTCAGCCAAACATAAACCCAGTAACCACATCACCACATCACCACATCAAACACTTCACCTTATCTCCTTTTAGTTTTTTTTATATATAGAATGCAACGGCTAGAATAAGGGGGCCACTTTTTGCAAACTTTCTTATAAGGTGAGGACCTCACTGTTCGTCTCATTAGTTTCCGTTCCTCACGCGTGAGCTTCGTCTGCCCAGCAAGGGTGGCGCGTGAGTTGGTTCGCTCACGGAGGCTAACGCTCCCCACTGGTAGCAGTCTAATTGGTATTTCTTTGAAGCTCGTCCAATAACTATCTTCTATAACCAAATGCAAATACCTATACATACTTTTCATATGTGTATGCAAATGATCAGCAATGTTAAATAAGAAGTACGCTTCAACCACTTTATGAGGCTGCTAGTGAGTGTGAACAGCTCAAAAGACAACACATGATGCAAAATGTAACTTAACTATCACATACTCGGTTTATGTCTTGAAAACAGGAACCATATGTAGCTAAAACATGATAATTAAGTACTGGTGATCAATTAACCTCAACACTGTTGGGAATGTGGTCAAGCAATAACACCTCCAAAACTTTGCTTTCAACTGCATCACAATCAAACCAATCATCTAGCTCCATCTAATTGCGAAAAGGGTATAAAGGTAATGTAACATACAGATCCTTCAAGTTCAAAGGATAAAATGAGTATAGGTTAGTCTGAATCTCCGTCTTCGTCTTTGTCTTCATCTTCTTGATCTTCATCTTCATCTTCATCTTAATCTTATACATCTTCATTGGGACCACACCAACGAAGACACTTTATGTTTGATGGGAAAAATAAGACCTTTAGCTTTCAAACGAATGAAAACCTGCCAATAAAGAAGAGCACTGAGAAGAGAACAAAAAGGAGAATGGTGCAATCCATGTATGAATTAAAGTGAACTTAAAATGAAACTTGTAATCACACCTTAAAATAATTAAATAGACACTTTCAAGAGGAAGAAAGAAAGACATTCATACTCCAGGAATTAGTTCTGAGCAGCTAATTAACAGAGATCAACAACAAAGACCATCAACAAGTACGCACACACTCATTGTCTGTGACAAGGTAATTTGGGACGGGTTCACAGTTTCTTGTGCAATATACAAATATGGTATGATGATTTTCACTATAAGTCTAAGGTGTTGTTTGGCTTGTTTTAAAGAATTCAAAATGGGCATGAGGTTGATAAATGGGTGGAATAGATATGGGTTATGCTTATTCTAAAAGTGTTGTTTGGTTTATAAGAACCTGAGTTTATATACTTCAGGAATTTTGTGTTCTGTTTTTCACCATCATCCTCACGTTAAGAAAAAACAATAGAACAACTAAAATAGATAATCAAGCCCAAGAATATACTTCATGTTTGATGGAAAAAAGAAACCTTTAGCTTTCAAACGAGCGAAAGCCTGCCAACAAAGAAGAGCAACGAGAAGAGAAAAAATAAATGAGAATGGTATGAATAAACAGTTTAGAAGGGACACTGAAAATGGAACTTGAAATCAGTATTCTACATTTTTATGGGAGATGAAACCTTTAGATTTCCGGAAGAAAGACTAAGTACCAACAAAATTTAGTGAGACATAGATAGAAATGCCCTATGACAAGAACGCTCTCTAACAACTAATAAAACTGACGTTAATCAGTCAAATGTATTAAAATGTAACTGTGGTCTGATGTCCGACCAAGAAACCCCGGTGTGGCTGTGTACTCTCATTTGACCAAACTAATTCCAGACTCTTAATCAACAGCAGTGACAGATAAACTTATTAAAGGTTGATAAGAAGCAACCAACAAAAACCTCTCAGATAAGATGTTAAATAATTTATCTTAATAACACCCAGAAAACTCTAATCATAACAACGAATATCCTTGACCCCTAATCAAATGCTTACAACAACAAAATAAATATGCATTCTAATTTCAGTAGATGACTAAAAACCCCACACGCGAAGTGTTGGCACTATTATGCATGTCATGATATACTAATCCTCTAATATGGGTGTATTTGCGGGGCAACCCGAACCACCGAGTTTAACAAGATGTACACGTACATGTTTGAACTGAAGCTCATATTAAGCTGTTACCTACCTCGTCTAACCCGACAAGTTGTCCACTTTTACTAACATGGTTGACACAAGTCGACCATGTATGCTCAAATTGAGCATCATCAATCACAAGAGCGTACGTGCTTGATAAACAAAAGTTAAACGAGCATAAGAAAAAGAGAAGAAGTTTTAGAACTATGGACATGCGTTTGAGGAACAACTAGTAAGGATTAGCTAATGCACCATGAACTTAGAATAAACGAACCAGCCATAATGGTAAGTCAAGAATGTATAGATAACTTTTTATTTACTCCTTTTCTTTATTAAAATTGACTTTTAAGAGGTAAACTTAACAATTTTTCTCATCACATCTAATCACTTCATGGCGTCTTCTTGGGAAAAGCCGGAAGGAAAGGTGTCTGTGATTTTTGAATCTTTGTGTCTCCACGCCATAGCAATAGGGATGGCCCGCCTGTCGATCAAGAAAAACTTTTCCTTCCAATGTTTCAGATCGGACAGGACCTCCTTGAAACACTTATATGAACCCTTACCCATCCGGTTCTTAAAGGAAAACCAATGTCCTTGTTTACACAGCCGGTAAAACGCCCGGAAGAGGGAAACCCTGGGCTGTATGTTGAGGCTGTAACATCTAATCTCGAAAAGCATCACCCGGTTCAACCCTAGCGGGACTAGCTGAGAAATATGCACCCTAAAGTGTTTGATCACATTCGGCAGAAAAGTTGAGAAAGGAATTCTAAACCCCCCCTATTTCTAAATGCTTAGGATAAATACCTATCTTATCCTCTGGCAACTGATCCATAGTCATATCGTCCGGTGGTAACACCGGACGTAGATCATTGGGAATACCGTACTCGGTTACTATATTGTCTAACTCAGATTGTGTTAACTTAGAAGTGTATATATGCATGTCAAACTTAGGAACTACCGGTTGGACGGTCTCTTCATTGGTTTCTTCCGCCTGACGGACGGACGTGTTTTCTCTAACTTGAATATTCCCCTCGGTTCCAATATTAGCCATTTCTAAAAGATGCCGAAGACAATTTACATATATTAACAGAAAGAGGGCAAGACAAACCTTAAGAGAAGAGAAGAGAACGTCCGGAGATACGAAAGCAGTTTGTGTGTGTGTAAAATGTAAAAACCAAATGAGGTAAAAAAGGGGCATATATATACTGAGGGAAACCCTAGCTGACTGTGAAAACGTCTAATCAGTCAGAAGTAGGGATGACGTGGGCTTACGTGGGCCGTCCACGACAGAAGGTGAAACGACAGTGAGCGCGGGAAAAGTCCAAAAGACCACTAGGCCCATATAACCAGCCCATTTTCGTAAGGTCCAACCATTGTGATTGATCCTATATGAACTTTTTCTCTCCTTTGCAGGCCGAATAATGTTAAGTGTTGCATCATTGGCTCCTCGCCAACAATACAACACTGGGGGGACATGTTGACGTATGTGTCCGGACGGACCAACATCCGGTCAAACTCATCATCCGGACGGTCATTCTAACGTCCGGTCAAGGAAGGACGACCACCGACCATGTCAGCAGATTTTAGGGGATTTCCTACCACGTGGCCTACTAGGTAGAGTGGCTATAGGTCTGCGAGCAGGTAATATAAGCATGCGGAATAGTGGCTGAACAGTAGAGGAATAGTAATGTGAATAGGAAGTTGGGGTAGTATAAATACCCCAACACATTTAATACTTTGCATTAAGTTTTACACCTACATTCTTACCTCATTTATCACTGCATTTATTACCCTTTACTCATCCTCACGCCGGAGCTTGGTCTCGGGATAACACCCGAGGCGAGGCTAACGCGTCTGTACATTGTGCAGGAAATCTCCAACCCTTCAGCCGGCCGCTGGAACCAGCCGGACAAGAAATTACTTCAACATGAAGTTTATGGATTCATACTCCATTAGCCAGGAAGACTTGCTTTCAATGATGGTGATGTTTAAATTTCAGGTATCACTTTGTCTAACGATGATATCATATTCTCCAGTTGAACCTAATTTAACTGTGTAAATATGAGTTGTTTAGAGGCGTCCAAATACGCTTGATGGAGCCAGATGTGAAAATTGCACTAACAAAGGCATACACCAAAGGTAGCAAGTCACGTGTGATTCGTTCATCAGACATGATCACACTTCAAGGCATTAAAAGGCTCCAAAGAAAAGGGTTGCAAGCAATGCCGAACCCGTAGATGGTGGTACAGTGGAGGATGGTGACGGTGTGGCACACAATAAATAAAACACTTGGATGCGTAAGATTTGGGTATCACATTTCTCTCTAAAAACCTCTCCTAAAAATTAGTCTCATAGTTGCATTATCGTATTTCATCATTTTAGTAAGTTTGGCAAACGGCTTCAGGTACAAATAGTTAAATTTTGGTCATGTTTGTTGAATTTATAGTGAGTAATGAGAGGTCTAATCTGATATACTAGCAGTTGCAATTTAAAAATATGTAATTGCTTGATTCATTCACTCAAGACATTGTTGAGCCTGTCAAATTCTTTTATATAATGTCTTTTTTGATTAATTGTTTGAATGTTCAAATAATATTCACTTATAATCAAATTATGATAACAAACAATTATAATGTCAATTCAGTTATTCTTGAAAAAGCACCTTAGGCGGGGCCCACCAATTCCAACTTAACTTTAAATCTGAATGACTATATGTAGAGATAAATTGAAAAGCTCAGCCATTGAATACCAGATTGCTAACTTCGGCTAGACACCAATTCAGTTATTCTTGAAGAAGCAGCTTTATTTATTTAACCGATTATTCCACCAGTTTTATATACTTTGAATTGTACTTTGTGTAAACCTTGACATCCTCCTGTCTAATTGCAAATATTTTTTGCTACATTCTCTGCAGTGACGCGGGGATCCATCTGAAGTTAAAGAGCTTCAAGACCATGGCACAAGTCATTTTTGCATAGTCGATGATGAAAGAAATGCAGTATCATTAACAACCACTGTGAATTACCCCTTTGGTGGTGGTGTTTTGTCTCAATCCACCGGCATTGTGCTAAAAAACGAGTGTATGACTTTTCAGTTCCCACCGAAGTAGCCTTTGATAAGCTCCCCCTTCGCCTTCAAATTTTATCAAGCCAAACAAGAGAGCCTTTTCTTCGATGACTCTCATTATCATTCAAAAGGTAAAAACCATGGCCTATGATATTTGACTTTAAAAAGTTAACTGAACAACTGCTGTATATGGCAGTCTTAACCCATTTACTTAAACATAAAATGGTTCGCATTAGATTACCGGTTGACACATATTGGTATATACTGATTTACTGATATTAGACTTGTGAAAGTCAGCTGAGTTATGTCTGATCTTAAAGATTTCATAATTCAATTTTTGACTTTTGAGAGTTGATATAAAAATGTGGCTGTTTTACAGGATGACTAATTAGCCGGGGTGATGGAGGTAGTGGCGGAATGTACCAAATACCAGTAGTTGTACAAGTTTTCATCATGAGTCTACCACAAGGTCTTACCCATTTTTTTCATAATAAATAAAATGATACCAATTAACAAAAGTCTCAAAAACAGTAGGCAATATGTAAAATGATATACATATACCAAAGTTAGATCTATCTTAACAGTAGGCATAATAACAGTAGTGACCGTCTAGGTGTTTATTATGAAAATATATATCATAATAACAGTAGGCAATATGTAAAATCATTTTAAAATGGTAAGTCATTTTGGTGCTTCCTGATGTAAATCACGTGTTCTCCCCAAAAGTTATTAATTTTTTTTTTCATAATTATGAGTTATGCATATGTTGAAATGAGTCTTTGTTTGGAACAGAAACTGTAGAGGTAATGAAGAGTCTTGGTCCCCAAGAGAAGCAATGTCGCAAGGAATTGCTACCTAGGCGTGTTGACAAGGTTTTTGGGTATTTGAATCACTATTAGACTACAAAAAGGTATCAAATCTCAGATATTACTTTATAATTACTTACGATACTACGGTGACTTTCATTTAAGTTTTGCAATTAGTAACAAATTAGGAATAAGTTATGTTAATATTGATTAAAACTATATATCTGGTAAATTGGAACTTGGTCAAAAGTTTAAAAGTCTCCAAAAGTGTTTCAGTATGAATTGCAACTTCCTACATTGTTTTATGCAAAAACGATTGCATTTGTAATAGTAAACTCTTTGAATTATGGTAACCACACGGGTTATCAATAGAAAAACAAACATAGGATTAGACCACATTTTTTGGGCTAACTTAACCTCATCAGAACCGTACTAAAAACACGCCCGTTTTGACCCAAACACCCCCTTATAGTTAACAACATCTTCTTTGTGTCCTAAACACCCACTTGCCGATTGCATTCGCCATTTATCCTTTCAAACTTAAAATGAGAGTCTCAGATTTGCAGTTGTCGGTTGATAGGACACGATAAATAAGGATGTTTGGATTGCTTATTCAAGTGATTATGTGCTTATTTTATTATTACTATAAGCGTTTTAATGTTTAGATGCGACTTCTTATCTGTTTATTTTAAATTAAATATGCAGCTTGTGCCGTGCTTTTTTTTAAGTTGATTAGTTTCTCCCTTGGCACTAAATCGGGGTAATTGTCGACACTTTGGACAACTTGCAATTCTTTCACCCGTTGGGCCTATCTAACCATGTCTCCATTATAGCTAAACGATTTTGTTTGACCTGTTCGGCCTATCTAACCCTATCGACCCATTTATAAGTAAAAGGGTCAAGAAGGCCGCCTTTAGCTCTATCTTACAAGATTATATAACTAAATTCAAGCCATATTTTTGAACTTGTTTCAGATATGGAAGGCTAAGGAATGTTTGAATATTCTTCCAAGCAGTAGAAATGTGATGATAGAGTCCGATATCATTGACGCGCTTACTGTTAAGCTCCCAAGATTAGGGGTGAACATTCTACCAATGCAATTCAAACAAATCAAAGACCCAATGGAAATTATCAGTTTAGCCATCACCAGTCAAGTTGGGGTATATCTTAATGTCGATGAGCTTATTGAAATAGCCAAGCTTCTTGGACTCAACTCTCAAGATGAGATATCTTCCGTCCAAGAAGCTATTGCAAGTGAAGCAGCATTTGTTGGCGATCTTAAACTTGCTTTTGATTTATGTCTTGTTATGGCAAAGAAGGGCCATGGTCCTGTTTGGGACTTATGTACCGCTCTGGCAAGGGGTTCCGCCCTTGAGAATATGGATATTAATTCTCGGAATCAACTTCTGGGGTTTGCTTAGAGTCACTGTGATAAAGATTCAATTGGCGAACTTTTACATGCATGGAAAGATTTGGATATAACAAGCCAATGTGAAAAATTGTCAACATTGACGGGAGAAGACGTTCCAGATTTATCATGACATGATATAGGTGACCTAATCGATTCATCAGGGCAGGTTATGCAACACTGTATGAAGAACAAAGCAGCCATTTCACCACCATTAAAACAACGCTCTATGATATAGCGGACTTCCTATCAGCAGAAAAAGATTTTGATTATGATTCTCTGCTTAAAGAAAATGGTAAACTTCTGACCTTTGTTGCTTTATGCCTCCCGTGGTTACTTGAACTGAGCCAAGAAGCAGAAAATGGTAAAAAGTTTGTTTCTAGAATGAGTGTCGGAACGCAAGCAATGGCGATTGTTTTGTCGTGGTTGGCAAGGAATGATTTTTCTCCCAAGGACAGTTACATTTCTTCTCTAGCGAAATCAATCATGGTGTCATCTGTTACAGAAGAGGAAGACATTTTAGGGTGTTCATTCCTATTAAATCTCAATGATGCATCCAAGGGTCTACAATTGATAGAAGAACAATTGAAATCAAGGAAAGACTATAATGAAAAATCTAGCTTGATGAATTTGGGGATGATTTATAGTCTGTCTGACTACTCCAGGTCTTGAGTGTGATGGTCCTACTCGTACGGAGGGAATTGCCGCTAAAAGTTCCAAACGAAATACACATCACTAAGTTCAGGTAATTTTCCATATATTGTAGGGGTGATAATTTGAACTTATCTGCATCATGTCAGGTTCAGAGTTGTTTTTCATTTATAACGGATCATATGGGTCATAATGTAGAAATTCAGCTAGAAGTAATCTTATATGTAATTTATGATTACTGTAGTAACATTTAATACGATGATACTTACAAAACACAAAAAAATAAAGAAAAGTACATACAAAAATTGTTGGTGGGTCGACTTAACCCAACCTGACCCACTTTGACCAGCATACAAAAAGTTTAACTGGTTTGACCCATTACCCTATACACCCAACCAGCCCATTTACCCACCTTATGCCTATTTGTGATGTAATTGAACCATCTATAATTGTTCACTGTTTCTTAAATCCCTATTCGGATGTAGATGAGCGCAACAAATCGATCAAGCACAATCATCATTTTGGAGAGAATGGAAGTTTGAAGTTAGAGGAACAAAAGCGAGTGGCAGATAGACGAGAGCAATTATATGCAAGCATATATAGTAAAAATATATATGCAAGCATGGCACCTTTACCACCTAAAGTCTCACTCTTTTGTGATCATCTTTTGAATACATGTAAATAAGTTCATTAAATCTGCTGAACTATTGATTTACATTATTATTTCTCTCTGTTGGTGTCTTCGTTACAAGCCAATAATACATGTTGTAGCCTAATGTATGAAATAGTTGATGTTTTGCATGGTTGCCTGTATTTGTTTCTAATCGTCTAGCTTTGGCTTTACAGGTTCGGTTCCTACAAAAAAACTACCATCCCAACATTGATAAGGTTCGTCATACCCAAATTGGTGTTCCAGTTTATGATTGTTTGACATTTCTCTTTTTTCATACTATTAGCCTTATACAATAATACAAGTTATTTCGTGCAGCAACATAGGGACAAGTATACTAAATATATATACTAAAAGCATATTTTTAAGCTTATGTTAAACTTATCTTATAAGTGTTTATTTAGATGTATGTGGGATTTAATATTGTACTCATTGATGTAGTGTGGAAAAATGCATGTGGTTGTGGTTCCTGAATCGGTTCTGAAGAAGCAGAAGGCGACGAAGGAAGTTGATGGGGACGGATACCTGAGTAATTTGTGTCCTAAGCTTGGAAGCTTTAATGAGTCTTTCTCCCATTCACATTTAACTCCTCATACTCAATGTAAGACTAATAATACGAATAATTTGAATTGATGTTATCGTGCATTATGAAATTTGAAAGTGTGTTATTATAGGTTTATTTCCGAATACAGTTAGATTAGGGAGAATCCATTATGATTCAAGTTGAAAGGTGCGAGGTCGATCTTATTTATTAAATCATTTTTCTTATATTGAATCTGGTGTTAGCATATCATGCTTCAGAAAAGAGCCACTCAGTTGATTTCTTCGCGGGTTCAGTAATTTTTGTTTGGGTTTTTTTTAATGGGCATTGATTGAAAATAGAAACGCAGAAACTAAAAATATTGAATCAATGTGTGGTTTATATTTTTAGAAAAAAAAGGCAATTATATTCGTCTTCAGCTGTTTAGTCATTCTTATTTCACATAAGGAGAGCTATGTTTTCACAGAAAAGCATACATCCTCAAAACTTTCTTAGGACTTTGATTTTGGAAGTTTATTATACGCACACTTGATGTTCACTGAAATGACTATATTGGCTTGGAAGGTTTGACCGTAATATTTATGTGAATATCACTGACACTGCAGTACATTGTCGAAAACAAAATGAATGATGGTTTTCTATAGCATGTGTCCCATGATAGAAATATGAAAATGTATCAAAGATCCATTTTTTTTAATTATTTAAGTTGAATGTTTATGATGTAAAATATGCAAGCTTTTGAAACCTCATATTGTAAAATGAAACCTCATATTGTATAATAGTATATATATTTTAATGTTTATACACCTCAGTTGTCAAAAGGAATGAATACATTGCCTACCAATTCCTAATGTCAAAAGATTAATAGTTATAATGCCTTGACTTTCATGGGAAAAGATGGTGTAATTCGTATAATGGAGAGCTTGACGAATTAAAATGTCAACCAATGTACTTTTCACATGCAGCTTAAAGGAATGAATGGAAAAAAAATGATTATTTGGTAAGCTATACGTGAGTGTTAATTTCTTTACAACTTAAATGTTGACCAATTTTAAATGTTAATTTTGCGTTTTCAGGTTTCCAGTGATGTTGTTGTCGTTAGATTCCTACGCACGCCGCAGGTTACAAGTTGTACAAAACATGATTTCGATGGCGCATGTACATCATACGACCTATAAAAAGGTTCGGTTCTCTAAGTTGATTGCTTTTACTAAGTTGTTGTTACTACTGGTATATACATATTTTTTGGTTATTAGAATTTAACGGGTGTTTAGGGTTGCTTATTTGCTAATTTTTAAACCAAATAATTAAGCAGTTTGGAGTGTTTGTATGTGACTGCATATCTACTTATTTTACACTAAATATCTAAAGTGCTTATCTTTTAAATAGATAGCAGTTTAAATTGAACAATCCCAAACACCCCTAATATTTGATACGTTTTATTTTTCAAAGTCAATAACTTTGTTTTTATATTAGTTTTACAAAAGGTTCATAAAAATGTGTTTTTCTCATTTTGCTCAAAAATATCAAACCGGGATACCACAACTATATTTTAAGCTCAAACAGGACACGAATACACAACGAAGGACCAAAATAATTCCCTTCTCCCTATCTTTACCCATCTTTTATTTTGTATTAGACAATGACCTATGCATAATTACCCAAATTGGACCCACACCTTTGTCACACTTTAGAAGATTTTGTCAAAACTTTCTCCATCCATCTCCCTCTTAGCTGTTCGAACACAAGGACAGGAAACACACTTAATTCCTCTAAACACTAATAAAAAAACGCATACACTTTCCTACATATAGAAAAGTTAGTCAAACCTCATCTTCCAACCTCAAAAGGCAATGAAAAAAATTACCCTTCTCTACTTCTTTTATATGTTGTCGACAATCACAGAGCAAAAGAATGCTTCACATACATTTCCTCATAACTCAAAACAGATTGTGCTTCCTTTCTTTCTTTCCCTGATGTTCGACAGCCCTAAGCAAATAAAAGAAGAAGAAAACTTTGGTATTTTGGCTTGGTTCTTAGCTATTGATCAAGGGTTTTTGGATTTCTTGTGTCCTTGAGTTCATACATTACACCTCCTCTTCATTCATTTTGTAAGCATAAACATCCCTTTTCAATATGTTTATACTTCTCTATGCCTATCATCTACATCATTTTTATGTTTTAAACTAAAGTTATTATGCACTTGTTTGTTATATTGGCAAAAACAAAAAAAAACCCTTGGACAACAAGAAACCATCTTCACTCCGACACACTTTTGAGCCAAACAAAAATACTTAGACACTTGTTCTTTCAAAACCAGTAAAAATACACTTAACTACTTATGTTAGGGAGTGTCACAATTAATATTGTGATTTTGTGGAGTTGTTTATCAATACTACTATATAAAGTATTTAAGTTGTGGGCTTCACAAAAATTTAAGATAAGGAGCTCCAATCATTGAGTGACATGTGTCACTTCTCTAACTAAAAAATAGCAAAAAGGGAGGAGCTTTAACAAACTAAAATAAGGAGCTCCAATAATGAGGTGACACATGTCACTTCTTAACTAATCAATCACATTTATTTTTAAATTTAAACATCTTTTAATTCGTTTAATTTTTTTATGATCTAATTTCATCATATTTTTTAAAATTTTGTGCTCTTTAATTCAACATCCATTTTGATATATTTTTATAAGTTTTTAGTTTTTACATTTTTATTAGGTTTATTTTATTTTGATTTAAATTTTTATAACTTTAACATTTATTTCAATCAATACAAATTTTATTTATCAAAATCATTTACTTTTGGGAAAGTGTTTGACGGGTAAGAGATTGTGAAGGTCTTTTTATATGCGGAAATAATGATGTCACAGGAAAGATACGGAAAACCCAAATAAACACATACAACTAACACATATATATTTGGAGTGTTGTGAAATGAATTCACTAAGCGGGTAGGGAATTGTGAGGAGAGTTTAGTTAGCAATTCATTTATTAAATTTATATATAACTATATTTTATCGCCGCCGCTGTGCGCGGGTATCCGACTAGTTATGTTCAATTAGTGAAACAAGAATTGTTACCCAAAACGAGTCCTAGACTTTATCAAAGAAAAGGTAATAGACCGAGGCTCGCGAGTAAAAACACCCAACATGAAACTTGTAGAGGATACTTTAACTTAAACCTAGGGACTTGGAAGGAGCCACAACAATGAAAAATGAGCAAATTATGGCCAAATTTCTAAACCTGATATTTACTGTCTTGAAATAAACTGACACCGAAACTTATTTTGAAATCTGGGAGAAATTAGCGCGTAATAAAAATAAAAGGAGACCAGATTTGGAACTAGATTCAATGTAGATAATTATAGACTCTGAAAACGCGTTATTTCATTGAGAAACGAGTGAGCTACGAGTCTTTTAACTTGACAAAAGCTGTTTTGAAAACCCTATAAAAGGGCTGAACATTTTTGGTTAAAATATTTGTTTAAAAATGTGTTATCATGAATTGAGGTTTGTAAACATCAAAATTAGACATATAGACTTGATTTTAGCTTGAAACACTAGAAACGGACCATTTTTGAAAGAGATACGAACCCGTAAAGTAGGACAATTTATGTCTTGTTTTTCTGTACAGCAACCCTGTAATCGACCAAAACGGCCTCAAAAAACGTGTTCACAGTAGCGTTTGCCAGCATATATTGAAACTACACATAATTAGATAAATTTAGGAAGTCGAATGAACAAAAACGGGCTTACAACGAAGAAACTATGGACTTTTGAATTTATGAAATCACATATATAAACTTTCAGCACACTATTTTTGGGTTGCTCCAACGACCTATGTTTGGGCATGTTTTTGACACATTTAGAGTTGGATTAGTGAGAAACGCCAGTGAACCTTTTTAGAGCCCTCATGGCATTCTCGACATAGGAACTCGAATCAAACCAAACCGATAAGTAACGAATTAATTATGACCCTCAAAAGTTGGACGAAAATGACTTTTTATATACTTTTTACAAAATAACCATTTAGCGTCAAAAATTGCATTTTGTCATATTTTGAGTCGTAAAAACCTCATTTCAAGTGCATACGAACCATTTTGCATTTTAAAACTCATATGCATATGATACATATCACATCTTTCTAAAACGACTTAATTATTTAGGTCGTGGTTAAGACTTTTGGGTTACATTTCAAGCTTGCACAGTTGTTTCGTTATCATTTCAATACCTTGTCAAGGTGAGTTCTCGTAACCCCTTTTTCATTATGTTTTCCTTACGGGAAAATGGTACTCAAATGTTTTCTAAATGTTTTATGTTGTGATCTACTGTTTTGTACTTTTGGACAATTATATGCGTTTAATTGCAATATGTGCCTTCTGTGTGATCTTGCCGTGTGTTCATTTGTGCGCAAGAATCGTTTAACTCCGTTTGGAGCCGAAGCATTTGATAGTACAATCGGGATCATTGGAAATCGTGTACACGTGACATTGTGAGGTTTAGTTATTGCATTCATCGTGGTTTCGTTAGTGCTTGTATTTGTATATCATGCTCACTATTGTCCTACTCTATATTATTCACAGCTTAGTGGTTTAACTCTTAAACCTACGAGCTCACCAACATAATGTTAACGTTTTCAAGTATCCATTTTCAGGTGTTATTAGCGATGTAGCTTAAGAGTTTAAATTGGTCGGCTTAGCAGATCTAAGACAAGACCCTCATGACTGCATTTCGAGGAATTTTGCATTCAGCTTATATTAAGGTTTCATAATGTTGGTGAACTTATGTATCAAGTCTTGTCTACACCCGACTCTTGGGATTATTGTAACTTGACTTATGTTGTGATATGCATTTAGTATTTCCCTATTTTGGACACCTTGTATTCTTGACTATGAAGTCATACCCCGTAAATGTCATTCCGCTGCGCCATTTTGGGGTGTGACATGTACCACTAAGAATAATGGTTTTTAGCGAGGACAAATGTCATCACCGATAGCCAAAAAGTTGTCGCCAATGTCTATTGTGATGACATGTTACAAAAGCATCGTCGTAAGAACCGCGTTCTTAAAACCTTTTCGCGATGAAGTGGAAAACCTATTGCGACGACTCTTGCGGGCCCACCTGTTTATCATTTGCGAGTGACGTGGACATTTTTTTGACCCGCTAGACCTGTTGGTTAATTATTATATAATTGCACTTTCTATTAAATATCCAATTAGACTCATCTCTAATATTTAGAAAGACCCAATTATACACATCATTTACTAAATATTTACCCATCTATATTCATGTTTGACGAATGAGAGGTGATTGAGACACTCATTTTTTTTTAATTGGCACACTCAACTATATAAGCAGTTAAAGCACTTTGTAAACATTGTACATGTATGTATTGTATATAATAGAGTGTTCTAATAAAAAATGTGAGTGTGCAAATCAATTACTTGAATGAATGGGTCTCAATTTGACACCTCTACTAAAAGTCAATTCCATTCTACCAAAATCTGCCATTTTCCGAAAATATTCTGAAAGATATTCCATTCGTCAAACATATATTCAAAATAATTTCGGATTATTCGATTATTCATTATTCGAAAACGTACTAATTGTCATTTCATCATTAGAAAAGAAACACATTAAGTCATAATTTGAAATAAAACATATAATAATAGTGGTCATTTCATAGTTCAGAACAAGACACACCCCTACTTATCATTCTCGTCTTCTCCATCCTTTTCCTCATTTTCCTCATTCACGTTCTCAGGAACGATCGACGCGGGGACAGAAAAACCTGATTTGATTAAGGCCCTAACAAGAGTTGAGAACTGTGAACTTTGAGCCGTGATCATATTACATTGAGTTGCGATCATTTTATTTTGAACCTCAAACATTGTATCAACTTGGTTTTGTGTATACACTGGCTCTTGTGATTGGGCGCATGTAGTTGATGCAACACCCACTAACTTTCCACCCCGTCGATGATTATGCCAGCGACAGGTTTCTAAGACTTGTTCCGCTATTCCTTCCGAATCTCCACTTTCATTTGAATCACTATGACACCTATCCGCTAGCTCTTGTGAATCACTATCAGTGTCATATGATAAAAGTGAAGTAACCTCAACAACCTTCAAGTTCGATGGGAGAATGAAACCTTTAGCTTCCAAATGAGATAACACCTACGGGCATGAAAATAGCGCAAAGAGTAATGATCAAGAAAAACTGTAATAAAATGTGCAATCACACCCCTTATGAAAGAAAAAGAAAAATACATTTAAGGCAAAATCTACAAGAAAGATTAAGAAAGCACACATTTGTGTTTGTGACAATGAATCTGCTCACGGGGTTCATATATAGTTTCTTCTGCAATGCACATATATGGTTTGAGATGTTCACAATTGTTAAGAGTATGTGTTGCGCATTTAAAAGTGCTGATTGGTTATACAAATAAAACAAGCAATTGCGTCTTGAATCTCAAAACTATCTTCCAATATCTTGTTCAAGCAACTAATAAACATATTTGAAATATACATTCAAACACTCCCTGAGTTTAAACTTGTTACTTCGATAAAATACGATTGAAACAAGTATATTAAAATATAATCAATATAGTACTACAAAAGTAACAAAGACATAAATAGCCGAAATCAAACAAATTTTACCTTAAAACAATGTTTCCCAAGTTTAAGCTCCTTGACATGGCGAAGGCTTAGTATAAGTCCTTTAAGTGTCTCTTCGTGCGATACTTTATCTGTTGGCTCATAATGCCCAAACTTTTTGTAATCTAAGTGAGCGTTGACTAAACAAGACACATCGACCAACAAAAGATTTGACAACCACAAATCATCTGCGATTGTTAGTGATACAATATAAGGAGCATTGATTTCGATAATATCCCACTACTAGAAAAAGTGCCAATAGCAACGAAATTTTAGCAACAACCAATAATTCGTTGCTAAATTCACACATTAGCAACGAATATAGCAACGAAATTAAGCAAAAATGGAATATTGGGTTAGCAACGATTTTTAGTTGCTAAATTCGTTGGTATCTTCTCAAAATTTGGTGGGAACATTCCCCCTCTTTTTTAGCAACGACTTTTTCTGAAACATTCGTTGCAAAAAAAATAGCAACGAAGTTTTACCCTTTGCCAATGAAACCATCAATTATTAGCAACGAAATTGCAAATATAGCAACGAATCATTTGTTGCAAAAATTATTGGTAAAAAACTTGAATATTTTTGTTGCTAAATATATGAAAATGTGTAGGAAAATTTCAAGACCTTTTTTTATAAACAAGATAACCAGTTTTATTATAAATTCTTTTTCTAATTACTACATTTATAAAGAAGTATATGAAAAATAAATTAATTTTCACCTTTTTACTAAACCTTATTAACTAATAGGGGTTTAATTTTAGTCTACTTATGATAATCACTACTAGAAAAACATGGTAACAATGACGGAGTTAATGACGGAAACAAATCCGTCGAAGGTTAATGACGAAATTACCAATGGATACTGACGCAGACTGTTACCGACGGAATACCAACAACCTTCTAACGGAATATCGACGCACGGAATTTCGTCAGTAATTATTAACCAATTACTGACGGATCTCTGACGGACTAATGACGGATAGAAGATATCATCGGTATTCCGTCAAAGGACGAAGATCCGTTGATGTTGGACCTCGAGCAGAATTCAACTTCCACATGTTCATAACATCTTTAGTATTCGTCGATGGCTTTCATTCTAAGTGTTAATAAATTAAGACGTATAATAAGAATTATGACATCAATTAGTTGCTTCATCAAGTGCGACTTCCCCTTTTAAACAAACGACTATTATGTTATTGTCATATATAATAAGCCGTAACGCTTGTAGCCAGCATCAACTCACTATACTTTACACAACACTTCCATTCGAGATAGGAATAAGAAAGTCACATATAGCCAATCAACGCACTTTACTTTACACACTACTTCCATTCGAGATAAGACTTAAGAAAGTTGATCACGTCAGTCTATCAACCTATCATACCTTGGATGTCTTGCCGACATGGGAAATTCCCATTGCATTAGTATCGTGTGTGGTTTTTCTTTGTATTTGTACGTTGATCACATCAGTCTATCGACCCACTATACCTTGATCACCTCATCCATCAGGAAAACACTATTGTCGCATATTTAGTCTAGCACACTAAGGAAGAAATCCTTGTGATGTACTTTGTAGTGCACGCTCTTTGTTTATTGAGTTCATGTGTACAACGACTACAACGTGACGTACGAAGATTCTATTACAATAATACTTTACTTTTATATTTACGACTTTGGATCAAATGAAAATATAATCAAAATGAGAAGAGTGAGAAAGAACCACAACCACAAATCTTAGATGCATCCATAAAAATATATGCGTCTCTCAATTATTTCTCTTTTATTATTTGAATTTTGTGGCTAGAATTTTTTCACATTCTTCTTATTTCAATAACTCCTCTCACTAGATCCATTCTCATGCATTTACAACTAATTCAATTTTTCTTTTTCTTAAAATGAAAATATCTTAGCAAAATTTTCCCCCACCCAATTTTTAGTTCCCTCCCCCCAAAGGCCCAAAGTATTTGTTGGCCTAGTTTACCGCCTACCACATAAAACACACTTAAAAGTTAAAACCCTTTTATACTCTATCAAAAGAACACAGATCTGGAAGATGAACAAACACCATCAACCATAGCTACCCAACACTTTTCTTTCTCTTTCACTCACTCATCTCACGATTATCAGCAGTTCGACACCCACACGCTCATCTGAACAAAGATAACTGTCGCGTCTCGCTCCTCATTCTCAGCTATCGTTTATCAGTCTCTAAACCAAGACTAATAGGTATAATTCTCTCTTTCTAGTAATTATTGTTTAAAGTTTTAAGTTATGTGTAAAAAAAACTCTACTTATGTGCATATAACATGTAAATGTATGCTATTATTTGAGCTATTTTGTTGAATTTATAATATCTTGATTTAAGCTTTATAAATATCTGAATATGAGGTGTTATACAAGTTTTTTATGCTTATTTTGACTTTTTTGTTGCTTATTTTGACTTTTTTGTAGCTGATTTTGACTTTTTTTTGTTATGATTTTGACTGTTTATCTACTTTTTTTGTTTAATTTAAATGTTGAAGTGGTTTTATTGAGCCTTTGGTCAATGGCTTTTTATGGATATATGTTTTGGTACTGAAGGTGGTCTTAACTACTCTTAGTGTTATGTATATTTAGATCTAAAATATATAAGTAGTGGCGAGGATCTATTTGATAAAATGTTTTCAAGGATACTGATAGAATATTTTATTTTATTGTGTGTTGAAGGCAGTGACGGACCCAGAAAAATAGAATGTGGGGGGCAAATTTTTTTTTTTTACGATAGCAACAAAATGCGAAAGAAAAAACTATACGCGTAATGATAAATCGAGTATATTTACTTAGACATGAAAGATTTATAAGGCTTTAAAGAGTTAAATTTTGGATTTTAGTATGTGAGTGGGGGGCAATTTGAGTTTTTGGTGGGGGTCACTTTTGAAAAAAGGTCAAAATTATATAAAAATTACACTAAAATATCAACTTTTTTGGCTAACCATGGGGGGCGCCTGCCCCCCACTCTTACATGCTAGGTCCGTCACTGGTTGAAGGTTTACATCTATGGGTTATAATGTGTGTTGATATGTATTTAGTGAAGGTTGTGTTATTGTGAAAGTTACATATCGTCTTTTGGGCATTGTGAATTGATAATGTGTAATTAAGGATAGTGCGAGTATGTGATGTTATAATTTTTTGATGTTGGCACACGATGAATATTTAGATTTGCGATTTATCATATGTGATGATTTGTATTTTTTGGAAATTGGTTTAGTGTTATTTGATAGTCATAAAGCAACAAATGGTTTAGAATGTATTCTAAAACTGTTCACTTGTATTGAAGGTTACCATATTGTTATGGTTTTGATCTAGTTTTGATAGCGTTAAAGATAATTATCTGGTTTTGATCTTTAGTTGATAATGTTCATGGTAAACATAAATACTCACCCCTTGTATTGAAGGTTACCATATTGTTATGTATTGAACTGTTCACTTTTATTCGGAGTATTTCATTAATAGTCGTTAAATGTTCATGGATCAAATTATCTTTAGTTGATAATTTTTTTTTAATTCTATTGTCTTTGTTTCAACTTTTAACCGTCTTTATTTGTTTGACAACCTGATGGCCAGATGCCAAGTGACAAAACTGCTGGAGGAGGTGATGATGCCTTCAACACTTTCTTTTCCTCGTGCTATCTTTGTTGATCTTCACCCCACTGTCATTGATGAAGTGAGGACTGGAACTTACCGCCAACTTAACCACCTTGAGCAGCTAATCCTTGTTTGACGACCATGATGTGTTAGTATTTTTTTTTTAAACGTGGTATACAACTGATATGTAGTTTCATAGTTCATAGTTCATAGTTCATAGTTCATAGGATATTATTCTTATATTTATCTACTCTTTTTATGTTGTATTACTTGTTAGGATGGTGAATCTGAAGTGGACGAATGAACTTCAGAATAGGTGAGAGCGTATTGACCAAGGGGTGAGTATTTATGTTTACCTTAATCCCTCGTTTTGTTGTTACAAGTAAAATACAATCGATTCAGAGTGTATCAACCTTGCACACATTGACTAATTTCTCGTGTTAGTTTACGATTCATCACTTCATTTCTTATAAGAAAAGTTCCCGTGAGGTCTCTATGCAGTTGATTGTTTTTTTCGTGTTTAATAACACTTTAATTGCCATTACACAAATTCATAAGGTAAGCGACTACCTAAATCTTAATTATCGATAAACATATGAAGATGGCACATGTAACTCTAAATGTTGTATCTAATGAACATTTCTTTCTTTGTAGACTATGCTGCACAACTGACAATTCGAATGAAAAACCGGCATGTGAGAACCACACAAGTGAGAGATCAGCACACAAACCAATTATCCTTCAAGTTGCTTAAATGTAGTATTAATAACTCTAGCTGCTAGTTTATATAGGTTCTTGTAAAAGAATGAATGTTGTATTTGTATCTGAATAAAAATTGCATTTGGATATTTAGATATGTCATTATTTAATTCTCTATTATAATTGTATCAATATTCAGGTATACATGATATGCAATATTAAATATTTGGTACAAAATATTCCACCAAGAACTCAAGTTGTTGCTAAATGAAACTAAATCAACAATGATTTTTGGCGTTGCAAAATATTTAAATAGCAACAACTTGGTCAACTGAATTTGGCAACAAATAAAATTTTCCTTGCTATTAAGGAAATCAAAGAACGACTTGATGTGATCAGAATTTTAGCAACCACATAGAGTTTCGTTGGTAATTGGCAACGAAATTTAAGATTTAGCAACGATTTCAGGCTTAGCAACGGGCGATATAGCAACGAACACAAATTGTTGCGAAATTCATTGCTAGCATCAAATAGCAACGAATTTAGGGTGTTTAGCAACGAAATTGATCCGTTGCTATTGGCACTTTTTCTAGTAGTGTCCACAGGATCCTCATAATCTTCTTCAGGATTCATGTATCCAGAAAACACCAAGTTCTTAAGACTCTTAGAAGTAATATCAATACGCCTAAAACCATAACAAACCTTTAACTCCCATGTTTCTAAAAGAGGACTCCCAGATAATATATTTTGAATCAAATCTTCACTTAAATTATCCACTCGAGTAATAGACAAACACTTAAGGTTACTCCAGCTAATGGCACCGGTTGGATTAAATACAAATCTTCCCAATTTCAAATGAGTAAAACATGAGTTGATAAAAATAAACTGATCCAACGCAAACTCAGGTGACTCGCTTTTCCATAACTTTATATCAAGGTCTTTGACGTTACAGTTAACAGCATAACGAATCCAATTGCTAACTTGAGATTCAAATTGATCCTCATAATAGGTATCAATTTGAAATTTGTGGAGGTTTGATTGGCGGCATTGGCTTAGGGTTTTGTCGACTAACGAAACATATTTGTCAAGTGGATATTTATTTTTAAAAAATATGAGATTATGAACATAAGGCCAAAGATGTTGCCATCGTTTCGAGAGTGTGCCTGTTCTAATAGCTGCTTTTGTCTCAGGTAAACGAGAAATGATATCAATAAGTAAACAATCTTGTAAATCACTGATTCTATCTTCTTCTTCATACATTGTCTCATCGATTTTAGTTTTTTTAAGATGACTTTCACCGTCTTTTGTTACCACCATTTCCATGGCCTCTTAACCCTATTAACACCCTAAATTTAAGGGTTACTTATGCTTTATCATTTCAAGAAAAGATCTTTTAATATAAACAACTACCTGAGCATCTTTAAGTCGAAAACCACATGAAAATTGACAATCTCAAAAGTGTTGTGAATCGTGACTGTGCTTCATGAGTTTGTACTAGTGTTCGTAGCTTGAAAAGTGAAAAACAGATAGATGATATAAGGAAGGGGGCGTGTGTTTGTAGAGATATATTAGGGTTGTGAGGTTTGAGTTGGACTAACACTTTGGGCTGCATTGTCTTCAATCCGAATTTTTGCTAAACTTAAAGTGGGCTGAATTTGATAAATATAATTAAGATGAGAAGGATTAGAAGAAACTACAACCATAAATTTAAAATGCATCAACAAAAATAGATGTTTCTCATTCTTTATTTGAAATTTGTGGCTAGTATTTTTTCTCATTCTTCTCATTTCAATAACTCTTCTTACTAGATCCATTCCCTTAGTGTTTATTGTAAGATGATTATTAGTTTAATAATTTTGGGTTGAGTTTAGGGGTGTTCATGGTTTGAGTAATACCCGAATAAACTGAAAATTGAAACTGAACCAAACCAATAATAATCGAATCGAACTTGTAACCGAATCGAATTTGCCACAACCGAACCGAACCGAATTAAATATTCGGTTTTCTCAGATGGTTTTAGCAATCTAAACCAAAATCTGAATTCAAATAAATATATATATTTTGTATATGGGGAAATGATGCCTACTTTATAAAGTAGAAAAGTTGTCGACTTTCTTTTGTAAAAAATTAAAAAAAATACAATTAAACCCCTTCATTATATCACAAATACATATTTCCCCCTTCCTTTACAAAGGAAAGTAGGCAACTTTCCTATAAAGTAGGCATCATTTCCCCTTTGTATATATATATATATATATATATATATATATAGGATCAAATAAGAAGAATAATTAAAATAAAAATGATAAGAAGAAACCACAACCACACATTTTAGATGCACCTAAAAAAGTGGATGCATGTCCATTCAAAATTTTCCTCCTTATTTAAAATGTATGGCTACAATTACTTCTTACCATTCTCATTTTAATTAATCTTCTTACTAGATCCCTTCCCTATATAGAGTTATATATATATATATATATATATATATATATATATATATATATATATATATATATATATATATATATATATAACTCTTTCATACTATATAAATAAAACATTTTTAAGCTTGATTTTTTTCTAAAAATCTATATAAATAAATGAATAGATAATTAAAATTATATAATTTGGGTTATTCAGTTTGGTTTTCAGTTATAGGGGTTTGGTTTTTGGTTATTCGGTTCGGTTTAATCAATTTGAATTTGGTTCGGTTCGGTTTTTGGTTATACTCCGAAAAATATTTAACCGAACTAACTGAACCGAATAAACCAAACAATCCAATAATCAAACCGATGAACACCCATAGTTGAGCTAAAGTAACATTGATTTTTGGTATTATAATTTAGCCTACAAATAGTATTGGGCTGAATTTTTTGTGTTCATTAGATATAACTACCTTACTAATATTCGTCAAATTGTGGAATCAAAGTGGTAACCGTAACACGTTCACTAACAAAGTTTAAAGATGACAAGAGATAAAATGGAGAGTAAAGTGCGTGACTTCAAGGAAGCTTTCAAATTTAGGATACATAGTTTAAAGATGACGACTTGACGAGAGATAAAACGAAGAGTAAAGTGTTTTAGTATCATATTGTAAAGGTTAATCAAAGTGCCATTTACTTTGTATATAAGTGATTATTCATTGAACACACAATGATATACTGTGATTAGTATGTGCAAATGGATCAGCTGCATAGAGTAATTATTTGTGAAGGGCCTCTAATTTAGCATATATCCATTAGAATTTATACATGTGTAAGTATATTTATACATGTCTAACTTGAATTTTTATAGCTATTATGTGAGGGGTATGTGATTTAGTATATGCATATTAGTATTTATACATGTCTAAGTATATTATGTTTTCATAATAGCTAAAGCTTTTCGTGATTTACGGGGCCTTATTTGTAGTTTCGCACCAGACCACCGAAA
Organism: Chrysanthemum makinoi; assembly: GCA_910596185.1. Classification (NCBI taxonomy): domain Eukaryota; kingdom Viridiplantae; phylum Streptophyta; class Magnoliopsida; order Asterales; family Asteraceae; genus Chrysanthemum; species Chrysanthemum makinoi. Next base: position 26,510,997 of record OU343223.1, on the reverse strand, counting down.
TACTGACACTACTACTTATTATAGATCACAATCTTCATTTATATAGATGTATGATCTGTAAAATAGTAAAAGAGTGTTATTATTGATTGTGTTTTGTCATTACATAATGAGAATTGTATCTTTATTTATAATAAAGACATAACATAATGAATAAGTAATCCTAATTCTAAACCTAATGGTCCAAAGCCCATAACTAAGCTTGAGCCAACTAACCTAGTCATCTAATATGATCTAGCAGGTTCCTTATTCAACCATTAATATGAACATTGATATATAAACGGTCAATTAACAATTCATAGTATGTATTGTAGACTCCAAAAACATATAAACCTCCACTAAAAATGCTATCTTGTACCCCTAAATTCCACAAGTAGCTAAGTGAAGTATGCCGTCATTGAAAAAGCCAAAATGATCAAATTACATACATACATATAACAATTGTGGGAAACGGAGTACACTTTTAATAAAAATAAATCAGATTACAATAAATAAATAATTAACAGAAAGTAAATGACAGAAAATTAAATAAAGACAGAAAAGTGCAGAAGCAGAAGACATACTCTTAGAATAATTAAGTAAACGAAAGCGGTAAAGGATGGTCGAGGCTCGTGTTAAAAACGATTCCCTTAAAACAGATTCGCAGTCTGTTTCCCAGATTACAACGTTCAAAGTTGTTGTACAGCCGGACTAGACACACTTTCCTGAAAGATCACTGAAGCTCTCTGCATTTCTAATCGAAGGAATGCTGGTACAATGGAGGAACACGTTTCTGGTTCTTACCCAAAACGAATGAGACTTGGCCCGTATTTATATTGAAAACATGTCTTTTAATAACACAAAATTATTCTGCAGCAAAAAGATACGCAGGTATGCGAGGTTTCGGAGCTGCATTCATGTCCGCAGGTCGCATGAGTTCAGAAGCTTCGAACCCATTTGGCCCAGAAATCCTAAAAATCTGCACCCCCTTGCGCGTGCACGTAGGTGTTGGAGTAAAACCGACAAATCAATTTGAAGGTTCATATCAAGATTCCTATATAAACAAGCTTTCATTTCTTGTTTTGGGCGATGTGGGATACTCCCACTTTTCTATTTTTTTTTTTGTTTCAAGTGTCTCACTTTGAGACTATATCTCATTTATATCAACTCCATTTTTGACACTCTTTATCTCATTATGAAGCTCTCGTAAAGAGAACGCAAAGCTACCAAGAAATATAAATATATATAACATATATATATATTAAATAGTGTCCCAAAATTGCAAAAAATAATTTTGCAAAACATTTTTTCCAACAACAATCACCAATATCAACATCAAACTCTTTTGTCATATAACTAAGAGCTTATATCACCAAACACTTGTGTCTCAATGGCATCTTATATTGTGTGAGAATCTTTCCAACCAAATGGTTGTAGATTCAAGTCATACTTAGCACATGTGAGATGCATTTGTGGTAAAAATCAAACCAAAAAAAAAAATAAAAAAAAATAAAATAAATAAATAAATAAATAAAGAGTTAATTACATAAATCGTCCTTGTGGTTTGGTAGAAATTACGGATCTTGTCCCCGTGGGTTTTTTTTAGCGGGTTTCGTCCATGTGGTTTACAATTTTTACGGATCTAGTCCAAGAACTGACCCGATCCCAAAAGGTGTTAAAAAAGGACCTCCCTTGCAGTTACTCCCTAACGTGAGGGCTAACATTGTATTTTGGTTTTAACGATCGTTATACAAACCACAGGAACGATTTATGTAATTTACTCTTTAAAAAAAAAGTTTTTTCTTTTTAATTTTATTATTCGAATTTTTTTAATTTTATTACTATTAAATTTTTTAATTTAAAAAAACTTTTTTTTAAAATTTAGATTTAATTTTATTATAATAAATTAAAAAAAAACACATTTTAATTAATTATGATAAATTAAAAACTATTTTTAATTTTTTTTTAAATTTACAAAAAAATCAAAATTTTTTAATAAACTAAAAAAATTAATTTTAATTTTATTATAATATTTTTTTTAAAAACACTTTTTTTCTTTTAAAAAAATTAATTTTATCAAAAAAATTTAAATAAAACTAAAGATAAATAAAAACTTTTTTTAACTTTATTATAAAACAGATGAAAGCGTATAAAAAAATGTTTTTATACGGTTTCGTCCATTTTATTATTCATTCGTTTTTATACGGTTTCTGTTCGTTTTTGTATGAAACCGTATAAAAACGAACGAAATCGTATAAAAACGGAGGAAAACGTACAACAACGTTTTTTTTGTACGTATGAATGTTGTTGTACGTTTTCATGCATTTTTGTACGTTGTTTTTATACTTTTTCAGACAAACGAATAGAAACACTATAAAAACGAATGAAACGTATAAAACGGACGAAACCGTATAAAAACGTTCGTTTTTTATACGCTTTCATCCGTTTTATAATAAAATTAAAAAAAGTTTTTTATTTATTTTTAATTTATTTTTAAAGTTTTTTTATTTTTTTTTTAATTTTAAATTTTTTTTTAATAAAATTAATTTTTTTAAAAGAAAAAACAGTTTTTTAAAAAAAAAATTATTATAATAAAATTAAAATTAATTGTTTTTAGTTTTATTATAAGTTTTTGATTTTTTTAAATTTAAAAAAAAATAGTTTTTTAATTTATTATAATAAAATTAAAATTTGTTTTTTTTGTAATTTATTATAATAAAATTAAAATTAAATTTAAAAAAAAAGTTTGTTTTTTATTAAAAAATTTAATCGTAATAAAATTAAAAAAATTTTGAATAATAAAATTAAAAATAAAGAACTTTAATTTTTTTTAAAGAGTAAATTACGTAAATCGTCACTGTGGTTTGTTTAACGATCGTTAAATCTAAAATACAATGTTAGCCCTCACGTTAAAGAGTAACTGCATGGGAGTTCCTTTTTTAACACCTTTTGGGATTGGGTCAGATCTTGGACTAGATCCGTAAAAATTGTAAACCACAGGGGAGACCCGCTAAAAAAAACTACGGGGACAAGATCCGTAATTTCTACCAAACCACAAGGACGATTTATGTAATTAACTCATAAATAAATAAAGGCTTATAGCAATATCAAACAAAATTGCAAATTACACTATTAACGTATGCCTTTTTAGCAATTGAGACATAAGTGAAGGAAGAAAAAGGGGATTTTGTTCTTCTATGAATAAATTGTGGAATTTATCTTCGCAACATCATTCAAATTTGATTAGTTTTTCATCAAATAGCTGAACTGTAAGTTTTTGTTCTTCAGTTTAGGGTTGGAAAATTGGATCAATGTCTTAGAACAAAAAATGCAATCATGTTGCAAATCTGGTGACGGTCAGATGGTGATGGCAGACGGTGCTTTGAGAAATGATAGGGTCAGAAAAGATGGCGGAGGGTGTTTATTGTTGCGTTAATAGGGGTTTTGTGAATAAAACGTATGTTGTATGTTTTTGTGAATAGAGGCGTATGTGGATATGTTTTTTCTTCACATCTATTATTAATTATTAATAATAAATGAATTTACATAGAGGTGAAAGTCAAACGGATAACAAAATTCGCCGCTAGCCTTTTTTGAATTGCAAAACTTATTCATTTGAAAACCACATATTTTGGTTAGGAAACGAAATTGATCAATATTTGACTATTTTATCTTTTTATTGGCCAGTGACATCACTCAGTTTTACCATGTGTCAAAATAAAGTTAGATGATTGAACCAATTATTTTTCAACAAGATTGTTTTGGCAAAATAACTCCAAAATAATTTACTTATTTTATCATAAAAAAGATAAGCGCATTCAAAGATATCTAAGAATATCAAAATAGCTATAACTAGCAAATACGAAAAAAGTAACCACTTTGGCAGCATCTGGCAACGCAGCCCCCGCCTTGACATTCAAATTGTTTTTAATGAAGTGTAGCAGAAGTCGCTTATAGCTGCAAGGATTCGAACTCATTGACAAATGTGGATATGAGTTTATAGGATTATAACTTTGACAACAAAAAGCTAAAAGAAAACAAAATACGTCATCCAACTTTGTCATCGAAAAAGAGAACTATGACCAAAAATTCAATAAGCTTACCATAAACAAAAATTAATCCAAACATTATTCAGAATCTGCTTAGGGCTTAATCGAAATCACTTTCCATAACATAATTATATGTATTTGAAATACATCAAAAGTGTTAAGTTAAGATAAACATGAATCCTAAGTGTCGACAATCAGTTAACTTCAGCACCTTCACTTTTTGGACCGTCATCAAGCAATACTTCCTCCGAATCGCCATTTTCATCTGAATCACTTTCAGATCAATGACCTTCAAGGTGCAGCAACATCAACAATCTTCAAGTTGGATGGAGAAGTGAAACCTTTACTTTTCAAGCGATGGAAAACCTAGCAACCAGAATCGCAAAGAGAACAATGTTAGGATGGTGCAATGCGTGTATACATTAATCATGATCAGGGCAAACTGAGAATATTACATGCATTCACACCATTTGGGAACAAAGATACATATACACAAATAGATGAAACAAAACGTTCATAATCAAGTAATTGTGTCAAATTAATTCTAAGGAGCCAACTGAAGAAACACCTACAGCTAGCCAGTTAACATCAAGCTAGAAAGCACACACTTGTAATTCGCGACAAAAATGAATGCCACCTATGGGTTCATCCTGTCTTGTATATGTGCATGTATAGTTTAATAATCTTCACAAGAGTTAGAGTTTGTGTTATGATTCAATACATTAAAGTGGAACAATCTAAGTTTAGGTCAAGTGATTACTACTTGGGTCAAAATAATCGGATGACAGGTGATTTTAGATAAAGGTAATGTATCTGTGTATCCCTTCCTTTGCTTGAAATAGCTGATAATATAAAAAATAGTTCAACAAATCCCTGTAACCACTTTCGAAGCACAAATTTAAACACCCCAAAGTATACTGTAAATTTGATCAAGTAAACAGTATACTAGATATTAGATAAAGTATACTAAAGATTAATCAATATGTGCTACACTAGAGCATATGATGAATAATTCTTGCAACGATAAAATTGCTAAAATTGATAGGGAAGTTTACCTTTGAACACGATTTCCCAATTTTAAGCTCTTTAACATGGGAAAGTTTTAGTATAAATACTTTAAGCAGTTCTTGTTCCGCTCCTTTCTGCATTGTCTCAAGGTAACGCCTTTCATAATCTAACTTAGCTTTGACTAAAGAAGACACGTTTAGCAAAATAGGCTTGCATATAAATAAGTGTTTGATCGTTAGTGACAAAATATAAGGAGCATTGATTTCGATAGTATTCGCAGATTCCCCAAACTCTTCACGAGGATAGTATCCAGAGAACACAAATTTTATAACACTCTTTGAAGTAATATCAATCCGTCTAATACCATAACAATACTTTAACTCCAAATATTCCAAAAAGGGACTTCCAGATACTATGTTTTGTATTAAGTCTTCATCTAATATCGCTTGTGCCATACACAAGCTCGTAAGTTTATTCCAACTAACGGTACCAACTGGAAGAATTTTAAGGCCAGACAACGTGAGACTAGTAAAACAAGAATTGGTGAAAATAAACTCGGAACGCAACTCAAAATAATCAACGTAATCCTTGGTCCATAAAATCAAAGTAAGGTCTTGAACGTTACGACTGACAGCATAGCGAATGCAATTGTTGACTTGCGACTGAAAACTTTTAACATAATAGGTATTCAGTTGGAATTCGTCAAGGTTAAATTTGGTACCACAATGAGTTAAGATTTTGTCAACTAACGAGAAGAAATCACCGATTGAGCGTTTCTCCATATCAGGTACATCATGTGTAAATATGAGAATAGGAAGTAAAGTCCAAAGATGTTCCCATCGTTTCGAGAGTATACTTGTTCTGATCGCTTCCTCTGTGGAGTATAAACGAGATAGGATTTCAACAAGTAAGCAATCTTGTAAAAAACTTATTCGATCTTCTTCTTCCATATTTTTATCTTGCTTAGTTTTCCGTGACTGCCTTATGAAAGCAAAACAACTCTCGTTTAGGTTAAGGGTAGCCAATTGTGAAATCGAGTTTCGCTTTGGCCCATATAGTTTAAGGGAACCAAATCTTTAATATTTTGGATTAAAACATATTGCGTCCTTAATTTTTAATTTAGGATAATTTAAGCACTTTTAATTTAAAGTATCCAATAAAATTTATAAATTCATAACACAGAGTCAAAAAGAGCACAACAAATTCGCAACCGGTTGGTGTGACCCTTACGGGTTCAATTTGTAATCATTGTGTGAAAGTAAGTTTATGAGCTAAAAACGAAAAATATAAAAGTTTGAAGATTAAACAATATTTAAACTATTAAATTATTGATAGATGTTTTTACCGTTTTTAATTAAGGGTATGCAAATAGGAATTTGAAATTAAAAATGGTACTCTGGGCATTACACATAACTCAATTTTAATAGAAAAATTTATTCGTGCTTTTTATATAGTATAAATAAATACAAAAATGATAAATGAGCCTAATTAAATAGACCTAAAAGGTATAACTGTACAAGTTATTTATGCGGTAGGTCACCTTTTAGGTCCATATATCAGGGCTCAAATAAATAAGCTCCGGCTTCCGGCTTATATAAGAAGCTCCGGCCCCAGCCCCAGCCACAACCCCAACCCAATTCGCTAAAGATACCCGTGGTATAGATATATGAATATTTACATTCACCTATATATTACATACTGGTTGCACGTATGAATACCAGATATAAGTAAAAGCATCTGATAAGCTTATATCAGTCAAGAATTTTTGAGTATATCCAACAATTACCTTCTCAAGGTTAAAGCAACCATTTTCCAAAGTCTAAAAGATGTTTAAATTAGTAAAATGCAAAAAACATCCGTTTAGTTTGTCCAATTTAATATTAATGGCCCTTGTCAAAAAATATTGGCAAATTAACATCATCCCTCCAAAAAGGTTTGCAAAGAACATCCCTCATGAATGTAAAGTATAAGATATTTTCTTCCTAGAAATGACACTTAGTTTCTGAAAGGATAATTTAATTTGTGCCTGCCTAATTAGAGAAACCGCATAGATTATTTTTGTAGTTCAATTCGTTTAAAATATGAAAATGGCTGTAAAAAATAACAATAAATGCTAAGCAGTATCCACCACCAGGGGCCACCTTGAATCCAAAGAATTGGGTGAAAGTGAGGCAGAAACAGCCACAAGATTTCAACGCATCGACATAGGCGGATATGACTCGACGGGAGTGGAAATTTTTTAAGAAAAGCTTAATAGAAAGTAAAAAAAAAAAAAGACATCAACCAACTTGATCATCCAAAAAGAAACCATGGGCAAGCGGCAAATTACCAATTTTTATTGATAAAACAGATATAATTCAGAACCTGCACAATCAAAGTCACCAAAAGTGTGTAAACAAACATGAACTCAAAGTGCCATTAGTCATATCACCACATGTCCACATGCCCTTCATGTACATGATCAAGCAATAGTTCCTTCTAATATGTGTGCATACAACTGGATCACTATTTAGCCAATCACCTAGCTCCAGCTAATCATCAGTGTCAAGGTGAGGTAGCATCTCAGACCTCAAGTTTGATGGAAAAGTGAAGTTTTTAGCTTTCAAACGAGAGAGAACCTACCAGCAAGAAAATAGCGATACAAAGAGAACAGCATTAGAATGGTGAAATCATGTATACATTAGAATGATCAGGGAACACCGAAAATATAACTTGCATTCACACCGTTTTGAGAACTAAGATACACACAGGAGGAAGAAAAAAATACATTAAAACTTTATTGATGAATTTTACAACAAAGGTTTTAAATAGTTTAAATTGCAATGTTATTTGTGTCAGTTTACTTCAAAATTCTAAGCAGCCACTTTCAGGGAAAAAAATAACTGCAACAAAGACTTACAACAAGCAAGCACACAGTTGTGTTTGGGACAAGAAATGCTCAAATAGATACAAAGTTTCTACTTTCAACTAAAAGTACGTGTATGGTTTGATAATCTTCAGAATGATTAGAGTTTGTGTTGTCAATTCATAGGGGAACTCAATGTGCGGCTAGACTAGTCATTGCTACTTAAAATTACTAATCTTGTGAGTGTAAAGAATGGGTCAAAGGAGAGAGAGAGAGAGGGGGATTGATTTTTTCAGGAAATTACATGTATGAATTAATGATCTTTACAGTTATTTGAGTTTCTCTGTGAACTTTAAGGGAATGCTCGGGTGTACAGTATTGTCAGCTTAGATTGGTTTTGTGAAGTGAATTGATTATTTCAGGTCAAATTTATCATACAGAAACTATAAAGGTTAACAATTATTTTCATTCAAGCCTATGCTTCTAATCTAGGTTACAATAAGTATATAATCACGGTCAGTGTGGTACAACACGGATTACAAGGCCGAGTAATCGGTACAAAGTCAGTGACCGAGGTGAGTTAGCTGAATCAACCGAGAAAATCAGTTTGGTCAAAACTCGATCAAACTCAGTCAAAACTAAGTCACCTCTGTCAAAGTAGATTTGAAGTATTTGAACAATTGTGTTAAGGTTTCTAAACATATTTCTAGGATCATATGAACAATTGTATGGTCCTATGAACATGTCAGATATATACTTTCAAAATTTATACAAATATTCCGATCCTAGTATTCCCTACCTATGCCGATTACTATAATACAAGGTAGCCGACCCGCTTTTACGAGTTTTACAACCATGCTTTCAGCAGCAACTTCACTACACACTTGATGGAGATTTCTACAGTTTTAGATATACTTTTCCGATTCAGATTCCATTTACAAAAGCATCAACATAATCTATATTATTATGCTATTATAACATGCAATTTTCAACATTTGATCTGTTCGTGACTTGGTGTTGGTTGGGTGACAACTAATTACCTTGCAGATCTGATATTTCCTTTGCATTTGATCTTTAAAATGTATTAAATTCCGATGACCTGGTCCCAACATAATCATATGAAACCTATATTCTTTCAAGGTACAATACATTCACGCCTAGCGACATATTGCTTGATTATGTTCTTGCATCTTCAGTTATCTTTTCACTGTTATAGAACTTAGAGTCTTCAAATTGCACTAAATTATATGTCAAAAGAACTTTTGAGTCTAAAGTATAATCCTTCATATCTTAAACTTCTTACAACTTCACACTTTTTGGTTGTATATAGCACGTGCATTTCTCAACCGGATGAACGCCATATGTCGATATTATTTGGTCAATGTATTTTTTATTTTATTTTTGTAACTTTTTATATCAGCTACTATTATTCTTCATTGGCATATGAAAGAACATACCATGTTGTGTATCTATCATAAGTGTGCTCACGATATTTTATAGATTATAGGAGAAAAGTATATGCACATAAGGAAAGGGGATAGATGCAGGCTGGACATATGGAGAAAAGGTCCAGGTTCACCACTGGACAAAACCCACTTAGGAATCACTAGTATATTACCTATCTTGTGATTCTTTTATATATACAACATATTAACTTTATCAAAGTTTAATATGGTGCTGCAGTATCCAACTATATTGACCATGTTCACCTTTAAAACAGAGGAAATTGGCAAGAACCATAACGATTAGTAGCGCCGAATTTCCATCTATTCACCTATATATATTATTAAATAAAAAGATTATGTAAATATGTCTCATTTATTTGTATTTAATTTGTTGCCTATTTTCTGTAATCAATCCCTCAATCATAGGAGGGTTTGTTGTATTCTTCAATTATATAAAGATCCTCCTCTCCCTCAATCAAATCATTGAGGTTGATTTTTACCAATTCTACATGGTATCAGCCTAATTCAAAACAACCCTCCCTTTCTTTCTCCTCTCTTTCTTTCCATGGCAACTGACAACTCCTCTTTACCCACAGCCGTTCACCACCCATCTCCAATCAAACTCTCCTCAGCCAACTACTTAGTATGGCGTAACCATATGCATCTACTGGTTGCTTTTCATCATTTATTGCCCCATATCGACGGTTCTTCAGTCCCGCCGCCGGCAACCATAGCCGATGGTGACAACATCTCACCAAACCCAGATCTCGCCACATGGACAACCTCTGATCAAAAGGCCGCTCTCCTCCTTCTTTCTTCTCTCACCGAGGAGGCAGCCTCTGAAGTTCTTGGGCTCACAACAGCCCGTCAGATCTGGTTGGCTCTTGAAAATGCATACAGCAATGCTTCTGTTGAACGTGTTCAATCGTTAAGGGACTCTCTTCGTCAACTCTCAAAAGGTACAAGCTCTGTCACAGATTTTTCTCGAAGGTTTCGTAATATATGTGAGCAGCTGGCTGCCATCGGTCATCCGGTGGCTGAAATTGATAAGTTACATTGGTTTCTATGTGGGCTCGGTCCTTCTTATGAGGTGTTTTCGACCGCAATCCGCGCAGCCAAACCGGATCCCTTGTTTCGTGACTTAGTGGCTCAGGCAGAGAGTCACGAATTGTTTCTTCAATCGCTCCATGGGACTGCTTCGCCACCGGCTGCATTTCACGCCCAAAACAACCGTGAATCTTCAACGCAGACCCGTGGCCGTGCTTCCTTTCCTCGTGGCAATTCTGCCCGAGGTTGTGGCCGCAACTCCTCTACTCGCCGGCCACCCCACTGCCAGTTGTGTCGCACAACCGGTCATTATGCTTCTGCTTGTCCGAATTTGCATACCTTTGCTTCACAAGCCAACCCATCAGATGAATCCATAGCCAAGGCCTTCCATGCCCAATGCCATGTTACCAATGATACGCCTGATTGGGTTGGTGATTCCGGGGCCACTGACCACATGTCTCCACCACATGAGACACTTCACAACAAGATTCCTTATACAGGTAAACACCAAGTCGTTTTTGGTAATGGAAAGCAATTGCCGATTACTCATATGGCTTCGACCACTATCTCCAATGCTATTCCTTTACGCAATGTTCTTATAGTTCCTAATCTCACCCAAAAACTATTGTCAATCAGCAAATTAACTGCTGACCATCCGGTTGATGTTTTATTCTCTAAGCATTTCTTTCATATTCAGGATCGGAAAACAAGACAGGTACTCGCTAAAGGAACTTGTGAGAATGGTCTCTATGTGCTCAAGGAACATCCGAGAGCGTTTGTTGCTGCTAAAGTTTCTAATAAAGCTTCTTATGAGTTATGGCATGCTCGTTTGGGCCACGTTTCGTTTGATGTTATTTCAATTTTGAAAAACTTTGGAGTTTTGTCCTTTACTTCGTTATTACCGAAACCAACTGTTTGTTCCTCTTGTCAACTTGCAAAAGGACAACGTTTGTCTTTTGATTTAAATTCAAAGCGTGCTGCTAATCTATTAGATTTGGTTCATTGTGATTTATGGGGTCCCGCCCCTATTACTTCTACAGATGGCTATCGCTACTATGTCGTTTTTATTGATGACTATTCCAGGTTTACGTGGTTTTATCCACTTAAAACAAAGACCGGGTTCTACGCAGTTTTACCCGCCTTTATTAATCTTGTCCAAACACAATGCTCGAGAAAAATAAAAACTTTTCAAAGTGATGGCGGCACTGAATTTGTGAACCATACGGTTCGCAAAATTTTTGAAGATAATGGCACTTTTCATCGGTTTTCGTGCCCATACACGCCTCAACAAAATGGTCGTGCCGAACGAAAACATCGGCATATAGTGGAGACTGGCCTTGCAATGTTGTTCAATGCTCATGTTCTGGCTTGTTTTTGGGTGGATGCTTTTATTTCGGCTACATACATTATTAACCGCTTGCCATCTTCTATCTTGGACAACAAGTCCCCATTTGAGCTCATATTTCATCAACAGCCCCATTATTCCAATTTTCGAGTTTATGGCTGCCAAGTGTTTCCATATTTACGAGACTACGCTAAACACAAACTTGAGCCTCGTAGTCTCTCATGTGTTTTTATTGGGTACAGTCCCCAACATAAGGGGTATCGATGCTTGGATCCCACAACCTCTCGTGTTTTTATCACTCGCCATGCTCGGTTCAACGAATTATTTTTTCCATTTAAAGACACATCAACCATTTCGGATATTACCACCTTGGATGTAACCACTTTCTTTGATGACCCTACTCACCTATTTTCTTCTGATAACAACCCTTCTCCTAAGCACACTCCTACCACCATATCTCCTCAACCCACCCCATTTTTTTCTAGCCCAAAACCATGTCCATTATGCCCCTCAACCAATACTGATTCACCATCTACTAACGGCCCAAACTGTGATCCTATACCAAACTCACCTCCCATCTCTACGCCCCAATCATCTTCTACCACTGCTACCGAAACACCTCAACCTTCCTCTACCCACACGCCACCAGATACAACATCTTCTACTACTGCTACCGAAACACCTGCCCATACCACTCCATCCGATCCAAATCCAGAATCCGATCCAGTATCTTCTTCCTCTACCCATACCACTCCACCAGAACCAAACCCCAAACCCAGTAATTTACATCGTATGGTCACACGGTCCAAGGCGGGAATCTTTAAACCCAAGCATCAGGCGAACTTTGCTTCGCTTACTACTCATGCTTTACATGTCGCCTTGACCGCTATCACTGAGCCCCGTGGTTTTAAATCGGCTGCCAAGGATCCTAAATGGATGGTAGCCATGGTTGATGAGGTTGAGGCTTTAAAACACAACAAAACTTGGACATTGGTTCCTCGTCCTACTTCAGCCAACATTGTCGGATCCAAGTGGGTGTATCGAATTAAATATCACTCTGATGGGAGCATTGAACGCTATAAGGCTCGTCTAGTAGCTCAGGGATTCACTCAAATCCCTGGTTTGGACTACTCTCATACCTTCAGTCCAGTAGTTAAGGCCTCTACTGTTCGCATTGTCTTATCACTTGCAATCTTGCACAACTGGCGGTTACACCAACTTGATGTCAAAAATGCATTTTTAAATGGCCATTTAAAGGAGACGGTTTATATGGAGCAACCTCCGGGTTTTATAAATCAGCAGTATCCTAATCATGTTTGTAAATTGTCAAAGGCCCTCTATGGTTTAAAACAAGCTCCTAGGGCTTGGTTTCAGCGGCTAAGCACCTTTGTTCTTTCATATGGTTTCACATGCAGTCGTGCCGATACATCTTTGTTTGTTCTTCACAAAGATTCATGTATCATGTATCTCCTAGTCTATGTTGATGATCTGATACTAACGGGTAATAATGAAACTGCAATCACTACCTTTATTACTCATCTTCACAATGAATTTGCCATCAAAGATCTTGGGGATTTGAGTTATTTTTTGGGACTTGAGGTTGCTTATACTGATTCTGGCCTCTTTCTTACTCAGTCAAAATATGCCACTGATATTCTTCAGCGAGCGGATCTTTATGATTCCAAACCAGTCAGTACTCCCCTAGCACCTCATGAATCCTTTACCGCTGATGGTTCACTTTTTTCAGATCCGACTCTCTATCGTTCACTAGTTGGTGCTTTACAATATCTAACAATTACCCGACCAGATTTATCCTATGCGGTAAATCAAGTGTCTCAGTTCCTTAATGCACCAACTACTGCTCATTTTCAAGCCGTAAAAAGGATACTTCGGTATGTTAAAGGTACCATCTCCTTTGGTCTTACCTTCATCCGTCCCCACAAGAATTATATTCTTGGCTACTCGGATGCTGATTGGGCACGCTGTCTTGATACTCGTCGATCAACTTATGGGTACTCAATCTTTCTTGGTGGTAACCTTGTCTCTTGGAGTGCTAAAAAGCAATCCACTGTCTCCCGTTCAAGTTGTGAGTCCGAATACCGGGCTATGGCTAACACTGCTGCTGAGATAATATGGATTACTCACCTTCTACGTGAATTGCATGCTTTACCGCCCGATCGGCCTACGCTGCTTTGTGATAACAAAAGTGCTCTTTTTATGACCCAAAATCCGGTTTCACACAAAAGAGCCAAACACATCGACTTAGACTATCACTTTATTCGTGAACTGGTCACTTCTGGGAAGCTCTACACAAAGTTCGTTCCAACCAATCTTCAGGTGGCAGATATTTTCACTAAAAGTCTTCCGCGTGCTCAGTTTGAAGTCTTTCGCGCACAGCTTCGTCTTGGACCGCCACCGTTTCGATTGAAGGGGAGTATTAAATAAAAAGATTATGTAAATATGTCTCATTTATTTGTATTTAATTTGTTGCCTATTTTCTGTAATCAATCCCTCAATCATAGGAGGGTTTGTTGTATTCTTCAATTATATAAAGATCCTCCTCTCCCTCAATCAAATCATTGAGGTTGATTTTTACCAATTCTACATATATGTATATTCCAAAATGGATGAGTTTTAGGCAGTCAAGTAAAGAAGCACGTCTACAAAGAGTGCCAATAACTAGAAAGCACACACTTGTGTCTGTCACGAGGAATGCAATTTGGGTTCAAAGTTTTGAATTTCTTCTGCTATGTACATATATGGGTAAAATGTTTGATCGTCATAATAATAAAAAATGAAAAAGTATGTCACTAGTTAATGTAGGAAGAAGTATTTTCACTATCCCTAGCTACACGCAACTGATTATCTGATTCTAATTCTCCAAGTTGCAATAATCACCTGTAAAACGCATATCTAAACTTCCGATAAGAATACTCATGAAAATTTTATTAGAGAATAACCAATAAAGTAGTACTAATACTCACGAAGACAGAAACTGCTAACAAGAAGGAATTTTTACCTTTTGACATGAATACCCAATTGTGAGCTCTTTGACATGGCAGAGTTTTAGTATAAATCCTTTAAGCATCTCTTCTTCCACTTGTTTATTTGTTTCGTGACTTTCGTCATCATTCTCAGTCTTTGTGTAATTCAAGTGAGCTTTGACTAAACAAGACACATCAACCAACGAAAGCTTCCGCAGCCACAAACCTCCATTGATTGCAAGAGACCAAATATTAGGAGCATTGACTTGGATTATATGTGCATTATTATAGGAATCAAAATTCATGTATCCTGTAAACACAAGGTTCTTAAGACTCTTTGAGGTAATATCCATCCGCCTAAAACCATAGCAAAACTTTAACCTGAAAGTTTCCAATAGAGGACTGCCGGATAATATATTTTGAATCAACTCCTCATCTAATTTCACAAATTTAAGGCTCAAACTCGTAAGTTTATTCCACCTAATAGCACCAGTTGGATTAAACCGGCAATCAACCAATTTGAGTTTAGTAAAGCATGAATTGCTGGAAAAAGACTCGGAATCTAACACAAACCCACCTTCAATTCCGGGTATCTTTAAAAATAAATCAAGCTCCTGTACGTTACAGTTAACAGCATAACGAATCCATTTGTTGACTTGTGATGCAAACTGAATATTATAATTGGTATCCACTTTGAATTTGACGAGATTCAAATGGCAACATTGAGTTAGAACTTTGTCAACAAACGAAAAGAACTTGCGCATCTGATTGTGATTACCGCCATACTCATTTATAAAAATAAGATTAGGAATTTGAGTCCAAAGATGTTGCCATCGTTTCGAGAGTGTACCTGTTCTTATGGTGTATTTTATCTCAGGTAAACGAGAGATGATTTCAACAAGTAAGCAATCTGGTAGTGAACTTAATCTATCTTCTTCTTCGTCCATTACTGCAATATGTAAACGAGAGTTCCGCTGTTTTCTCCCTTTAAAATTTATTTATAGCTAGGCATGCTGTAATTAAGTTTTTCTTTGAACCCTTAACGTTTGAAAATATACATTTTCACTCCCTATAAGAAAGCTAGATAAATCATTCGGTTATTAACAAATTAACGGGCTTAGCCCAACAACACCACCTTTTCTTTCTAATTAATCTGACTTATCTAAATATTTATCTATATCTTGTCTCAATGTATATTTATGCAACCAGTAATGCAATCTGTTGTTTGCAGATTGCAATCAATTAAAAAGCCTAACCATTGACCGAAAGAACCACGAAAGAAAAAGAACAAACATCTGATCATAAGCTAACGAGTAGGGTTGTAAACGAACGGGACGAACACGAACGGAGCCTTGTTCAGGTTCGTTCATTTAATTTTAACCAGACAAATAAACGAACACGAACGCTTAATCGGACGAAATTTCTTGTTCATGTTCGTTTATTAAGAAAATGAGTTGTTCATGTTCGTTTATGTTCGTTAATTAAGACACTAAACGAACGCTAAACGAACATAAATGAACATAGACAAACAATCATAAACACTATTAAATTATGCATCTAATATTATTTTCAAAGTGTCGTTTTGTTCAAACAAACTAATTTAAAAATTATACAATTAAAAGATTTGATATACGAAAATAAATAAATAAATGAACATAAATGAACATTAACGAATGCATAATCGGACGTTCACGGACATAAATAAACGGACGTGACTTTTGTTCATGTTCGTTTATTTAACTAAATGATCATAAAATATTGTTCATGTTCGTTCATTTAATAAATAAACGAACATAAACAAACTTTTTACCGAACCGTTCATGAAATGTTCACTGAACGTTTAGTTCGTTTACAACCCTACTAATGAGCCAAGAATATTTTTAAAATTTTTTCCAACAAGTAGCTTATTCAAGGTAAAAGCAACCATTTTACAGAGTACCCAAAACTACATGCATTTGTAAGACACCAAAAATGTTTATCTATCTAGCGAAATATATGACCCCAAAGTGGCATCATTCAATAAGTCTCATCACCTTCACTTTTAGGACCATCATCAAGCAGTTCAGCTGGATCTCCACTTTCATCTGAATCACTATCTGACCAATCATGTGACTCCATGTAATCACTATAAGAGTATAACCGTGAATAAGTGTCCACAATATTCATGTGCGATGGAAAAATGAAACCTTTAGCTTCCAAAAAAGATAAAATCTATAAACACAAAAATAGCAAGGCAAAGAGAACAATATCAGAAGTCTGACATCCAGCAAAATTAAGTTATGATCAAGGCAAAGATAAATATAACGTGCAATTGCACCCCTTATGACAAAGGAGACTCTCAAGAGGAAGAAAGAAATACATTTATACTCTGATATACATTTGTGTTTAATAGCAAAAAGCAGAAAATTCTGTTTGTGACTATAGGTTTATAGTTTCTATTGCAATGAACATGTATATATGTTTTAATGATTTTCACAAAGGTTAAGACTTTGTCTTGTGAATTCAAAGGGGTGATTCATTGTGGGATTATATTGACTACTGCGACTTGAAACGCAAAACTTGGTTTTAACTTTACATTCAACACAATCACAGTACACATTGATGTTGAGATACGTGTAGAATCTCTTGCTCAAGCAAGTGAGGCAACTAATAATCTAATAATAGTTATTTAAGTCTAAATAATCACTTGTAAAGCATACATCGAAACACCCCCTGTGTACAAATATCTAACTACAATCAGGTATATGAAGAATAGTTAATAAAGAACTACTAAAGCAACAAAGACAAAAATAGCCTACATACAATAGTAAATCTTACCTCAATAAGTATATACCCAATATGAAGCTCCTTGACATGGCGAAGGCTTAATATAAATCCTTCAAACATCTCTACTTCATATTCTAAAACTGATGTTTCATCAAACTCACCATTCGTGTAATCTAAGTGAGCTTGGACTAAAGCAGACAGATTTAGCAACGAAAGTTTACTTAAATAAAAAATATCTTTGATCTCTAGTGACAATGTATGGAGCATTAATCTCGATAATATCATCAATATACTCTCCGGGAGACATGTATCCACAGAACACAAAATTCTTAACACTCTTGGAAGAAATATCAATCCGCTTAAAACCATAGCGGTTGCGTATAAGTAAAGATTCTAAAAGAGGACTTTCGGACGAGTAATATATTTTGAAACAAATCTTCCTCTAAATTCCCTTCTAAAAGAGACAAGCTCGTAAGTTTATTCCAACCAATGGAACCCGTTGGACTTAGTTTAAACCTTGTCAGTGAATGTGCTATACCACCTAAAAGGTAAATCAACCTCCTGAATCTTAGGAAAAACCCTCTCAACTTTGGTGATTTTTTTTCAAGGAAATCATACGATCGTTTTCAATCAATTGTTTCTTCAATAATCATCAAAGTGGTTTTAATTCTTCATTATATCCATCCGTATTAACTTTTTGGTCAATTTAATCATCCTGTTCTCAGTTGGCTACTCGTTATAGTGCGTCGGTTGTTTTTAACTTTTTATATTGATCAAAAGAAAGTCGGTGTTGGATTTTTTCTATATTACAACCAATCAAACGTGCGTTCTTATACTCAGATTTTTATTGTGATCAATAGTGGGTCGGTGCGTTATATTTACAATCATAAAGTCGCTATTCTGTTGGATTATTTAGAGATTACCTTTGCATGTATTAATTGCCAGTCATTGCAACTGTTTCCCTAATCATGGTTTAATAGTGCGTGGTATTTGCTTCATAAACCCTAGTTTCATTACTAGGGTTTAAATCGGTTTTGACTGGAGATTAGACGTATATTTCTTCTTGTTTGCTACTGATTGCGAGTTAAGTTTTAGGGTGTAAGGGTTGTTTGTGATGTCGGATATGGGAGAGGGGAGTAATAGCATGCGTGTTCAGTCGGTAGTTTCAACTTTGGTGAACTCAATGGTGAAGTGCCTTTGCGCAATGTGACAATTCATGATATTGCCAAGACTTACGATGCGACTATTGAAAGTCTTACGAGTAGTGTAGACCGCGTTACTGTGGATGACAATGAGAAGCAGGTGAAGCCGGTTTCACATGTCTCTACTTTGCTTTCGGATGTTGATGCTAGTGGTTTCTTGTAACACCCCCAAAATTATCGCAGCGGAAGATTGAGTCACTAGGGTATTACTTCATAGTTCACAGCACGAGTTACAGAAAACGACTCTAAATGAGACGTTTTGAAATAAATTATCATTCGATTAAAATATCAGAGTTTACAAACAAAGGTCCCACCAGTTTGTGATATTATAAAAAGTACAACATAAAAGTTGTAATATTTTTCGAATGATAATATATGCATTGTCTTCAAAATGTTTTCCCGTGCGCCTTCACATGCCATGCTAGCTAATTCCTTTTGAACCTGAGATAACATGCTAAAAAGTGTCAACACAAAGGTTGAGTGAGTTTATAGGTTTGTAAGTACAATAGGTTGATCACAATATTTCAAGTTTAGGAAAAACGGTAGTGGACAATATAGTTCGTAGTATAATTGCAATGTGTACAATTATCTTCTTGATAGTTATTATTGCTCTAAGCTCATGGAACTCACGACTGACTGTTGTATATATATCACCGGACGATATATGTATATATATATATATATATATATATATATATATATATATATATATATATATATATATATATATATATATATATATATATATAGGATAGCTTGGCTACAATTTTTGTAGCCAAATGGCTACAATCCTTCATAAAAATTACACTAGCAATGATTCAGGGACCCACAGAAAAGAATCAGGACCCACAAAAATAATTAGGGACCCACATTTTTAGCACAAAATTGTAGCCAATTTGCTACAATTAATTGTAGCTAATATATTCCCATATATATATATATATATATATATATATATATATATATATATATATATATATATATATATATATATATATATATATATATATATATATAAGTAACTTGCCCCGGGTAGGTATTTTGCCATATACCTAGGTAATCTCATATATAGTGCGCCTTGTTATTTCCGATAACATAGACGGGTTCGTCAATTCCGATAGGCCTATCCACAATATTTGCGCTAACTCCCAGTGATTAGTGGTCCATGATGTTGGGGACTTTTGGAAAAAACAACTTAGGCATGCAATAATACAGTCAAGGCATTCATTTTGCAAGTAATTGTCCATAATAAAGCATTTTAGCATATAGTAAAAGCAGTAGCATGTATCTTCCCCAAAAGAGTTTATAAAACAGTTAAACAAAAGCTGGGGCTATGAAACTCACTGTAGTGATCAAAGATCGGGGTGTAACGATATAATCTTTATCAAGGGCAGAGTATGACAAGATCACGATCTTTAACGATTACCTACGAAAGCATAGTAATCGCGTTTTAGTATAGTGTACGATATAAGTGTACAAGTATATGTAGTTTGTTGGCTTTCAATATGATGTTGTACATGAATCATTAAGTTAAATTATCTCTTAAGTGTTGTTTGGCTTATAGCCCTTTTATAAATAACCTCGTACCATCGTTCGGGCTATCAAAATCAAGAGGTCGTGTAGTGAACTTATGAGGAGCCATGACACTTTAAATCATAAATCCACAACTCGTCGATACGACACCCCGAAGAGGCCTCTTTATGATAATGAAATTCCCTACTATTGTAGTACTTATCATTTATAAGTAAGTATTTGACGAGACAAATGTTGTATAAAACATGTGTCGTGTTTCGTCAAAGACTATTGTTTGACTTATGTGACGATATGATGATATAAGTTGTGTGTCGCGAAGTAGTTTAACATGCAATATGGTCATTACTTAGTTTGTCAAAGTCTAGCAAAATCTAATCCAATGAACCAAGTTTTAAAACAAGGATTGGCCATTGAGTCCAAACTAGCCGTGCGGCTAAATTATGTTTAAACAACTTGAGATGATATTCAAGGTCATGCCTATGGTTATGTCTAAGTTTAAAGACCTTAAGACAACAGCCTCGGCTTAACCTTTGCTTCATTTCGGCCTCAAGGATCAAAATACCACTAAAGTTTCTTAGCCGTGGTTGTTTTCCGGTCTACAACAGGTCCGGTTAATTTTTGTAGTGTTTAGGATTTTTCGTTCACTTTCTGCTTATGTGCCCCTGAGTTTTTGAAGAAAACGTCATTCTGAGCAACTTTCGTGTTTCACTTTTGCTGATTCGGACCATAAAAGGGTCAAAATCGCGTTTTAAAACCGTTTCAGCAACTTTTTGTTCCAACAACATATTCACCTTTTAATCATCTTCATTTGGCCATAACTTTTTAACCACAAGTTCTTTTTAAGTGATTTAAAAGCTCAAGTTCTAGTTTTTACTTTCTCTAATAGCTTCTCAAGATTAATCAAGTCCAAAGTCCAAAGTTTACTTATATCAATTGTCTAATAACAAGTAATTACTTATATTTCATTGCAGAAAGTTTCGCTGCACATTTAGCCCTGCCAAAACGACCATAAGTTGAGTTCTACAACTTGTTTTGATGCGCAGCTTTCACCAAACTTCAATTTTATGTCTTGGCTACATTTCATAAAACCGAGTCGACTTCCAGAAATGATCAGAACCATGGGCTTTTTCCAATTGAAATTTGGTGTGCAGATTTTGACATGTTTTGTCATTTTGGCTCTCATTTACTCATCGGGAAGAGTTATGAGGTGCGCCACCCGGCGAAACGACCATAAGACATAGCTCTACAAGCCTAACTTTAAAGTTTGGGACTGTTGCAGAATTCAAATTCATAAAACCCACCTAAGGCTTGTTTTAGCTTATTTTCATGATCACAACCTCATGTACAACATCAATTAAGCCATATTACATATACTACTTATATCAAATTACATACAATGAATATAAATTATTACAACCATATTGAATGAATATGAAAATATACTCAAACCTTACAAAGGATAGGATGAAAAGTTACTAATAATCAAGCCTAACTTCCTTTAATCTTCAACCTTTGTCTTGAATCTTTTCACCCAACCTTGTTTAGCCTTAGAAAACCTTGGTTATAACCCTTGTAAGAACCTTCTTATCTCAGCCCATAAACCTCTAGATCAAATCTTTATAACCTTCCATTTCACCAAAGAGATGAAGAACTATCACATGGACCTAACAAGAAAACTAATACCTTCAAGTAGAACACAAGATTAACCAATAAAAATCAAAGGAGAGGCTGGTTTGGGGTCTTAAGCTCATGCCAAAGATGAAGAGGGAGAGAAGGATTTGGTGAGTTTGCATGTATGAGGAAATAAGTGATAAGTGTTGTTAATAGGATATGTAGACACATGTATTAAGATGTAAGAAAGGGTGACACCACAAGGACACATGTCCTTGTGGTTTAAACATATATAAAGAGTCAACAATGTGTAGGTAAGTATTGATGAAAGTTTTGTACAATACTTAAGCTACGGGGTGTAGTTTGATCTCGATAATTACTAATGTTAAGCCCTTAAGTCACGAAACTTAAAACCGGGTAACATAAGAATATAATACTTATGAAAATATCTAAACTTATCAATATACTCCGACTAGGTATATTAAAGGTGTGATAAGTCTATTTGGGTGCGTCTATGTTGTTAAACCTTAATAACGTAGGTTTGAGCACGCGTATTACGTAAAGAGTAAAATATTTACATAAAAATAACAAAGTGCTAATAGTTCATATAAAATATAACTATTGGTGAAAGTAAAGTATTTTGAACACCTAGACTTATCGTAGTCTTGTGTTGACCGCGAGGAAAGTTTACACGATTAAACTTTCGTAATTAATAAAGTAACAACTTTAAATAATTAATTATAGTCATAGGTGAACAAAAATGTTCAGAATGTAATAATCCAAAATAGAGTGGATTATTTAACTTGGGAAATTACTGGTTACTACCAGTTACAGTATTTGTTTTTACGTTACGGTAAAAGTCAAATAGTAAAAAGTCAAAGTCAACTTTTAAGAAGTCAAAGGGTAAAATAGTCATTTTACCTTATGAAAATTTATGAGTTGCTACATTTCTGGTATCCTGATCCTACATCCGTTGTTACGCCTACGGATGTTGATGCTACAACTAATCCTAAGGATGTTACTGGTGTGGCATTTTCTATTAAGAGTAAGCATGACTATATTGATGTTTTGTTTGGTGTGTCGCTGAAAACTCTAAACGATATTGATGAATTCACTTAGGGTTGTGAAGCTGGTAACTTTCCGTTGTGGGCTGAATTGGAAAGTGATGTTCGAACTAAGGTTATGGATGCTGCTTGTGATTTGTGGGAGTCTTTTGAGGCTGAAAAGAATGCTAAATTTACGACCCCAAAACCTACTCATGAATCTCCTATTGTACAAGCTGTGGACATCAATGCTAACGCTACATCCTATGCTGGAGCTGCGGGTTTGAGGGGTAATGAACATTCTAAAATTGATACTAATTTTCGTCCCCTGGTTGTTGAACCCGTATTTGAAGGTGTTAACATCTCTATTCCCCGCAAAGTGGTTGAAAAGGTTAGTTCACGCTTGGAACACACTTTATATGGCTATTTTATTGGAAAGAGGATGGCGTTTCGAGTTGTTGAATACTATGCTAGGAATAATTGGGCGAAACATGGGCTAAAAAGGATTATGATGAACTCCAAAGGCTTCTTTTACTTCAAATTTGATACACATGCTGGTCTAGAAGCTGTTTTGGAAGGTGGTCCTTGGATGATACGAAAATCTCCAATAATTCTTATGAAATGGTCTACGGATACTAGTTTGTGTAAGGAAGAATTGACTCGCATTTCGGCATGGGTTAAATTGCATGATGTTCCAATTCAAGTTTTTGAAGAGGATGGTATTAGTTTGATTGCTACTTTCATTGGTAAACCTGTTATGCTTGACTCTTATACAAGCTGTATGTGTAAGGATTCGTGGAGTAGAAGTAGTTTTGCTAGGTGCCTAATTGAGGTTAATTCAGAGGCTGATCTCGTGGAGGTTGTTACTATTGGTATTCCTTCACTTTCTAGGGAGGGTTTTACTAAAGAAACTATCCGTGTTGAATATGAATGGAGGCCTCCCAGATGTAATATTTGCAAGATATTTGGTCACACTCATGATCAGTATCCTAAACAGGTGGTGAGTCCGCCTATTATTTCTATTCCACATGTTGTTACTCCTACTGTGGTGTAGAATAATGATGATTTCAAGATGGTGGGTAAGAATAAGAATAAGAAGGGTAAAGCCAAAACTACTAATGGAAGTCAGTTTGTTGGTCCCTCGGTTAAACTGAAACTCGAATATGTTCCAATGGCGTCAACTAGTGAACCCAAGAAGGGAGCTACTAATTTTGGTAATGCATCTAAATCGTCGTCTATGTTGAAGTCTAATGGCACTACCTCTAAGGAAGGTAATATTACTACATCTAATTCGTATTCTGCATTCGAGATTGATGATGAAGGAGATGAAGAACATGTTGAGAATGCATATGATGAATCGGCCAACTTATTTAAAAAAACATGTGAAAGTTCATCTTTCACGGTAGCTGCTGGTTAGCTTGTTCAGTTGATGTTTCGTTCTAGGTGCATCTTTTGTTTCTAGTGTTGTAAGTGCTTATGGCATGTCATAAGCACTATTGTTTTGGTGTTTTTCAAGTTGCTTAGCTTGAGGTAAATATGGTACTTGAACCATATTCCATATGTACTTAATTTTTTTCAGTTTTAATATACTTTACCGGGGTAACCCTTTACCCTAAAAAAAAACCTTGTCAATGATAAATCAAGAAACATTGATTGGTGAAAAAGAAGTCGGAATGTATCTTAAACTCAAATCCCATGTATTCGCTCCTATTCCATAATGTTAAATCAAGGTCTTGAGCATTAAAATCAACAGCGTAACGAATCCAATTGTTAATTTGTGATTCAAACTGAGTAGTGTATCTGGTAACCAGTTTGAATTTGTTGAGCTTTAAATGGCGACATTGAGTTAAGGTTTTGTCAAACAAAAAAAAAGAAATCTGAGAGTAAATGATTATCACAACGATATACGAAAATAAGATTATGAACTTGAGTCCAAAGATGATTCCATCGTTTCGAGAGTGTACATGTTCTAATTGCTTCTTTTGTGGAAGGTAATTGAGAAATGAATTTAAGTAATAAGAAATCTGGTAACAAACTTATTTGATCTTCTTTTTCTTACATTAGTTTTTCTGTTTTGATTTTTGGTTGATTTTGGACTTCCATTTCAATGGTAGTTACCAGAGATTTTTACTCCCTGCAACATAAATAAAATCCTCAAATGGTGAAATAAATTTCACTTCTACCCCTAATTTCGTTACAAAAGTGCAACTTAATTAGTCCCTAAAAATATTTTCTAGTCTATAACATTAGAAGAGTAGAACAGCTTTTGATATACTTCGTGATTTAACCATTTGTTAGACTAAAAGTTTTGTTGTATTTTGTTACTTCATATTCTTATTTATTCGTTTATCACACAAAATTACTACATGCATTTTCAGCTTATTATCTCGTTTTATACCTAAACTGACATTGTGTCAGAAATTTAAATCATGTAAGTAAGTATTATTAGTACGAATAAAATATAAGAGGAAATATAATGTCTCTTACACCGTGTTCTCGAGTATCACTTAAGTAAGAAAAATAAGAAAATGATCGAATTGAAAAAAAAATTGCGTTATCGAGTATCACTTAAGGGGAAAAGAAAAGGAAAATATCTGAAAAAGAAGAGTGATTTAGTTGACTTTGAAGTAAAAAAATATTTCCTACTAATATTGGGCTGAAATTATTTACTTCCTAATCTTTTACTTAGGACACGTTTGGTTTGTAGATGGGTTTAAAATTAGATTTGAGAATGATTTGAAAGATTTAGAAAATATTTGAAAAAAAGTAAGAGAAAGAAAATATATTATTATATATAACTAACTTATAAACCCGTGATAAATCACGGGCAGCTAATAACAGGATGTATGTAAGAAAATTAACTTAAACAAATTGAATAATAGTAGAGCTTTCTATAATTGTTTCTTTGTATTCTCAACTTATTCGAAGAAACAG
Source organism: Chrysanthemum makinoi (assembly GCA_910596185.1). Classification (NCBI taxonomy): domain Eukaryota; kingdom Viridiplantae; phylum Streptophyta; class Magnoliopsida; order Asterales; family Asteraceae; genus Chrysanthemum; species Chrysanthemum makinoi. The sequence goes on along the minus strand of OU343223.1, from coordinate 26,485,209 downwards.
GCATTACTATATGTAATAGCTTATCTAATCATGTTGTTCGTTTTGATTTGAAATAGATAAATATTAGTTGCAAATTTCGACCACGATTGTGTTACAAGGGTTGATTTTAGATGCACTTCAATCAAGTGCTTAAATAGGTCCAATACAATTTTGGACTCAAAAATTTCAAGACTAAAGAAGATTCTTACATTATTTTTGCAAACAACACCTTAAAGCTCAGTGAAATTTACAAATTCTCTTTAACAACTCGTTAATCTATCACGCAATTGCTGCAACTCTCTCTAGATAGTTTTAATACGTTCATTCACTAATCATACATTCAATCTCTTTCGACTAAAACAACCCATTCCTTTCATCTAACCCATTTCCTCCCCAGCAAGTTTGAATAAATTGGTCTTGACCCGTTAATAAATTGGTGGGTCGAATTGCCACCAATACTATAAATCTTCGAGCTATAAAAACCAATGCTTTAAAACCGGGTCGAACAACAATTAATTTTTTCAAAAAGCAAATTATGTTAGAACCCAACTTGGGCATCAAACAACAATTATTCCAATCACCACGATCAATCCAAACATATTACAATTAATACAAATCATGGCAACATCATCACTTTTATTTCTTACAACACCAAAAAAAGAATAGATCAATCCAAGTTAAGTCACCATTACATATAGTTTGTGTTATTTACAAGGGCTCATAACTTAGCTGAATTTCAAAAACTAAGCAAAGGTGAAGTCTTACATGTATTTGTAATTCACCGTGATAAAAGTTAATCGAAGACCATGGATTTTTATTAAAGAATTAAAACCCAAATCACACCATTAACATAATGAACCTATCAAGATAGTGAGAATACATTAGTCGAACCTTTTGGTTAATGTCCTAAATAGATTGAGGTTCTCATTTAAAAAGAAAATGAATAAAGACCAAGTAGCTGTAAGAGGAGAATTCTGCTAAATAAAAATTCTTAATCAAATCGTTTTTTGTGATTTGGGATGTAAAACAAAAGAGTATATCTTCCTAGTGAAGATTTCCAATAAAGCATTGACATTAGACTTCAAAACAGGATAACAAAAATATGAAATAAGATTTTCTGCTCCTTAATTTAAGGATATCACATTAAATGAAATTTAAAACATTCCGTAAGGAAATGTTGGAAAACAGAATTTGATTTAGCATTAGTCATTTAAATTTTAAATGAGGTGTAAATTGGTAAAACTGCTATGGCACATGGATTTAATGACATGGCATTAGTGACATGGAAAGAGGCCAACACGGATTAAATGACATGGCAAGTTTTCAAAAAAACTTTTATTTATTATATATTAGCTTATAAACCCGTGATAAATCACGGGTGGCTTAAAAAAGTTTGCAATAAACATAGTTCAATCATGTAAGAAACTGTTAACACTAAAGCAGAAAGCAAAATTTGCATAACTACTTAATGAACAATCGATTATAGACTCGTAATTTGTTTTCACGCTAGCATCCAATAAACCTTGTTTATGTGCAATAAGAGTTTAAGCTTAAAATACGACAGGTTTTCAAATTGCAGATTACCTAGAAATTTAACACCAAATAAGATTATGCAATAATGTAACAGTTAAATAATATAAAAGAGTGTAACAATGAAACAATCATGTCCAATATGTTAGGTTAACAGAAAACAACATCGTAACCAACTTGATTGCATTTAACAATGATAAACGCTGGAAAACAACTGTTTGACCCAAAATGAGTTACGATTTTGATTATCTTTACTATCTAAAATGAAAAAAATGGTCAAAGTGAAAAAGTGAAAACTTGAAAATTGAATATTGAAAGTCAAGTAAACTAATATGGCAACAAGGTTTAAGAACATTATTGTGAACTGTGTAATATTCCTTTGAATTCCGAGTCAATAAACTAATATGGTAAATATATCATGCCAAGTAAGTAACAAATTAGATATAAAAGAAGTGAACTCTTTACATAATTAAATTATATAACTTAGAAAAATGTTCAAAGGAAGCCACACTAAACATAATGCCTTCGAAGGCTAAAAGATGTGTAGAAGAAACAAAAAGGAATCATAATACATCATATTATTATTAAAAGAAATGAAATAAAAAAAGAAACATAAACAATAATTAATGTAATCATTTGAGCATTTAATGAATAAAAGTAAAAGCTTGATATAATTATTTTGGTGTATTTAAAAGACCCCATTTTAAAATGTCAAAAATAAAAATCTTAACTATATAAAAAGGGAAAATGGTCAAAAGGTGAATTGTTGATTTTGTTAAATGTTGAAAAAATTAAATTGTTGAATGAGTTATGGTTCACGAAACATGCATGACAACACATAATCAATACCATATATATAAACATAAACATTACTGTGAAACGATTTAATATGCTAAATGATATACGTATTGATTGAATGTTTAAAAAGGAAAGAATGAAATGTTGAAACTCATATTCAATGAAATGTTGAAACTCATACACAATATATCTTCCATCAATAATTTGTTTTGTGCTTGGCATATCTTCCATATGAAATTGATAGCCAAATATTTTTCATACGAGAATTTATTTAAAAAGAAAGTTGGTAGGTTGGATTGGAATATATAATCTCATTTGTGATGTTGCAATATGTGACGTCCGCTAAAATATTGAATTTATTTCAATTTAGTATTTTTGTATACGTCGATAATTTTTAATCACGACTAATTTTGTATACATCGATAATTTATAACCACGACTAGAAACTATGCATAAACAAATGAGCGAACTCACATGAACCGTCGCACAGCACACAAATCAACGATCGAACTTATGTTGAAAACTAAATTGCTACCACAAAAATAGTGTCGAACTAGGCACCACGCCGCTAGGCAGCCGCCGCCACTAGGCGCGAGTACTCGGTTATAAACTATTAATGTTGAAAAGTTGAAAAATGAAATGTTGAAATGCATTGCAGTCAACTACTATTGCAGGCAACTATTAACTAGCCATGCGTTTGAAAAATAGTCTTTATTTGAAAATTTCAAAGACCTCGAAATCAAAATAAAGATATTGCAAAGGGTGAAAATCTTGGAAAGTCGTACAATTAATTTTTCAATTAGTGTGTTACCATTTTCTATATGGTCTTATAATGGGCTGAGAGAAGAAATTTGTTAACCGAAAATTATCAATTAGTGACTTACCATTTTGCATTTACTACTTGGAGCAATAATTACGGAAAATGAGTAGTATAAATTATCCTTCTATTCTCCATCATTTTCATCAACTCTTGTTATAATGTCTAAAACAAAAAGAAGACATTTCGCAACAAGTCCAAAAGAAAACTATTAATACACATTGGAGCCGGTTGACCCAGACGCTTCTAACCTTGCAGGTTGATCCGGTATAAATTGACCCTTTTTTAACCAGAACGGTTCAACTGGTTGTACCACCCGGGTCGAACCGGGTTTCAAAATATTATTTTTAATCCCTAAACCCTCAAACTTTTATTATTTTTCGTTTATAACCCGTAAACTATTTTTATCACTAAAATTATCTGACGCTATAAAATCACGTTGTTGTGCATGGGTACTCGTCTAGAGTTGAATTATCACATGTTACAACAGTTTGCAATTACATTTTAATCTTTTTACATTCTATTTTGAACGTTATACGAAACACTTACCACTATATCGCATATCGTTAATTGTCTGCTGCTAGGAACCGCTGCCGCTAGGCGCGGGTACTCGTCTATATTAGTAAATTATAAAAAGATCAAATAACTGAACTCAATTCAACAAACTAAAAATATTAGGAAAGTATATCATAGGCCAACTTTACCTATTTTCAAGTGAACCTGTTCCCAAATTAACAAAAATATAATCAAATGTCATATGTCATGCCATCAGACCACACTAATAGTAATCGCATGACCACAGGTGACTTGTGTCAGAATACAAAATGACAGTGTCTGTTTCTTGCACGTAGTTCTTCAAGATGTATCCGATTTAAGCACATCTGGTCACCGTCATTATTAACGAGTTATGTAAAACAACACATCGACCCATGATCCTATACTACTATCATCTACAGTATCTAATTAGGCACCACAAACTAACTCAAATTGAATAGGTACACTCTAAAATATTTTACCAAAACAAAATTGTAGATAATGGCCGTTCACCTTTGGCTACCATCTCATTAAATCAACGACTTATATGTTTTCACCATAGTGAATCTCTTTCTAACCTAAACTCTAATAAGACACCAAATAAACAACTATACATTCAAAACTGGTAACTAAAGGCAGGCCTCACTTTTGACTTATATGAGATTCTAATTTAAGAATACTAACCAGCATAAAGTTTGTTGATGTGTTAAGTCATTAAAACTTTAAAATGTATTATGAACACATTAATGAAGTAGCTACTAAAATTATAAGTAATCGGATGAACCCATCATCACTACTCGTAGACAATATAAAAAATCAATGAGAACAACACAAATCCCACTTTAGAAACGTCAACCATGAGCATATTATGTATTTCATAAAACTTTGGATTGAAAGTAAACCCTAGTTTTAGATAAAGACTTTCCAACTTAAACATATAAATTAAAATTCTAACTTTTGGTTGAGAAACGTTCACCGATGAATTTGATTTTTACAAAAAAATAAAATAAAAAAATAAATCATAAATTACACAGTAAATATACCTTGGATTAATTGAGATGAAGGAAGTATGAATATTGACATCAAAGAGAAGAACAAAGTTGTACAGTTTGGGTCTTGATTAAGATAGAAATCAAAAGTCAAACATTCCATAAAAAGTAAATATTTATTGCATACATAAATGGACCTACAGGTGGCTTAATTGACATGGCATTAGTGACATGGCAAGGTTGTCCACATGGATTAAATGACATGTCAAATTTCAAAAAAACTTTTATTTATTATATATAGCTTAAAGACCCGCGGATTCGCGGAGGTTTTAACGAAATATGAAAATGAGATAATAAGAAAACAACGAACGTAAACATGTTTCATTAATATATGAAAGAAATAATGAGATAATACATGAATTATTCGATAATCAATTGAGTTTGTAACAATACAAACAATAAACGTCCATGCGTTGTCGTCTCCAAATTTGACGGTCTTGAATAGCAAATGACGTATCTGTGAGTTAATCAATTTAATAGCAAATGTCCATCCCGTGAACAGCCAATAGTCCATAGAAAATGAATGTAAAAGTGGGTTGTGATACACAATCTATTAGCATCCTCATCAAAACAAAAAACCATTAGACATCAAATATGCTATAAAACAGATGCATGTTCATGCTGCATGTCAAGCAATGGCAATCTTTTATCTGGAATTATAGCATAGATACAGGTAAGAGGCAATAGATTGGTAGATAAACTTTGTCGTCCGTAATTCAAGTTTAGTAGTATCATTTGTCATTGTCAATTTAGGTATACATGTTCAGATGGGTCACTGCCCTTATAATAATTCTATCTGACTTTTACTTTAGATGGATACGTTATTTCTGAATCGCCAACATTAAGAGCTACATAATAAAATATCAAACTATTGACATAAATATTCAAACTTTACACCTGTTATTTTTCTTTTGAAGGGTTAGAAAGGCAAGTGTAGCTGGTTCCCAGGAACCACCTTAGAATCCCAGATCTTATAGAAGCGATATAGGGAAAAAAACGGGGACCTACCTTAAAATTATGTAGGGAACCACCTTGGGTCTTAAAAAAAGAAGAAAGAAAGAAAAAGAAGGGAGAGATCCGGCCGGAAATTTTACCGGACATAGATGGGTGGGACTGTAAAACAACCTTAAAGAAGGAAATGCTATAGTTTAAAATAGTACAAAGATAAAGGTGGGACCGTAACAAAAGGAGGCTATGTATAGGTACAAGTAATGTTATTTTAATATATTTAGTCTTTCAAAATGAGTACAATAATTAATTTTATATTTTATCAATATTCTGAATAAGCTAGAGTTTATTATAAGCAAGTGATTTATATATTGTGTACCTTTATCAGTAATACAAGTATAGAAAAAATTTGGTTTATTTTTTATGACAACTAGAAAAGATAAATTAATATATTGAATATAATATGATTAGCTATCACAAACCTTCGTAGTTTTATCGCTTAAAAACATTGTTCCATCACAACCGTACCAATTTTTTTCCTATGGTATACCAACCCGACCCGACCCGCCCTATTGGTGAGTTTTCCATTGTGAACAAAAAGGTTTGTCTTCGCAAACTCATGGCACTACCTTAGATTTGATCCTAGGTCCGCCACCACATATATTTTTCTGTAGTGAAGAGATATATTGTAATAAAATCAAGGGTAAGAAAGGTACCACATATATTTTTCTTTCGAGCTCCGAAGAAAGACTTATAATCGCAACTAAAGTAAACTTGTGTTAGTTTTATAAGAGTACATGTGATCTTCAAACTCCAAAGATAATGGTCTACTGCCAAAAAAGAATGCAACGCAACTAAAGTAAACTTGTTCATAACTAATGGCTAAAAAGGATCATGTTCATAACTAATGGCTAAAGTATCTAACTGCATATACCCTGATCATATACCATTCTTAGTCGATAAGGTTTCTGAAAATGAATGCTGGTATGAAGCATACCCGAAAACTCAACAGGTGCTCTCAGTGGTCTTGATCACTCGGATTTAACATCTGATTCAGAAGCATATGGTCCACCATTTTGCTTACTATCGCCTTTTGAGCCATCTTTTATCTAAATTAAATCAATGTAGGGATTTTAGTGTTATACAATATGCGTGCAAAGTAGTCGATTAACCAATAATATAAACGAAAGCACTTTTGTCATAAACGAAAGCACTTTTAGAGTGCAAAGTAGTCCATTAACCAATAATCTAAACTAAATCACATGCCGGCATATGAAACACAATAATATAAACGAAAGCACTTTTGTCATCTTGAAATAAAATAAACTTTTTAATAAGACTGGACCTGTCTTAACCCGTGCAAACAATACTTTTTGACCCTTTACCCAACCCACCTGACCCACCAATTTTTCATCTCTTAACTTGAATGGTGTGACTTTGCATAAGGGCATGCAATAGTACAAAATCGGACCTACAGAAAATCAAGAGAGTGAGTACCAAAAACTGTATTAGAGTGTATAAGTTCATACTGGTATAGAACCAAGACGACTACAATTCGAACTGTAAACCTGACTCGAACTTTGTGAAAGTCTTAATTTTCAGGTAAGAACATTGTTTAATTGGTGTGAAACAAAAACAAAATGGTTTGTAACGGTACTGTATCAGTATTTTTTGAATTGGTTTTTGCCAATAACCGGTACTGTATTGTTTCACGGATTTGTCCCAAGTTTTGCACATTCCTAATCTTTGTGTGACTATCAATAAAAGAAGAAAACAAAATGACAAAAGGAAGTCACCTAGGAAGAAAGCAAGACATACAGGAACTTGTATAGCATTAGCAATGAATCTTTATCAAATATTGTACGTATGTCGAAAATTTGTATCCTCTACAGAGATCAAACCTTGCTGCCCCTTCATCTGTTAAGTGCCACATTTTGTCCTTTTATATGTTAAGTGTTAAAGAGGCAATAAACTTTTCAAATTTCTACTGTGTGGTCAAACGGCCCAAAATATTTTAGGTATATCTGATTTATAAGATCATTGCTATTCGCAATCAAATGGGAAGTTCAATGTCTGGTAGGGGAAAAGTATTGGAGGCTTATTATATTAAAGGTATTGGGTCTTTTCTTCAAAAAAAAAACATTTTCCCTTACCTCTTGTCAGGGACCGGAAATGTTATATACACAGGTTGAATTACGCATACCACATAATCCTTTTTACTAACAACTGCAACAGCATGAGCCCTTCCTAAACCTACAGTGCAACGTAGGTACACTCTTAATGCTCCTTCTGAAACTGCACATTTTAATGAAGAGACAAATTTTGGTAGCATGCTTTTCGATCAAAATCTCGTGCCTTACCAATTCATAGTGTATGAGGAAAAACATTTTGTTTCTTGTGCCGGTTTATGTTATACTTGATGTTAAAAAATGTCTTTGATGTAGGTATACATTCCTGCAGATTGGGTTACATATATTTGGAAAAAAATCCAAGGTTCCTGAACTTCTAGAATCCATTTTTTTTTTTTAATATCTAAAGTTTGGAATTACGCGGTTCATATTTAGTGGTTTCACTCCTACAATAAGAAAAAATTACTTAACTATAGATATGTATGACCACTGCCATTCAAAAAATAGATTGATTTGTTAAAAGTTAGAAGAATCAGATGGTCCTATTAAGCACACCGTAACCAAGTTATCTGAGTGATTTGATGATTCCACTTTGCTGAGGTCGCTAAACACTAAACTTTCATATTTTTAAGTATGATGCCAAGAATGCTTACCTCAGACATGTCTATTACCAAGGGACTTAAATCATTTGTTTGCCATCCAGAAGTGAAAGGAGCCAACATGTCATGCCCCTTAAACCTGATCCATTCAAATAAAATATTGCATAAACGGTTAGGCAACTATCAATTTCCTTTACAAATTTGGTATGAAGGTAACACTAATATTTTTGTAGCATACCCGTTACCATCATTACTCTATACTGCATCTGTACTCCCCCATCTTGCCAGCAATATTCTGGAACCTCCAACATTTTTGGGATGGCTTATTAAAACTGCTTATGCCTTTTCAAATATGTTGTTTAAGAAATTCATTGTTTAATAAAAAACCAAATAGCAGAAATGATATAATAAGTAATTCGGTGAACAAATTCAAACCACTTCCCTAATCATCCAGGCCATCAAAAACTTTTGAATTTCTTGTAGAAATTCATAATTTTGTTTGAATGAAAATCGGTTCCTGCACAAAATCTTTGAATGCAAATCGGTGCGTATTGTCTTTGGGATTCCAACCACAACACCTTTAAGTCCACGCTTTCTTACTTCCTGCACATATATATGCTTACAACCTGTGATAAAATGGTGAACTTGTAATGAAAATTGATTCATTTTTACAGATTATAATAATCGACTTACAACCATAAATGTGTATAACATTCTCTTTAAATCCCACACTCTTCAAAAATTCAAGAAAAGAATTAAATAGATTACCTTTTTAACGAAATCCAATGCTTGAATACTGTGATCCCAATTTTTTGTTTCAGCATCAGGTTTCCAAAAATCTCCAACCTGCACATTATGACTGTAAAAATTAAAACCTCAATGGCACACGTCGTTAATATGCTGAAAATGTGCAGGGTTTGAACACCTTAATGGCCTATAAGGTCACTAAAATTCATTTCAAACATTTCATCAAACACATTTCCTTCTTTAAATCACACTCGTATTCATAACCACACTTATATTTATAATCAATGGAAAATTTAGATCTACTACATCTAACCAAGCTCATATTCATAAACAATGGAACATTTAGAAGTAACATTAACACATCAAACTAAACAAAAGAAGATAAATTAATACTTACAAAAGTTTAGACGCGGTAATTGAATTTAACCTGCATAATCAAAAAAGGAAAATTATCATACAACTAATTTTCATCCAATACCACAACACAATTGAATTGAATTTAATCAAATCAAATATATTAAACTCAATCGAAACAAAAACAAAACATATCAAAATACATGTACGATGTTATTCAAATCAAAAACCTATAGTTGAATCGAGATTTGTGAATATGTGTTTTGGAGTGGAGGTGTTTTTATAATGAGATAAGTTATGTGTTTTGAATTTGAATGAATTACTCAATGAAAGGTGTATAGTAGAAGGAAGGCAGTTACAAATGATTAATGGTGACATTAATTGGTGATTGAAACTGCTGAATGAAGAAGAATCGTATGGGAGCGTGTTCTGATTTGAAGAGGAGCGTGCAACAATTAAACTGATTAATGAGTATCCTAAAATAAGGTTGAAGAGGGGACTTTTCATTGTTGACTTTGTGTGTGTGGTGTGTAGGTGCGTGTTAAAATCATTTAATGTCCAATGGTGCTTTAGGGTGTTGTATCTTCGTGCTAAATAAGGTAGTGTTTTTAATAATAAAATTTAATGCGCTGCTTTAAGGTGCTTGTACAAAACCTTGTTTTATAAGTTAAAATAGATATAGATAGATACTAGCATGGTACCCGCGCGTTGCGGCAGTGGGTACCCTGAAATAAAATTTTCCGGTGAATCATGTATTTTAGATTGTTATTCTTTTTTGACAATAAATTTACGGATATCAAAAATTTCATGTGACGTGTTTGACCTCTTTAACGAATGACATTATTTTTCATTATACAATTAGCGAGCAATATTTTTTTGTCGTTTAAAATATCTATTTGATTCATATAAAGTTAAGTTTTATAGATACGGGTGTTAAAAAAAAATCTGTGAAACCGAAAAACCGAGCCGACCTGCTCAATTCGAAACCGCAAAAAGCGATAACTAATAAATCGAATCAGAAAAAACCAGAAATCGATAAACCATCTTATCGCGGTTTGATTTCAGTTTTTATTTTTAAATATCAGCGGTTACCCGAATCGAAGCGTGTTTTATATACATGTTGTTTTAAAAAAAATTAAGGTTAGATTAGAAATATGTGCAGTAGAATAAAATATATGAAAAATATTTTGTAATGTTAGCTTTATTACTTGTATTTCTTAAATTGTTGTTTTTATGTTTGAATAGTTTATATAATATGCTTTATTATCTGTATTAGTGACATTTAATATATAAATTAGGTTTAAGTTGGTTATACAATATGTTTGATAATTTGTATTTCTTATGTAATGAGTGTTTTAATAACTGAATTAATTGTATTTATTGACCAGTTCATTCATGAATTTAATTTTGCAAAAGCTAATTGTACATTCTGCTTTAGTCTTTGTATACATTTAAAAATCTGGATTAATTGCTTATTTAAAACTAAGACAAAGAGTGTTGTTGCATTGTAAAGTGTTGTACAATAAGCTTTAAAAGTTGTATTACTTATGTAAAAGCCGTTTTATTAACTTCATTAATTATTTTTATTTATCACATTAATTGAGGAGTGTTTTGTGCTTTGTACATTAAGCTTATAGACTTGTAAGTCTTAAATTTAAGATTTAAAAAAGATTCATTTACGCATTAGAAGTAGTGTATATTATGCTTGTAAATTTGTAAATTTTAAATTTAACAGGTTCCATTTGTACATTTAGAAGTAGTGTGCATTAGATATACAGTTAGGTTGCCACAAGGTGCTATGGGCGGGTACCCTGAAATATAATTTTTCAACGAACCATGTTTTCTAGTTTGTTATGTTTTTAGTGACAATAAATTTACGGATGCTAAAAATTTATGTGACATCTTTTAACTCTTTAACTAATGACAATACTTTTCATTATACTCTTTTAATCATTGGTTGTAGCTACTTTTGGTTTATGAATAAACATGACTATAATGCTACATTTGCTTCTTTTTTTTTGCCCAGTTTCATGAATCTCACTCGGCCCACACACCAATGACTTATTACCCTTGATATAAAACATTTTGTATTACCCTAAACCTACACAAATTTTGCACACCTCTTCTTTGTCCCTTTCATTTCAAAACTTAGCCACCATTTTAATTTCTTCTCTTCTCTATCAAACTATCATGTCAAACTTAGCCACTCCTCTTTTGTTTCTTCTAACCAATTCGAACGAACCAAAAAGAAGGAAAAGAATCTTCTAACCAATTCGAACGAACCAAAAAGAAGGAAAAGAAGAAAAACATTTAAGGAAGTGCTAACTGTTGGAAGTGTTTATGCGTCCAACCGGTTTGGAATTTGTTTCTTCCAAACCGATTTGAACCAAACATATTCGAACACTTCCAATCGGTTGCGCGCCTCTTCTTTATGCGTCCGTCGAATGTTTTGATAGAGAAGAGAACGAACCATTTTAATATGTTGGAAGTGTTTGTTCGAATCTGTTGGAAACAATGAAGATATATTGTTGATTGTAGTTGAAGTTGGATAAAAGGAGGCTAGAGAATAAAAGGAGGCTGGAGAATTTGTACATAATTGTGTTCATGATTTATTTAGTGAAAAAAAATTGTGTTTATGATGATTGTACCTGTAGCATCATATCTTGTGTTAATTATATGTATTGCATTAAAATCTTGGTACATTAACATGGAGTAGAGGAAAGTGTTAGATTGTATTTGTACCTTGTATTTTGGTAGTTGTAACAATTGGCGATGGGGTGTTTTAAATTATGTATTAATTTTATGTAAGAAGTATTAATTGTTAAGTTTGATTTGTGCTTTACATACTTGTATATTATGTTTAGTTACTTGTATGTGCTTAAAATCTAATTTAGAAAATCTTAAACTCATAAATAAGAGAGAGGGTCATCCTTCCATTATAAGTAGTATAGATATAGATATAGATAGATCATATATAATTTAATAAATTTAAAATTATTTAAAATTAGTTTTTATTAATTTATAAGGCTAGTGACAGTGGCTCGGTTGCCACTGTCGGTCGACCGAGGTTGAGCAAGGTTGAGGCCATTGTGGGAGGAAGGTTGCGTTCGGTTGTTGGAGGCAAATATCATGAACTAGTTCGTCCATCCAAGCTAGTTCGAAGCGCACGAACTTCCAAAAAATTGTACCGTGTATCATTTAAACAAAAAATAGTTTTTTTTTTAATAAAAAACTTTACCACTTTTATAACATTATAAATACCAACCACAAACACACATTTTCAAACACAATTATCTCAACACAAAATTATTATGGATTGTCGTCTCCCCCATTCCGTCGAACAAATGCAAACATATTTTAGAAAACAATGCGAAGAAGACGATGCGGCTCGACAAAACGCTATTATCGGCGTTATCAAGCAGTTTGATCTCGCAAAGGCAGAGAAGCAACGTTTGAGAGAGCAATACGAGATTTGCAACGATATTTCGCCTGAAAGAAAAGATGTGATTGACAAATTTTTTATGGATGAAGCCCGCAAAGACGACAACATTGCTGACAAAGTGAGGGTTTGTTCAACAGATACAGAACAACATCAACACCAAAATCACTTGGAGTTATAGGGAGAACGCAACCGTTGGTGTGGGTGCATCAAGTTTGTCTGCTAGACCTAGATTTGTTGAGCAACCTCAGCTAACTCAACTTGGGCTTAGTTATGCCGACAAGGATGATGAGAAAGCCAGAAAGGCGGAAGAAGAACATTTGGCTTACATCGAGGAATTTTTTGGTTATCGGTCTCCTTCGTATGATTCTGCATGCGGGGAGCATTCAGATTAGGATATGTTTATGTATTTCGTATAATAGTATATTTTAGTTCGTATATTTTTTTAACCGTATCGTATTGTATGATTTATGTAATATTTTTATTATTAATGAAGTTTAATTTTGTTGTTAAAAATATTTGAATTTAAAAATAAAAAAAAAAAAAATAATAAAAAAAAAAAAAAAGAAGTTAACTAGGTCACCACTATGGAAACTAGGTCGTCATCAGGTCGTCGGAGAAAGAAAGATGATGTGACACAGGTGACCCATGTCACCACTGTGCATAGCCTAATACAGTGATAAAAAAAATAGATGTGGAGAGAGAGGGACAATCACATGACCCACAATGTCAGGATACCAACCAATGTAACTTGAGAAAACTAATAAAAAATGGGATAATAACTTAAAAAAATATCAAACTTGTTCAAAAATACACTTCTGGGCATCGAACAAATTTTTTTGCTTATATAGGTACTGAACTTTCAATTTCGGACTCTTTGAGGTACTTTGTGACATTTTTGCCCCTTAAATTACTAAAAATCCAAGGGCAAAAATGTCACAAAAATACCCCAAAAAGTCCGAAATTTAAAGTTTAGTACCTCAAAAAAGCTTAAAATTGAAAGTTCAGTGCGCGTATAAGCAAAAAAATTTGTTCGATACCCAAAAGAGTATTTTTGACAAGTATGATATTTTTTTAAGTTATTTTCCCAATAAAAAATAATGAAAGATAACCATAAAAAACCATGATTTAAATAAGTTAAGTTATGTTCAAAAAAAAAAAAAAAAAAGTTAAGTTAATGTGCTTTCTGTCAAGCCCATTGGCCAAACTGGGCTGCCAGTGCGTAAAATCTGAAGGCCATTTGATAAGTTTTTAACTTTTTATATAAATTTTGGAGCAAATGCACTACATATTTTTCTTTTACAATTTGGTTAGTTTTTCTTGTGGTTAAAGTAAAACACCTGTAACTCTTTTGGCACCAATAGAACAAAACGAAAATCAGAATCGGAGTTATGAAAGAAGAAAAAGATCGAATTAGTTTGTTACCAGATTGCTTATTACTTGAATTCATCTCTCGTTTACCTTCAACAAAAGAGGCCATTAGAACAGGTACACTCTCTAAACGATGGAAAAATCTTTGGCATTATGTTCACAATCTCATTTTTATGAAATATAATTATTGGTTTGAGGATTTTGTTTTAGTCGACAAAACCCTAACTCAATGTAGTTCTCAGTCGAACCTCAACAGTTTCCAACTCTGGGCCGCTCTCTTTCCCGGGTTTGAATCGAAAATCAATGATTGGATTCTTTACGCTACTAATCGTAACGTTCAAGAGCTTGTATTGTTATTTTGGCATAGGAGTTGGCATATGAATGATGAGTTTGAGCCTGATCAGTTTTTTTTTTACTAATTCATGTTTTACGCATTTGAAATTGGAAGGATGCTTCTTAAATCCAATCGGTGCCATTAGTTGGAATAAACTTAAGAGTTTGTATATTTCAGAAATAAAGTTAGGCGAAGATTTGATTCAGAATATATTATCCGGGAGTCCTATGTTGGAAACATTGGAGTTACACTCTTGTCATGGTCCAAGGCGGATTGATATTACTTCAAAGAGAGTTAAAAACTTGATTTTTTTCCATACTCTTGTTATGGTGTATGTAGAGTGGAAATTAATGCTCCTCATATTCAGTCACTTACAATCCAAAGTTACGTGCGGTTATGCAAGTGTTTGTTGCATGATGTGTCTACTTTAGTCAAAGCCAAGTTAGATTATTGCACAGTGAAAGGCTGGAATCATAAGACAACAGATATAGATGAAGAAGAAGAAGAAGAGGTGCTTAAAGGATTCATATTAAGCCTTCGTCATATCAAGGAGCTTAAGATTGGGAAACGGTGTTTAAAGATACAACTTTCTGTTTATTTTTTGACAGTCCTTGTCTTAGCACTTGTTAGGATGTTTGTTTTGGAAGTAATTAGTAAGATTGAACAAATATAAACCATTTGCAGTAATTTGCCATCTACTTCTTGAATTCAATATGATTTATCTACCCCTATTACCTCTATTATTTATAACATGAAAAACAGAATCATCAGACGTGATCTCCAATTGGCATACTTAATTAGTTTAATTATGCGTCTAAGAACTTCCCGTTAAGCGCAAATGATAATAACTGGGAAAATTATCAAACACATGTGTGTGCTTTTATGTTGTTAATCCTTGTTTAAGGTGGTTTTAGTGTCTCTTTACAACTCATCTATGGATCAAGTATGAGTGTCTATCCATATCTTGTTAGTCTATTCTCTATCTATGAACAATTGGATAAAAAGTATACTAAGTTTATTTGATATAATAACAATCGTTAGTTTTACAGACTTGGTTTACACGGGTATTTATAACCCATCAACCGACACTATGAACCGATATATCTTTACAAACCAACACAACCTACAAACTTAACTGCCATAACCGTTTTTAACTGCCATTCGGTTATGGACTTTACTTTTGACACACTAGACCCTTTAACTTATATACATACGTAAATACTATACTAATCTTGACTTACATGGATTAATAAGTTAGTATCCAATACTCCTCCCTAATTTATTAATCCATGCCTTCGATATCTTCAAGCTCCTTTATCTTTATCTTTGAACTTTGGCTTGCTTCCACTTCCTTTGTCTTGCTCTTCAACTTGATCATCTCTGTCACCAACTTTCTTCATTTGTATTGTTTTGATACTCTTGAATCTTCAACACACTATTTCTAGTATCACGATCTTCTGATTCAGCTTTGCTTTCTTGACTTGATGTCTTTCTCACTCGGCTTTCCTTCTAAATCTTGATGGCGTCTCTCGATGTTTCTTGCATTCGCCCTTGTCAACTCTCTCTTCTTCTAGGAGTTTCTTATCTGAAATAACTCCAAGGTTTTCTTTCTCAAACTGTTCTCTTACTGTCTTTAATTCTTTCATCTCTTTGCTTGTGCAATCTCTCAACTTTTTGAGGATCTCGGATTCTCTCTGCATTTGTTTCTCAAATGTCATTTCTCTATTTCTTAGTTTCTTCTCAAACTCTTGTTTTTCCATCTCTAACTCTTGAAGCATTTCAAAATTTCAAAACTCTAATTTACTCTTCAAATCAATTTCTATCTCTGACCGCATGTCTTCTAATCTTCCTTTTGGAATTTCATCCTTCTCAATGACAATTCATTTCCTTCTCGGTTCTTCCTTTAAGGATGTTATCTCCTTTTCATCTTTACTAGTAACCATTAATAGTGCTGGTTCGTCATCTTCAAACACAAGGTTTGCTTTTTCTTCTCTACGATTTGGTTTTGGACAATTTGCAGCATAGTGTCCAAACTCATGACAATTATAACATTCTATTTCTCTAGTGTCTCTTCTATGGTATTTTTGATCTCTAGGGTTTCTCATGTTTCTATCATAACTATCTTCATTCTTACTATCTCTTGCGAATCTTCCATGGCCTCTTCCTCATGTCTTATTAACACCTCCTCGTCTATCATTTCCATAGTTATGCTCATAATTTCTGTTATTCCCTGACGTGTGAATAACAATTTCTCACTATTTCTTCCTCACTTCCTTTTCTAAACTTAAGCCTTTCTTCATAAGTCTTAAGTTTCCCAATAATCTCCTCTAATTTTGCTTTCTTAAAATCAACAACCATTTCAATGGTTGCTACCACTGGTACAAACTTATCGGGCATTGCATTTAGTAATTTCCATACTTTTGTTTGTTCATCAAACGTCAATCCACATGTAGCAGCCTTTGTAATAATACTCATCAACCTCCCAGCAAATGAATCTATAGATTCATCTTCTTTCATCACAAGTCTCTCAAATTTTGATTTAAGTTGTTATGAGTGTGCTCATAGTGTACATCTTTTGTTCCAATAAATTGGACTTTAGAGAGTCCCAAATTTCTTTGTCGTTTCACATCCCGCAACTTGCATTTGCAAATCTCCGTAACCCTTGAAATAGGTATGCTCGACCGCTGATCTATCCTTTTTACATCAATCTCTTTTGATGTACCTGTTCCTTCTACTAAATCCCATACTCCATTTGCCAATAGTATCTTCTTCATTCTTAATGCCCATAATGTATAATTTGTGTTGCTTAAAACCTGGGCATTGATATGATGGTAATATGTAGTGAAAACAACTCTTTTCTGCTTTTATCTCCGTCATATCTTTCGATTTGGTTTTCTTCTAATACCAATTTTCTAATAATAGTCTAATACCAATATAATTCTAATAATAGTCGACCTTAAATTCTTCTTACTAACCACAATAATTCTCAAACAATTCTAACGGTTCCTAATACGAATTGTAATGGAAGAAATCTATTCTACTAATAGAAAAAAAAACAAGTATTAAGAATAATAAAACCTGTAATTTTCTCTTGGGCTTCTAGAATTCTTGTGGGCATTTTAAAAGTGGGTTCTCTTTTCTGTTCCCAAATAAAACCGGCTTCCTCTTTTCCAAACTAATAACAGCGTTAAAAAAAATGCCTATCTTCTTCCTTCTATACGAATTAGGGCATAACTGGTTTCACTCTTCCCAAATAAAAAACCCCGCTTCTTCTTTCTTTTGGTTTTCTTCTAATCAATCCGTTGGGTTTTCTTCTAATCAAACGGTGGTTTTCTTCTAATCAAACGGTGGTTGATTCTTTCTTCTCCGGCAAACAATACGGCGGCGGTTTCTTCTTCACACAACCGGGTATGTCTATTTCTCTTCTCTTTTTCTTGATTGATTCCCTGAATCAATCGGTTTTTTTTTCTCTCTTCTTGGTTGACCGGTATGCGCACGATCTCTTTTCTTCTCTTGATTGATTCCCTGAATCAATCGGTCTCTGTTTCGTTTTCCTCGTTTGAACTGTTATCTGCCAACTGTTAGTCTATTCTCTATCTATGAACAATTGGATAAAAAGTATACTAAGTTTATTTGTTATAATAACAATCGTTAGTTTTACAGACTTGGTTTACACGGGTATATATAACCCATCAACCGACACTATGAACCGGTATATCTTTACAAACCGACACAACCTACAAACTTAACTGCCATAACCGTTTTTAACTGTCATTCGGTTATGGACTTTACTTTTGACACACTAGACCCTTTAACTTATATACATACGTAAATACTACACTAATCTTTACTTACATGGATTAATAAGTTAGTATCCAATATATCTGTCCTCTTGAAAAATTCTCATTTATTCATTGTCGATCACGAGTTCTGTTTTGAGTTTGCCTCAATTATAAGTAATTGATACATGCATTTCAGAGTAGTCACTTAGGTTTTTTCTCATTGTTGTTCTTTTGTTGGTAGGTTCTATCTCGTTTGGAAGCTAAAGGTTTCAATTTTCCACCAGGTTTGAGATTACCAGATGATGGTGATCGATTCAGGGGAAACTGATTGACGTCACTTTGAAGTCATATCTTGATAATGCTTACTAGAGTTGTTGTTACTCCAATACACTGTAGTCACTTAAAAGTCATATTTTGCTAATTCTTAAACTTTTTCCACAACGTCTAGAGAACACACTTTGTAAGAAGCTTAGTCTATGGGAAAAACTTCTTTGTCTTTCTTTATTTTCTTTATACACATGCTTGACTACTGCAGCATATATTCATGTATGTTGGTGATTTTGCATCACCGATATTATTTAAGTGTAATGGATTTAATTTAGGTGACCAATGTGTAATCATGATAAATGTTCAACAAGTCGGTGTTGTGCGGAGTGCACACTTGTATGACGTTATTATGATTGCTATTCGGGGGCGAAGCCCCGAATGACGGGGGTCCGGGGGCAGTGCCCCGTAGCAGGTCCAAGGGGCGTACCGGCAGGTCCAAGGGCACGCCCTGGCTGGAAAAATTATTTGGTATAAAGTGCTATGTTAAAACGCACTAGAAAATAAAATTTCCGGTGATTTTGTCCCATATTTTAACTGCTTGGTTATTAAGTAACGTTATAGCAGTTACAACCGCTATGCAGTTTTTTGGTCATATAATTCGTTTCTTGGTTCTGGTTCATAACTAACAAAACATATTCTCAAGTTTAAAATCTGAGTTTTATCCGATTAGAGATTTCGGTAGAACCACCGAAATACTTCAATCTGATATTGTTTACACGACTCTCGACATCGCGGATCATTATTTCCTAACAAAGATTGAAGTAGTCTGTGATCATGACGAACGGAGAATCTGTGAAGGACATGACGAGCAAGTTCGATAAGTTGGCAAAGTTTGAAGGGCAAGACTTTCGTCACTGGCAAAAGAAGATGCACTTTCTTCTTACCACCCTGAAAGTTGTGTATGTTCTGAGTACACCAACCGAATGGGATGAGAATGAAGCTTTGGAGACGACCAGGAAGAGGATGAAGTGGGAAAACGACGACAACATATGCCGTGGTCACATTCTCGAACGGTATGTTCCGACTCTTATTTGATATCCATCAAAACGCTGAATCTGTTAAGGCACTGTGGGAGTCCCTAGAATCCAAATATATGGCGTAAGATGCTTCTGCGAAGAAGTTTCTTGTTAGTAATTTTATGAATTACAAGATGGTTGATACCAGGCCTGTCATGGAACAATATCATGAGATGTTAAGGATTCTGGGACAAGATACCCAAACATAATTTGATGATGGATGAAGCTTATCTCGCCTGCAGCTTATCATTGATAAACTGCCTCCTTCCTGGAGAGATTTCAAACATGATTTGAAACATAAAAAGGAAGATTTAAATTTGGTTCAACTCGGTTCTCATCTACGAATTGAGGAAGGATTACGTAATCAAGAACTTGATAATAATCCTAAAGGAAAGAACCAAATTGGATCTTCTTCATAACATGGTTGAAGGAGATGGAGTCAAAAATTCTAAAAACAATTTTAACAACAACAAGAACAAAAGAAAGTTCAAAGGTGGTGATGATAAATTTGCCAACAAAAAGGGTACTTTGACTTGTTGGAAATGTAACAAGCCTGGTCATATGAAGAAGGATTGTCGCTCTAAAAAGGGCAATAATGGCGCTGGTCCAAGTGGGTCTAAGGATCCTGATAAGCAACAAGATTATAATTCTGATTTTGTACAGAATTTTGATAATGTTTTACATTATATTTCTGTAATTTCCATGCATTTTATATTCAAGATGATCAAGTTGCTTGGTGGGTTGATTCGGGTGCGACATGTCATGTTTGCAATGATCTTCGTTGGTTTCAAGTATGTAATCCAATTGAAGATGGCTCATATGTAAAGATGGGAAACGTTGCAACCGAACCAATCAAAGGAATAGGGCTTGTTATGTTAATTTTACTCTGAAAAACTTTATGTTTAGATAATGTATTGTATGTACCCGGGATTCGCAAGAATCTTGTTTCTGAAATTGTGTTGAATAAGTTTGGCTACAAACAAGTGTTGGAAAGTGACAAGTATATCTTGTCAAGACATGGTTCCTTTGTTGGATTTGGTTATGTATGTAATGGAATGATTAGATTAAATTTGAATTATCCTTTGTTTAATGATTCTGCTTGTATGGTTACTTCTAGTCATAGTAATGGTTTAAGTAAATATGAATTATGGCATGCTAGACTAGGACATGTTCATTACAAGAGAATGAAAGATATGTCTAGAATGAGTTTAATACCTGCTTTTGATATGACACATGAAAGTTGCAAAACTTGTATGTTAACAAAGATCACTAGACATCCATTTAAGAGTGTTAACAGGGAAAGCAAAGTATTAGATCTCATACATAGTGATTTATGTGATTTTCATGCCAATCCTTCACTAGGACATAATAAGTATGTCATTACTTTTATTGATGATGCATCTAGATATTGTTATGTCTATCTACTGCATGCTAAACATGAAGCTCTAGATAAATTTAAAATTTATAAACAAGAAGTAGAACTTCAAAGACAAAATTTGATAAAAGTATTTCGTACTGATTGAGGTGGTGAGTATTATGATCCAGTTTATTTTCAATCGACCGAATAATCCATCAAACCACGTTTCCATACACGCCACAACAGTAATGGTGTGGCTGAAAGGAAGAATAGGACTTTAAAGGAAATGGTGAATTCCATGTTATCCTATTCTCGACTAAGTGAAGGGTTTTGGGGTGAGGCTATGTTGACAAACTGTTATATTCTGAATAGAACTCAAACAAAAACAAAGAACAAACACCTTATGAAATTTGGACCAAGAAGGTACCAAATTTGACTTATTTAAGGGTTTGGGGCTGTAGAGCAATTGTAAGATTGATTGAACCCAAAATGAAAAACTCGGGTGAGAAAGGTATAGATTGTATCTTCATTGGGTATGCCGAGCATTCCAAGTGTTATAGGTTTTATGTTATAGAACCTAATGATTATGTGTCGGTGAACTCTATAATAGAGTCAAGAGATGCAATATTTGATGAAGAACGGTTTACGTCTATACCAAGACCAAGAGGTATGATACAACCATCTTCTAGTAAGATAGTTGAAGATGATGTTGAAGGTACCGATGATGTACCGGTCCATCTCGTTCCTAGAAAAGCACTAGGACAAGAAAAGCTAAGTCTTTTGGTCCTGATTTTCAACTTTATTTAGTTGAAGGAACAAGAGATACGACTTTATCTCAACGTGAATATTGTCTCATTATTGAGGAGGATCCAAGGACTTTGAGTGAAGCAATGGCTTCTAGGGATGTTGCTTTCTGGAAAGAAGCAATTCAAAGTGAGATTGATTTCATCATGCAGAATGATACTTGGGAAGTTATGATTTGCTCCTGGATGCAAAGCATTAGGAAGTAAATGGATCCTTAAAAGGAAGATGAAAGTGGATGGAAGCATAGATAAATATAAAGCCAGATTGGTTATCCAAGGTTTTAGACAAAAGGAGGGCATTGAATTCTTTGATACTTATGCTCCGTTCTAGGATTTCCACTATTAGATTATTGTTAGTTATTCACCAAATGGATGTAAAAACTGAATTCTTAAATGGCGATTTGGATGAGGAAATTTACATGAAACAACCTGAAGGGTTTGTGATGCCTGGACATGAAAACAAGGTATGTAAATTGAAGAAATCATTGTATGGTCTGAAACAAGCACCAAAACAATGGCATCAAAAGTTTGATGATGTGGTCTTGTCTAATGGTTTTTCTTTAAACCAAGCTGACAAGTGTGTCTATAGCAAATTTGATGCTTCTGGTAAAGGAGTGATAATTTGCTTATATGTGGATGACATGTTGATCTTTGGTACTGACCAATATCAAGTTGATAAGACAAAGGATTAAGGATTTGAATATTTTGTTCCAACTGGATTTCACCATTTGTGGCTACTTGCTTTAAGTAAACTGCCTCCGAATCTCCGATGCATATGTATTTTTTGCAATTAATCATCAATACATTAGGCTATTATGATTCAGGGCCTTGTTTAGTGCATCTAATACAGGGTTACACAGTATTATGGCTTGAACTTATGAACCATGCTGAACCTTATTGTTGCTGTTTTGGTTAGGCCTAATGGTCCCGCTGTTTATGTGCAACCCTCAATGGTTGCTGCTCAAGTTAATTGCTGCCTATGTTTTGTTCCTTGATATCACTCTTGATCACATTTATCAGCAGGGTTTGAGTACATCTGCTGATCGTTTAGTCAAGTCAGAGAGCATTCTTACTATAACATGATTCAGACTGCAACTGCATTGTAGGCCTACAGCTGTCGTGACTCAGATTTAATCCTGAAAATAAGGGTGTCACTAATTTGATTAGTTAACATTCCTATCTCATCGTGCCTTTTTGTAAATCCCTCTAATGGTAGTTGATTGGTATGAAAGTGATTTAGCTGAAGGCTGAGACTGAAAGGTACTATTGCTTGATCATGGCTGTTTTAGATTTTGTTTGACTTGTAGTGACAAAATCAACTTGTTTGCCAATATATGCTTCATGGAAGTATTGTGGCCCATGGCCCATGGGTCATTTGAGCAACCGCTGACTTTCTACTCTAGGTGTCAAACATAATGATATTGAAATCCAAGAGTTACATAGTCATTTTTTTTACACTGTCAGGCACCTTTTTAAAAGATTATAATGTTCTTTTAATGTAACGTGGTTACATGGTGCTATAGAAGCGAATCATTTTGCCAAAGCTTTGATGAATAAAAGTCGTTAGTTTGACTCTGATAGGTTAACGATAGCATCTAGAAAATGATTATTATACTAAACTGAATTGTACATTTATATTTTATGTTCAAATACGAAAAAAGGAGTATAATATTTCGTTTTAACTCATTAATGGATACTGATCATGTTTGTTTTTCTACATGCAGGCAACAACAACAACAACAACAGCCAATCCCAATCCCACAAGAGCGGAGTATGGAATCAAATGGGTTCATAGTTTTTACTAACAGTACATGTATCATGTATTCATGTATTGTTTGATAATATTTCACAATCGTTAGAGTTTGTGTTGTGAGTTTATACTTCATAGGGGCACCTTGGATATGTGGCTAAACAAATTATTGCGACTTGAAAATTACAAATAATCAGTTGAGTAAAAGTGATTATAATCACTTAGGTAAAATAAATAAATAATAAAAAAATCAGATGTCAGGTTATTGTGAGAGATCTAGTTAGTATTACAACAACGGTGGTTCAATAGCTGAGACTCTGGTGACTTTTCTAGTGAGGGGGAAAAATAGTGTTTGTAAAGGGGAGAAGGAGAAGGGGGGGCGCTAGGTTTTCAACTCCGAATAATCACTTTCGAAAAGCACATTCAAGTGCTGATTTCTACAGCAAACTTCAACCACTGCCTTGATGGCGATTTCTACATTTTATATTCCAGCATCCATCATACAAACCTATATCCTTTCAAGGTACAATACATTCACGCAAAGTAATATATTGATCGATTATGTGCTTGCATTTCCATTTTTTTTCTCTCACTGTTATGAAGCTTATAGTCTGCATAATGCACTATTTTGCTAAAAGAACTTTGCAGTTAAAAGTCTAATCTTTTCATATCTTAAACTTCTCTAATACAACTCACTACAACAGTCGGATGGACCGGCGAGGAGACTTTCGCCGGGGACACAAAGTCTCCGTCGAAAGTCACTAAACGACAAAATTGAATCTGACGTGGCACATGAATTCGCTGACTTGTTGTGGAGAATTCAACGCATACTTTCCGCGGGGACAGGTCCGCGGCAAAAGTGAGTTGGATTTTTAACATAATTTGACCGGATAGTCAAAATTCATCACAATCTTTCTCCGGAGACGTGTCCCCGCCGAAAGTGTATTTTACGTTCACCAAACTTTGACCAAAGTCCAAAGCATGCTAATTGTGCGCGGGAAAATTCCCGCCAAACCTTTCCCCGGTGACATGTCCCCGGAAAAAGTAATATTTAAAAAATACACTTTATTGCAACTATTAATACATAACTAAAACCCCGATGCTTGAAAAACATAAATAACCCAATCGTCAATTCTCACAAACACACGTAATAATATAATGGCTGACATAATGCCGAAAAAAGAGTGGTCATTGGTTTTATCGTCGATATATCTCTTTACTCGAGTTCTTGATACGTATGGGTCACAAATTTACGATGAATATGGTTCTTATAAGAACATAGACCCATTGATGAGAGACCGCATTCTGGAATGGTTAAGGAAAGAGCTATTCTACATGGTGTATTTGGACTGTGAAGCTGATGGTGTTGGAGGAGAAAACACGCTGGAAGCTCAAGCAATGTTTGAGAAGTTCGTCAAGCAAAGGAAGGAAAAAGATGAAGCTGAAAAAAGCCCGTTCGATTACACATTTGATGATGCGGGAAATAGGGTAACAAATCTTGAAGCATTGTTTGAACAGTTCGTCAAGCAAAGGAAGGGAAAAGATGGTGCAGAGCGGGAAGTAGCAGGGAAAAAAATTGAATGGGTGATGTTTGTTATGGTCTATGTCGTGTGTATCATATCGTTTGAGTTGTTTCGTTTGCTTGCCGAGTTGTTTCGTTTGATCTGTTTCGTTTTGTTGTCAAGTTGTTTCTTTATTCATGAGTAATTTAGTATTGGAAAAGGGGTGTTTGGAAATCATAATCTTGTTAACATATACGTATACCATAGCACCTATACTCGGCCGTTGAAACAGACTAGCTTCATGTCCAGATTAATAAAAGATAGTTAAACAAAAAAATGGTTAAAAGTTACACTGTACCAAAAGTTTTGTGGTTTACTGAGTACAACATTTGATCGTATAACAGAGGGCATTCATGGCGTCCAAGGTAACAACAATGGTAGTAATTCTTTCCGTTTTGATACATCTTTTTTACTAACAAATGTCAGCTTTGGTTGATCATCGCACCTATACTCGCCCGTTTAACATGATACGTATACCATAGCACCTATAGTTGGTCGTTTAACATGATACGTATACCATATCACCTATAGTTGTTCGTTTAACATGATACGTATACCATAGCACATATACTCGGCCGTTTAACATGATACGTATATAGCACCTATAGTTGGTCGTTTAACATGATACGTATACCATATCACCTATAGTTGGTCGTTTAACATGATCACTCGTTGCTTTATTTTGATATACGTTTAGGTTAAATTTAAACTTATTTACTATTAATCTTAATTATTTAAAATGATAATAAAGAGTTTTTTCAAAAAGAAAATTGAATAGTTAAAGCTTTTCCCGGGGACATGTCCCCGCGGAAGGTTTTGGCAAAACTTTTCATTTTCCCTCCTTTCGTTTACTTTATCCCGCCATTTCTTTCCCCGGGGACTAGTCCCCGCCAAATGTATCGCTAGAAGACAAACAAAACTTTCGCCGGGGACGTGTCTCCGGGAAAAGTTAAACGTAAAAAACACCTCAATTATTAACGAGATCTGTTATCACTTTGAGATAAAAAAAAAAAATATACCCACCAACACTTCTCTCAGCTGCGGCTTGCAATACCACCACAACACCACCACTTCCTCACCATCTCCACCACCATCTCCATCTCCACCACGCACCATATGTTGATGAGGTACTTCAATTTCTTTCGTTCTTGAGCAATACAAACCAATGATTTTATCGTCATTATTAGAATACTTTTATATTGTTAGCCATTATTAGAATACTTTTAAATTAAGTTGATAAACTTAGTTGCTATCATGTAGGAGTTTCTGTGGATGAAAGTGCCGCTGGACCGATATTAGAGATGCAATGGTGAGGTTTACCGATACAGGTTCCATTAACTTTGCTATAGTTTTAATATCTCTGTTTTTCATGGTTATGCTGGATATGTATGTTTAGCATTAAAATGGTTACGTAAAGCCTCAATTGTAAATTTTTTTTACCTGTTTGAGTAGTATAGTTTTAACTAAATGGGACACACATTCTTAATATTTTTTTACCAAAAGGTCTCGCCAAAGGTAGTATAGCAGTTTGAGTAGTATATAGCTGTTTGAGTAGTATAACAGAGTAGTATAGCTTCAATTGTATATTTCAATTGTAAATTTTTTTACCTGTTTGAGTAGATTTTCAGTTTTTTATGTGTTTGGAAAATTAGATTATCTAGTAACATATTGTTAAAGTTACCGAAAAGGACATTGTTATCATTGAACTACCCTATATGTTGTAGAAATCAATGAAATACGAAACTCTAACTATGTGCTTTGCTTGTAGAAATCAATGGAAGCCGAGGCCAAGCCGCGACCACGTACCGATCGAGACCAAAAGGTAAGATATTAACCTGCGTATTTTAAATAGTTTAGGGTTTTAGGTAATCAGAACTATCCAAGCATCGGGTATCAAAAAGACCTTTTAAACCAATAAGGTTGAATTGGTCATTTTAACAATTAGGGTAAGAGAGTAGGATGATGGATTTTGGGACCTAAACCAAAATCTTGGCAAGGTGTTGGGGTCCACCCCCTTTCATGTGCAATAACACTTTAACTAAGTTAATGAGATCATGTTGTTTCATCTGCTTGTGATACAAAAGATTTGATCATGTTTGCTTACGACTTTTTGAACAGTGTGTCTAGGGTTGAGGGTTGGTGAAAACACGAGAATGGTGTTAGTGTGTCTAGTTAAAGTGCTATTACACCATTTTTCGACATCATTTCATTCTCCTTTTTACAATGATATTCCCAAAAACTCGCCAACAATTCTCTCCTATATTATCAAACAACAAAATTGAAGTTAGCGGTGGTGACACGTGGCTTCTCCGATGGTTTACGACGAGGAGGTACACGGTTTCTTGGTTCAGAAGATACAGGAAAGTGTACAGCCCATTTCTTGTTACGGTTTGTTACGGTTACCTGATGATGAGGGTTGAATCTCTAAGGGTAGAAAGGTGGTGCAAAAGGGTTTAGCTTTCTCTGAGAGTTCATAACTGTGTGTGTGTTTTTAGTGTGTGTTTTTTGGTGTGAAACTCTGTGTGTGTGTGAGAGAGAGATATAACAACCCGTAAATTTCCAGATTTTATTATAATATTTATTACGTCAGAGAAAAAAAAATTTTAAAAAAAATCAAATCGATTATTTTCTGACAAATGCCGATATCAAAAATTCGAAAACGAGAGGTTATCTCGTGAATTTAGGAAGTCACGGCACCGCACGCATTCCGACACCAATTAAATAACGGCAAACAGTTATAATCAAAATCCAACATAATAAGAATGTCATACTATTACATTTAAGAAATCGTTTCCGAAAATATAATTTCTATATTTTTCGGGTACCGGGAAGGTACGTTTACTCAAGAATTCGACAAAACACGGGGTACCGATTATACTGTCTCGTATAATAAAACAAAAGAAATAAAACAAAGGAGATAGCACTCCTATCTCTCTCTCTCCCATGTTCCATGTCTGCTTCTTCTTTCTCTTGTCGACAAAATCCAGAACCAATAAACATAAAAATGGATACTTCATCTTCCTTTTAAAAAGTCAATACCATTTCCATCTCTACCACTATCCTCAAAGGAGAAACCTACCTTGATAGATATCACGTGAAGATGTTGAGAGTACTAGAACGCGGCTATGGGAGAGTGACGAGAGCCAGAAGAATTAATACCCTAAGCACGAGGTCAAGAAAGATTAGAAGCTCCATTCCTCTTCTATCTCTATAACTAGAGGTTCAATTTTCACAGGTCTTAAACATCCCACATAAAACACCAAAAATTAGGGTTCTTCCAAATCAAAGGGGTTTTTAAAATTGGTTTGGGGGTTTTGTTAATTGAAGCATAAGGAAGATTCTCCAAGTATTTAATCGTACCAATTCGTTTCGAGTCCTCTCCAATTGAGCTCCTTGGTTTTCGGTCTTTCCTACCCATTCGACCCACCCTTGGGTTCATTTTAAGAAACATAACCTTGTTATTATTTTACATTTGTTGTAATTATGATTAATTTTAATTCGGATTTATAAATCTTCTTGAAATATTATTGGATGTTGTTGTTGTTCTAAAATGTGACAACTAAATAATAGACTACAAACTAAAACTAGGTTTGGCTCATATTGGAAGTACTTATAGCTTATTATTTGTCTTATTTTGGTTAAACTAAATCTCGTTACCACTTTGATTAATATGGGATTTTAGTTGAGGGTCGAAACCCACTGTGGTCGAACCACAGTGGTGTGTTTTTGGTTTTGAATATTACACTTCGATCACAAGTTCACAACCATAAAATAATGAGATGTTTTGGGATAAAACTTGATTTGTGTTTTGTCTTGGTAGTGGGTACTCAATATTTTTGGTTATCTTGACCACCTCTTTAAAATTAGTCACTGTAGCGTTTTTTTTTTTTTTTTTTTTTTTTTTTCTTTTTCTTGGTTGAATTGGTTTTGGTATAGTTAATTCATTCAATGATATATTTTTTTGTTATCATTTATATGATACAGAAATTTGAAGTAGCCATTATAAAACTTTATAAGACTTATCTTGATTTAAAAAGGGAAAAGCAAAAATAAATGTACAATGACCATAATTAAGCAGAAAACTTGATTAGTGAAAGTTGATTTGTTTGATCCTCGTTTAGTTGTACTCACTGTATTGTCAAATTTGCTCAACAATATCCCCAACAACTAAAAACTATATTGTGAATCTTAATATGTAATGGGTTAAATTGGTGTTGGGCTTGTGTGCGTTTTTGTGTTGGGTCGAAGCCCACACCAATTCCAATTAATATCCGAACTACAAAATTGGTCTCGACTTATCCGACCTATATGATCGCGACTTGTTTTATAAACCGATTTCTAAAATGCAACAAATCTCAAAACTTAATATTTCTTATCATTAAACTTATGGTTTAAATTACAAAGCAAACAAATAAAAATGTAAACGTTAACTTATTTTTGATAATTGGTTTATATTTCATATTTTAGCTCATTCAAGCTTAATGGGACTTACTTTGAGTATAAAACTTATATGAGTTTGATAACCAATATAGATACGGCTTATCTTTAAAAGAAAAAGTTTGCAACATTTATTTATCACGGAAAACTAAAATGTATACATGAGTCATGCTCAACTTTCGTCAAATATAATTAACTTGTTATGTTTTTATAATAACCAATATAACTTATTATATTTTATATAATAACCATCAAGGAGAAGTTTTATTCATAACTTGCACCATCAAATTATTTAAATACAAAGGTATTAAATAAGGCTATTACTTAAATTTTTGAATACTTCTATGTTAACCAATAGATGTGATATATAGAGATATTTATACATGTATGTACGCTTAGTAAAGTATATACCCTTGAAAATAATGTTACATAATCCATTAACGTCTAATATTATATGTGGTCATTTTGTACATCGTCTTTCGGTTGCCATCGAACCTAAGACGCATTCGTTCTTGATGTATTCCTATTACATACTTAAGCCTTCCAAGAGCCAATACTTGCAAATATTTAGAAAACCGTTTTAAACTTAGATGCTGCCACACAAGCAACAACAACAACAACAACCATTTGAAAAGTTTTCTTAAAACTTTATCGAGTCTTAAACATGAATTAAAGACTAAATTGCCGTACCAAATTAGGTTGCGTGTCAGAGCCGTGCACTACCATTAATTGATTTATTCCACTTCATACTGCACATAGCCAAGGTGAGTTTCATAGCCCCTATTTTACTTGTTTTCACATACTTTTGGGGGAGAATACATGCTTGTTTTTACTTAAATCAAATACTTGTTTTACTTGAATACGATACTTGCTTACTTAAAACACTACTTCCTTTACTTAAATGCTTGTTTGATTTCTTGAATACATTATTTATTTCACTCGTTGCATACTTAATTATTTTCTCTTGAACGCAAGTACAAAATTTCTGTTGCATATTGGTCTAAGTCCCAATAACCCAATTACTATTACTACGCCCATTATCATGAACCGTTAGTTACTCTTTTGTGAGTAAGCGCAAATGCTATGAATAGATCTATTGGGGTTGACACCCCCGTCCATAGTAGTATAAGCTCTACTGACCATAGTACGAGTCGGACAGACGCATATTATTTGAGTAAGTCACAAGTGTGCGGGTTATACACTTGTATTCGGGCATTCATTACTACGTTAACGTTTCGGTGTCATGAGCTTAGACCGTATAATACTTTATTTCGTGCCATTGGGTTACATTGGTCACACCTTACAAAATCTCGTGGTTCATTATTACATTTATTAAATGACAAATTTTCACTTTCAAGACATTGTGGGTTACACAATAATCTGATTTCTTTCAAAACATTGTGGATTAGACAATGGTATTATTTTTATGATATTACAAAAGATGCAACGATTACTAAATTCTTTTGATAAATAATTCTTTTATATTACATTACATTTTACTCAAACCTATGAACTCACCAACCTCGTGCTGACACTTTTTAACATGTATTTTCAGGTTTTAAGGTGATAGTCTATCTTTGGAGGCACAAGGCAAAGGCATGGCATGGTCATAGACGACTCTGATTTATGTATTGGGACCACATTTTATAATGGGCCATTTTCCGCACAAATCAATAATGCAAACATTGTTTTGAGAATGAATAAAAGTTTCTTTATGAAAATCAGTTGTTCTATGCTTATGTTGTGATATCAATTTAGTAGCGCCCCAATACTTGTATGCTTCCGCTGAGCCATTTTGGGGGTGTTACAAGAGAGGTCAGAGATGATAAGAAGAGAGATGAAATGGTTGGTAAGGATATTGGTGGAATGGTGACGAGAGATATGAAAGGGTTTGTGAGGGTGCCTCATTAATCCCACTTCACTCGGCACTATTCCAGAGACTATCATTACAAACCCTTTCATCTCTGCTCTCTCTCTCTCACACATACAGAGTTTCACACCAAAAATTACACACTAAAAATACATACACAGTTATGAACTCTCAGAGCAAGCTAAACCCTTTTGCACCACCTTTCTACCCTTAAATATTCAACCCTCATCATCAGGTAACCATAACAAACCGTAACAAGAAATGGGCTGTACACTTTCCTATATCTACTGGACCAAGAAACCGTGTACCTTCTCGCCGTAAACCATCGGAGAAGCCACATGTCACCGCCGCTAACTTCAATTTTGTTGGTTGATAATATGGGAGAGAATTGTTGGTGAGTTTTTGGGAATATCATTGTAAAAAGGAGAATGAATTAATGTCGGTAAATAGTGTAATAGCACTTTAACTAGACACACTAACACAATTCTCATGTTTTCACCAACCCTCAACCCTAGGAACACTGTTCAAAAAGTCGTACGCAAACATGATCAAATCTTTTGTATCATAAGAAGATGAAACAACATGATCTCATTAACATAGTTAAAGTGCTATTACACATGAAAGGGGGTGGACCCCAACACCCTGCCAAGATCTTGGTTTAGGTCCCAAAATCCACCATCCTACCCTCATATCCTAATTGTTAAAATGACCAATTCAACCCTAATGGTTTAAAGGGTCTTTTGATACCCGATGCTTGGATAGTTCTCATTACCTAAAACCCTAAACTATTTAAAATACCGCAGGTTAAGCTTTGTACAAACTCGAAGAAGTAGAAGATATCGGAAGTCAACTAACAAAACCGCCTGGTGAACACGAGTTCGAGCCTTATGTGTTAGGATATGTTTGTAGGTTAGGTTTCCCGCTAAATGGATTATACGTATAGTTTTGGACCATTTGCGTATAGCTAGCTTATGTATAGTTTTGGACCATTGGCGATTTTGGAAATACATTTTATGTTATCGATTGTGTTGTAGCGAATTTGGACCATTTGGTTATATATGATATTATGTTTAGCGAATTTGTGTTGTAGCATAAAATAGGTTCTGAAAATAGGTTGTTATTCCACCTAATAGCACCAGTTGGATTAAACCGGCAATCAACCAATTTGAGTTTAGTAAAGCATGAATTGCTGGAAAAAGACTCGGAATCTAACACAAACCCACCTTCAATTCCGGGTATCTTTAACAATAAATCAAGCTCCTGGACGTTACAGTTAACAGCATAAAGAATCCATTTGTTGACTTGTGATGCAAACTGAATATTATAATTGCTATACGTCATCAACCCCAAAGTGTCATCATTCAATTAGTCTCATCACCTTCACTTTTAGGACCATCATCAAGCAGTTCACCTGAATCTCCACTTTCATCTGAATCACTATCAGACCAATCATGTGACTCCATGTAATCACTATAAGAGTATAACCGTGAATAAGCGTCCACAATCTTCATGTGCGATGGAAAAATAAAACCTTTAGCTTCCAAAAAAGATAAGATCTATAAACACAAAAATAGCAAGGCAAAGAGAAAAATATCAAAAGTCTGACATCCAGCAAAATTAAGTTATGATCAAGGAAAAGATAAATATAACGTACAATTGCACCCCTTATGACAAAGGATACTCTCAAGAGGAAGAAAGAAAGACATTTATACACGATATAAATTTTTGTTTAATAGCAAAAAGCAGAAAATTTTGAGGGTGTGCTTGGTTGAAGGTATTAAGGGGTAAGTAATAGCAAAAATAATAATTAATGGTGCTTGGTTGGCTCTAATGCAATGACCCATTACTCAATAAATTGGGGGAATGATTTTCTTACCCTTTCCCTTTTCTTAGTATTCCAGTTGCCTTTCCTTTTCTCATTACCTAGTTTGAATCAAGCGCACTCAATTGGGTTCATAGTTTCTATTGCAATGAAGATGTATGTTTTAATGATTTTCACAAAGGTTAAGACTTTGTCTTGTGAATTCAAAGGGGTGATTTATTGTGCGATTATATTAACTATTGCCGCTTGAATCGCAAAACTTGGTTTTAACTTTACATTCAACACAATCATAGTACACATTGATGTTGAGATACGTGTAAATGATCTACAAAATCTCTTGCTCAAGCAAGTGAGGCAACTAATAATCTAATAATCTATACTCCTTTATAAAGGGTTTGGGACATTCTAAATATAGTAGTCTTAAAATTTTTAAGACCAAAAACATTTCCATTAAAAGAAAGTTATTTTTGCTAAGCATAATAGTTAAGCATACATATAAATTTAAAAAATAATTAATGTCTTAAATTCTCATATTTGTAACATCCTCCAATATTGATGCATCAAATTTAAACCATATGAAGAAATGTAAAAAAATTGTAATAAATTAAAGGGGTAATGGTTAAAAAAAGTACTAAACTTGCCACCCTTCCTTCTTCTATAGCGAACAAAATTTTTTATTTTTGAGGGTATTATACTTTCAAATTCATCCTCTTTAGGGTATTTTGCTAAACAGTTGGACATTTTTGCCCCTATTACCCACAAGAGCAAATGATGGCAAGTATGATACTTTTTTTTATCATTTGCCATAGTTTTTTATTATGTTAAATTTTGGATATGTATTAAGATAAATTATTTAATGATTTATAATTGTGTTAAATCTATGATAAAAATGTTTTGTTTTAAGTTTACACTATTTACTTATTAAGATAATTTAGTTCCACCAGCCACTTCCATTTTCAAAGGACATGTACTTCTCAATTGAGTGGGTGTTGTTTGTTCGAGCGTATGTACTTTCGGCTTATTATGTTTAGCTTTAATTCGTGGTTTATTTGGAGATTTGGTTAATAGATATTGAATGTGCATATTTTGTTCTCATTCGAGTCTTAATAGCTCTTGTGGGTTCAAGTCGAGACCCGTGTGGGTCACGGTTTGGTCTCGATTAGTGTTGTGTTTGGTTTAGTCTCGAGTCAACATGATATGAGTTTAAATAAGTATACGCGTGCATGGCACGTGTGGGGTTCAAATAAGCAGTTTTAACCCTTACCATTTAGGCGGAAAAGCCGTTATGCCATTTCATCATTTCATTTGTATATAACACAATTCATTTCACATTTGTAAGCGGTTTTGATTTTGTAATTCTCTCTTGTAATAAACTTCTACAAGTCAGTAAGCCATAACAAATCCCATTAACTAATTCTTGAGCTCAATTCTTATTGTTTGTGTTTTTGGTTAGTTATACTCTTATTTGAATCTCGTTGATTCCAGTAAGAGTATATCAACTGTATCAAAAGCAATTCCGGCATCTTAACCCATAAACCTATTGAGTTTGATCGTCGCCGATCAAATTCTGGCAAAAATACATTCGTTTTCCTATCACAAATACGTTACCCTTGTTAATTCTTATTCCGTTTTCTTAGCCAAAACACGTTTTCCGTACGGCTAGTACATTATTTATTCTTTAAATTCCATTTTTCAATTGAGAAGTGCATGTCCTTTGCAAATGGAAGTGGCTGGTGGAACTAAATTATCTTAATAAGTAAATAATGTAAACTTAAAACAAAACATTTTTATCATAGATTTAACACAATTATAAATCATTAAATAATTTATCTTAATACATATCCAAAATTTAACATAATAAAAAACTAGGGCAAACGATAAAAAAAAGTATCATACTTGCCATCATTTGCTCTTGTGGGTAATAGGGGCAAAAATGTCCAACTGTTTAGCAAAATACCCTAAAGAGGATGAATTTGAAAGTATAATACCCTCAAAAATAAAAAAATTTGTTCGCTACCCTGAAGAAGGAAGGGTGGCAAGTTTAGTACTTTTTTTAACCATTACCCCTAAATTAAAATACATAGTTCACCGGAAATTAAAATACGTAAAGTTATTGCTAGAAAAGACATATATAAAAAAACATTTGCTCACCATAAAAAATAGTTACCGGGAACCCGCCGCTGCATTGCGCGTGTACCCTTCTAAAGTTGTTTAAGTCTAAATAATCACTTTTAAAGCATACATCCAAACACCCCCTGTGTACAAACATCTAACTACAATCAGGTATACGAAGAATAGTCAATAAAGAACTACTAAAGCAACAAAGACAAAAAAGCCTAAATACAATAGTAAATTTTACCTCAATAAGTATATGGGGAAATCATACCTACTTTATAAAGTAGGCAACTTGCCTACTTTCCTTTGTTAAAAAAGGAGGGGACAGGGACTGAAACATCAAGAACATATATTTATAGGGGCTTAATTGTAAATATTTTTAATCTTTTGCAAAGGAAAGTAGGCAAGTTGCCTACTTTATAAAGTAGGCATGATTTCCCCTAAGTATATACCCAATTTTAAGCTCCTTGACATTGTGAAGGTTTAGTATAAATCCTTGAAGCATCTCTATATCATATTCTAAAATTGGTGTTTCATCAAACTCACCACTAGGACTAATGAAGACACATTTAGCAACGAAACTTTACTCAAATAAAAAAACATCTTTGATCTCTAATGACACAATACATGGAGCATTAATTTCGATAACATCATCAAGATCCTCTCCGAGAGACATGTATCCATAGAACACAAAATTCTTAACACTCTTAGAAGTAATATCAGTCCGCTTAAAACCATAGTGGTTGCGTATAAGTAAAGATTCTAAAATAGGACTTCCGGATGATATATTTTGAAACTAATCTTCCACTAAATTACCTTCTAAAAGAGACAAGCTTGTAAGTTATTCCAACCAATAGAACCAGTTGGACTTAATTTAAACCCTGTCAGTGATAAACCACTAAACCAGTAAAACATTGATTGGTGAAAAAGAAGTCGGAATGTATCTTAAACTCAAATCCCATGTCATCGTTCCTATTCCATAATGTTAAACCAAGGTCCTGAACATTACATTCAACAGCGTAACGAATCCAATTGTTAATTTGTGATTCAAACTGAGTACTGTATCTGGTAACCAGTTTGAATTTGTTGATGTTCAAATGGCGACGTTGAGTTAAGGTTTTGTCGACAAACAAAAATAAATCTGAGAGTAAATAATTATCACCATGATATACAAAAATAAGATTATGAACTTGATTCCAAAGATGATTCCATCGTTTCGAGAGTGTACGTGTTCTAATTGCTTCTTTTGTGGAAGGTAATTGAGAAATAAATTTAAGTAATAAGCAATATGGCAACAAACTTATTCGATCTTCTTTTTCTTGCATTAGTTTTTCAGTTTTGATTTTTGGTTGATTTTGGACTTCCATTTCCATGGTATTTTTATTCCCTGAAACATAAATAAAATCCCCAAATGGTGAAATAAGTTTCACTTCTACCCCTAATTTTGTTACAAAAGTGCAACTTAGTCCCTAAATATATTTTCTAGTCTATAACATTAGAAGAGTAGAACAGCTTTTGGTATACTTCGTGATTTAACCATTTGTTAGACTAAGGGTGTGTTTGTTTCATTAAGATGTTTTGGGTCTGAATCTGACTACCGCATCTTACTAGTAAGAAGCGGCTAGAAAGTCTAAATCTGAAAGAAATAATGTTGTTTGTTTTTTGTATGAGTGTCCGAATGATTTTAAGTGCTCGTTTTTGCAATTTATTTATTAAACCAACGCAATACGATAATAAGTAACTTATGTAAATATGAAACATGACTTTTTATCATAAATATAACATAGTTAATAAACAATCAAATATATTATATAAAGTTTACAAAACGAGTAAGAGGCAGTAAGACAAGTCCCCCACCTCTTACTGAGTAAGATGTTATATGTCTAACTGGGTCTTACTCAAAAGAAAAAAACAAACAAGCAAAACGTCTGCCCACCTCTTACTGGTAAGAGTAAGAGGGCTAGTAAGATTTTTTTTAAAAAAACAAACACACCCTAAAAGTTATTGTTGTATTTTCTTACATCATATTCTTATTATTCTTATCACACAAAACTATTACATGCATTTTCAGCTTATTATATCGTTTTACCTAAACTGACGATTGTGTCAGAAATCTAAATCATGTAAGTAAGTATTATTAGAACGAATAGAATATAAGAGGAAATATCATGCTTCTTACATAGTGTTCTCAAGTATCACTTAAGTAAGAAAAATAAGAAAATGAATGGAAAAAAAAGTGTTGCATTATCGAGTATCACTTAAGGAGGAAAAGAAAAAGAAAATAATTGAAAAAAAAGAGTGATTTAGTTGACTTTGAAGTAAAAAAAATTTCCTACAAATATTGGGCTGAAATTATTGGCTTCCTAATCTTTTACTTATGCTTGCTCTAAAAACTTGAGAAAACTAATAGTAAAAAATAATGAAAGATAACCATAAAAAAACCATGATTTAAATAAGTGAAGTTAACATGGTTTCTGTCAAGCCCATGGCCAAACTGGGCTGCCAGTTACGTAAAATCTAAAGGCCATTTGATAAGTTTTTATATAAATTTTGGAGCAAATGCAATATATTTTTTTACAATTTGGTTAGTTTTTCTTGTGGTGAAAGTAAAACACCTGCAACTCTTTTGGCACCAATAGAACAAAACAAAATCAGAATCGAAGTTATGAAAGAAGAAGAAGATCGAATTAGTCTGTTACCAGATTGCTTATTACTTGAATTCATCTCTCGTTTACCTGAGACAAAAGAGGCCATTAAAACAGGTACACTCTCGAAACGATGGCAAAATCTTTGGCCTTATGTTCATAATCTAATTTTTGTGAAATATAATTATGAGCTTGAGGATTTTGTTTCGTTACTCGACAAAACCCTAACTCAATGTAGTTCTCAGTCGAATCTCAACAGTTTCCAACTCTGGGCCACTCCCTTTACCGAGTTTGAATCGAAAATCAATAACTGGATTCTTTATGCTACTAATCGTAACGTTCAAGAGCTTGTATTGTTCTTTTGGCATTGGAGTTCTGAGTTTGAGCCTGATCAGTTTTTTTTTACGAATTCATGTTTTACGCATTTGAGATTGGAAGGATGCTTCTTAAATCCAATCGGTGCCATTAGTTGGAATAAACTTAAGAGTTTGTATATTTCAAAAATAAAATTAGATGAAGATTTGATTCAGAATATATTATCCGGGAGTCCTCTGTTGGAAACATTGGAGTTAGACTCTTGTTATGGTCCAAGGCAGATTGATATTACTTCAAAGAGCGTTAAGAACTTGTTTTTTTGTCCATACTCTGGTTATGGTGTATGTAGTGTGGAAATTAATGCTCCTCATATTCAGTCACTTACAATCCAAAGTGACGTGCGGTTCTGCAAGTGTTTGTTGCATGATGTGTCTACTTTAGTCAAAGCCAAGTTAGATTATTGCACAGTGGAACTGGAAGAAGAAGAAGAAGAGGTGTTTAAAGGATTCATATTAAGCCTTCGTCATGTCAAGGAGCTTAAGATTGGGAAACGGTGTTTAAAGGTACAACTTTCTGTTTATTTTTGACACTCTGTGTCTTAGCACTTGTTTGGATGTTTGTTTTGGAAGTGATTAATGAGATTGAACAAATATAAACCATTTGCAATAATTTGCCATCTACTTCTTGAATTCAATATGATTTATCTACCCCTATTACCTCTATTAGTTATAACATGAAAAACAGAATCATCTGACGTGTTCTCAAAATTGGCATACTTAATTAGTTTAATTATGGGTCTAAGAACTTCCCGTTAAGCGCAAATGATAATAACTGGGAAAATTATCAAACACATGTGCATGATTTTATGTTGTCAATCCTTGTTTTAGGTGGTTTTATTGGCTGCTTACAACTCATCTATTGATCGAGTATGAGTGTCTATATCCATATCTGTCCTCTTGATAAAGTCTCATTTGTTCATTGTCGATTGCAAGTTCCGTTTTCAGTTTGCCTCAATAATAACTAACTGATACACGTATTTCAGAGTAGTCATTTACTAGTAGGTTTTTTTCTCATTGCTGTTCTTTTGTTGGTAGGTTCTTTCTCGTTTGGAAGCTAAAGGTTTCGTTTTTCCACCAGGCTTGAGATTACCAGATGATAGTGATCGATTCAGGGGAAACTGATTGACGTCACTTTAAAGTCATATCTTGCTAATGCTTACTAGCTGTTACTCGAATACTCAGCAGTCACTTTGAAGTTATATTTTGCTAATCCTTAAACTCTTTCCATAACGTCTAGAGAACACACTTTATAATAAGCCTAGTCTACGGGAAAAACTTTTTTGTCTTTCTTTATTTTCTCTATACACGTGCTTGACATATTCCAGATAACATTTGAAGGATTTTCAAATGTCAATTTTGGTGGGTAAAGGAAACTAAATTGGATACTGATTGCTGTGGTTTGAATAGTATGGTAGGGAGATTTGGTTAGATTGGATACTGTAGGTCTCATTTTAATTTGAAGTAAAAATTGTTATCTAGTAAAAATTAGAAATAGAAGCAAACAAGGATTTGAATATTTTGTTCCAACTGGATTTCACCATTTTTGGCAACCTGCTGTAGGTAAACTACCTCCGATGCATATGTATATTTTGCAATTAAGATTAGGCTATTATGATTCACGGACTTGTTTAGCGCATCTAATACAGGGTTACCTTAAACGATTGTTGAACCTTAAACTACCATTGTTGCTGTTTTGGTTAGGCCTAATGCTCCCATTAAGTTGTTTATGTGAAACTGTCAATGGTTACAACTCAAGTTAGTTGCTGCCTATGTTTTCTTGCTTGATATCACTCTTCCCCACATTTATCAACAGGGTTTGAGTACATATGCTGATCATTTACTAGGAATAGTTTAGTCAAGTCAGAGAGCATTCTTACTATAACATGATTCAAACTGCAACTGCATTATAGGCTTATAGCTGTCGTGACTCGGATTCATGCCTGAAAATAAGGGCATCACTAATTTGACTTGTTAACATTCCTATATCATTGATACTTTTTGTTGGTATAATAGTTATTTAATTAGCTGAAGGCTGAGACTGAAAGGAACTATTGCTTGATCATGGCTGTTTTTGATTTTGTTTGACTTGTAGTGACAAAATCAACTTGTTTGCCAATATATGGTTCATGGAAGTATTGAGGGCCATGGCGCATGGGTCACTTGAGCAACCGCTGACTTTCTACTCTAGGTGTCAAACATAATGATATTGAAATCCAAGAGTTACATAGTCATGTGTTTTACAATATTCAACGGGAGCCATATGTAAATTATTTTGTGTTCAGTTGTACTTTTCTATATTTATGCAACTTGTAAATTCAGCAACTATTGTTCTTCAGGCAAAAGTTCAATATAGATCTCAAATTTACCATATATCCAATAAACCAATCATACCCATTCATTTTTTTAATAAAAAAAATAAATAAACTTTCACCCTTTTTTTAAAAATTAAATATCTCAAGAAACCGTTAATCGTTAAAAAAAAAAATCATATCATCAGACACGTAGAATTAAATTATCTTTCTATATATATGACTTCTATATATTTTAACGATTGTTTTTTTAAATTTTGGCCCAGAAAAATCATATATGATTCGATTTTTACAAATCATATATGATTTTTGAAAATCATATGTGATTTGTAAAAATCATATATGATTTGCGATTCGATTTTTATAAATCATATATGATTTTTCTAGGCGGAATTTTTGAAAAAAAAAGTTTGTCGAAAATATAGAGAAGTGCATATCTATAGAAATATAATTTAATTCTCGTTGCGATGGTGTATTTTTTGTAGTTTGAAGATTTACCATTTGCAAGATATGTTGTTTTTAAAAAAATGGTGAAAATGGTATTTTTATTAATTTTGATTAAAAATGGATGGCTAAGATTGATTTATTGGATCTATGGCAAATATGAGATCTATATTGATCTCAACTCTTGTTCTTCATTGGCATATAAAAGAAGAACATATTATGTTGTGTTCCTATCGTTAGTATCCATAAATAAAAGGGGAAGGCTGAATATACGTAACAAACTTTCTCAAATTTGCCAATATACGTAACATACTTATTTTAATCTCCGCATACGTAATATACTTTCAAATCTTTACCAATATACATAATATTGACGGGTTACCACTTTTAAAAGTTACAATAATGGTCCCTGCCGTTAACATTGGCTTTCACCGTTAGTCCTTTGACATTTTTTCACTTAAAAAAGTTATAATAATTGTCCCTTTGGTTTGATTTGACTTTTACTGTTAGTCATTTGACTTTCATTATTCATTTTATACATGATTTTTACATTTTTTCACGCTTTTTACACCTTTTACACACGTTTTATACGTTACACGTTTTATACCACGATTATGCTTTTTTACAGATTTTATATACATTTTTACCACGTTATCAAGATTAATATTTTATACTTCAAACACAATTTTATACATGTTTTTGAACGCGTATAAAAACGTATATACTGATATTATAAAAACGCTGCATATATTCATGTAAAAACGTATATAAAAGACATGGTGTGTAAAATATGCGATGTATAAAAACGTAAAAAGTGTATAAAATAAGAAATATAAAATGTGTAAAAATGTTAAAGTGTTTCAAAAGAATCCAACGGTAAAAGTCAAATCAAACGCGGTATAAAAACGGCATAAAATCGCGGTAAACGTATATAAAAACATTACAAAGCGTATGTAAAAATGTGAAGCAACGTTTTTAAAAAATATGCATAAAACGCAAAAAAAGTAAAAGGACGGAAGACGTGTATAAAAATGTGCATAAAAATATAAAGTGTGTAAAAACGTGGATAAAAATGTAAAATGTATATAAAATGTGTAAAGAAACGCGTATAAAAACATGTAAAAAAACGTTTGTAAAAACATGTGAAAAACGTATATACAACCGTATATGAAAACGTGCATAGAATTGTGTAAAAACGGTTTTAAAAAGCGGTATAAAACGGTAAAAATGTATATAAAAATGTGTAAAGAACGGTATAAAAAATGTAAACGCGGTATAAAAACGTGGTAAAACGTATATACAACCGTATATAAAAACGTGCATAAAATTGTGTAAAAAACGTATATAAAAACGTTTTTAAAAAGCGTGTATAAAAACATGTAAAAAAACGTACATAAAACCGTGTATAAAAAT
The DNA here is from genome assembly GCA_910596185.1 of Chrysanthemum makinoi. Taxonomy (NCBI): domain Eukaryota; kingdom Viridiplantae; phylum Streptophyta; class Magnoliopsida; order Asterales; family Asteraceae; genus Chrysanthemum; species Chrysanthemum makinoi. Next base: position 26,442,555 of record OU343223.1, on the reverse strand, counting down.
GTGTAAAAAAAGTGTATAAAAATGTGTAAAAAAATGTATATAAAAACGTTTGTAAAAACATTTTAAAAACGCAAAAAACGTGTATAAAAACATGTATGAAAAAGACGAAAGTCAAAAGACTAACGGTGAAAGTCAAAGCAAACCACATGGACCATTACCGTAACGTTTTTAAATGAAAAAATGTCAAAGGACTAACGGTGAAAGCCAACGCAAACGTCAGGGACCATTATTGTAACTTTTTAAAGTGGCAACCTGTCAATATTACGTATATTGGTAAAGACTTGAAAGTATATTACGTATGTGGAGATTAAAATAAGTATGTTACGTATATTGGGTAATTTGAGAAAAGTTTGTTACGTATATTCAGCCTTCACCCTAAATAAAATCCTCAAATGGTGAAATAAGTTTCACTTATACCCCTGATTTCATTACAAAAGTGTTCCTAAATATATTTTCTATACTTCCTGATTTAAGCATTTGCTAGACTAAAAGTTTTTTGTTTAATCTTTTCTTACTTCATATTCCAATTTATTCTTTATATCACACAACAATATTACATATATGTCTTTGCCGTTTTTATGTCGTTTTTATCTAAACTGACTATTCTGTCACAAATTTAGATCATCTAAGTATTATTAGTGCACATAAAATATAGGAGGAAATATCGTGTCTTTTACAATGTGTTATCGAGTATCACCTAAGGAGAAGAAAAAATGACTAAAAAAAATAAGGATTTGATTGCTTTTGAAGTAAAATGTTTCTTTTCTATATGTAGGACTAAAAATATTTACTTTCTGTTTTTTACTTATCCTTACAATAAAAACTTGTGAAACTGATAAAAAAAATAGGAAAGATAACCATAAAAACCATGATTTGAATTTTAATAAGTTAAGTAAACGTGCTATCTGTCAAGTCCATTGGCCAAACTGGGCTGCAAGATACGTCAAATCTAAAGCCCATCTTTTTGATAAGTTTTTATATAAATTTTGGAGCAAATCAATATAATTTTTTACAATGTGGTTAGTTTTTCTTGTGGTGAAAGTAAAACAGCTGGTACTCTTTTGCCACCAATGGAAAAAAGGATCAGAGTTATGAAAGAAGAAGAAGATCGAATAAGTTCATTACCAGATTGCTTACTTATTGATATCATCTCTCTTTTACCTGAGAGAAAAGAAGCCATTAGAACAGGTACACTCTCCAAACGATGGAAAACTCTCGGTGGACGAAGTTCATAATCTTACTTTCGTTTATAGTGATCCAGAGTACATCGATAAAACCCTAAGTCAATATAGTTCTCAATCGAACCTCGACAATTTCCAACTCCACACCAGGGTCTTTTATAAGTGTATATCGAAAATCAATAATTGGATTCTTTACGCTACTAATCGTAACGTTCAAGAGCTAGATTTTTTCTTTTCGGAAAGTTCGTATAAGTTTGTGCTTGATCAGTTTTTTTTTACAAATTCATGTTTTACCCATTTGAAATTGGAAGGCTGCTTCTTAAATCCAACCGGTGCCATTAGTTGGAATAAACTTAAGAGTTTGTGTATTTCAGGAATGAGATTAGATGAAGATTTGATTCAGAATATATTATCCGGGAGTCCTCTGTTGGAAACATTGGAGTTAAGGAATTGTTATGGTTTTAGGCGGATTGATATTACTTCAAAAGATGCTTAAGAACTTGGTTATCTTTGCAAACTCTCATTATGGCGTATGTAGAATGGTAATTAATGCTCCTCATATTCAGTCACTCACAATCCAAAATTATGTGCGGTTGCGCAAGTTTTTGTTGCATGATGTGTCTACTTTAGTCAAAGCCAAGTTAGATTATCGCAAAGCGGAAAGCCGCTCACTAGGCCGCTTAAAAGGCCGGAAACATAAGACAACTGATAAAGAAGAAGAACAAGAAGAGGTGCTCAAAGGATTCATGTTAAGCCTGTTGGAAATGTATATATTTACAAACATGTGAATGTCCGGATTCGAACTCGTGACCACGGGATTGCACACATTAGCGAATGAGAATTAAAGTTAATAATTAATGTTTATGTTTACGATTAATTATTGCACATTAAGTCCGGTTAACGATCGTTAAGTATTTAACGGAAAAATGACTAACGACCGATAAATGAAAAGAGAAGGACTAGTAACGGAAAACCTTGAAAGAAAAAGTTATGGGTTTTCTTGTGGGCTTGTCCCATGGCCGGCCACAAGGGGTTATCCCAACCCAATCCCTAACTTGTTCCCAAAGGTATCCATCTACTATATAAAGAGGGTTAGGTTCTAGGGTTTCACACACTTGTGCATTGAATTAACCCTAGATCTCTCCTCTCCTCTCTCTTGTCCCATTTTCGGCCGAACACCCCATTTGTAAGGGAGTTTGGTTTCGTTTTTCTTAAACGAGGACTTGTGTTAGATCTAGCAATCGCTTGATTCGTTGGTTAATTCGTGTGTACAAGAACGTGGTTGTAAGACATTATTCTTACACCAATTAGTACTTCTTTGTTTTACTCAAAGGGATCTGACATTCGCAAGAGGTACGTTACGCATACTTTCAGTTAATTAATTTATTTGTTATGATCTTTAGTCTTCCGCAGTGTACTCTTGATGTCTTTATGTTTTATTGTATTTTATATATCATAAACTAAACAGTGGCATCACGAGCCTTATATAACAAGTAATTAATTACTGAAACACATAATTAAAATAAACATGAATGTGTTATTATTTGTATGCTTAGATCTAGGGTTTGCAAAACCTAAACCCTAATTTTAGGGGGGGCGTTTGATTTTGGTGCCCTAATTAGGGTTTTGTAAACTATTGTTTTAATTGGATTAGAAACCCTAAGATGCATGCAACTTTATGTGTATATGCGTAACTTTGATTTAATTGCATTAATTGTTAAGTGTAATTTTATGTCCATGATAATTATTTGCATGTTTTATCATGGATCTGCTTTTATTGTATGTCTTTCTTGTTTAAGTGATATACACTAAATTATGATAGATCTAAAATTGGGGAAGACCTCAATAATTATTAATTTAATCAATTATGTGCTATGTGGTATGTATGTAATTTGACTTGCAATCGATGAATCGATGCATGTGGTTCACCTTTTACATAGATGAAAACGGGTGAAAGTCTTAATTAAATATATGCATATTGACAGATCTAGAATTGGTTATTAATAGGATGTATCAAAAACGTTTGCCTGTGGCTATTTGATATGCATGACTTTTATTTGTTATGCATTCATTGTTTATTTGTTTATTTTTATAAATACTTGCTTGTTTGTTATGTGTAACAAGGGTATTTTTACAAGAAAAATAAACTGACCTAAACAATGGTGAAACATGTATTTTAAGAATAGTAATCATAATCGTTTAATTGATTGATGACTTTGGTACAAATGGTCCGAAAGGCTCACCCATGAGAATGAACTAATAAAAGGGGTTTAAAGAAGTGCGCATTACACCTGAAAGGATGTCTAAGGTTGTGCTTTAGCGCTGCACTGGTCCTCTGCCCTCTGTAAGTTTGAATGGAGCTACTTAGTAAGCCATTAAATGTGCAAGCTCATCTTAAGGGCGAATTAGTTTTAATTCCATGCGCCACTTCGGTGGTAATTATACGAAACACTAAGTGTTTACACTTATGCAAAAGTACGGTATAATGGATGATAATTAACACTAAATTCCTTGATTGGTGAACCCAATACCTCAATTAAAGTTTGATGATGAAAAGCTTATACATTAAAAAAATATATAAATGTTTTAATAAAAACTATGCTACAAAGATGAATGCATGACATCTTTGTATATATTTGATATTACCCTTTAATTTAAGTTATATGCCATCCAACGAAACGGAAACACCTAAGATTACTTTTTATTTGCGTGTGATCGTGACTTAGATCGTAATCAAAGGGTAAAATGTCCACGTGTCATGAGAGCGGGCATTGACGATTTTGCGCTTAAGTTGGACAACTTAATTGAGTTTTGTAGTGAGAAGTGGCAACTCAAGGCATAAGATGGGATAAAACATGTTTACATGGCGATTGATATTGGCTATATGTAAATCCCATAAATCTAGGAATTGCAATTGAAATTGGCAATTGAGCAATAGCTCTACCATTTTGTATAAGGTTCATTACTAGCAGATCAAGTGACGTGATGAAATTATGACAATTTGGATCCTAGTTTTCAATAATAATTAATTGGTTATATGAATATGAACCTTGGGTATTTAATTGTTTATTGAAAAGGTTAATTATCGAAAATACTAAAATTGAATTTTGTAGTTCTTTTGAATGTATAAATGCAACATTTAACCGTAAACGTGGTTTAGTCTTTGATTAGTAAATTGATCCATTCTAGCATTCAAACAAATGTTTGATCGAGAATAATTTACTGATAAGACAAACGAAGTCTCCTTTCCATGAGAGAAGCATGAGACTCAATCCTATTCCTTTTCATGAATGAGAAAGGTATAATAAGAACATTTGAATTGTCTAAATTCTAATGTAACTCTTAGCAATGAATTGCACATCTTATTTTCCATAAAGATTTCATTACCCTCATTTGGTGAATGAATCCTTTGTAACAACATGAATGTTGGTTAACTGGAAAACATGTATATGAGTTACTAGATTAGAAGCTAGACTAATTACCCCAAAAATTGGTAAAAGGCAAACTAGCATATTTTTATCTAGTTGTTTTGCTTTAGCCTTTAAGGGTACTACATACCAGTATGGGGATGGTAGGCCTGTTAAGGAAAAAATTGCATACCCAATTTTTCGAGTTAATAACATTGATGGATAACCTATCATTCATATAGTAGAATACACCTTTAGTACCTTAGTAATGATTACGTATGGTTCTTCAAAGGTGTAGGAAAGTAAAAAGCAAGCAAGTTGTTTTCACCGGTTATGCAACACTTACAATGTTGTCGATTCGTGGGAGCATTTGTGTTGCATTACTGAATTAGAAGTTGTTTTAATGATTTCTAATTCAGTGGGAGCTACAAGCCTTATTTCCCGTGTAGTAACCCAGATTATCTTCAAAGATAATTACTTTCCAATTGTAGACACTTATGTTTTTAAGGATAGTCTTGTACGTTTCCTTACTAAACAATATAGTTCTACATCTACTTGTTATATCTATGACACAAATCATATTAATCAAATAAACGAACGTGTATCGTGTTGTTTATATGTTACATGATGTTGTTCCATGCACAAGTGGGAGAAATCTTATTGTGTGCAAGGTACAACACATATTAATATGATTTAAAAGAATTCTCTTGACTCTAAAGTAAGAGAATAACGTTCTAATAGGAAGTATACATTTATATATGTATGATTGCCCTGTTAAGAACATGTGTCAAGATGATAACAAAAACTACTTTATTTTAAATATTTATGTCATTCAATATTTAAGAAACACTTGTAGTTACAATTTATGTTACGTGAGAACGTGAACTAGATTATAGCCTAAGGTAAAATATCCACGTGTCGTGAGAACGAGCATGGATGACCAGTTCTTACATGGAACATTTCATGGAATGACATAATTAAATGAAGTAATCTAATACTACCTTGAATTTGAGTATTCGTTGAATGACTTAAATATATGTAGTAAATATTAACTTGAAATATGAATTGAAACCCGATGTGGTGTTCATAATTACTTTAATTATAAATGTTTATGATTTTGTAAAGTCACAAACATGAAGTCTTTTAATACAAGACTTACAATATAAAGTAAGACGTTAACTTGCTATGTTTTAAGACATATGCATGAAGTCAATGAGTTGATCAATGACTTATAACGTATAGTGGGATTATAACTAATATGTCTTTTGACTTGGTCAAAAATATTTGTGTTATAATACATGCAATTGACTTGGTAATTCTATTATACCATTAAGTTTTACTTTGTTGGTAAATAGGTAAGCCAAAAGAGTAGATGGTTATCTAAAATATTGTTAGATTTTCTTACAATATTAAATCTAAGGAAATACCATAGTTTTATGGTATGTTCTGTTGGAAGAATCAAAATCTGTTGGCATTATTTGATTCAAGATAACTAAAGTTTCTTCCAAAAGTTATCAAGGTTAGTAGATTGAGTATAGATTGAATATACTCAATATGACTCCAACCTAGAAGATTAATAAGACACCATTTGTTTATGGAATGTGATGAATCACATTAAGTCTTATAAATGAAGTTCTGAATTTGTTAAACTACTTATAGAGTGAGTTGTAACAAACTAATGTTAGGAACTGTCAATGTTTTTTGTAATATCCCAAAAGAGAACAATGTATTGTTGCTCTACTTGCTAAACTATTTAAAGGTAATCTTTAAATTTTAAAGGCAAGTGGGAGTTTTGTTTAGATCTTGAAAGATTGAATTACAAAATAAATAATCTTCTAAAATGCACTAGCAAATATCATGATGAGGCTAAACATGAAAATGATAGACCTTAATACGATGGAATTGTCATTCATAGATCCGTAAGGATATCTCAGATATTTAATATGCTGAGGAATATGAGTTACAGGATCATGGTAAGCCTGTTAATCATAATGATAAATTTACCAAATGTTGAATTGTGGAAAATCAATCATACTATGAATGTAGAGATGTTGTCCATAAAGATAATCAACTTTAGATACTTGGTTTATCTTAATAATGAAAATGAGTTTCTTCAAAGGATGGAAACCCTAGTGGTTTAAATCTTTGTGTAGAAATCATATGGACAATATTGTACATGTATTTAATGTATGTCTAGTGATAATAATATCAATCATACTTAAGCAATTAACTATGATTGAATATTCTTTCCTATATACATTAAATAGAAGTATAAACATTATAATTGTCATACTTAGTTTCATTGATATGAAATTTTGACAATGAATGTCATAACTCTTTGTTGTGAAATTACTTTGCGAGGACGATGAGTAATACAAAGAAGTTTTATGAATTCAAATAATCATTGGATATGTACAAACTGCAAGAATCCATGAATGGATATATGCATGCATCTAGGAGATGTTTCTTATGTTTAATATTAAATCCATGTTTGATTTAATAATTAAAATAAGATTGCTCATAAGTATTCCTGAAAGCTAGTGGGAGTATTATTTATTAAATCTTATATGTTGTATGGGCAACTACATTCCACCTAAATTAAGTTTTAATTGGGAATGAAACTTTGTTTGTAAGATTTGGAAATAATATATACAACCTTGGAATATATGTTTATTATTATAAACATATGTGGTAAATAAATGAGTCAAATAGAACATGATGAATACATATCTTTGACAAGATAGATGAGATCTTAAAGTTTAACTTGAAGATTCATCATGAACATCATGTTGTGTATAAAGTTGTTGTGTCATGCTTGATTACAAGATGATTTGACAACATTGAAAGTTGTTAGTGTAATAAATATTTTAAAGGAATATGTTTGGATTTAGAATCACATTCCACAATCTGGAGATGCTCCTAGATTCTATGGATGATTATATGACAATTGTTTCATAATTGTCATTGCCAACAAACTTGAGTTTTGGTAGGCACTAACATTACACTAGAACTGTTCAAAAGTTTACGGATATTTAAAGAGCATATTGTTGTACACAATGATGCTAGTATAATTGAGATGACACTCAATTCTAGTCACGGTATCCTTGATGATGACCATGTTGACTAGTTATGCTCAACTAAGAGCATAGTTGCATTATACATTAAAGAATAAAGAATACTTTAAACTTTAAAAGTTTTGAAAGATGATTGTCATATAAAGGTGGTTCAGGTTGTCACTCACCTTATGGAATAAATATGACAATATCAAGATATGTGTAAACACATACAAGAAATTCACTTATTGAATTTTTGAAATAAGTATTCTCAAAATTCTTATAGATCAAATTATGCGTTAAAATTATGCCTTGTCGACAAGTATGAGATGCATGACTTGTGGCAAATTCATTAACTAAGAATTATCATGCATTGATCTATTTAGTATTTGGATAAAAGGATATTGTAAACATTATTATTGAAATGAAATAAAGTATTTTGTTATGTTTATTATTCATTTATTAAGATGTTATCCTATATTTGCATGTTTAAATCCTTGAATAACTTAAGTTATTCTAAATAGTCCGTTGTCAATCAATAACATGGGAATGATATTGAATTAAGACAAATCTGAGTATTAGTTAGAATATACTTGAAACTATATTGATGCGTAGCATGACTAATTTCAGATGATATTCAATGAATTGAGTATAGGACTTATCCCACCCACATGATGATACTTTATGGATCTTAGTCATTAAGTATATCATGAATATTTATCCTCTGACTTGAGATGTAAGAGATATATCATGGATGTAGTGCATTTCTATGAAGCAATCTAACGCTATACGTAACTGGTAGTTATAAGGGTTGTTTTCAGAAGTGTTGCAAAATTTGTGAATCCTGCTTGTAGTCAAAATGGGATTTGTTTCTTTCAAATTTATTTTGAAGTATAATACTAATGGGCCCCTCGTAGGATTGTTAAGATGTTTGTATGGCCATACCCAAGGTATTCTGGAATATGTTCGAAGAATTGGTAATCTTAATCAATCACATAAAGCGAGAAACAGAATAGTTAATTAAGAAATGAGTGATATCCATATTCTTATTAACATGGTATTAGAAACAAAAGGATGAATATGATGATGAATCATCAAACTTGGTTTTTCTCCAGAAAACCATACACGAGTTGTACCGGGGGCATTGGCGTGTTGCTAGACGCTAACCAATGTCATTTCACGTTTTGTAAACATATCCAAGTGGGAGCTGTTGGAAATGTATATATTTACAAACATGTGAATGTCCAGATTCGAACTCGTGACCACGGGATTGCACACATTAACGAATGAGAATTAAAGTTAATAATTAATGTTTATGTTTACGATTAATTATTGCACATTAAGTCCGGTTAACGATCGTTAAGTATTTAACGGAAAAATGACTAACGACCGTTAAATGAAAAGAGAAGGACTAGTAATGGAAAACCTTGAAAGAAAAAGTTATGGGTTTTCTTGTGGGCTTGTCCCATGGCCGGCCACAAGGGGTTATCCCAACCCAATCCCTAACTTGTTCCCAAAGGTATCCATCTACTATATAAAGAGGGTTAGGTTCTAGGGTTTCACACACTTGTGCATTGAATTAACCCTAGATCTCCCTCTCTCTCTCTTGTCCCATTTTCGGCCGAACACCCCATTTGTAAGGGAGTTTGGTTTCGCTTTTCTTAAACGAGGACTTGTGTTAGATCTAGCAATCGCTGATTTGGTTAATTCGTGTGTACAATTAAGAACGTGGTTGTAAGACATTATTCTTACACCAATTAGTACTTTGCTTTGCCTAAAGGGATCTGACATTCGCAAGAGGTACGTTACGCATACTTTCAGCTAATTAATTTATTTGTTATGATCTTTAGTCTTCCGCTGTGTACTCTTGATGTCTTTATGTTTTATTGTATTTTATATATCATAAACTAAACAAAGCCTTCGTCATGTCAAGGAGCTTATTATGATCGGGAAACAAAGGCATACAGGTACCACTTTCTTTTTATTTTTGACAGTTTATGTCTAATTAGAACTTGTTTGGATGTTTGTTTTGGAAGTGATTAATGAGATTGAAAAATATAAAACCATTTGCAACAATTTTCGATCTACTTCTTGAATTCAAAAATGATTTATCTAACCCTAATATCTATTAGTTATAACATGAAAAACAAAATCATCAGACGTGATCTCAAATTGGCATATTATTTAATTAGTTAATCACGCCTAAGAACTTCCGTTATTAAGTTTAAAATGATAATAATAATCCGAACTGGGAAAATTATCAAACACATGTGCATGATTTTATGTTGTCCATCCTTGTTTTAGGTGCTTTTATTGGCTGCTTACAACTCATCTATTGATCGAGTATGAGTGTCTATATCCATATATGTCCTCTTTATAAAGTCTCATTTGTTCATTGTAGATTGCAAGTTCTGTTTTCAGTTTGCCTCAATAATAACTAACTGATACAACGGATTTCAGAGTAGTCATTTACTAGTAGGTTTTTTTCTCATTGCTGTTCTTTTGTTGGTAGGTTCTTTCTCGTTTGGAAGCTAAAGGTTTCGTTTTTCCACCAGGCTTGAGATTACCAGATGATAGTGATCGATCTAGGGAAACTGATTGACGTCACTTTAAAGTCATATCTTGCTAATGCTTACTAGCTGTTACTCGAATACACAGTAGTCACTTTGAAGTTATATTTTGCTAATCCTTAAACTCTTTCCATAAGGTCTAGAGAACACACTTTATAATAAGCCTAGTCTATGGGAAAAACTTTTTTGTCTTTCTTTATTTTCTCTATACACGTGCTTGACATATTCCAGATAACATTTGAAGGATTTTCAAATGTCAATTTTGGTGGGTAAAGGAAACTAAATTGGATACTGATTGCTGTGGTTTGAATAGTATGGTAGGGAGATTTGGTTAGATTGGATACTGTGGGTCTCATTTTAATTTGAAGGAAAAATTGTTATCTAGTTGAAATTAGAAATAGAAGCAAACAAGGATTTGAATATTTTGTTCCAACTGGATTTCACCATTTTTGGCAACCTGCGGTAAGTAAACTGCCTCCGATGCATATGTATATTTTGCAATTAATCATTAGGCTATTATGATTCAAGGACTTGTTTAGTGCATCTAATACAGGGTTACCTTAAACGATTGTTGAACCTTAAACGACCATTGTTGAACTTATGAACCATTGTTGAACCTTAACGACCATTGTTGCTGTTTTGGTTAGGCCTAATGCTCCCATTAAGTTGTTTATGTGAAACTGTCAATGGTTACAACTCAAGTTAGTTGCTGCCTATGTTTTCTTGCTTGATATCACTCTTTACCACATTTATCAGCAGGGTTTGAGTACATATGCTGATCATTTACTAGGAATAGTTTAGTCAAGTCCGAGAGCATTCTTACTATAACATGATTCAAACTGCAACTGCATTATAGGCTTATAGCTGTCGTGACTCGGATTCATGCCTGAAAATAAGGGCATCACTAATTTGACTTGTTAACATTCCTATCTCATTGATACTTTTTGTTCGTAGATGATTGGTATAATAGTGATTTAATTAGCTGAAGGCTGAGACTGAAAGGTACTATTGCTTGATCATGGCTGTTTTAGATTTTGTTTGACTTGTAGTGACAAAATCAACTTGTTTGCCAATATATGCTTCATGGAAGTATTGTGGGCCATGGCGCATGGGTCACTTGAGCAACCGCTGACTTTCTACTCTAGGTGTCAAGCATAATGATATTGAAATCCAAGAGTTACATAGTCATTTATTTTACACTGTCAGGCACCTTTTTAAAAGATTATAAGGCTGCATGCAATAAGGTTGATCGAGAGTCGATCGAGGGTGTATAGGCGATCGATTACTCTCGATCGTCTTGATGTGGTGTAGTTGATCGCCAAGCAATCCCAAACAACTTGGTCACAGGTACGATCGAGTATTTCAAACGTTTACATATAAAAAACTAACCGTTTATGCAACGGTTTAAAAAAAAAAAAAAAAAAAATTACCTTTATAAATACACAATACAAACACACTTCAATCTACAAATCTATTTCACACAATTCAAACTCAAAATACTTCTCAACACAAGATTTAATATGGCTTGCCGTCTCCCCCATTCCGTTGAAGATATGCATGTGTATGTTCAAAATTAATGCCATAACGACGATGAGGCTCGAAAAAACGCTATTATAAGCGCCATCGAATTGTTTGACCAGGCGAAGACGGGAGGAACAGCATGAGAGAAAACTACAAGAGACAGAACGACATTACGCTGAACGAAGCCGTGATCGACAAATTTTGAAATATCAAGCCCGCAAAGATCGCTAAATTGTCGACAGTTGTGGCTGTTCAAAAGGTATCGGACAACGTCACACCAAAATCAATTGAAGCTATCGGAGAACAAAACGATGGTGTAGGTGCATCAACTTCGACTACCAACTTCGAAGCACCGGGGAACCGCTAGACGAGGAAGATTTGGCTCGCCGAGGATTTGTCGTTTCGTACTCTCGTGATGACTGCGATGCGGGGAGGATTTAGATTAGATTTATGATTTATGTATTTCGTATCATTTTTATATTTAATATATTATTGTTTTTATTTAGTATTGTAACATTTTAATTATTAATGAAATTTTATTTTGTTTAAAAAATGTGTTTTTTTTTTTTTTTTTAAATGAATTGGTCGCCTTCTATCACCGGCCGTTAGATAGAGAAAGTTCGACGCCAGGAAAATGAGTGAGATTGAGGCTCCTTACTAGGGCAGCCTAATGTTCTTTTAATGTAACGTGGTTGCATGGTGCTATAAAAGCGAATGATTTTACCAAAGCTTCGATGAATAAAAGTCGCTAGTTTGACTCTGATAGGTCAACGATAGCATCTAGAAAATGATTATTATACTAAACTGAATTGTACATTTATATTTTATGTTCAAATACGAAAAAGGAGTATAATATTTCGTTTTAACTAATTAATGGATATTGATCATATTTGTTTTTCAACATGTGCATTCAAAGATATCTAACACGAGGTGTCCTCGCGCATTGCAGGCGGGTATTAGAACGTATAAGCAATGATCAACATAATTAAAAAAGAGAACCATGGAGTAAAGATATAATAACAAAAAGATAATTAGCTTATCAACATAATTAAAAAAAGAGAACCATGGAGTAAAGATATAATAACAAAAAGATAATTAGCTTATCAACATAATTCAAAAAGAGAACCATGGAATAAAGATATAATTAATACCAAAAAGATAATAAGCTTACAAGCGACTTTTTAGAAGAGACATAATTCAGAACTTGAACAATCAAAGTCTTTTGGGAGTAACAGATTTACATGTATTTGAAATACACCAAAATTGTTTAGATAAACATGAATTCAACGTGCCATCAGTCGAAAAACCTCAGCACTCACACGACCATTATCAAGCAATAGCTCCTCCCAATCTCCGCTTCAATTGAATCACTATGACTTCGACTTTGTTGGAATAGTGAAACCTTTAGCTTCCAAACGAGAGAGAACCTACCAACAAGAAAATAGCAATGCAAAGAAAACAACATTAGAATGGTGCAACCCGTGTATACATTAAATGTGATCAGGGAAAACCAAAAGTATAACCTACAATCAAAGCCTTTGAGAACAAAGATACATATACACACAAAAGGTAGTCGCCCTGGGATTAGCCGGCTCGCAATGTCGAGTCAAAAACCCAGATAAACCAAAAAAATACATATAAACACACGGGAGGCAGAAACAAATACATTCATAATCTATGGATGAATTCTTCAACAAAAGGTAAAAAGTATGTTTTCCAAAGTTAATAGTGTCAAGTTACTTCTAAGCAGCCAATTTCAAAGGAAAAAAAAAAAAAAAAAAAAAAAAAAGACCAACAGCAAGAAAGCACATATGTGTTTGTGACAAGAAATGCTCAATAAGTTCATAACACAACAACAACAATAATACCCAATCCTGCGAGAGCGGAGTATGAAATCAAATGGGTTCATAGTTTTTACTAACATTACATGTATCATGCATTCATGTATTGTTTGATAATATTTCACAATCGTTAGAGTTTGTGTTGTCAGTTCATACTTCATAGGGGCACCTTGGATATGTGGCTAAACAAATTATTGCGACATGAAATTACAAATAATCAGTTGAGTAAAAGTGATTATAATCACTTAGGTAAAATAAATAAATAAACAATAAAAAATCAGATGTCAGGTTACTGTGAGAGATCTAGTTAGTATTACAACAACGGTGGTTTTTTTTTTTTGAAATAAACAACGGTGGTTCAATAGCTGAGATTCTGGTGACCTTTCTGGTGAGGCCGGGGGGAAAATAGTGTGTGTATAGGGGGTCAGGTCCGAATAATCACTTTCGAAAAGCACATTCAAATGCTTATTTCTATTGCAAATTTCAACCACTGCCTTTATGGCAATTTCTAAATTTTATATTCCAGCATCCATCATACAAACCTATATCCTTTCAAGGTACAATACATTCACACAAAGTAATGTTTTGACTGATTAAGTGCTTGGATTTCCGTTTTTTCTCTCACTGTTATGAAACTTATAGTATGCATATTGCACTATTTTGGTAAAAGAACTTTGCAGTTAAAAGTATAATCTTTTCATATCTTAAACTTCTCTAATACGTAGTACAACTTAACACTTTTATCTTATATGTCACGTGTCATTCAACGGGAGCCATATGTAAATTATTTTGTGTTCAGTTGTATTTTTCTATATTTATGCAACTTGTAAATTCAGCAACTATTGTTCTTCATTGGCATATAAAAGAACATATTATGTTGTGTTCCTATCGTTAATATCCATAAATAAAAGGGTGAATGTTGAATATACGTAACAAATTTTCTCAAATTTGCCAATATACGTAACATACTTATTTTAATCTCCGCATACGTAATATACTTTCAAATCTTAACCAATATACGTAATATTGACGGGTTACCACTTTAAAAAGTTACAATAATGGTCCCTGCCGTTAACATTTGCTTTCACTGTTAGTTTTCGACATTTTTCACTTAAAAAGTTATAATAATTGTCCCTCTGGTTTGATTTGACTTTTACCGTTAGTCCTTTGACTTTCATCTCATTTCATACACGTTTTTACACATTTTTATACATGATTTTACATGTTTTATACACGCTTTTTATACACCTTTTTACACACGCTTATATACGCTTTTTACATCGATTTTATACGCGTTTTTATACACGATTTTATATACATTTTTCTACACGTTTTTATACATGTTATTTACACATTTTTATACACGTTTTTCACACACAATTTTATACATGTTTTTATACACGTGTAAAAACCGTGTATAAAGACGTATATAAAACTGTGTATAAAAACGTGCATATATTCATGTAAAAAACGTATATAAAGACGTGTGTAAAATACGTGTGTAAAAAGGTGTATAAAAACGTGTATAAAACATGTAAAAATCATGTATATAAATGTGTAAAAATGTGTATGAAACAGATGAAAGTCAAAGGACTAACGGTAAAAGTCAAATCAAACCATGTATAAAAACATGCATAAAAACGTGTAAAAACGTATATAAAAACATTTTTAAAAAGTGTGTATAAAAACATGTAAAAAACGTATATAAAAACGGTTTTTAAAAATATGTATAAAAACGTGCAAAAAAAGGTACATAAAACCGTGTATAAAAATGTGCATAAAAAAGTGTAAAAAACGTGTATAAAAGTGTGTAAAAAACGTGTATAAAAACATGTAAAAATGTATATAAAAATGTGTAAAGACGTGTATAAAAACATGTAAAAAACGTTTATAAAAACGTGTGAAAAACGTATATACAACCGTATATAAAAACGTGCATAGAATTGTGTAAAAACGTATATAAAAACGTTTTTAAAAAGCGTGTATAAAAGCGTTTAAAATGTATATAAGAAAAATGTGTAAGAACGTGTATAAAAACATGTAAAAACGTGTATAAAAACATGTGAAAGCGTATATACAACCATATATAAGCGTGCATAGAATTGTGTAAAAATTATATAAAAAGCGTTTTTAAAAGCGTATATAAAAGCGTGTAAAAAGCATTACATAAAACCGTGTATAAAAACGTGTTAAAAAAGTATAAAAATGTGTAAAAAAATGTATATAAAAACGTGTGTAAAAACATGTTTAAAAACGTGTAAAAACGTGTATGAAAAAGATGAAAGTCAAAGGACTAACGGTGAAAGTCAAAGAAAACCACATGGTCCATTATCAAAACTTTTTAAGTGAAAAAATGTCAAAGGACTAATCGGTGAAAGCCGAACGCAAACGTCAGGGACCATTATTGTAACTTTTTAAAGTGGCAACCTGTCAATATTACGTATATTGGTAAAGATTTGAAAGTATATTACGTATGTGAAGATTAAAATAAGTATGTTACGTATATTGGGTAATTTGAGAAAAGTTTGTTACGTATATTCAGCCTTCACCCTAAATAAAATCCCCAGATGGTGAAATAAGTTTCACTTATACCCCTGATTTCATTACAAAAGTGTTCCTAAATATATTTTCTATACTTCCTGATTTAAGCATATGCTAGACTAAAAGTTTTTTTTAATCTTTTCTTACTTCATATTCCAATTTATTCTTATATCACACAACAATATTACATATATATTTGTCTTTGCCGTTTTTATGTCGTTTTTATCTAAACTGACTATTCTGTCACAAATTTAGATCATCTAAGTATTATTAGTGCACATAAAATATAGGAGGAAATATCGTGTCTTTTACAATGTGTTGTCGAGTATCACTTAAGGAGAAAAAAAGAATGACTAAAAAAAATAATGATTTGATTGCTTTTGAAGTAAAATGTTTCTTTTCTATGTAGGACTAAAAATATTTACTTTCTGTTTTTTACTTATCCTTACTATAAAAACTTGTGAAACTGATAAAAAAATAGGAAAGATAACCATAAAAACCATTATTTGAATTTTAATAAGTTAAGTTAACGTGCTATCTGTCAAGTCCATTGGCCAAACTGGGCTGCAAGTTACGTCAAATCTAAAACCCATCTTTTTGATAAGTTTTTATATAAATTTTGGAGCAAATCAATATAAGTTTTTACAATTTGGTTAGTTTTTCTTGTGGTGAAAGTAAAACAGCTGGTACTCTTTTGCCACCAATGGAAAAAAGGATCAGAGTTATGAAAGAAGAAGAAGATCTAATAAGTTCGTTACCAGATTGCTTACTTATTGATATCATCTCTCGTTTACCTGAGAGAAAAGACGCCATTAGAACAGGTACACTCTCCAAACGATGGAAAACTCTGTGGACAGAAGTTCATAATCTTACTTTCGTTTATAGTGATCCAGAGTACATCGATAAAACCCTAAGTCAATATAGTTCTCAATCGAACCTCGACAGTTTCCAACTCCACACCAGGGTCTTTTATTACTGTATATGGAAAATCAATAATTGGATTCTTTACGCTACTAATCGTAACGTTCAAGAGCTAGATTTTTTCTTTTCGGAAAGTTCGTATAAGTTTGAGCTTGATCAGTTTTTTTTTACGAATTCATGTTTTACCAATTTGAAATTGGAAGGCTGCTTCTTAAATCCAACTGGTGCAATTAGTTAGAATAAACTTAAGAGTTTGTGTATTTCAGGAATGAGATTAGATGAAGATTTGATTCAGAATATATTATCCGGGAGTCCTCTGTTGGAAACATTGGAGTTAAGGAATTGTTATGGTTTTAGGCAGATTGATATTACTTCAAAGAGCGTTAAGAACTTGGTTATCTTTGCAAACTCTCGTTATGGCGTATGTAGAATGGAAATTAATGCTCCTCATATTCAGTCACTCACAATCCAAAATTATGTGCGGTTGCGCAAGTTTTTGTTGCATGATGTGTCTACTTTAGTCAAAGCCAAGTTAGATTATCGCAAAGCGGAAAGCCGCTCACTAGGCCGCTTAAAAGGCCGGAAACATAAGACAACTGATAAAGAAGAAGAACAAGAAGAGGTGCTCAAAGGATTCATGTTAAGCCTTCGTCATGTCAAGGAGCTTATTATGATCGGGAAACAGTGCATACAGGTACCACTTTCTTTTTATTTTTGACAGTTTATGTCTAATTAGCACTTGTTTGGATGTTTGTTTTGGAAGTGATTAATGAGATTGAATAAATATAAACCATTTGCAACAATTTTCGATCTACTTCTTGAATTCAAAAATGATTTATCTAACCCTATTATCTATTAGTTATAACGTGAAAAACAAAATCATCAGACGTGATCTCAAATTGGCATACTTATTTAGTTTAATCACGAGTCTAAGAACTTCCCGTTAAGCGCAAATGATAATAACTGAGAAAATTATCAAACACATGTGCATGATTTTATGTTGTCAATCCTTGTTTTAGGTGCTTTTATTGGCTGCTTACAACTCATCTATTGATCGAGTATGAGTGTCTATATCCATATCTGTCCTCTTGATAAAGTCTCATTTGTTCAATTCATTGTCGATTGCAAGTTCTGTTTCAAGTTTGCCTCAATAATAACTAACTGATACACGTATTTCAGAGTAGTCATTTACTAGTAGGTTTTTTTCTCATTGCTGTTCTTTTGTTGGTAGGTTCTTTCTCGTTTGGAAGCTAAAGGTTTCGTTTTTCCACCAGGCTTGAGATTACCAGATGATAGTGATCGATTCAGGGGAAACTGATTGACGTCACTTTAAAGTCATATCTTGCTAATGCTTACTAGCTGTTACTCGAATACTCAGCAGTCACTTTGAAGTTATATTTTGCTAATCCTTAAACTCTTTCCATAAGGTCTAGAGAACACACTTTATAATAAGCCTAGTCTACGGGAAAAACTTTTTTGTCTTTCTTTATTTTCTCTATACACGTGCTTGAATCTACTGCAGTATATATCCATGTACTGTTGACATATTCCAGATAACATTTGAAGGATTTTCAAATGTCAATTTTGGTGGGTAAAGGAAACTAAATTGGATACTGATTGCTGTGGTTTGAATAGTATGGTAGGGAGATTTGGTTAGATTGGATACTGTAGGTCTCATTTTAATTTGAAGTAAAAATTGTTATCTAGTAGAAATTAGAAATAGAAGCAAACAAGGATAAGAATATTTTGTTCCAACTGGATTTCACCATTTTTGGCAACCTGCGGTAAGTAAACTGCCTCCGATGCATATGTATATTTTGCAATTAATCATTAGGCTATTATGATTCAAGGACTTGTTTAGTGCATCTAATACAGGGTTACCTTAAACGATTGTTGAACGGTTGAACCTTAAACGACCATTGTTGAACTTATGAACCATATGAACCATTGTTGCTGTTTTGGTTAGGCCTAATGCTCCCATTAAGTTGTTTATGTGAAACTGTCAATGGTTACTGTTGGTCCCAATATGAGTAAAACAATATAACGAAATTGCAATATAATGAATAACTTGTCAATATGTTTTCTGTCAAATCCTGTAACATTTACAACTATATATAGGTTTCTAAAAGTTGTTACCAACCATCACAATGGTTCGGTGGTAACTGCCATATAACTGCTAATTCGGTTAATTAGAATGTAATAAGCAACTTTGGTCCTTCATGTTTCTTGTCTTGATGAATGAAGCAATGGGGCGAGATTATCTGCTCACATTCTCCTCCTTAATCTTGATCGTTGCTTCGTCCTAAGTCTTGAACTCCAAGCATTTGTCGCATAGTCACAAACTTGAGTCTTGGTAATGCTTTAGTTAGAATGTCTGCTCTTTGAAGTTCTCCGCTTACGTGTTCTACTTTGATATGACCATTCTCTACGCATTCCCGAATGAAATGATAGCGAATGTCTATATGCTTGCTTCTTCCGTGAAATACTGGGTTCTTTACGAGTTGTATAGCTGATATGTTGTCAACTCTAAGCGTTATCTTCTTTTCTTCTAATCAAGTTAGTTCACTGAGTAATCGTTTCAGCCATAAGGCTTGACATCTTCTTCTTTGTAGCCGCCATAAATTCGATTCACATGATGAGCGCTCGTCGGTTGCTTCGAGTACACCAAGTGATAGGTGACTCTCCAAAGTAAAATACTATTCCAGTAGTTCCTTTTCCTTGATCTGTATTAACTCCATAACTACTGTCGTTGTATCCTGTAATCTTGCAGCTTCCGTCTTTCTTGTATATTACTCCATGGTCTTTCGTTCCTTTAATGTATCGGATTACTTGTTTCACGCCTTGGTGATGATCCTTTGGGTCTTGCATAAATCTGCTGAGTAGTCCGACTGAATAACTAAGATCTGGTCTTGTATGCAGTAAGTATCTGATACTTCCAATTAAGCTTCGGTAATAAGTTGCGTCAACTGGGTTTCCATCTTCCGCCTTGACCAACTTAGTGCCGGGGTCCATCGATGTCTTTGTGTCATTACTGTCCGTCATGCTTGTCTCTTTTAAGATCTTGTTAATGTATCCGGTTTGCTTGATCGTAATCTCTCCTCCTGCATTGTAACTTCTATCCCAAGGTAATATGCTAGCAACCCTAAGTCGCTCATTTCAAATTTATCTTTCATCTTGGATTTGAACAAGTCTACTTCCTTCTTTGGAGTGCCTGTGATTATCAAATCATCCACATATACTCCGACGATAAGTGTAGAAGTCTTGCTTCTCTTTGTGTAGATCGCTTGTTCGAGATTACATTTCTTAAAGTCTAATGACTTTAATGTTTGGTCAAGCTTCACGTTCCAAGCTCTAGGTGCTTGTCTTAAGCCATACAAAGCTTTAGTTAGCTTGTAGACTTTTCCTAGGTTTCCTTGTTGAATGAAACCTTCGGGTTGTGTAACATAGACTTCTTCCTTCAATTCTCCATGTAAAAAGGCTGATTTTACATCTAAGTGGTGTACCTGCCATCCATGATATCTTTGCTAGTGCTAATATCAATCGAACTGTCTCTATCCTAGCAACTGGTGCAAACACTTCATCGAAGTCTATTCCCTGTTCTTGTACATATCCTTTTGCTACTAATCTTGCTTTATACTTTATGATCCTTCCTTGTGCATCTCTTTTGGTTTTATAAACCCATTTGAGTCCTATTGCTTTCTGATTTTCAGGAAATGTGGTGAGGGTCCATGTGTTATTTTTGTTGATTGAATCTAATTCAATTTCCATGGCCTCAATCCACTTCTCATCTTTTGATGCTTCCTTGTAATTACGGGGTTCTTCTTCTGTAAAGAATAGGCTCGGCGCTTCTACTTCACGTGCAGTTTGGTAAATTTCCGTAATATCCGTTAAACCTTGTATAGGTCTATGATCAAATCTAGGATCTGAGCTCTCTAATGAGCTTATAGTAGCTCTTTCTTCATCTGAGTTAGGGTTGAAAGTATATGATGGTGGTGTGATTGGTGAGGGTGGATCTGGTATAGGTTCTTGTTCTTGATACGTGTTGTCGGTGTTTTCTATGTTGAGTGGTGTAGGATTATCATAGTCAACTCCATCTATTACAAAGGTAGTCCAAAACGTATCTTCAGTATTCGTATCCTCTTCATTATTATTCCAATCCCACGGTTTCGTTTCCATAAACTTCACATCCCTACTAACGTGTTTCGTCTTTCCTACTGGATCATATAGCCTACATGCTTTTGATCCTTCTTCAACTCCTAAGTAAATCATTGGAATGCTTCTATCATCTAGCTTCTTCAAGTGAGGTATCGTTACCTTAGCATAAGCTGTGCATCCGAATATTCTTAGGTATTCTAGGTTTGGTTTTCTGTTGTAGAGGGCTTCATATGGTGTTTTATCTTCCAGGGCTTTCGTCGGTACCCTGTTGAGTATGTAAATGGCGTGCCTTACTGCTTCCGCCCAAAAAGTTAAGGGTAACTTCATTGCTTTCATCATACTCCTAGTCGTTGATAACACTGTTCTATTTCTCCTCTCTACTACACCATTCTGCTGAGGTGAGTATGGTGCTGTCAATTGTCTCTCAATTCCATTTTCCTTACAGTATTTGGTGAATTCATGTGATGTAAATTCACCTCCTCTATCAGTTCTTAGCATCTTTATTTTTGACTTCAACTTTGATTCGATCTGGTGTCTAAATTCCTTGAATGTGCTAAACGCTTGATCTTTCGAGTTTAGAAAGTAAGCCCACATAAAACGTGTGCAGTCATCGACTAATAAGAAGATGAGCTTCTTTCCGGAGTGTGTTGTTGGACTTATGGGACCACAAAGATCTCCATATATTAAGTCTAACGGGTTCTTTGATCTGAATTTAGCTTGGTTTGGAAATGGTGTTCTGATGTGTTTTCCTAATAAACATGCATCACAGATTTGTCCTGCATGCTTTATTCTTGGTATTCCATCCACTAAACCTTTCCTCGTCATTTTATCTATTGCATCAAAGTTCATGTGACCTAATCTAGCATGCCATAACCATGCTTGGTCATCTACGTTTGCTAAAAGACATATAGGTGCTACTATATGCAATCTAATACTGTAAAGTCGATTCTTAGATCGTTCTACTTTCATCAACAACTTCTTGTTCTTATCATACAAAGTCAGTAAATTTCCATCCATGATGATCTTGCAACCTATTTCAGTAAGTTGTCCTAGACTAAGTATGTTGCTCTTGAGGTTTGGAATGTAGTAAACATCCGAAATCATCTTTTGTTGTAAGTTTCTACATCCTAATAGTATTGAACCTCTACCCTTTATCTCTACATACGATCCATCTCCAAAACGAACACGTCCAGTGATGTTTTCGTCAATATCTTTAAAATGGCCTTTGGTGCCTGACATATGGTTGCTTGCACCGTTATCTAAGTACCATATGCTAGCATCTGTCGTAGCATATTTTTGGGGTTGTACTTTTTCTTCATTTAACAAGATTTCTTCAGTTTCGTGTGTAGCCATTAGCAATTATGGTTCATCGTCTTCTAAGATAAGGTTTGACTGTTCCTGAGTTGTTGGTGGACTTCTACAATCCTTCTTGTAGTTTTCTACAATTATAGCATGTGATTTTGCTCTTATCCCATCCTTGTTTTCCATTATTTGACTTATGGGATGAGTTTCCTCCATTCGAGTTGTTTTTATTCCCCTTATTCTGTTTCCACGTGGATAGTTTGATTTACCTCTATATTTTGTAAATCGTTTCTTATTTCTAGAATGTTCGCCTTGTGCGAATAATAAGTTGTCCTGGCCATCTACTTGTCCTCCCTTTCGGAGTTTTATTCTCTCCTCGAATGCCTTAAGTTTTCCTGTGATCTCATCTAACGTAATGTCATCGAGATCATTCGTCTGTTCTATGGATGCTACTATTTGAATGAATCTATCTGGTGTGGAGTCTAATAGTTTTCGAACTAAAAGTGATTCATCCAACTTTTTTCCTAATTCTTTTGCCTTCGTGGCGTAGCCGTTCAGTTTGGCTGTAAATGCATCCACCGTTTCATCCTCCTTCATTTGAAGAGTCTGAAATCCAATCATCAATGATTGTAATCGTGCTTGTTGCACCTTTTCTTCTCCAACGTGTCTCTTTTTCAATGAGTCCCATAATTCTTTTGCGGTTTGCAACTTGCTACTTGTAAGATCACATCTTTGGTTAATGCTTGATATAAGAAGGCGGTTGTTGCCTTATCCTTCTTAACATCTAATTGTGTATCGGCCTTAGGTTCTATTGTTTCCCATAATCCTTGCGCTTCTAGTATCACCTTAATTTGTATAGTCCAAACTGTGTAGTTTGTGATTTTCGATTTGGGCATTGATACTGTGTCATAGGGGTTACGGGTTTTGGTGCAGTGTTACTGCCACTTGCGTCGTCACCGGGCATTTTGATGGTTCTTATGATCTTCACTTTCTACTTTGTATAGGGATTTCTAACTAGTGGTATCACTTAATACTACGGGAACAGAAATAGTTATCCGGGAATCCTAATATGAAACTATGGATTTCTAATAGTATAAACTAAGTATCTATACTAGAAATATGAAAGAAAATCCAAAAGTTTAAGATTTTTCGTGTGACCTGTTTTTGTCACTTGCGTATTCCCTTCTTGTCGGTACTAGAGTATACCAACTATGTCTTTCTTTTCCCTTGTATCACGTTGTCCTTTCTTTTGTTGACTTGCTTCCTTTATCTCCAAGTCTCGAATTTTGTGTTGACTTGCTTCTTTATCTCCAAGTTTCGAATAAAACACAAAATGTTTCAGAAATTAGTCTCGGTAATTTCTTCCAAAAAGACCAAGCGAGTTGCTTGTCTTTGTTCTACTACTCGACGGTAGTATGTCAACAAGTGATATCCTTGTTGCCCTCGTTGCTTGTCCGCGTTCTAACAATACTCCTTCTTCTTTATTCCACACCGTATCTACAACAACCTACAGAAATACTGATGGTATCCTTGCGAGCAAATGATCAGGATGCTCCTGTTGTTGTCCCTCTTTGTATTGTAAACGTCTCTCCAAAAACAGTTTGATATGTTTTCTGGTTCGGTATACCTTCTTTTCTTCTCAAGCAACGTTCTCTTTTCCTTTCACGTACGTCTTTCTTCTCCACTTTTGTCTCGACAAAAGGGCTGTTTTCTCTCGTTGTATGATTGAACGCTAATAATTTAAACAAAGTTTCCTTTGTCTTGTTCTCGTTGCGTCCAGAATCAAACCAACAGAAAATACCAAGTCACCACAGTTTGGTGGCTTGTCGAATGCAATTTCTTACACAAGTACGGTCGTGCACTACTTTCCTTGCGTTATCAAGTTATCCAGGCAGCGTATGGTTCAATGAATACGTTGCGTCTTTTCTTCTTCTTCCTGAAACAAAAGTCTCAGCGCGTCTTTTCTGGTTCCTTCTTTCTCGTTCAAGAGTTTCTGGTTATTGTTTTGTACTCGTTAATCAACAGACTTTGTTTCTGTTTTCCTGGTTCGGAATCTTGTGTTTAAGATGATGGTTGTATCGATGTAACGAGTGTATGGACAAGGCTCTGATGCCAAATGTTGGTCCCAATATGAGTAAAACAATATAACGAAATTGCAATATAATGAATAACTTGTCAATATGTTTTCTGTCAAATCCTGTAACATTTACAACTATATATAGGTTTCTAAAAGTTGTTACCAACCATCACAATGGTTAGGTGGTAACTGCCATATAACTGCTAATTCGGTTAATAAGAATGTAATAAGCAACTTTGGTCCTTCATGTTTCTTGTCTTGATGAATGAAGCAATGGGGCGAGATTATCTGCTCACAGTTACAACTCAAGTTAGTTGCTGCCTATGTTTTCTTGCTTGATATCACTCTTTACCACATTTATAAGCAGGGTTTGAGTACATCTGCTGATCATTTACTAGGAATAGTTTAGTCAAGTCAGAGAGCATTCTTACTATAACATGATTTAAACTGCAACTGCATTATAGGCTTATAGCTGTCGTGACTCGGATTCAAGCCTGAAAAGAAGGGCATCACTAATTTGACTTGTTAACATTCCTATCTCATTGACACTTTTTGTTGGTAGATGATTGGTATAATAGTGATTTAATTAGCTGAAGGCTGAGACTCAAAGGTACTATTCCTTGATCATGGCTGTTTTAGATTTTGTTTGACTTGTAGTGACAAAATCAACTTGTTTGCCAATATATGCTTCATGGAAGTATCGTGGGCCATGGCGCATGGGTCACTTGAGCAACCACTGACTTTCTACTCTAGGTGTCAAACATAATGATATTGAAATCCAAGAGTTACATAGTCATTTGTTTTACACTGTCATGCACCTTTTTAAAAGATTATAATGTTCTTTTAATGTAACGTGGTTACATGGTGCTTTAGAAGCGAATAATTTTGCCAAAGCTTTGATGAATAAAAGTCGTTAGTTTGACTCTGATAGGTCAACGATAGCATCTAGAAAATGATTATTAAACTAAACTGAATTGTACATTTATATTTTATGTTCAAATACGAGAAAGGAGTATAATACTTCGTTTTAACTCATTAATGGGTATTGATCATATTTGTTTTTCTACATGTGCATTCAAAGATATCTAAAACGAGGTGTCCTCACACATTGCAGGCAACAACAACAACAACAACCACCAATATACCCAATCCCACGAGAGCGGAATATGGAATCAAATGGGTTCATAGTTTTTACTAACAGTACATGTATCATGTATTCATGTATTGTTTGATTATATTTCACAAACGTTAGAGTTTGTGTTGTGAGTTCATACTTCATAGGGGCACCTTGGATATGTGGCTAAACAAATTATTGCGACTTGAAAATTACAAATAATCAGTTGAGTAAAAGTGATTATAATCACTTAGGTAAAATAAACAAATAATAAAAAAAAAAATCAGATGACAGGTTATTGTGAGAGATCTAGTTAGTATTACAATAACGGTGGTTCAATAGCTGAGACTCTGGTGACTTTTCTAGTGAGGGGGAAAAATAGTGTGTGTAAAGGGGAGGAGAAAAATAGTTAGAAAATGAAGTGAAACAAAAAAAATTATATTCTCGAGTATCACTTAATGAGAAAAAAATAATGACTTAAAAAATAATGATTTGATTGCTTTTGAAGTAAAATGTTTCTTTTCTATATAGGACTAAAAATATTTACTTTCTGTTTTTTACTTATCCTTACTATAAAAACTTGTGAAACTGATAAAAAAAAAATCAGGAAAAATAACCATAAAAACCATGATTTAAATTTTTTATAAGTTAAGTTAACGTGCTATCTGTCAAGTCCATTGGCCAAACTGGGCTGCAAGTTACGTCAAATCTAAAGCCCATCTTAATTTTTGATAAGTTTTTATATAAATTTTGGAGCAAATCAATATACTTTTTAACAATTTGGTTAGTTTTTCTTGTGGTGAAAGTAAAACAGCTGGTACTCTTTTGCCACCAATGGAAAAAAGGATCAGAGTTATGAAAGAAGAAGAAGATAGAATAAGTTTGTTACCAGATTGCTTACTTGTTGATATCATCTCTGTTTACCTGAGATAGAAGAAGCCATTAGAACAAGTAAACTCTCAAAACGATGGAAAACTCTGTGGACAGAAGTTCATAATCTTACTTTCGTTTATAGTGATCCAGAGTACATCAACAAAACCCTAACTCAATGTAGTTCTCAATCGAACCTCGACAGTTTCCGACTCCGCACCAGGGTCTTTTATAAGTGTAAATCGAAAATCAATAATTGGATTCTTTACGCTAATAATCGTAACGTTCAAGAGCTTGAACTGTTCTTTTGCGATGATTGGCTTAAGCCCAAGCTTCATCAGTTTTTTTTTACGAATTCATGTTTTACCCATTTGAAATTGGAAGGCTGCTTATTAAATCCAACCGGAGCCATTAGTTGGAATAAACTTAAGAGTTTTTATATTTTAGGAATGGAATTAGATGAAGATTTGATTCAGAATATATTATCTGGGAGTCCTCTATTGGAAACATTGGAGTTAAGGAATTGTTATGGTTTTAGGCGGATTGATATTACTTCAAAGAGTGTTAAGAACTTGGTTTTCTTTGCAGACTCTGGTTATGGCGGCGAATGTAGAATGAAAATTAATGCACCTCATATTCAGTCACTAACACTCAAAATTTACGTGTAGTGGTGCAAGTTTTTGTTGCATGATGTGTCTACTTTAGTCAAAGCCAAGTTAGATTATTGCAAAGCGAAACGCCGAGGCCGCTTGAGAGGTAGCCAGTATCAGAAGATAATTGATAAAGAAGAAGAAGAGGTGCTTAAAGGATTCATGTTAAGCCTTCGTCATGTCAAGGAGCTTATTATGATCGGGAAACAGTGTATACAGGTACAATTTTCTGTTTATTTTTGACTGTTTATGTCTTAGCACTTGTTTGGATATTTGTTTTGGAAGTGATGAATGAGATTGAACAAATCTAAACCGTTTGCAATAACTTGCGATCTACTTCGTGAAATCAAATATGATTAGTAAACCCCTATTGGTTATAACATGAAAAACAGAATCACTTTACCTAAACACATAAAACAAATCATCAGACGTGATCTCAAATTGGCATACCTAATTAGTTAAATCACGCGTCTAAGAACTTCCCGTTAGGCGCAAATGTAAACTCTAATAACTGGGAAAATTATCATACACCTGTGCATGATTTTATGTTGTCAATCCTTGTTTTAGGTGGTTTTAGTGTCTCTTTACAACTCATCTATTGATCGATTATGAGTGTCTATCCATATCTGTCCTCTTGACAAAGTCTCATTTGTTCATTGTCGATCGCGAGTTCTGTTTTCAGTTTGCCTTAATTATAACTAATTGATACATGCATTTCAGAGTAGTCATTTAGGTTTTTTTCTCATTGTTGTTATTTTGTTGGTAGGTTCTATCTCGTTTGGAAGCTAAAGGTATCGTTTTTCCACCAGGTTTGAGATTATCAGATGATAGTTATCGATTCAGGGGAAACTGATTGACGTCACTTTGAAGTCATATCTTGCTAATGCTTACTAGTTGTTACTCCAATACACTGTAGTGACTTTGAAGTCATATTTTGCAAAAATTGTTTCTATTCAAAGTTAAAAAAGAGGAACCTGGTTCTACCCCAAGATGCTTAGTGGATTTTTTGTTATCTAATAGAAAATTAGATATAGAAGCAAATAAGGATTTGAATATTTTGAGGCTGCTTGCTTTAAGTAAACTGCCTCCGAATCTCCGATGCATATGTATTTTTTGCAATTAATCATCAATACATTAGGCTATTATGATTCAATGCCTTGTTTAGTGCATCTAATACAGGGTTACACAGTATTATGGCTTGAACTTATGAACCATGCTGAACCTTAAATGACCATTGTTGCTGTTTTGGTCAGGCCAAATTGTCCTGCTGTTTATGTGCAACCGTCAATGGTTGCTGCTCAAGTTAATTGCTGCCTATGTTTTGTTGCTTGATATCACTCTTGATCACATTTATCAGCAGGGTTTGAGTACATCTGCTGTACGTTTAGTCAAGTCAGAGAGCATTCTTACTATAACATGATTCAGACTGCAACTGCATTGTAGGCTTACAGCTGTTTTAATGTTTCGTGGTTACATGTTGCTAAAAAAAGAAAATAAATAAAAGTCGCAAGTTTGACTCTGTAAGGTCAAAGATAGCAAAGAAATTAAAGGGAGTAAATAAGAACTGTTATATGTTTTTAAAGTAAAATTGTTGGCATCTATAAAAGTTGTTTTACTAAACTGAAGTGTCAACGTATATTTTATGTTCAAATATGAAAAAGGAGTATAATATTTCGTTTTAACTCATTAATGCATATTGATCTTATTCTACATGTGCATCCAAAGATATCTAAAACGAGAATTCAAAAAGAAAACCATGGACTACAGTCTATATATATATATATATATATATTACCAAAAAGATAATAAGCTTACAAGCGACTTTTTAGACCAGACATAATTCAGAACTTGCAAAATCGAAGTCATTTGGGAGTAAAAGAATTACATGTATTTGAAATATACCAAAAGTGTTCAGATGAACATGAATTAAAAGTGCCATCAGTCGTAAAAACTCAGCACTCACACGACCATTATCAAGCAATAGTTCCTCCAATCTCCGCTTCAATTGAATCACTATCAGACCAATCACCTAGCTCCAGCAATTCAATATCTATGACCTCAACTTTGATGGAATAGTGAAAGTGTGAAACCTTTAGCTTCCAAACGGGAGAGAACCTACCAACAAGAAAATAGCAATGCCAAGAAAACAACATCAGAATGGCGCAAGCCGTGTATACATTAAATATGATCAGTGAAAACCAAAAGTATAACCTACAATCACAGCCTATGAGAACAAAGATACATATATATATATACACACACGAGATGAAGAAAAAAATATTTTCAGAATCTATGGATGATTCAACAACAATGGATAAAAAGGTGTGTTTTGCAAAGTTAATAGTGTCAACTTACTTATGAGCAGCCAATTTTCAAAGGGGAAAAAAAAAAAAAAAAAAAAAAAAAAAAAAAAAAAAAAAAAACCTCCAACAAAGGCCAACATCAAGAAAACACACACGTATTTGTGACAAGAAATGCTCAATAAGTTCATAACCCAACAACAACAACAATACCCAATCCCACCATAGCGGGGTATGGGGCTCAAATGGGTTCATAGTTTTTACTAAAAGTACATGTATCATGTATCATATCATGTATTGTTTCATAATTTATCACAATAGGTAGAGTTTGTGTTGTCAGTTCATACTTCTTAGGGGCACTTTGGATATGCGGCTAAACAAATTATTGTAACTTGAAATTAAAAATAATCAATTTTGAGTAAAAGTGATTATAATCACTTAGGTAAGAAAATAATCAGATGACAGGTTACTGTGAGGGAACTAGTTACTATTACAACAACTGTGGTTCAATAGCGGAGATTCTGGTGACTTTTCTGGTGAGGGGGAAAAATAGCGTGTGTAAAGGGGAAGGGGCTAGTTTTTCAGGTCCAAATAATTACTTTCGAAAATCACATTCAAATAATGATTTCTTCAGCAAAATACAACTACAACCTTGATACCGATTTCTACATTATATATTCCAGCATCCATGATACAAACCTATATCCTTCAAGGTACAATACATTCATGCCAAGTAAGGTATTGATCGATTATGTGCTTGCATTTCCATTTTTATCTCTCACTGTTATAAAACTTATAGTCTGCATATTGCACTATTTTGCTTAAAGAACTTTGCAGTAAAAAGTATAATTTTTTCATATCTTAAACTTCTCCGATACATCTTCATACTCTTATTTTTTATGTCACATGCCTTTCTCATCTGAATGTGCGCCTTATGTAAATTAATTTCCATTCAGTTGTACTTTTCTATATTTATGCAACCTGAGTTCAACTACTATTGTTCTTCATTGGCATATAAAAGAACATATCATGTTGTGTTCCTATCATTAATATGCTCAAAATATAGGTACCTAAGGAAATGGAATATGGGCAGGCACGACCTGTATGATTTATTGACTATGCACCAACGTTAACATTTCTAACTGACTAGCTTCACCACTGGACAATACCCACTAGATATCACGTGTAAATTACCTACGTTGTAATTCTCTCATAGATACAAGCACAAAGGAAACTCACAACAAACAATTTACATTCATCCATTTCATTCTTATTAACAGCAAACAACTAAATTTATTTTATAGTAACCAATAAAGTAGTATTAAAAGCTAATGATCACTAATACTGACACAAACTGCTAATAAGAAGGAACTTTTACTGTTTGACATGAATTTCCAATCGTAAGCTCCTTTACATGGCGAAGGCTTAGTATAAGACCTTTAAGCATATCTTCTTCTGAATCTTCATGTGTTGTCACATAATGCCCATACTTTGTATAATCCAAGTGAGCTTTGACTAAACAAGACACATCTACCAACACAAGCTTCCACAACCAGAAAAAACGTTGGATTGTGAGAGACCGTATATTAGGAGCATTGACTTGGATTATATAGGCACCGGGATTAAGTTTTATGTATCCCGATGACACGAGGTTCTTAAGACTCTTTGAGGTAATATCCATCCGGCTATAACCATAGCAACCCTTTAACTTGAAAGTTTCGAGTATAAGACTTCCGGATAATATATGTTGAATCAAACCCTCATTTAATTCCGCATATGTTATACTCAAACTCCTAGGTTTTTCCAACTAATGGTCCCACTTGGATTAAATTGCCAATCAACCAATTTCAGTTTAGTAAAACAAGAATTGATAAAAAAAAATACGCAGAATCTAACAGAAAGCCACCTTCAAATCCGGGAGTCTTTAACAACAAATGAAGATCTTGAACGTTACAATTAACAGCATAACGAATACAATTGTTGACTTGTGATTCAAACTGAGAATCGTATTTGGTGTCCAGTTTGAATTTGTTGAGACTCAAATGGCGACATTGAGTTAGGACTTTTTCGATGAAAGAAAAGAAATCAGATAGCAATCATTTTTGTAGTTATTGAAAACGAGATAATTAGGAACATAAGGCCAAAGATGTTGCCATCGTTTTGAAAGTACACATGTTCTTAATGCCTCATTTATTTCAGGCAAACGAGAGATGATTTCAATAAGTAAGCAATTTAGTAACGAACTTATTTTATCTTTTTCTTCTTTCACAGTAAACTTGATTCGTTTTTGTGTCATTTTAGGTTTATTTTAACCTCCTTCTTTTTCCATTATTGTTTCTCTATGAAAAGTTGTTAAAATACTCAAATACTGAAATCAAGCTTCGATTTGGACCCCAAAAATCTAGAGAAGTACCTTTCAGTCCCTATAAGAAAATGAGACAATAATTAAATCAATCTTTGTTTCTTTCTACTCCCATTTTGACCAATTATCTTCTATTTCCGTTACATTCTCAGGAAGCGATGAAAAAAAGACTCATCTAACTTATACTTAAACTAAACTTTGAGGACGGGTAGAGGGTGTTCGGCCTCCTCTAATAGACCTAATCGTTTTGCTATTTATCTTTCAAAATTTAACCCCATGGCCCAAATATAGGTTAATGACCTCCAACTTTTACGGAAAAAGAATTCAGAGAAGCTTGACACCGACTCATGCACAAGGT
This sequence comes from Chrysanthemum makinoi, assembly GCA_910596185.1. Classification (NCBI taxonomy): domain Eukaryota; kingdom Viridiplantae; phylum Streptophyta; class Magnoliopsida; order Asterales; family Asteraceae; genus Chrysanthemum; species Chrysanthemum makinoi. Next base: position 26,410,332 of record OU343223.1, on the reverse strand, counting down.
CTTAAGCTATTCATTTTTTTTATTAATTTTTATTTTGGTTTTATTATCTGAATTTTAAGTTTATAACTCGGATTTGCCGATGTGAGTAATCACTAGAACTTGTCATTTAATGATTAGCTTATATGATTTTATTAGTTTATACTCTTTAAGGATCCAGTTTCATAACCTAAAACCTTTTTGTTTTTGTTACAAACTGCCATGCAACGTGTATTAGTTACATAGTTATATGTTAATTGTGTAGAAACAAGGAAGGTTTCTTTGCACGTTACGTATAGCTGTATTAAACATATTGTCAAAATTTAAAGGTTTGGTTCCGCTTGGAAGTGTTGTTGAATTTGTGGGGTTCTTAGTTTATCTTGTTGGAGTATCCCCAACGGTAAGGGTGTAGTACGTGCCACGAGTAGAGCACTCGATGTGGCACTACACTGCTAGAGAGTTGCGGCCACTCTCCTGATGAGTCCAAGGCAGGACGAAACAAGTGAACATCTATTATACGCGTGACGGATGACTGGTCCTTATTGGGTTAAGGTCGCCACGCGAGGTTGAATGAATGAGTCCGTGACATGTGGTATTAGCGCCAAGTGGGACCGAGGCGGACCGAAGCAAAATCGTTCATGTCACTCTCCCACAAGTTCTTAAAAGTGTTGGTTGCGCAATGGTAGTGGGAGAGGTCTCTCAAGATGTTGTTGAGTATAACATGATAACCGTGTTGAGTAGATAATGTCGCATTCGATGGAAGTCAGAAAGAGTAATGGACTAATCCAAATGGGGATGACAATCGCTCTACGCTGGATCTTAAGTGGCCAGGAAGAGTAATAGACTAATCCAAGATGGAATGTAATGGATGCACGTTGGGACCAAAGTGTTGAAAGTCGGATGTCCCTTTCAACCATGAAGCCGTAGTAAAGCCAAATCATTTGAGGGAAGTCGTTCGTCGAGACGAATGACCATGCACGAGGTCGTGCATGAATTGGTGGTGGGAGAATGTCACGAGCCAAATTCTGAAGGCCAGGTTCTACTTTAAAGCGTTGCTGAATGCGTGGGTTCCTGGTTTATCATGTTGATCTTGTTAGAGTGCCCGCAACAGTAAGGGTGTAGTACGTGCCACGAGTACATCACTCGATGTGGCACTACATTGGTAGGGAGTTGGGGTCGCTTCCCTAATGAGTCCAAGGAAGGACGAAACCAGTGAACCTCTATCGTACGCTGGACGGATGTTTGGTCCTTTGATACGCTTACACAGCGCGCTCGGGGTCAAAGGAACTTCTTTTTCGTCGAGCAAGTTTTTCAACACCCTAGGCAGTGAACCTAATCGTTGTAGTGTAGTATTAGGGTAAGCCACGGGTATTGATATCGTTCTCTAGGGGAATAGGAATTCTAGTAAGAAGTTACTACGCTAAGGTTGGGGTTGAGGAAAATTATTTTTTTTTTATCTTTTTTATATTTTTTAGAAAATGGAAAAGTATGAATCTCGGAGTTTAGATTTGGGGGTTGGTATTTCTACCGATTATCTATTTATCTAATTATCTAATTAACTAAGCTAAGGTGAGGATAGTTTATGTCTATTGTTGTATGCTCTTATGATAGTTAAAGATGTGTTTACCTAGATGCTACTACTCCCTAGTTATCTCCTATTGATGGTGGAATTGTCACGTCCTTATTCTTAACGCGTTGTGTTTTCTAAGGTCGTAAGGTGTGCATTCCCTAACTTTTTGAAGTCACCTTTAAGTGTAGTAAACGAAATCCACTAAGTCATTAATAAACTAAATTTGAGGTTATCTTTGGGTTTAGTAAACGAAATCCACTAAGTCATTCATAAACTATCAAAGATTTATCAAGTATTAAACACAACGATAGCCTAGTCGCACTCCTAAGCCAATTACAATTAAGATAAGAGACAACCTAACAATATTTAACAACTAGGTTTCATATATCTAAGCAAACACACAAGTAATTTAGCCGGACATGGTAAACATGCAAGCATACACACAATCAATTGAAGACATAATTAAATTAATGAAGTAAAACACTTATCTTGATGTAAGATAGGGTATAGAACCCTAAAATACTGTACAAGACAGCCTTGGTTCGGTTTAGGTTTTTACTCCACAAAACTACACACTGAAAACTAAAAAATTCGGATTCTATATATAAGGTTACAATTGCGACGGCGTCACCCTTAAATTTGTGACGCCGTCGGGTCGCCGTTATTAGGGTTTCGTCTTAGCCACGTTAGTATTGTGACGGCGTCACCTTATGCCCGTGACGCCGTCGCCTTGAGTCTCTGACGTCGTATGGATCAAATCTAGGTCGTCTGAGCTGCGACGCCCTACTCTTTTAACACCTGATGCCGTCACTTGTAAATAAGCAATTTGGCTACTGAGTCGTCACAAAATTTGTTCTGACGGCGTCACAAGTATAACCTGACGCCGTCCCCTTTCAATTCAGCAGCCTGAGTGTCTCGATTCTTGACTTTGGTCATTTTCTTCGTATATTCGCGCCTTTTCGTCCGAATAAGTGTCATTCCAGCAATTTGCCTTCAAGAGACCTAAAAGGTGAAAAGGAACGATATTAAGTAATAACGAATACAAAAGTGGTCAATTAAGGGCTTAAATGACCCCTCAAAAAGGAACATTTTAAAACCTTTAATATGGAACAATAATTGGGGTGACCGACACTTTAATATGGAATTTCCAATTCCTAACAAGACAGCCTTGGTTCGGTTTAAGTTTTTACTCCACAAAACTACACACTAAAAACTAAAAAATTCGGATTCTATATATAAGGTTACAACTGCGACGGCGTCACCCTTTAATTTGTGACGCCGTCGGGTCGCCGTCATTAGGGTTTCGTCTTGGCCACGTTAGTATTGTGACGGCGTCACCTTATGTCCGTGACGCCGTCGCCTTGAGTCTCTGACGTCGTCTAGATGAAATCTAGGCCGTCTGAGCTGCGACGCCCTACTCTTTTAACACCTGATGCCGTCACTTGTAAATAAGCAATTTGGCTACTGAGTTGTCACAAAATTTGTTCTGACGGCGTCACAAGTATAACTTGACGCCGTCCCCTTTCAATTCAGCAGCCTGAGTGTCTCGATTCTTGACTTTGGCCATTTTCTTCGTATATTCGCGCCTTTTCGTCCGAATAAGAGTCATTCCAGCAATTTGCCTTCAAGAGACCTAAAAAGTGAAAAGGAACGATATTAAGTAATAACGGATACAAAAGTGATCAATTAAGGGCTTAAATGACCCCTCAAAAAGGTACATTTTAAAACCTTATCATCCTTATTGGATTAAGGACACCACACGGGGTCGAAGGAATGCCTCTCTGACAATATATTTCCCGTCTAGCAAAAATGTATACAAGAGATGCGATCCCTTAGAAAGGAAAAGCTTTTTAAAAAGTGGAAAAAGTAATTTCACATGTCGAATCACCAACCAAACTAATCCAACAGTCATGATTAAAACAAAAATCACATCTCTTTTTTCTCAATTTGATAGTGGTAGTTTGGACATTTAATCCATTTTTATACTTCACCCTCAAACTTCAAATTGTTATAACTCTCAAATGACAAACTTTTAAGAAAAATCAATTTCACCGTAATGTCCAGAATTTAATACTCTTTAATTTGATATGAATTTTGATGTATAAATCGCAACTTTTTCCTTTAGATTTTTAAGTTGATCATGATTTTCTCAAAAATTTTGGCATTTTCGACCCTAATTTTATCTAACTTAAAAACCGAATTACACAAAAGTTATAGATTGTTTGCTATTCTTTAACCAAAAATTTGGATAACTCAAATCTGATATGATATTAGTATATCACATGTTAAAAATAATGTTTTAGTCATATTTGTTGCACATAAGGTGTTAGATGAAATGTTTAGTTTAGATTTTTAGTATTAAAATTGCATTAAATGCACTAATTTTTAGACCACGGCGCATCATTAATTATTTTATTAATGTATGATTCATAAAGTGATTTTCTTTAATTGTTAACTTTTTGTTAAAAATGTACGTTTTATGACATTTTTAACCATAAATTTGACCAATATTAAATTTGAATTAGAAAAATTGTAAAACATAAAAAGTTATATATTTTAGGTCAATCTTTACTCAGGTTTTTGAATCACTTAACTCTGATTTTATATTAGTGAGATATCAACGTTAAAGATGACATTTTAGTTATATTTGATGATGAAAAGTATGTGATAACGCTCAGATTATGCCTATTTTCAGTAGCGTTATTCGTGCTTTTGTATATGTTATTATAACACCCTGAAATCGGGCCTAAGTATCTTATTACGAGAATGCCATTTGAATGGTTGACTATGACTTTTATAAGTTTTGTGGACTTACGAGATTGGTTAGTCAAACCTGATAGTCAAACTATAAGTGTTGATGTCATGTAAATGCCTATAGAAAGTATGATGTGCCACAAATATAAGAAAGATGGACTTAAAGGGCTAATGCTGTCATGAAGTAAATTAGTAATAAAGTTCATGTGGTCGAAATAGAAGCAAATAGACTTAAGGGACCAAAGATGACAATTGGTGACATAACTTTGGTATGAAGTAATTTGTATCTAAGAAATCTCCAGGATATTCATTATTATGAAATAGGGTATGCGTGAGTACGGTTTGGAGAAAAAAGAGGGAAAAACAAAGTATTTCTAATGAGCAAATTGATGAAGGATTAGTGCTCCAAATCAAAAAAATAAGTTAGTACTAATCATCTCTTTAAGTAAGTAATTCTCTACCTAAAGTTAATTGGTGAATCCAAGAATTAAGCTTCTTGATATCAATTGGGAATTTTGGTAAATGATGTTCATAAGCTTAATTAAGAAGTTATGATGAAATTGGTATAAGTATTATTGCATTAAGCTAATAAATTGATGGGGCTAATTATCAAAGACGTCAAAGCAGAATAAAGTATTAAAGAACAAAGTATTAAAGAACAAAGAAATCAAAGACGTCAAAGCAGAATACTTCAAAAGAAACAAGATCCCTACACTGGGGAGATTGTTCGAATCAAGGCACTTCTTCTCACAAGAAAGAAGAATGTCAGAAGACGTCAAGGAAACTATTACATCGGCACCAACAACGTTTCTAATTACTTAAGTCATTAATTACCAACACTTAGGGGGAGATTGTTGGAATCACTCCTAAACTATATTTCAAGTGTTTGTAATCAATATGTAATAGGTTGCTTAATTAGGCTTTTATGTTAGTAATTATGGCAAGGCTTATGTAGAAAGCCCATAAGCCTTGATCCAAGCCCAATAAGGAAAGGAAGGGAACTTGTGTGTTGCCCTAGTTCCTTCTCTATAAATAATGTTGTAAACTCCCATTTGGGAGTTGGTTGTTCACTTCTAATACATTCCTACGCATAATATTTCTCCATTCATTCGTGTGTGTGTCTGTTAAGTGTTCATCCGATCACTTCTCTTTCTTATTTCTTATATTGATGCTTGTGTTGCAAACATGGGAACCTAACAGTGGTATCATTCGCCACCTAGTTGGGTGAAACATTTTGTTTTTGAAGTTTTTTAAGGTATACGTGTGGGTTTCTCGTTCTCAAACTTTCATACGCATAAAGCTTCAAAATTTACACTTTAAAACTCAAGATTCTTGTACTTTAAGGTTTATTTTGTGTTAAAGTTTAAGTTTTTAGCATAAAGTTTGAAACTTTACGCGTGTACAATCGTTTTTTAGCTTGGTTTTGTGCGTACACTTCTGTCTACGCGTAAGCTGAAAAAGTGAGCTAAATCATCAAGTTTCCAACTTTTGTGTTATTTTGGTGATATTGAAGCTTTTTCATCATAAAAATCAGGTTTCTAAACACTTTTGGGTATAAAATCAGTTTTTGGTGAAAGTTGGTACTTTCTACGCATAGTAAAACCCTAGTTTTACTCGTAAGCTTCAAAGTCTACGCGTAAGCTCATCTTCATTTGATCTTCAGTGCTGCTGGTTTACTCAGTGTTTTCTTGCTTGGATAAGCCTGAAAACACTTCGACTTTGGATATCTTTTACACTGGTATAAGTGTAAAGGATTTTTGGGCAAAACCCTAGTTTTACGAATAAGCTAAATCTTACGCGTAGAATTCTTTACGCCTAAGCATGTCTTACGCATAAGCTAATCTTACGCATAAGGGTTCTACTACTAAGCCTTTGGTTTACGCCTAAGCTAAGTTTTCCTCAAGTCTACGCGTAAGCTCTATTGTTACGCGTAAGTTGGTTTTCTACACATAAGGTACTCTCTACGCATAAGCTGGTTTTCTACACATAAGGTTACTTCATCAACATTGTTTCATTCGACTACAAAGATCCATCATCAACACAAGTTTCAAGATGTCTCAACCACCATACTCTAGCTACTTTCCTCATGTGTATCCTCAACAACAACAACAACTCTATCAACAACAACAACTCTATCAACAACAACAACAATTTACTCAAGGAGCAATTCAACCACAAATGATTCAACCACCCCCTACTCTACAAGTACAACCGTACACAAACTTTCAAAATCAGCATCCATCCAAGTATGCTATGAAGGAACCGTCTTGGTTTGCAAAGATGTGTGAAGCTTTAAGTAGCCAACAATCCATTCATGAAGCTGGATCACTTGATAGACCTCCAATGCTCACTCCCAGAAATTACGATCAATGGGTGATAAGGTTCTTTAGGTTTTGTGATCTAAAGAAACCACATGGAAAGTTCTTAAATAAGGTCATCCTTGAAGGTCCATTTCAGATGCCTACTATCACTGTACCCGGAGTTCCGAATGCTAATCCACCAAGAGATGATCTCACCAACGTTGTCGGTCTTAATGAACTTACTACTAACCAACTTCTACACTTGGAAGCCGATGAACTTGCAATGCAATATATCCTTTTGGGATTACCCAATCCGATACTTCGAAGTGTTGATGCTCAGAAGACTGCTAAAGCAATGTGGGAGCACATTCATCTTTTAATGGAAGGCACAGAACTCAATCAAGAAGACATGGAATCTAAAATCTATTTAGCATATGAACACTTCATGATTGAACCAGGGGAGACATTAGAGTCATATCATCATCGATTCTCATATATCATCAATGACTTGGAAAAACATAACGTCATTATGCCGAGAATTGCAGTCAACACTAAGTTCCTTAGTAGTCTTGGTCCTGATTGGGAAAAGTATGTTATTTTCATCCGTCAAGCGAAGAATCTTCATCATGCTACATACGGATTGTTGTACAACTACTTGAAACCTCACCAAAAGGAAGTTGACAAAGAAAGGATCGTCCGTGGAGTCCCTGCTTCACCTTCACTCCCGGATAATCAATCACTTGCTTTATGGGCTCAAACTTGTTATCCTCAATTCCCGACCTTACAAACTGTCTTCACAAATCCTCCACAACTAACTGCTACAATTACACCATATGATCCGTCACAGCAACAATCCCAAGAAACTCAATTGGTTCCATACAATAACAACAATGATCAAGCACTTTACAGTGAATCTAATGAGGATGCAGAAGCTTTCGATGCATTACAACATAGGTTTGTCATGATTGCTAGAGCCTTCGGCCGATATTCCAACAAATCCAACAATCGCATTCGTACCTCATCAAACACAAGGAATCAGGCTGTTGTTAACAATGGACGTGTTGAAGTTTAGAATCGTGGTAATGTTCGTCAGATGGGTAGTGGTCAAGGGTTTAATGCTAATGGGAGGAATAACATGGGTGCTCCACAACAACAGGCTCAAGTGGTTGATCAGGGAAATGCTCAGACTGGGGTTAATGGTCTTCGTTGTTATAAATGTAATGAGAATGGTCATCTGGCTAATGCATGCCCTAAGCCGAGGACAAGAGGCAGAGCTTATCACAAAGAGGCTTTACTCTTGGCTCTCAAGGATGAAGCTGGTGGAACTCTTACCAACAAGGAACAGAGCTTCATGACAAATGCAGATTCTGATGATGACATGGAGGACTTGCAGGCTAATGCAGCAGTGATGTTAATGGCAAACATGCAAGAACTCCACATGAGTGACACAGGACCAGTGTATGACACTGACGGCTTGTCTCAGGTAACGGATAAAACTAAATTCATTTCTGATCTGATATCTCCGCCAACATCTGCATCCGACGAGGCTCAGAGTGTTCAACATGAACCTTCTACATCTCATTACGACGATAATCAAATAGATCCTGTAGTTATATTTGACGATCAAGATGACCTAATGGTTAATATTGATAATTAAGTTGACTCCGTGGTTATATTTGAGGATCTAAATAATGATCATGTTGAGACTCCTGTTGAACAAGCTGAACCTGTGTCTAATCCAGATCTTGAGCTCATGACCAACTTACTTACGGACCAAAAAATCTAGAATGGAAAAGTGCCAAGACATCAATAAAAAATTACACGATAAAATTGCACTGTTGACTAAGGATAATGAATGCTTAAAGTTTCAACTCAACATTTTTCAAACAAAAGAGACACGTGAAAAAGGTTTTGAAGTCGCATTTGCTAAATCGTACCAAAATGAAAAATCTTTGGAAAAACATATATGTGATCTAGTTGCATCCAAGAATGCTTTGTTGTCTCAAATAGAACAACTGAAGTATGATCATAAACAACAACTTAACGCTCTCACTTCTGAAACTCAAAAAGCCAAGTCTGAGTTGTTAACTTGTCAAAAACAGTTTTGTGAATACAAAAAGCATTCAAGGAAACAAATAGATGACTATCTTGAAGAAATTGTCGAATTACAAAACAAAATCAAAGAGTTTCGAAATGTTGTTTACAAACATGGTGAGTCAATCACAACTATTCAAAAGTTTACTTTTAAACCAAATCCAAATGGATATGGACCGAATCTTGCTGATTACAAACCAAAGTTTTCACATAGAGCATTCAAACCAAATCCTCAAGTATAGAGTGAAGAATATAGAATTGATGATTCCATTATGAGTGTTGTTGAATATAATCGCATGGAGGAATTAGATGCAGATGACGAGAGTCGGTCAAAAATGGAAAATGTTGTTTATAACAAACCATTTAACTATTCAAAAGCCATAACTTTCGTCACACAACAGGATCATTCTAACATACCTTGGGTTATCACGCCTACTTCTGAGTCTTCAAATGTTGATCCCCAATCCAATACTGCACAAATTAATGGTCTTTTACCTTCACTCAGTGAAGTAAAAACATTACCCGAACAATGTCAAATTCTTAAATATTTTGATACATTCTTATCAGACATCAAACTTTTGGAACGTGAAATTGAAATCAATTATGAAATAAAAGTTGAACATTTTCAATCACCTCTTGCGCGAGAACAAAGAGATATTTTTCAGAAAAGAATTTTACCTCATGTCCGAAATTTGAAAATGTGTGCAATTTATTGGGAAAGGGATTTTCACAAGGAGCTTGGACTTATGAAAACAGTTTTTGAGAAAACAGAAACATCGATTTCAAATACTAAACGTAAAAAGAAAATGTTGAAAAAAGATGTTGATCGACTCTTGGAAGATGTTATCTGTGTTGATACCTTCAATGTTGTGTTACTACGTACTGTTACATATGCATTTGATTATATCGCTGTTGATTCTGTTGAAAAAGTTGAGAATATCGATAATGTGCCTCAAATCGAGTCCTTGAAAATTGAAAATGAGCGTTTATTAAATGAGCTTTCTAATGCAAAACGTCATCTTCAATGGTGTCAAAAAGATTGTCAAAATCGAGAACTTGCTTTGCAAAACAAAATCAACTAGTTGCATTCAAAATCCTTTAATCGAAAACTTGAGCAACTGGATGACAAAAACGTGTCTTTAAAGAGTCAAATTTCCAAATATGAACAAGAAATTGCCAAAGTCAAAACTGAATATAATAACATATTTGATTTACTCAAAAAGACTCGTGCTAAGGCATCACAAGAACTTGATCATTATCTCGCACACACTAAAGAAGTCATGAATGTTTATGGAAATATTCGCTCTGAAAATCAAGATTTGTTACACACTATCCATGACTTAAAAGCGGAGTTGGTAAAACTTAAGCAAGATAGGATTAGAAACACAAACGTAATTACCCCAGGAATTCTTAGACTGCCTAATGACACATCACAAGAAACTAATATGCTTCCCTCTACTGAATCAGGAATAGTTGCCTCTTTTCCAAACGCTAGCACTTCACAGCTTAAGAGCACATCAAGGAAGAATAGGAAGTTGCGACGTAAAAAAAGAACAATAAAGACCTCTGAAGTAGAAGAACACCCTAGGACTTCGAATAAAACTCATGTTACTCCCACTTTAGATATTGCGTCTAACAAATGTAATAGAAAAAGTGATGTAACGAATGCTGAATCTTTAAGTATTTTGAATGTTTTGTTTGAAGCTTCTTGTGTTGGTTGTCGAAAAAGCATGTTTTCTGGTTGTCATGATAAATGTGTTGCTAAAAATATCTTGAATCGTAAGCGAAATAATAGAAGAATGAATACCTCTAGGTCCACTAATGCTTCTAAGTTTGTGCTAGGAAAACTGCCTTCTAGTGTTCCTGCTTCAATCATTGATGTACCCATAGACACCCCTTCACCTCCTAGGAAGAAATTATCACCTAGTGCCTTCACTAAGACTAAAGCTAAGACTAGTTGGAGATGGCAAAAATGGTTACATAATACACTTGGCTTTAAATAGATACCTAAAATCATAAACATGTGTGTTTCAACTATAACTGCATTTGAACCCTCTAACTCTTCGGGTTCCACATCTACTTCTAATCCACCTGTGTCGTCTGTGTGTAATGCAGGTGATACAGATCATACTCTGGGTTGTTGATAGCGGATGTTCCCGACACATGACAGGCAATCTTAAACTGTTATCAAACTTTGGCACTGTCAGATTCGGGAATGATCACTTCGCGGCTATCATGGGCTTCGAAGATTACATCAATTGGAACATCGAAATTAGCAGAGTTTATTATGTGGAAGGTCTCGGTCACAATCTCTTTTCAGTCGGTCAATTTTGTGATGGAGACTTGGAAGTTGCTTTTAGGGAGAAAACTTGTTTCATTCGTGATCTACAAGGAAACGATCTTATGTCTGGTCAACGCACATCAAGTCTTTACACAATATCAATGCAATACATGATTGCTTCATCTCCCATATGTCTACTTTCTAAGGAAACATCTACTAAATCCTAGCTATGGCACCGTCGTCTCTCACATCTAAACTTTCAAACCATAACCAACCTTGCACGTTTCAAACTTGCTGAAGGTCTCCCAAGATTTCGGTATTCTAAAGATCATCTATGCTCAGCTTGTGAATAAGGGAAAAGCACTCGTGCTCACTTTCCTTCAAAGGTGGAACACAGCTCTCAGCATGTGCTTCATCTTCTTCACATGGATTTGTGTGGCCCGATGCGTGTGCAGACGATTAACGGCAAACGCTACATCTTGGTAATTGTGGATGACTACTCAAGATGGACTTGGGTTTATTTTCTTCGAACTAAAGATCAAGCTCCACAGATGATCATCACCTTTCTCATGAAAATTTAAGTTCAGCTCCGGAACACAGTCAGACAAATCAGAACAGACAAAGGAACTGAATTTGTGAATCAAACTCTTCGTGCATATTATGAGAAAGTGGGAATTGAGCATCAAACATCTATTGCACGAACACCAGAACAAAACGGAGTTGTTGAAAGACGAAACCGTACGTTAGTGAAAGCTGCAAGAACGATATTGATAAATGCAAAACTTCTAGATTACTTGTGGGCTGAAGCCGTGTCAACTGCATGCTACACTCAGAACCGTTCAATGATTACTAAACGCCACAACAAAACACCTTATGAGCTTATCCACAATCATAAACCGAATCTCAAACACTTTCATGTATTTGGATCCCTTTGTTACCTAAATAATGATCGTGATGACTTTGGTAAGCTCAAAGCCAAAGCTGACATTGGAGTTTTTGTTGGATACAGTGAAAACTCTAAGGGTTACCAGATCTGGAATCGTCGTACAAGGGAGATTATGGAAACGATTCATGCAAATTTCGATGAGCTTACAGAGTTGGCTTCTGAGCAAAAAAGCTTGGAATCCGGTCATAGCCGTCTAAACTTCCCCCAAACCCCATCATCAGCTGAACCAAGCTTACAGCTTACTCGTCAACAAATGGAACAACTATTTGCTCCTCTATTTAGTGATGATATTGATCAACGTACTCTAGATGTATCAAATGTTTCCGCTGCTCAACCTGATAATAATCCAATACCTGATACACCTGAAACAACAACAACTGTTGAAGAAGTACCTCCAATTGATTCTACAACAACAGCCGAACAAACCGCATCCAATTACACGGAACCAGCTGATGATATTCTGAACAATGAAGTACCCGCACCTGCAGATTATGATCCAAATGCGTTCTTCAACCCTTTTGCAAATAAAACTGCCACTTCTGATGTTGCGGAATCATCTACTAGCCATTTGAATCCTCCTAATCTGCACAATGTATATCAACATCAACCCTCCACACATCGTTGGACTAAAGACCATCCTCTTGTTAACATCATTGGAAACCCGAATCAACCAGTCATAACTAGACAACACCTTCAGATTGACGGTGAACATTGCATTTATGCACTTACCGTTTGCCAATCTGAACCAAAGAACATTAAAGAAGCAATGACTTATGACAACTAGATTGAATCCATGCAAGAAGAATTAAATCAGTTTAAACGTCTTGAAGTATGAGAATTGGTTGAAAAACCAACAGGGGTCTATGTTATTGGTCTGAAATGGATTTGGAAAAACAAGTTGGATGTTGATGGTACGGTTATCAGAAATAAGTCACGTCTGGTGGCTAAGGGTTATAGACAAGAAGAGGGGATTGACTACGAGGAATCATTCGCACCAGTTACTAGACTTCAGGCTGTACGGATTTTTCTGGCATTCGCGGCTCACATGAACATCACGGTCTTTCAGATGGATGTCAAAACCGCTTTTCTGAATGGTAAACTGAAGGAAACGGTCTATGTTAGTCAGATAGAAGGATTTGTTGATCCAGAGTTCCCTAATCACGTCTACAAACTGAACAAGGCTCTCTACGGTCTCAAACAAGCCCCTCGGGCGTGGTATGATAAGTTATCACCCTTTCTCATTGCCAATAATTTCACTAAAGGATCGGTCGACCCAACACTTTTCATTCAATATCACGGGGCACACATTTTAATCGTTCAAATTTATGTGGATGACATCATTTTTGGGTCAACACATCTAAAGTACTCAAACGCTTTTTCAAAACTTATGAAAAAACATTTTGAAATGTCCATGATGGGTGAACTTACGTTCTTTCTAGGACTGCAAGTTCATCAATCTCCCCGTGGTATTTTCCTGAGTCAGTCCAAATATGCTCTTGAAATTTTAAACAAACATAGAATGCAAAACTGTGATACCTATGCCACACCAATGGCATATACCAAGAAACTGGATGCTGATTTGCATGGAAAATTGGTTGACCCTACCAAATACCGAAGTATTATTGGGTCTCTCATGTATCTAATAGCCAGTAGACCAGACATTGTCTTTGATGTATATCTTTGCTCCCGTTATTAGTCAAGACCAACTGAAACTCACCTCTTTGAGGCTAAAAGAATCCTCCAATACATTAAGGGAACCATTAACTTGGGGATCTGGTATCCGAAGGATTCTGGTTTTGAACTAATAGCTTTTCAAGACGCTGATCACGCAGGTTGCTTAGATTCTCGGAAAAGTACTTCAGGTGCTCCACAATTTCTTGGTGATAAACTGGTGTCATGGAAATCGAAGAAGCAGGATTGTACATCGCTGTCCTCAACCGAAGCAGAATATGTAGCCATGTCGGCGTGTTGTGCTCAAGTCATTTAGATGTGAACACAACTCAAAGACTATGGTTACGTATTTGACAAAATCTCGATGTACTGCGACAATCGAAGTGCTATTTCTATATCCTGCAACTCTGTTCAACATTCAAAGTCATAGCATATCGATCTTCGATATCATTTCATCAAGGAGCATGTGGAAAAGGGTACTGTTGAATTATATTTTGTGGGTACTGAATATCAACTGGCAGACCTTCTCACCAAAGCCTTAGCTCCTGTTAGGTTTACTGAGCTGGTCCACCGGATTGGTATGAGGTGTTTGACTCCAGAGGAACTGGACGAACTGTTAAAACAATCTTAAAACCAGTCAAACACCAAAACCTCTTTTGCAAATAAATTTTTCAAAAACAAAATATAAAAATATAAAATTTATAAAATACAAAAATATTCTTCTAACTAAATTTCTTTCAACATGTCAAGTACAAATCATCCATCAACACTTTACTCTTTCAAACATTACAATATTTTTACGGTCAAGTATTGAGGGGGAGAAAGTAAATATTTTACGTTTCAAAAAATCTTGTACTTGCATGTTACCCAGTATTGGTAGTATTGGTGGACACATTTCTTGTTTCTTGAAACTCCTCGGACTCAAATTTGTAAAATTTCTCTATTTCTAAAGTCGAGGGGGAGTGTCGTTAAGTTTCTTTCCAAATATCATGCTTTGACTAACCAACATGGAAGTTATGGGCTATGGATGAAAATGGTTGAGGTGAAGGGGCCATATTTGTCAAATGTCTAAACTAATATTTTAACAAAACCCTTCCACCTAAAACACTTAACATTTATTACACTCATTAATATCCAACCACCTTCATCCCACGCATAACATTCAATATCAAATCCGTGTGTTAAACTCCAAATTTGTAAGTGTATTAAGCTTCCTTGTGTGATTCTAAACAATGGTTTTCAATATTAAACAAATCCAACGGTTTGATTTTACTCTAAGTGTGATTATGTGTTCTACGAGTAAGCATAATAACATATGATCATGTTTGGTTGATTTTGATGAAATGGGGTGTGTTTTCAAAGTGTATATCATGTTTTAAAACCATTTTCATCATGAAATCTTACCCAGAAAACGTTTTGAATCATTTCTCATGATTTACGGTTTATGCGTGAATTGGGGGTTTTCTATTGTGAGAGTTTCTGGATAATTTTTTGCTTATAATCTGTTTGAAACATGTTTAATTAACCTATTACACCCTTGAATCTTACCCAGAAACACTAATTTTGCATAATTGAAATTTAGGGTTTAAGTCTCGTCATAATTGGGTACTTTTGATTCTTGATGTGTTAGATGTTAAAACTTGTTGGAAACATATCACATAGCCTCTAAGACATCCGAAAATTAATTTGGTGCAAATTCCATGGCTGGATTTCTTATTCGTAAGATTTGAATCCTTAGGGTTTTAGTTTACGCATAAGTGTAATCTACGCGTAACCATTCTCAATGTGTGATTCCATGTGAGGTTGATAGAGGTTGAATAAAATGTTAATGGAAATGTTATGATGAATTTTATTTCAGGTTTTAAGCGTGAAAAATCAGAATCAAGGTTAAGAATTGGAACTCTACGCATAAGGATCACCTTACGCGTAGAAGGTTACACGTAAGAGAAATCTTACGCGTAACTCTTACGCGTAAGGTTCTACATGGGGACTACGCGTATCCTGTGAAGGATATGCGTAAACTTGAGTCTTACGCATAAGGTTCACTCTTACGAGTAAGCCTTACGCATAAGCTCCCAACATACGCTTACGTGTAAGCCGTATGCCAAGAGCTTTTCCCTACGCGTAAGAGGAACTCCTACGCATAAGCTTATGACTACGCGTATGGTCACACACTGTTTACGCATAAGCTTGCAATTTTACGCTTAAGCCTATTTTAACCTTTCTTATGAATTGTTACGCGTACAAACTTGTAAATAAATAACTCATAACGTCACTAAACCAAAATGTCACTAATAAGCTATAATGGTTATAATGTTGTGTGATTGAGTGAAAATTTGGACTTTAAAATTCAAAATTAATAAACTCACGTAACTCATCACGACTACTTTGGACTATTGGACAAACAAGTGACATTGGACTCGTAACATTCATTAACATAACATATTCAATAATTGGACAATAAAAATCAACTTTTGACTAACGTAATGTCTTTCGATATGTTGGTTCTTTTGGCTCAATATCTTTCAGATCACAAAATGGACGTCACAATGGAAAATGTTAACGCACCAAGCGTACTCACAATGGAAGATATTTTCCCTACCAGTTACAACATGAAGATTGGAAAGAATAACCTCAAAGTGGACTTTGATAACTTCACATGCTCTGAGTCTTCATGCCGTATTGCTGTGGATATTTTGAAGATTCATCCCTACAACAACATGCTCACAAATTCTGCAACAGTACCGGAAATCTATATCCATCAGTTCTGGCACACTATGAAGAAGGCTGATGGTCAAGATACTGTTACGGTGACTCTCAACAGCAAACAAGTCACCATCATTGTTGCGGAATTAAGAGCAATTCTTCTTCTCCCTGCTATCCAGCCTGCTGAATATGTTGCCACTCCATCGGAAGAGGCTACACTCCAATTCATGGTCAATATTGTCTATGACGAAACTGCTGGGATCATTACTAAACATTATTCAGTTGATTTAAAGAACATCCCTCAGCCGTGGAGAACATTATACATTATGATTGCCAAATCTGTTTCTGGGCGTGATAGCGGTTATGAGCATCCTAAGCTCATGGAAATACAGATATTCTAGGGCATGGTCAACAAGATGCATATTGACTTCGCAAGTCTGATTTGGGAAGACATGATGTCTTACCTCAAGAAGCCTGGCACCAAGGTCCCCTACATCAGATATACTAAGCTGTTGATTCAAAGGATACTCGGGAATAATCTGGACATTCCCTTGAGACTTGATGACCCCAACCATCACTCCGCGTTGTTTGAGCCTACTCTAAATGTTGTCAGATTCAAAGACTCAACAACAAAGAAACAAGGTGCAGTTTTGCCTGACTGCCTTCTCACTGCTGATATTAAGAATCTTCAATCGTACTCACGTTATCAAGAAGCAGTAGCATCAGGCAAATTTGGCTTCATTGATGAAAAGTCTTCCGCTATACCAGTCAAGAAGACCAGGAGATCGGGCAGTGCTGGAAGTGCAGCAAGCACTGGGAGTACCCGCAAGTATCCAAAGAGAACTCATACCCTCAAAAGGAAATCCTCAACCGGCACCAAACTTAGAGGACGAGGACTCCGAGGATACTGACATGGATGAAGAGGTTCACTACTTGGAAACTGCTACAGATGATACGACAACAGTAGAAAAACCTCTTAGTCCTAAAACTGACAAGGGTAAAACTCTAGTAGAAGAGCAGGAAGAAGAAGAGAGTTCAGATGAAGAACCAAAGGATGAGGATAAAGACTACAGAAAAACACTAAAGAATCTCAGGCTACAACATGTTGCTAAGGAATTTAATCTTCAACAGACTAGAGGCCCTGGAGGTTCCAGTGGTGGCGCACTTACCATACCAATTCGTGATGCGGTTAATCAACTCGATAAGCGAACGGGTGCCACCACTAAGGAATCTACAGAATAGCAACAGCAAACCTATGAAGTTCCTTTCACTTTTGCGGAAGAAGAAGAACAAGAATAGGAGCAGATGATCACAGACAAAGACGTTGAGGAAGCTGCCAAAGAAAAAGCTGAAGAGGAAGCTCAAGCTAAAGCAGCAGAAGAGGCTAGGGTTAAGGATGATGAACAGGCTAAAGCTAAAAAAGAAGCTGATGATTATCTTCTAGATAATCCTGAACATAACCCAGAACAAACTTCTGAGCCACCAAATGACCCAGAGCCTTCTCATGACTCATCTTCGTCTGACTCATCATCTCATTCATCACCACCACCATCCAAAGACGCTACCACAAGATCCACATCCAAATCAGTTAAGAAACCAACTGATACTTGGGCATCACGTGCAAAGACAAAGATTGTCAAAGCTGCCAAACAAGCAAGGAAGTGCAACGTTGTTAACAAGAAACTGAATCAGCTTGCGGACAGAGTCAATCTACTTCAGAATGTGATAAACGAGTTTTCGGGAGAAAGGGAACAGATTCAACAGTTTCTAAATAAAGATATCTAAGGGGAAATGGACAAGACGATCAGAGAATATACTCACAAGTTTCTTCTCGACACCGTTCCTGGAGTGACTAGAGAGATGTTCGCCAGACAACTCTATCCTAATCTCATGCGATTGGTCAAGCAAACAATGGCATCTACTCCTGTAGCAATGCAAATCAATCCAGTCCCGCCTACGGTTGTCTCCGATGCATAATTGATTTCCAAACTTGTTTTAAAAATGTCTCAACGATCCGCAACATTTACTTCTGGCGAAGCTAAACTATTTGAGGCATTGCTTGAATATCAACTCAAAACTTCATGCTAAGAGTCAGCTGAAAGGGCTAAGCGTCCAAGAGACGATGATGATGTGGATAAGGGTTCTGAGCCAAAACGCAAAAAGAAATCTGGTGAATCCTCCTCTATGCCTCCACCACCCCAAAGGACCACCACCACTAGAAGATATCCTCAACGTCCTCCTGCTACAGACAAACCTCAGGACCCCGAGTCTCCATCACCAATGCAAAAAACTGGTGATAACTTTGAATACACTAGTGGTGAAGATGAGGAGATTCCTGAGCCCCAACTACAACCTCCTTCTTCTACATCAACTAAGCAACCAGCATCATCCTCCAAGCCAAAGAAGAAACATTCATCATCTGTTGTATCCTGGCTAGATGAAGATGAAACTGAAGAATATGACTGGTTTTCAAAGCTTGTTGATGCAACCCCTCAATTACCGGAAGGCCAAGAACCGGTAGATGGTCGGTTGGATGTCTTTGAAATTAGCTTGTTGAAGAGGGACCAGCCGATCGGTCGCTGCCCGCAACCTATTCGGCTGGATAACTGTCAAGAAGACCAGCCGATCGGCTGGACAGGAAACCGATCGGCTGGGGAGACCTGATCTGCCATTTCTTCATCATTAAGACTCCTCGTTGCATCTAAACGTTTCTAGGTCTTTCCTTGGTGTATTCTAGTCCCTTCCAAGCTTCTTGGAGGCCAAGTTCAACATTTACGACCCTAGGCCTTGGGATTAGTATAAATACAGAACTCTTGTGAGCATTTGAGAACACGCACTTCAATACAACTCTCTACTCATCAAACCCATCTCTTATAGCTCTCAAATTCGTCATTAGAATTCTAGGAAAGTTTGGAGGTCCAAGAAGTCAATATTTGGAGGTCAAACCCTCAAGAAGTCAACACCAATACTTTTGGAATCATTACTCAATTATTTGTAATCTTATTCCAATCATTGTAAGACTCTTAATCATTTTTTATAATGTTCAAAGTTCTGAGTTTATGTTTATGTTTGCTATGAGTGGCTAGTTTCTTTATGTACTTGCTTAAACAATGTTAATTATCTAATGATTAGTTTATGATTGTGTTAACAAGTTTTAATTCAATTCCAAGTTGATTCTAAGATCTAATTGTGCTTAAGTTTCATAGTGACATTTGTTAATCAAGATTGACTAGTTGTTAGTAATTGTAAAAGGTCGAAAGAACTATTTGTTATTCAACTAGTTATAATCATTTTATCTATGGATGATTGTTTTTACCCATTATTCTTGATCAAACAAAGAAACTAAAGTGTGGTTGTAGTAAGAACGCTTTTTGATTATTAAGTTGGATTGATTGAAAACATTCAAAAGGTCGTAAGATTAGTTGTTTACAATCAATTGTGACCTTTTTGTCTATAATTGGTTACCTTTTGTATTGACCATTTCTTAAGCAAATTTGATAAGATAAATGGATGTTTTTGTGTTTAAGTTTATGAAAGGAAACTTATGAAACTTGAATTGATTGGTTAAACTTAATGCTTGTTTTTATAAACTAAAATCTTGACGAAGGTTTAACTTGTAAGAACAATAGATTAGTACACTAACTAATTATCACAACCAACATGTTAGGAAGAGGTTAACACAATCATACTACTCAAGGATAAGAAACTGGTTTAAGCAAGTGTAGCTTTTAATCATCTGAATTTCATTATATCAATTTTCGCTATTATTTGCTTTTGGATTGCCTTAGTAGATTTTATACTTGTTTCTTGATTCACTCACAAATCCCTGCGAACGATCCCAAATTACCATCACAATCTTGCTATAATGGACGAGTGCATTTGCTCGTATGTGTTATTGGTAGAATTGATAAATCGCCTTTTATAAATTTAAAACTTGTACATACATAGCACATCAGTATGACTTATAAACAACATAGATTATGATGAAAAATGATGAGCGTGGATTAAGACTGATGAACAACACTAACTGATGAACAATGCTAATTGATGAACAAGACTAACTAATGAACAAGACTAACTCACGAAGAACTCTTTTTATTGATGAACAACATTATTTATTGATGAACAACACTTATTATTGATGAAAAACATTTTTTAATTGATGAACAACATGTAACTAGATTGATGTTGGTTTATTCATCAGTTAGTCTTGTTCATCAGTTATTCTTGTTTATCAGTTAGTCTTATTCATTAGTTCGTCAACAAGACTAATTGATGAACACTTATGAACAACATGTAGATTGATATTGAGTTAGTGTTGTTCATCGGTTAGTGTTGTTCACCAGTTTATCAACAAGACTATGAACTAGTGAACAAGACTAACTGATGAACACTTATGAACAACATATAGATTGATGTTTTCTTGTTCATCAGTTAGTCTTGTTTATCAGTTAGTCTTGTTTATCATTTAATCTTGTTTATCAGTTAGTGTTGTGCATCAGTTCATCAACAAAGATTGATGAATTGATGAATACTTATGAACAACATGTATATATATGTTGTCTTTTTCATCAGTTCATCAAAAAGACTAATAAACAACATGTAGATTGATGTTGTCTTTTGGTTCATCAGTTAGTCTTGTTCATCAGTTAGTGTTGTTCATCAATGAGTGTTGTTCATCAGTTAGTGTTGTTCATCAGTCTTAATCCATGTTCATCAGTGTTCATCATAATCCATGTTATTCATAAACCATGTTTTTCATCATCAAATGTGACTAAAACGTTATCTTTAACATTTGATATCTCACCCAAATGACATCAAATTTGAGTGATTCATAAACCTAAAGATTGATCTAAAATCAATAACTTTTATGCTTTACAATTTTTCTAATTCGAATTTAATATCGGTCAAATTTATGGTAAAAAAACGCAATAAAACACAATACATAAATTTTTTTAAATTGACAATTAAAAAACACCATTTTTTTAATCTTACATTAATAAAATGATAAATAATACATTGTGGTACAAAAATTAGTGCATTTACGCAATTTTAATACTAAAAATCTAAGCTAGACATTTCATTATTAACGTGTGATATCTCACTCATATGAAATTGGATTTGAGTGATTCAAAAACCTATGTAAAAAGAGAACTAAAATCTATAACTTTTATATTTTAATTTTGGGATAATACCATTAGAAAATATCATACTTGTTCAAAAATACTCTTCTAAGTAGAGAACTAAAAAAAAATACTCTTGTGAGTACTAATGTTGATATTTTTGTCTTTATGTGAGTAGTATGGCAATTTTACCCTTCCAAATTACTTAAATGATCTCTGTGAGTTTGCGAAATTGCATCCAACGTCCTTAGGTTAAATTACATAAATGATCCCTGTCGTTTGGAGAAAATTGCATCCACCACCCCTAACTTTTTTTCGAATTTTTTTTCCAAAATTTTTATTTGAGGGAATTTTTTAAATGACCATTATTGAATATGGACTATGAAAATGAACCTTCGAGATCAGTCTTACAGAAATCGACATAGCGAGCACACTCAGGGGGCGAGTAAGTGTTTGCTCGCTATGTTCATTGTCGTCTAGCACTTTGAGCATCGGCGAGCAAGAGGGACGAGCAAGGTTTGCTCACTAACTTCGTTGTCGTCTAGCACCCACATCATATTCTTGATATTTTGATCGGCGAGAATGAGATAGCGAGCAAGGGTGACGAGCAAGGGTTTTCTCGCCAACTTTGTTCCCTTGTAACTTCTTCTTCAACTCATCATCCATAGACGAATAAAACCCCAAAAAACCAAAGACGAAGCCCCAATAGACAACTGCATCTCCCTCATCTTCTCAACATCATTACTCTTCACAAAACCATCATCACCACCATCATGATGACCATCACCATCCATCATACTCCAATCATATTGTTGGTTTATACTCGTTATATATCCAATTTTATGTACGTATATATGACTTCAACGAGAATATTAGTAGTAACGTGCTAAAAAGGAATGGGGGTTTATAGTTTTGTATGTTATGTTACTTTCATATATTACTTTCAGGTTTGAGAGAATGTGGTTCCACGTGTGAGTATGTTGGAATACCAAGCATGACCATGTGGCAGGGTGCATGGAATGATAGCATGATTCACATACTACAAAAAAGTTAAAAAGTAATTATAGGTATGTTAGGTCATGTTTCTTTTTTTCCTTAGTGGAAAGAATTGGGCCCATCCAGTGGGGTCTATGTATTTAATATTATTTCTTTTGTACTTGGCATTCATTTATTCCTTTGTTTCTTCTGTATAGTAAGAGGAAAAAATATGACACTCTCCCCATCCGGTGCTTCCAACAGACTCGGACCCACATTGGACCCACACAATTTATAAGCATCTGAATCCAACATGGACAAAAGAGATGCCCATAGGAAAGCAGCGAGCAAATAGAAGTGGCAAGCAATATCAATTGCTCAATGTGTAGATTTTTGTAATTTCGTTTGTTTTTTTCCGAATTTTTTTGTTCAAAATTTTTTTTTGAAATTCAGTTTCAAATTTTTTTTTTCAGAATTTTTTGTCCGAAACTTTTTTTTGGATTTTTTTTAGAAACTTTTTCTCGTGACAAAAAAAAAACAAACGTTTTCCGATAAAGAAAATTTACTTGTGACAAAAAAAAAAGTTTCTAAAAAAATGTTCACATGTGACCGAAGTTTTTTTTCACACGTGCCGGGAAAAAAAATCAAAAATGAAAACAAACGAAAATGTATAAAATAGGACGATAAAAAGTTTTGACAAAAAAATTCCGGGAAAAAAATTGAAAATAAAAATTCGAATAACAAATTTTGGAAAAAAATTGAAAAAAAGTATAAGGACGGTGGATGCAATTTTCTTCAAACGACGGGGACCATTTATGTAATTTACCCTAGGAACGGTGGATGCAATTTTCAAAAATTCGAATGGTAAAATGATCATCACAGGTTTTTACTGCTCACATAAAGACACAAATGTCAACATTAGTACTCACAAGAGTATATTTTTTAGTTCGGAACAAGTATGATGTTTTTTAATAGTATTACCCTTTAATTTTTTTGCATAATTTGACAGTTATGAGGTTAAAAATAAGGTCGAAAATGCCAAAAAAATAATGAAAATTAAAACCCAATTTATGTAAAAACAAAAAAATATATATTTAACAAGATTTATTCCAAATTAAAGATGATTAAAATTTAGAAATTACGGTGAAATTTGTTTTTTTCTAAAAGTTTGTCATTTAATGGTTATGAGTGTTTAAAGTTTGAGAGCGAAATGCAAAAAAAAGGTCAAATGACCTTTTCCCCGTGGGCGGATTTTTTCTTAATAATGGGATAGTGGAAACCATTTTTTTTGCTTTGTAATTGAACGCGACAATATATATACTTTTGGAGTAGTTATTGTCTGAAACATGTTCAAAACATACATTTTTATTAGAGAAATGATACATGGACCTAAACTTAGACCTAAAACCAAGTGTCAGCATTCTGATGGCTGCAGACAGGGACCCACTTATTATACAACCCATTAGGATGATGACAAGTGGTTTTAGGTCAAAGTTTAGGCCTAAGTTTAGGTCCATGTATCATTTCTCTTTTTATTATGTGCCTCAGTTTGCAATAAAATCCTCCTGTAGCTCGATTTTGATGTTTCGTGAAAGGGTTAAATTGTTTGAAAATGTATCATACTTGTCACTTTTTGTTATTGTGTGTACTGAATTTTTTTTTCTTATTATTGTGTGTACTGAATATTCTAATTTCTCTTATTGTGTGTATTTTATGACCATTTTACCCTTGCTTTTTTCAAAATTTGAAGGGTAAAATGGTCATTTTACATGTCTGAATAGTCACAAAATACACACAATAATCGAAATTTGTAAGTTCAATACACACAATAAGAAAGAAAAATGTTTGGTACACACAATAACAAAAAGTGACAAATATGATACATTTTCAAGTAATTAACCTTTCGTGAAATATAGTTTAGAACTACGAGGAATTTTCATTTGCTTACTATTATTTTAGTGTTTACCAATGAACTAATCCCCATCATCAATTTAGTTTGATCTAATGGTGGGGATTAACCTAATATTTAATAGATAAACCTAAGTCCATTTTTTTTTCTTGTCTTTTTGTCTTTATTTTTTATTTCTACATTTTTTTTGTCCTTTTTTTTTTTTTTTAAATTCACGTTTTTTAAGTTAAATTTTTTTTAATTCACGTTTTTTTCTTCGCTTTCATATATTTTCGTCTGTTTTCGTCCATTTTCATAAGTTTTCGACCGTTTTCATACATTTTCGTTCGGTTTTATATGTTTTTGTCCGGTTTCTTACGTTTTCGTCCATTATTCATACGTTTTCGTCCGTTTTCATACATTTTCGTCCGTTTTCTAACTTTTTTGTCCGTTTTCATACGTTTTCGTCTGTTTTTATATATTTTCGGTCGTTTTCAGACGTTTCAGAATATCACAAGTAATATTCTGAATATTACAAGTAATATTATGTGATATTCAGATGATCACAAGTGATATTCAAATGATCACAAGTGATATTCTGTGATATTCAGAATATAACTTGTGATATTCTGAATATCACGCGTGATTTTCTGAATATCATAAGTGATTTTCAACTAATGTTTTGTAACATGAAATCACAAGTGATATTCAGAATATCACAAAGTGATATCTAGAAAATCACAAGTGATACTCATAATATCACAAAGTGATACTCATAAAATCACAAGTGATATTCAGAAAATCACAAGGGATATTCAGAAAATCACCAAGTGATATTCTAAATATCACAAAGTGATATTTAGAAAAACACAAGTGATATTCTGAACATCACAGAATATCACTTTTGATAGTCACTAATGTATGAAAACGGACGAAAACGTAAGAAAACAGACCAAAACGTAAAAAAACGGACGAATGCGTAAGAAAACGTAAAAACACGTCTGAAAATGGACGAAAACGTATGAAAAATGGACGAAAACGAAAGAGAACCGATGAAAACGGACGAAAACATATGAAAACGGATGAAAACGTATGAAAACGAACGAAAACATATGAAAACGGGCGAAAACGTTTGAAAACGGGCGAAAACGTACGAAAACATAGATGGATGGTAGGGATTTGTCACTTGGTAAGCATGAATTTGTGAGTAACCAAAATAAAGTGATTCTAAGAAGTACATTTAGGGTAAAATAAAATCTTAATTTTGTTATAATAATAGTATAGTAGTAAGTAGTAACAATGGGACTTTGACCTAGCCAATATATAGTACTCCATATTTGAGTAAAATCACCAAAGGATCCAAAAAGGGTTGCTATAAACTTATAAATTTACGCTAAAAAAGAGCACGCCAAATTCTCAATGGCTGGTTAATTAAGTTGGTGTTTTTAATTCTTTGCAAACCATCAACATTCAAAAGCAACTTCACTACAACTTCTGATGGTGATTTATTCTTGTCACAAAAGCTTCAACATTTTAAAATGCATACAACTGGTTCCTTTTCAGATGTGATATTTGATCTTATAAAATGTATCAAGTCTCATGAACAGGTCAGTTTAAGCAACCTCATGTATCACTATTTCTTATACTTTATTTATCTCTTGTTTGCCTTTCATTTTCACCAACTTTAGCTTAACTTATAATCCAGTATATGATGCCACCTTTTGATCTTTTTATTTGTTTTCTCACAAGTCACAACTAACTTTGACATTATCATTTTAACTATATATAGTTGAATTATAGTAATATAGTATTCCCATATAGGATGTTACGTAAGTTGATATAACGGGTGTGTAATATTTTATGTGTACGCGCATAATGGGGAAGCAAGGGTTTAAACAAAGTGATCATGATTCGTCGTTGGAGTCGTTTAGATATCAGTTTAAGTATCAGAAAGCGGTGCATGGAAGTGATCATAAGAAATTGGGGTCTTTTAAGGGTGGTTATGCCGGTAAAAGGCATAATTGGTTACAAAAACATTTTTCTTCGATTGTTTTCACTTTTGCGTTGATGGGTTTTCTTTTTCTGTTGGATTCTATTATGGGTTCCATTTTTGAACCTTCTGTGGTTATACAAAGTAATTCCATGTCCGAGAAAAATTCTAGTGACAGGGTATGTGTTTATGTTTATGTGCTTTTTTACTATTCTCGTAAGCTAATGCGCTATCAACTTTGTTCTTAAAGTTAGGTGATCATGGCAGCAAAAATGTGGTACAGATGTATGGTCGCCTTGCAAGCATGGCTTCTAGTGCTCTTGTAGAGGTTTGACTTTCTGTTTGACCCTTGCATATGGTTGCATGAATAGTTTTTGGTTTCTTGTATTATTTATATAAACTTAATTGATATGTATTTTTGCAGAGAGAGCTTAAACAAGACGAATCAAAGTTTTGGAAGGAGTCTTATCGGCAAGCATCAGTATGGAGTCCTTGTGCAGATAGGAAGGATCTACCACCAGCCGGTAAAAACTGATTTACTGTATTTTGGTCATGTGTATAACCCATTCATTTTGGGCAACTGAAGCACCCTTTGACTTTTATTGTATACGAAACTAGTTTTCACTTCTAAAGGATTCGTTATGTGGGATTTCATGGATGCAAAATATGAAAATACCCATATATGCTAGACTTTTTAATTGTCCCTTTGAACATGAAAGTCAAACTTGACCTCTTCTTTTCGAAAAGTTGCCTACTTCAAAAAGTTTCATGTTAAATTACGTTGTCTTTAGCATGATCTGTTTCATGAATTGTTAATGTCGTTAGGACAGAAAATCTTCAAAGAAACAGTGGTTACATCCTGGTTAGCGCAAATGGAGGTTTAAACCAACAACGGGTGGCTGTAAGTAAACGTGTTTTTGTTTTTCATTTTTTTTTTTATTTTCTAATTTCCATGTATTCATTTACAAGAAAAAATGTTCTTTTACATGTAGGTATGCAATGCTGCTGCTGTAGCATCGTTATTAAATGCAACATTAGTTATACCAAGGTTTCTTTTCAGCAACGTGTGGAAGGACCCCAGGTCTGCGAATCAATAATTCTTTTTATTCTACATTTTTATCCCATTTTCTTATGGGAACTGACAAAAAATTATGTCCGATACTTGTTTGTGTGATTCAGCCAGTTTGGCGATATATATCAAGAAGACTTTTTCATAAAAACGTTAAAGGATGACGTCAACATTGTAAAGGATCTTCCTCCTCGTTTGCAATCACTTGACTTTAAAGAAATCGGTAGTCTGGTATGCCGTCCTTTTAACTTTAATATGAGTACCTGTTATTTTAATGTTAGTCGAATACCTTATATGCCCTTCAGTAATAGTAACAAAATAAGAGGATCTTGTAGACCAAAGACAATAGCATGACAGTGGGCAGATAGGCGTAGCTTTGAAATCTGACCAAAAAGAGAAAGGCCTAAAATGAAAATTGTTGCAGATATAACGGGACTGAAGAATTATGGCGCACGATAAAAACCCGAGTGTCAATTTTCAAAAAAATAATGTTTTCTCTGTTGATTTTCAGGTAACTGATGCAGATATCAGTAAAGAGGCAACACCAGCTGAATATGTTGAGAAAATACTTCCAATATTGTTAAAAAATGGAGTTGTTCATTTTCTTGGATACGGAAACCGACTTGGCTTTGACCCGTTACCTTCTGATCTTCAGGTTAGAAATCACAACATCCATTTTTATAGTTTTTCAAGGTTTCTTTTCTTTTCTTCTTCTTTTTTTTTTTTTAATAATAATAATTCTTAAAATTTTGTTGCAGAGACTAAGATGCAAATGTAACTATCATGCTTTGAAGTTTGTGCCCAAAATTCAAGAAACCGGTTCATTGTTGATTAGGAGGATAAGAAAATATGATAAACCAAGAACCAAATTAGATAAGCAACTACTAGGAAACTTCATCACGAGTCCTCAGTCAAATGGAACTGATATGGATAGAAGCCCAGTTAATTATATTGCTTTGCACTTGCGGTTTGAAGTCGACATGGTAGCCTACTCTCTATGTGAGTTTGGTGGTGGACAGCTCGAGAAAACCGAACTCGAAGCTTACCGGGAAGACCACTTTCCTTTGCTCATGCAACGATTGAAGAAGTCAAAGTGAGTAAGTTCCCTCTAACAAAATAGGCGGGTTGAGTGGGTTGGGTAATGGGTCAAGCAGGTTCATGTCAAAACGGGTATCTTTTTGGTACAAATGGATATGTGTTAGATTTATCAACAATTTTTATCCAAATAGTTAAAACCTTTTCATAAATATTACCGTGTCAATATGATGGCGCGAGTTATATTATTTCAATGAGAATATTAAGTTTTGAATAAAGTTTAAGTAGAAGGTTTTATGCATATTGACCCGTTTGAGATAAAACATAACCCGCATTCGCCATTCTTAAGTAAATAGGTCAAAAGACAAAATCTCCCCGTTTTCTATATGCGATGCCTTTATTGATTTCTGGTGCCGAATAATGGTCCATGCAGTTGTTGTCAAGGGCAATTCGGGAAACTCATTAATGGTCATTACTGTCAATTGGGCATTTATTGGTTTCTAAGAAAGTTTTTACCAAAGTTATAGGGATACCAACCTATAAATACTGAAAAAATAAAAATATATTAGAACAAACCATGGAGGTATTACTGCAATTTCTCCTGAATTTTTACTGGTATATGGTTGTAGGCCTATTTCTGCAGAAGAACTAAGGAGTTCAGGAAGATGTCCATTAACACCTGAAGAAGCTGCACTCGTTCTTTCTGCTCTCGGTTTCACAAGTGATACATATATCTATCTTGCTGGATCCCAAATATATGGAGGAGAGTCAAGGATGCTGCCTTTGACTAATTTGTATCCTCGTCTGATCACAAAAGAGGATCTCCTTACCCCAAATGAACTTGCACCGTTTAAAAACTTTTCTTCTCAGGTAAATACTCATTTTTGTCATCTTTTCAGGATAGATCATTGTTATAGTATATTAAATGAACCTTGGAATCATGTCTTAATAAAATGTTTGGAACGTGTAAGAAATTTTGACTTTGGTTTGTAGCTAGCCGCACTGGACTTTATTGCCTGTGCCACTGCGGATGTATTTGCTTTAACGGATTCAGGCAGTCAGTTATCTTCACTAGTCTCTGGTTTCCGCACATATTATGGTGGTGGTCGAGCTCCGACACTAAGACCTAGCAAGATGAGATTAGCGGAAATCTTGTCAGAGAATCATACCATAAGTTGGAAAGATTTTGAGGCCAGAGTAACAAAGATGATCACTGAAGCACAAACTGTACGATTGAGGGGTTGGGGCCGAAGCATTTATAAACAACCGAGATGCCATGAATGTATGTGCAGGTTCCAGTGAGAACGTTTCTTCCCACTTTTTGATCAAATTTCTTTTACTTCTCGTTAAAGAGTTAATGATGTATAAACGATTACCAGTCCGAAAGCACAAAGGAACATTCTTTTATTGTATACATTTTAGAGAGATTATATAAATGATTTTGATTAAATTCAGACTGGACAATTCAACAAGTAATAGGCTCAAAATTAATTCCATAAATTTGAATAAACTTGGACAAAAAAATTTACATGAAATAAATGAAATTTAGAACAATAACCTATCATGCTCTCATGAAAAATAACACATCACAAACTTTCTTAGCATCCCCCCCAACCATAAGAGATTGTGATCAGCACAATCTCAATCTAGCAAAATGATAATACTACCCTTGCTGCCCGAAATGAATGTAAAACTTTCAGCTGTCAGAAAACTTCATGATGGTGGAAAGAACCGGTTAAGGTTAAAGGGAAGGGTGTAAAACTCCTCATTTCGACTATCATCTTTGAAAGATCTAAACTTAGCCCACCATGGCATCCCTCTGTCTTTCGCGCTGTCTTTCAACTCAAGTGTGTTGTCAAGAAACACTGACACCATTAACGCCACCGTCGGGGAGGAGAAGAAGATAGTGTTGAGGAAATCATTGAACTACACGAAAACAGATATGAAAAAGACCACATTACACTTTTGGTTTTCTTATGTAAAAAGACCTTGAAAAAATAGACATAAAAAGACCAACTTACCCATTCGGCTTTTGTATGTGAAGGACCATGAAGAGCACCAGCTGTGTACTCCCTAAAGTACTCGGGAATAGACAAGCCAAGGAAGAAAGATACACCCACGATGAACAAGTTCCTCATCGAGTTCATATTTGTGAACTGCAAGAATGACAACCCAACAGAAGCTGGGAAATAAAACATAAAAAAGATTAATTTAGTCTTCATTTTTCACAGTGTTTTTAATCTTAGGAAATGGATTAGATGCTCACCCACAAGACCAAATAGCACACAGTATGCCGCGGCAAAAATTGGGAAAGGTATCGAAGCAAATAAAGCTCCAAATTTTCCTGGAGGTCATAAAAAAAGATAAGTAATAAACATAACAAGGATAAAGAAATGTCTTATTTTGTTGTTGTTGTAGGATGTGTTGACTTACCTAATATCGCGAAAAAGATCATGAAACCAGCTGAGATTTGAATGACTCTTCTGCTACCTACACGAGTGCTTCCTAGAAGACCGACATTTTCTCTGTTTGTTTCATGAAGATTTATGTTTTAGTTCATGTCTAAAGTTTTTGTTATAAATAGTATTAGTCGAATATGAGAAACACTTACACAGAAACGGTTGAACCAGTTGCTGTTCCAAAGAGACCACTCAAAAGAATTCCGATTCCCTGCATGATGATAATAATTATATTAAAGTTCTGTTCGTGGTGGTCTAAGTATATGCAAGACCTTTTAGTTTACTACAAGATGTTTGATGGATTTTATGATGACCTGCCACCCGATGCCACGACTGAGAACATGAGCAGGAGGTGGCGTAGCGCTTGCTAACCGGGCTGCTGCTTTATATGCACCAGTTGACTGTTGTAAAACAAAAATTCGTCAATATCACCTTAAGATTTATGCTTTTGTTGAATGTGTATATATCAAACAAGAAATTCACCTCAACAAGGGAGACTAAAACTGCAGCCATCATCCCGAAAGCATGTCCCGCATCAAAAGTTGGTGCACCCCATTGAAGCGGATATGGTATCTTTATCCTGCATAAAGAAGCATGTTACATTTCATTTCATCAAGAACGCTCACTCAAATTTCTAAGATTAATGACTCGAATATCTAACCATGGTGCAGCAGATATTAGATCAGCTTTATCGGTTCTGCAGTGCATTTGAGTCTGTTCTGGATGGTGTTTATACGCACCACT
The DNA here is from genome assembly GCA_910596185.1 of Chrysanthemum makinoi. Taxonomy (NCBI): domain Eukaryota; kingdom Viridiplantae; phylum Streptophyta; class Magnoliopsida; order Asterales; family Asteraceae; genus Chrysanthemum; species Chrysanthemum makinoi. The sequence continues at coordinate 26,378,751 of OU343223.1, read as the reverse complement.
AGCGGTTAATAAGTGTGCATATGCCCAGATAACCGCTATGGTCAAAAGAAGTGCAAACCGCTCCAATATGGGCAATTGCTTTGCCTGAAACTGTTTCAAGTACTGTTTTCCACCGGAAAATCAAAAACAGGAAGGTTAAGTATTTCATTCCATATAAATAGTTTTAAATGTAATCGAAAAGATAATGGCAATACCTGAGAGAACAAGACAAAAAGAAGTAGCATTGGTATGCCAAATTCCACGCATCGTCCAACCTATACACATATTGAGTACAGGATTAAGGTTCCATGTTAAAACATGATACTTGTTGACTTTGGAAGTCAAAAAAATTTCTTTGCCACTTCGAAGTTGATGAGATGCAGAGTATTAGTTATTAAATTAAGTTTGCTATAGATATTGAAGCTATTCTCATGGAACAAAAAACATGTTTAGTTGTACACATTTTCAACTCAGAATACTTCGACTTATAAGGTCAAATATTGTCCACAAAAAAGCCTAACCAGTTTTATATTCGAAATGAGCACAGGTTGACTTTGGAAGTCAAATTATTTGCTTCAAAGTAATAAATAGGTTTATTAATCATTACTAGAAGGGAATTAATGGTTTGCATAATTTTTCAAATATAAGACTAATCAAGTATTCATACCACAGGAAATCCTCTGTCAAAGAGACCGAAACCTGCCAATGCAATCACTGGAACCATTCCAACAGGGCTAAAGAATCTGAAATGAACGAAATTCTGTAAGCATTTGATCGGATAAACATAAGCTGAGTAGAAACGTTATTGCTCTATGAAAGTGAGTTATTTACCTTGAACAGATAGCCCACAGCTGACTATATCCCAAGATAATCTGCACGCTCGATGCAACTATAAGTGCACCTTGTATAGCTCGCATCGTAGCAAGAAATCTCTGCAAGTGCAAACAAGCCATGATCAATAGGAACATGTTTGTATTCTTTTTCCTCTTCGATCATGTTCTATGTTGAGAACATGTACACTATGTTGAACTATCTAACATGAAAACTTCGCTAAAAAGGACCAAAAAGGCATACACACAGAGTCCTTTAAATTGTTGATCTGCTTTGATCATTTACCATTTTTATTTAGTACGCCTAAATTATATGAAATCATCATATAAGAATCCAGACAAAATACTTAAATAAATGTTGCCAAATAAAATTCAACATACTTAAGATACATAAGGACATATGAGGCCCACTGATGTCGCTTAAGATCCCTATTCTTGTATCCTTATGAATTGGTCATACAACAATTTTGGCACTGCTAACAAGTAAAAGGCTTTTAGTAAATGGGACTTACAAATTGCCCATTAAATTGGAGATATGACTGTGTTCACAATATACAGCATACAAGATTACAAACATCAATACCTATGTGTTGGTCCCGATATTTGGGTAAAACATGAAAATGTTCAAGTTAAAAAAACAGGTTTTACACAAGACTCATATAACACCATTCCTACTTTTCAATGTATCCAAATTATTGCCCACTACAACAAAAGTACAATAAAACATCATCATCAAGTTTATAGCTTTAGATTACCATATGAGGGTCTCCAATAGCGGCGAGAGAAGGGTCATGGATGATTGAGATAATAGGAACCATAAAAGCCCATGATCCCCCAATCACAGCCGGTAATCTTGTTCCAAAAAGCGTTTGCAAATATGTATTAATCCCTTGAACAAAAAGCAATGTTTGCACTACCCTCACCTTATCACCCTGCACAATCAGGTATTACATGTTACAAAACCACATTTACACACAAGGTACAACTATTCAATGCAAGTTTCGTACGAAAATGACTTACAGAATTGCCACCCATCAAAGGAACAAGAAAAGTTGGAATCATAACAGCAGTCCCTAAAGACAATATGTAATGTTGAAACCCCAAAGCTATGGTTTCCCCTATTAACAAAAGCTCAAATTAGCATCATTAAGTACATAAATTTCACACATTTTATAAATTTTATAAAAAAGTTAACAACTTTACATACCCCATGAAGGATTTGAGTCAATACAATACTCCAAACCCTGAAGCTGATCAGTTGGAAGATGAGTAATATCTTCTGCTTTTGGAGCTTCAGCCATATCTTCCAACCAAAACAAAAAATACCCTTTTCAATATTCCAAAAACCAAACACAACCCAACAAGATTCTTGAATCTTTATCACTCCAAATGTGAATCCAAAACACAAATGGGTTCAAGATTCTTGAATTCTTGCTTCTTAAAAATGGGTTCTTTAAAGGTGAAAAAAAGACACAAATGGGTTCAAGATTCTTGGATTCTAGCTTGTTCAAAATGGGTCTTTTTGTGACAATGAGACAACACAGCAAAAAAATGAAAAAATGGGAAACTGGGTATGAACAAGAAAGCAAAAGAGAAAGAAAATGAGATAACCAATGAGATAAAAAGGGTCAAAACAGCAATGGTGAAAAACCCTAAAAGCAAAAGTAAGTTTTAAGTGGTGAGTTGAGTTGCAGGTTCAGTTGAATGTGTTTGCTTTAAGTAGTGATCCGTTAGTACTTGGATATTTTTATGACAAAAATGCCCCTCGAAAATACTTCCAAAGTTTTTATGTTACCGTTGGTTACTTCAGTCAGTATTTAATTTTATTTAATTATGTTATTGCTTGATGCCATCCAACACAATATTGCTCTTTTTGTTATATTAAATTATTGTCTGTTACTTTCTTGTTCTGAAGATTTGGATTTATTTAATTGGTTATGTTTTTAACATTAAACCTTACAATAAATGAAATAGAGAATATAAAAGATAAAAAAAATAAAAAATTACTATTATGTTTTATGTATTTCATTTAATTTCTTATTTAATACTCCTTCCGTCCCATATTTATAAATTCACATTTCCTTTCGGCCAGTCTCAAATTAATCATTCAATTTCTTTTTAAGAAAAACTGTTAATATAAATGTATAATATCTTATTTAAGCCGACAAAATTAATATACCATTCCTTTTAAAGTGCACTATTATCTACTAACTTAAAGATTTATACGTTTATTTACCCAAAATACGCTTTAAAATGCACAGTACATCATGCATTCAAAAGTTGTATTTTGATATACTTACATTTTCACGCTAGACGTGAAATACGAATTATCCCTATTAAACTTTCGTTTTCTCTCTACCCACTATATAGTTTCGGACTAGGGAGTATATAACTTCTAATTTCGCCCTTTTTTGTGTATTAATAAATTATAAGCTCCATACCTTCCTAAATGAATACTTGCTTAATATATACATATATACATTTAGGATAGTAATAGGATTAAAAAAAATAGTTTTCCCTCACAATATGTGAGAGGCGCCAATTTGAGGTTATTTTGGTACATACCGGAAAATAAAATTATCCCAATAAATGAATAACAACATTTTCATTAATTGTCATATTTATTAATTTATTTTCTAACTCATAATACTAAATAGACTTCAATCTTTATATAGTTATATTCCTTTGTTATGTAACAATTGATCATCTTAATTGGTAACAAATTAATGTCTAATTCCACATTTTGACCAATGAGAAAAATTCTGATAAAAGTAAAAAGGGGTATGTTGACGTATGTGCTTGACGATCCAACGTCCGTGGCCGCACGATAAGCCCGGACATCGAGACTTGAAGCTGCCCGACATCATCCACACGTCCTGCAATAAAGACTAATAACCACCGACCATGTCGGCAGAGATTTGGGATTCTTACACGTACCTACTAAACAGAAGTTACCATAGACCCGCGAATACCAACAACAAGAGGTTATAAGAAGATTTAATAGAGACGGGTATAGTATAAATACCCCAACACATTTATTACTTAGGGGGACTTTTTACCTACTTTTCCTACTACATTTATCAATACATTTACACCTACTTATCCACATCACGGAGCTTGGTCTCGACAACACCCGAAAAGGAGGCTAACGCTATCCGCATTGCGTTGTGATCACGCTCAATCCGGACGGCTAGGACCTGACGGAGACAAGATTTTGCTTCAACAATCGCATACGCCATCCGCGACCCGTGATTCATCCTACCAAAAGATCGATGACAGTCCTGACCGCCACCTTCCGCCGAACCCACCTCCCCGAGCATATAGGGGAAGTGGTCTTCAATGCTCAAACCTCCTGACACAGAGCAAATACAAGCCCGTGATGGCATCCTTCGGGAGGCTCTTCTAAAATACAATGCGACAGGCCTGTTATCGCCGAATTCGGCTCACTTTCACAAATGACGATGAATGGATGAGGACACCGCCAAAAACCGAAAGACGACCTCGAACCCTTATAAAGAATGGCCCCACAATCTCTTTACGAAGGATAGTAGAGTTCGCCGTCCCAAGTGCATAATGCCTACAAACTTCAGTTTATCGACGGCCGGGTGATCCGGATGATCACATCAATCGCTTCGCCGAGCAAGAACCAAGGAGAATGGCCACGGGTGGTGCGTGATGTTCCAACAGCACTATGGATGGAGCAAAGAAGGGTGGTTCAAAGAATTTGGAACCGGAAGCATCGACAGTTGGGGCGTAACTCAGAGAACAATTCACCAAGGTTTGCTCTGACGACAAAGAACCTAAAGATCCTACGTGAAATCACTCTGATTGTTAGGCAAAGCTAACCAGACGCTTATGGCATTCAAAGAACGATGGACCATGAGGTTGCCTGGATTCCCAAAGGCCGGAACTCATGAAAATATCAAAGATTTATGGGTGCTCCTAAGTGTCCGGATTTGTCTAAAAGTTTTCGTGATCAGTTCAAGTCCCAGAAGGAAATGATGACTAGGGTGGACGACATTATGTCGAGCCGAAGAGCTTATAAGAACACAGAGATGCCGGTGGAGAAATGGGCGAGTGGTCCCAAGAGAGAAACATTCATCACAAAGGATAAGAGCCTGGGGGGCCTGGACAGAGAAGGAATGACAGAGAGCTTATGAAAGAAGAGACTTAGACACAGAGATGTTCTCTCCGTATGCTGCCCCGGCGCGACGTCCTACCTAGAAACGACGTAAATGATCCTAATGCTCCTGGATAATCACAGTGGTCATGCTCGGGTCTCATCCAAGCAAATTTAAGAAATCCTAGAAGCCATCAACATCATTTGAACCTGCCTCCTCCCCCATCAAGCATGTGGAAAGCCAAGCAAGGAAAATGGGGATAGATTCTCATGAGTATCACTTCGGGAGAATCACCGACCAACGACCGCTATCACCGGGAATAAAATTGAAATGGCCATGGAATCCGGAAAGTTAGATCATTTGGTGAAGAATGTCCGCCAGGAGGCTTAGAAAGGCCGAGAGGAAATGGGAAAGGCAAAGTAATCAACATGGTTAATCATTACGTTGAAGGCCGCAAAAGGAAGGCTCCTGTATCACGACGGGAATGGTCAAAAATTCCCATATCTTTCCGCATAGCCGGGAAGATCTATCTAGAACCTTTGATTCTAGAATGAAATTGAAGGTTACTTCGTCATGTGTTTATGGATCGAAGGTGCCGTCCGTGTGATGTATGAGCACCGTTTTTAACAACTTCAAACCGGCCCATCCAATCCTTGGCAAAGAAAGTAATTCACCATTAGCTGATTCTCCGGAAGTCATCCAACCCCTGGGAAGATCAATGGAGGTATGCTTTGGGGATCATGGTTTGTACAGTAAAACGCCATGATGAAGTTCACGTTGTGATCTCTTTCACCTTACAACGCGATTCTAGATCTAACGGAAGCTTAAGGGAGTTGGTAATATACCCCTCAACCATCCACCATGATGAAATTCCCAACCCCAAGTGGAATAGCTACTTTGGTCACCAAGAGGCAGCCAGTACAGTGTAGAAGATTTGAAGAAAATTGACCCAAGGAATGATTTTCCTCCTTAAAATGAGCATTTCAGCAGGAACCGAGGATCATGGTTAGGCTAATCCAGACATATTGTTAATGCCGATACCCCGACCAAATACAGCTGACATAGGGAAAGGTTCTTCTGAGTGCAGGAGACAACCCATCGGAAATGCCGAGAAAAATAAGGAAGTGTTCGGCTGGAGCCAACGGATATGACCGGGTGCCAAGGCGCTTCATCCAAAGACTCCCCTTAATGTGAACGCCATGACACGCCGACACCAAAAGGAGGATGTTCTCCCGGTAGAAGAACCAAGTAATCGCGGGAGGTTGAAGAGCGGTTGGCGCCGAATAGTTCGACCGGTTAAGTATCCTACATGGATTGCCAATCCGTGCGGTGAAGAAATGTGACCGGTTGGCGAATGTGTATTGATTTCAAAATCGGAATTCTCCGCCTAAAAGACTATTATCCATTACCGAAATCGACAAAGATCGAGTCCGCTATGGGATACAGTATAAGTGCTCGACGCCTACAAGTGGATGATACCACCAAGTCCGTATGGATAGAGATGACGCAGGAAAAAAGATTCTATACGTAACAAGGTACATACCGTTATTAACCAAAATGCCTTTCGCTAAAAGAACGTGAGCAACGTATCACTGGTAGACTCTGCTTCCAATCACAGATAGGAAGAAATTGGAGGCATATGTCGAACATATGGTCATAAAAGCCGGACGGAAAGGAGACATGATAGCATATTAGTGAGACGCTTGACAACCTAAGATTAATATGAAGTGAACCCACAAAAATGTTCTTCTGGTAAGAAGGAAATTCCTCGTATATGGTAACGTCCGGTTATAAGCGGCTTAATCCTCTGAAGACGGCGCCATCATGGAGATGAAATCCCCTAACGCCGAAAGAAATGCAGTCCGAGCGAAGTCGCCCTCAATAGGTTCCCTCGTTCTGTCACTGGAGGTGCCTTTCTTTGAAACTTTGAAAACATCACAAAGGAGAACAAAGAAGAGTATCGGTGGGATCTGGCGAGTCGGCGGCTGCTTCCAAGAAATGAAGAACCCGATATTAGAATTACCTTCCACCACCCCAAGGTCGGCGAGCAGCTTTTGTTCATATACTTAGCAAGATCAAAGCGGAGCCGCAGCGCCGCTTAGTGGTAGAGATCGGGAGGCAATTGCAAGTGCATTACGTAGTTTCGTGACGCTGCATGAAGTTTTAAAGGAATTATGCTCCATGGAAAAGTTAGCTTATAATCCGCTACACGATCACCTAAGGCTGGAAGATACTTTGAGGCTCATCCCATTCGGTCATCACCCACCAACCTCATTAAAACGATATTGCATCGCCGGAAGTTCGTGAAAGTCATGGCACGCCGTGGGAGTTAGGGGCCTACAACATCACTTATGCTCCTAGAAACGCTCTGGGGCCAAGTACTGAATTTTCACGGAAGTGCAAGTGGAGTTTCTGCACTCGCCGCCGTGGAAAGAATAATGAGGTAATGGAGGTAGGAGAGAAGGAGAATGGTTGTATATACGCATCTACAAGGCCTAATGCAGCGGGAGCCTACAAGAGTTGGTCCTCATCGCCCTGGGACAAGGAGGAGCTTACTTATGCTTTCATACTAACTTTCATAGCACCAATGAAGCGAATACGAGGCTCATAGCCTGACCCGGATTGCCAAGAAGCTAAAAATCAAAAGGTGAATAAATGCGAAGTTGATTCTAAATTGGTGCTAGCCGATCAACGGAGAGTTTACCGCTACTAAAGAAAGCATGCAAATCATGCGGGCAAAAGAAACCATTGGGGATTCAAGGCTTCAAAATCTGAACATCCCAAGGCTCAAAACCAAAAGGCGCATATACTAAGCAAGTTAGCGGCCAGAGCGTGACCATCTCACTAAGAAGGTATTAGTAGAAGTCTTGGAAACCGCCGTGGGAAGAACAGAGAATTGAGGCCGTAGTGGAGGAAGAGGAGGATAATTGGATGACACCGATCATCAGATGCTTGGAAGAAGGAGTTTGGCCGGATGATCCCAATGAGGCTAGGAACCTCCGGATGAAAATTCCGCAATATACCATGGAAGGAGGAGTTTTATTCAAAAAGGGTTACTCCGGTCCCAATGTTGAGGTGTGTGGGTCCGCTGCAAGCAAATTATATAATACGAGAGGTGCATGAGGGATGTTGTGGGATGCATTCCCACCAAAACCATCGTGGTGAAACTCATGAGACAAGGATATTATGGCCCACTATGCAACGAGACACCGAGAAGAAGTTAGGAAGTGTGACTCTGCCGATACATGCCCTGTACCCAAACTTCCTAAAACGTTGCTAACCTCCATCATGGCTCCGTGGCCTTTCTATCAATGGGGAATGGATGTGCTAGGCCCTTTCCGAAACACCGGTCAGCCTCAAATATGTGATTGTAGCAATAGATTATTTTACAAAATGGATAGGTTTAAACCACTGGTGAAGACGACGGGAAAGACGCCATAAAATTTATCTATGAGAATATTGTGTGCGGTATGGCCTACCGGGATCATAGTCACCGATAATGGAACTAATTTTGTCAATGATCCGTTCAAAAAATGGTGTGAAGGGTTAAAAATCAAACAGATGAACACGGCCGTCGCACATCCTCAAGCCAACGGATTGTTAGAACGGGCCAACAAAAGTCTGATGGAAGGGATAAAGACAAGGTTAGGCCGAGAGAGGACTGGATGGGTGGACGAGCTACCTAACGTCCTATGGGCACACCGAACAACACTTAAAACAAGCAATGGGGAGACCCCGCTCGCTTAACATACCTGAGCCGCAAAGGATACCAGCCAGAAATTGGGATGCCTACATACCGAACGATGATGTTCCGGGAGGATCTTAACGAGGAAGAGCAAATCCGAATTGGACATCCTACGAAAGAAGAGAAGGTGCCGCTATACGAGAAGCCAAGTACAAAACGCAAGTCGAAAGTAAAGATACAACCGAGGGTCAAACCGATGAACTTCAAAATAGGCGACTTTGGTACCGGAGGAACGGCTAGCCGGGTGGAAAATCAAGGGAAACTGGGACCCAATTGAGGGTCCTACCGGGTGATAGGAGCGAATCGAATGGCTCTTATAAGTTACGAGACGATGGAAGAAAAGGAGGTCCCTGACTGCACGCTATAAATTTAAGGAACTGTTTCTTATAATTGTTATTGTGATAAGAATCCTGTGATCATTATGTAATCTAACCTATCTATGTACATTAGTTTAATGATGAAAGTTTTTCCTATGACAAGGAAAACAATTTTCTCAAGAAAAATATATACACAAAGCGATGCACGGATATTCCATGGTTGGCCAAGGTAAGATGTCCAGAGGTATGCCAGGATAACGTCCGGATGCCCGAAATACCTTAATCGGATGCCCAAAAAATAGTAAATAATACTATGGATGCCCGGGGAAACACCCGTCCGGATGCCCGAGCACTCTTGCCGGATGCCCATATAATGGATGCCTTATAATGTAATAGGTTGCCCGTATATCGTCAGGATGCCCGAGCACTCTTGCCGGATGCCCAAATAATGGATGCCCTATAATGTAATAGGTTGCCCGGGTATACGGATGCACGGCCGCGGTGCCGTATGCCTTTGTAAATATCAAAGGAAGTTTGTCGATGAGAAAAAAGACAAAACATACAATGTACAATTAAAACCATTCAAGATATGACGAACGTGAGTCATGGAGGATGGAGTACTAATTATTACAATTAAAACCATTCAAAATGTGGGTTACAGGTACAAGTTATAAAATCAGGTATCAACCGCGGGATTCTCGACGGTTGGTGTGCCTACGACGCCGGGTGATATGGAGGCCGGTTGGAAGGTCCGATCTTTACGGGAGGACCGGGGTTCCATGTTCAATAAATCACCCAAGGGCAAGCGATAGGAATCCGCTAGCTTCAATATAGGGTACTGCCGAAAAAGATTGTTGAACTCAGTTTTCCATAATTTCGGGGCATCCTCATGACATTTTTGATACCTTCAAAGCCTCAACGATTTTCCTCTCTACCCACACTCTTGGCCAATAACCCTAGTAAGTTAGGTCAGACCTTAGCCATACTCTTCTTGTATTCCATACGCCAACAACGACACGAACGGGCTCGGGAAGAAGAATACGGACAAGATTTTGTTTTAGGACCTCCGCCTACAACCTCAGCCTTGCTAAGTTCCCTTTTTCTACCTTCACGATTCTATGGATTGATCTTTAACACCGAGCTCGCTTTCTAGCTTCCTCGATCCTTTCGCCTGAGCAGCCGAGGTCCCTCTCCACTCTTCCCCTCTCCGTCATCACCGCCCACCTCGTCTTCCGGTTCTTTCCTTATCAGGACGAATTGACACTGGCTCCAACTTTTAAGTTCTCCGGATAACCTCTCATTCTCACCTTCGGAGGCCTCCAACCTATCCTTTAAACCCTGACAACCTTGGTGAGTCCATGAGCTCCCATAATGTGGATGACGTGCCGGCCAACCTCTTCAGAAATTTCGCCAGGCAATAACACTCTTCCCAAATTCCTCATAGGCCCGGCGAGTGAGCTCAATGTTGTTCATTTGTTCCAGAGCTTCTTGTTCGGCCGGTGTGGGAATATTGTCGATGAGCTCCTCAGAAGACCTAGAGGAATTGACCAATCTTCCCGTAGGCCCGCGGGGGGATGAAGACGTGCTTCATCTACATTAACGAACGGGGAGCAAGAGAAATAATCGGTGAAAAAAAAAAAAAAAAAAAAAGGATGACAAACGAAAGTCGGATACATACGGAGTCCAAGTTGATTTTATCAATCCGCTTAAGGCCAGCGGAATGATGGGCGAAAAACCCGTGGAACATAACATAGTGAGTTGGGAAAATCGAAGTATGAAGAAACGAATGATTTATACATACCTTCGTGAGCGGAGGTGTTGAGTTCAAGGCTTGACCACACCTCATCGACCTGGAGGGGTGTGAACTGTTGTAATTGCTCACCCCCACGCCCAGCATTTTCATCCATTCCTTCGGAGAATGCCGTCTGTTGTAATCGCCTCCCCGCCCCTCATCATATAGTTCTGTTGCCTTGCTCATTGCTCGTGCCCGCCACTTGACATCTTCCGGACGGGGTTAATAGGGTCAGGTTGTCGATAGGCTCTCCGAAGACAAACGCTCAACAAATTGGCTTTCTTTTTCTTGCTTTGTGCCTTGGAGGTCCCTTCTCCAAATGCCCTTTCTTTTTCGCGGCAAGTGGCCTCTTTCTCTTTCTTCTCCCTTAGAGCAACCACTTCAGGCCTTCTCGCTCGCCAGCTTGGTCAGGCCATCTTTAGGAGGAGGACGGCCCCACGGCGGGGTCAAGTTCTTTTGGCGCTCCCCTGTCGGATTAATCACGGACCCTTGCTCACCGTCGCCCCTTCCCATTCGAAGCTCAAGGTACTCCGACATATTGACAACCGAAGGCGAAAGCAACAACGAAAACAAACTGTTAGAAACTTTAAAGGAAAACCGGGAGACAAGTATCAACCAGTGATGACAAGACTAAAATGAGTGATTACCATGACCCTCGGCATCTTTTAGAATGGGCTCGTATTCAGGATTCTTGAAAACCGAGGAGAGATGGCACATCCACAAAAGACTCATCGTCGGATCAAGGCAGCTTAATATGAGTTTTGCTAAGTTTCTCACGTCCGATTGAAAAGTTTGGGGAAAGTGTCCGTTATTTTAGAATCCTTATGCCTCCACGCCATGGCTATGGGATAGCCCTGTCAATCAGAAAAACTCTCCTTCCAGGTTTTAGGCGGACAAAACCTCCTTGAAACACTTGTATGAATTTTTCCCGTCCGTTCTCAAAGGAAAACCAATGCCCTTGCTTACAACCTGTAAGCCGGAAGAGTGAGACCCTGGGCTGAATATTAAGGCTATAACACCTAATCTCAAAGAGTATCACACGGTTCAATCCTAACGGACTAGGAGAAATGTGCACTCTAAAGTGCTTGATCACGCTCAAGAAAAAGTGGAGAAGGGAATCCTAACCCTCCTATCTCTAACCGTTTAGGATAGATACCTATCTTATCCTCCTGCAGTGATCCATAGTCATGTCGTCGTGGTAAGACCGGACGTAGATCGATGGGGAATGCCATATTCGGCTACTATACTATCTAACTCGAAGTGTTAACCTAGAAGTATGTACATGCATATCAAACTTAGGATGACCGGTTGGCGGCCTCTTCCGTTAGTCTCGTCATTCGGACGGAGTGTTTTCTCTCACTAAGGTGTTCCCCTCGGTTCCAATGTCGGCCATTACTAAAAGATACCGAGACAATTTCACAGATATTAACAGAAGCGGGGCAGAACAAACCTTAAAAGAGGTGAAGAAGACGTCCGGACGAAGTATGAATAGGAGATGCGAGAACAGTTTGTATGTGTGAGAAAAGTAAAAACCGAATAGGGAAAAAGAGGGGTATATATATGCTAGGGAAACCCTAGCTGATGACAAGGCGTCAATCAGCCGGAGATGGCGATGGCGTAGCCTCATGTGGACCGTACCGCGACATGAGATGAAACGACAAATAACGTGGAAAAGCCCAAGAGGCCAATGGGCCCAACTTGCCGGCCCATTTTCATGGTTTTGACCAGCTCGACCGGTGGGGAATAAACTCGTTCTTCCGTCGGTGAAGGATTATACGATGTTACATCATCGGCGGCACCAAAATATAACACCTGGGGGACATGTTGCGTATGTGCTTGACGATCCAACGTCTACGGCAGGCATAGGCGGACATCGACTTGAAGGCCGAGGCGATCATCCACACGTCCGGTCAAAGACTAATAACCACCGACCATGTCGTACAGATTTTGGGATTCTCTCGCCACGGCCTACTAAACAGAAGTTACCATAGACCTGCGGGCGAATGGTGGTACGAATGAACGGGAGAAGAAGTAGCATGAATAGGAGATTGGGGTAGTATAAATACCCCAACACATTTATTACTTAGGGGACTTTTACCTACTTTTCCTACTACATTTATCAATACATTTACACCTACTTATCCACACGCGGAAATGGCTCGACAACACCCGAGGCGAGGCTAACGCGTCCGTGCATTGTGCAGGTGATCACGTTCAATCCGGACGGCTAGGACTGGACGGAGACAAGATTTTGCTTCAACAGGTATATACCATTTTCATGTACATTTTAAAAAATTGTGTCATACGCGATTAACATATGTTATAGGATATAGAGACTAAATAATTTATAAAATGTAAAGTGTTATTCCGAGCAATACTCTTGGTAACCCAACAAGGGTATGAGTTGCATACTTCATCGTCTATATCTTATGGATATGGTATTATATAGGTGGGGGGATTTTCTGATAGATCTTAGGCGTGGTCTTTATGATTGTCGAAGTCCTTTCGTTATTATTGTACATGTCTTTCTTATAGGTATCAATTTATTGTCGTTAAAAAAATAAAAATAAATAAATAAAGGAGTTGTGAGTTGCAGGAATGAGTATCACCTGAGTGGGAATGGAGAAAAGTTTAGCGAATGAGAAGGAATGCGCAACACTGGTTTAAAAAAGTAAAAACTAAAATTTTAAATAGTGACGTGAAGATAATGTGAAGAGAAAAAAACTCGTCGTCACACGCTTCACATTGATGAAGGCATTTAGCATAACGAGAAGGTCACATGTTCACTTATGTTCTTCATGTTCTTTTTTTATGTTGTTACATGATTTTCTTTTCACATGTTAATGGTGAAACCAATTAATGTAGGATCGCTAGCTGCCAGTTTTTTATCTTTAAAGTTAAACGTAAGTAATCTCTCACATGTTAAATGTTTTATGAAAGGTACGTGCGTGTTACTCTTGTACTCTTGCCAACTAAAGTTTCATAAGGCATGCAAAGATTTCCTTGCTTTACCTAAATCAAACTTGTAGTTGGTCAATGTACAGTGCAAGTCAATTAAAGTTGTTGTCAAAGTTATAGAAGGTGTCTGTAGACTTTTTTTACTTTATACGAGTAGATAATGCAGTAATAATACTGCCCATTTTAAATTTTAAAACAGTGTTCATGGTAGTGACTACATGAAGGTACTATAATGATTAATGAGTAGTGACGAGTACTAATCGTAACTCTTTTACATGTGTTGTGTGTAAGTTTAAGTGTGAACCAATGCAAACAATCAGGCTATATACGTTTGTGACGACGGTGGGTATTTAACTTAGCCAGAGGCGGATCTATGGGTTTTCATAGATTTATAGAAACTCGATGGATGTTTGATGCATAGTGTAAATTTGTGTTTAAAATCCTAATTTATCTAAAATAAACATGGACTCCAAATTTTGTGTCACGCAAATACATATCATTTTCAGCTAGTCCACAAGTATGTTAAAACAAAATACATGTTCTTATAGTTCTAATAAAATCCTAACTTTTAGTTCATTCTTTTTTTCATTTATACTCGTCAAAAAAATATTGGTGCATCCGATAACTTAAACTCTTGAGTCCGCCCTGAACTTAATGTTATTTAACTAGAGGGCTAAAACTTCTTAGTTTTATATTGGGCTAATAACCTATTAAAACATCATACTTGTCACTAAAATGTGCGAATAATCACGTGAGCGAACAAAAAAAAAATAGCTCTTCTAGACATTAAACTTGACATGTTTGTCTTCAATTGAGTATTATGACCATTTTACCATTCCAAATTACATAAATGGTCCCTGTGGGTTTGCGAAAATTGCATCCATCGTCCATAGGCTAAATTAGATAAATGGTCCCTGTCGTTTGGGAAAAATTGCGTCCATCATCCCTTACAACATATTCTAATTATCTTAACATTTTATTCGGATTAAAATCATTCAAGTCACAATAATCGTGTCCACTTATATCATGTTACTACTTATATCATGTTCTTGACTATAATCACAATCCTACTAGATTTCCATATCAACGTAAATCAGATAAATTCGGAAAGGGATCACACACATTCAATTCCATATTCAATTCCATTCAATTCTTCATTAACAATAACCATGTTCTGAAACGCCTTTAAGAAAATCATGTACGGTCATCTCTTAAACCATTAGCACGAAGTCCACTTTTTCGAAAAGATTTGTACCAATTTCTCTAACTCGATCATCAACTCGCAATCCTACTTGATAAGATAACAGTCCCTACGTAATCAAACCGTAATCAAAATCATCAAATTTGAAGTCAAGAAAACGTTCTTTGTGAAATGTCAATATTGCTAAAAATATGTAACTAATAACAACAAAGATCGATATGAATCTATGATAACCTTATGCCACACGATTGAATGAGTAAGGCTCTTCGGGAACCCATTTTCATCTAATTCTCGATAGTGTTCGTGAACTTCAGCAAACATATCGCCTCCTCGATGGCAACAATATCTTCCGGAGATAACAAGTGCTACCATTTCGATTGCATGGTGATCAAGGATCGAAAAGATAAGCTGCCGCTTCACAATGGTAATGGGAACAGCACAAGATCATAAGTGGTAATTCCAGGGTGTCCACCAATTGAATCAATGCAAGCATTCAATTCCACCTCTGTTCCACCATCTTGTGTTCGTTTTGTGAAGCGGATAACTTATCTCTTCATCGATAAATTCATTTGCTTTTGTGTAGCAGTAGCCTGCATACAAAACCATACATCAAGAATAACATAAACTCATCTGCTATATCATAATTACCATTTAACAGTAATCAAGAAATACACGAAAACAACGACAAAATGGTAATTCCAGGATGTCCACCAATTGAATCAATGCAAGCATTCAATTCCATATCAACGTAAATCATTAATACAACGTAAATCATCAGGGGTTGATACCGCAGGATCCATTATACTCCGAATTATACAACAAAACTGACACAAAATATGTTACACTAAACCATCCACCTAGGTCAACCTGCATTAGAGCAAGGAATAGATATCATAAGCAACGTGATAGAGATAACTAAATGGACTTAAGCTAACATAAGCTAACATCAACAGTCACCTAATCTTAGTTTTAAAAGCAATAAAGCAAATCTAAACTCTAATTAGCAAATATCCAAACAAAGGCCGAACCCCAACTTGACTTGAAAATAAGCTCTAAGATAAGCTCAAACCTAAAATCCAACAATCAAAATCTCAAGATCACCTAGCAAAGTACTTTTGGACCTAGTTTTAGCCTAAGAGGAGCTATAATGAGCTCTCTAGAAATACTCAAGAAGTTGTCTTAGTGAATTAAGTTGGTGCTTGGGGCACCTAAGTGGTAAGCCGACCATGTTCCCAGCCCCATTTAGCAATTTAGAAAAATCCCAAAATAATTCTAAAATATCTTGATAATAACCACAAAAAGAAGTTCTTGAATCAAAATTTCAACAGATTTGAATCGAAATAAGTGAATTAAAATCGGAAAAATCGAATTAAGATTGAGAACAAAGATGAGAATTTGTCAACTACTCAATTTTAACTAATGGTAGCGTAGTACACTTGGTCCATTAGCGGATTCCTATTTCGATGAACAACAATTCCATTATCACATTCATATTAAAAATGGCAGTGTCAATTCCATTTATAGTGTAAGGACATCAATCTGACTTATTCCCGGTCATAACAAAAGTTGCAATGTAAGAAACTCTTGAAATCATAAATAATACTACGTAATATTTACAAAAGCTTTGTTCCAACTTCGAAAAGCTTTAGTACTGTGACAAAGATCCAACAAAAGACAGACAAAAATGATGTAGAGTAATTCGAAGATTATAGTTCTAGTAAACTTTAACCTCTTTTTGAGATGGTACACCTTTCATTGGAAACACTTGGAGGAGCACCATCGGAACACTCACACAATTCCACGAGCAAGCTTCTTCCATTGCAAGTTTGTCCATTTCACCCTCAACCTATTATGATAAAATTAGAGTTAAATCAGTTGTTGGGTTCAGTAAATACCCAAACCCCTTAATCTAGGATTTGAATAGAAAATAGCCCAAGTGTATAGTCCGTTAAACAATAAGCAGTCGAGTGCATAGCCTCTCGCTGAGTCATCTTCGGGATACTACGATGCGAAGTGAAAGTCTCTCCACTCGATGGCAGCGAGACTTAAAGGGTGAAGATCTGAGTCAAGAAAATGATGAATTGATGGTGATGACAATAACTGAATCTCAACTCATTGCTTGAAAAAGTAGAAGTACGGAAAGGATGAAAAAAGGAAGAAGCCCGGACAAAGGCGGATAAGTTTGAATCGAGATAAGACAATGTCCTTATCAACCAAAGTCAACTGAATGGCAAAAGATCGGCCTCCGGTGTCATCGAACTTTAGGAAAGTATCTTGTCTATAGAATGAATCTTTATAGCGAGAGAAAAAATACATCGGTATTTTGTCTTCGAATGTCGGTTGTCACTTAGAAAGTCAAAATCATACATGTATAAATAGCATAAGAGATGGAGTAAAAGGTTGCGCTTGTGGTGGTAAAACACATGAAGCCATCTTTTCACTCCTCGAATACAACAGTTCTTGAGATAGCTTCCGGTGAGCTCTAAGGGGTTGTGCTCGGACTTAGCACGAGCTTAGAGAAGTCACCAAACTTTGTTAATCCCGAGGTACTATTGAGCAAGTACTTGAATAACGATATTCTTTGTTGATTTATTTCTAATAAGAATATGATGTTGAAAATTTATAAGTTTGTTTTACTTGTGTTAATTTGATACATTGTTTACTATTAACTTGTTTTTATTCTAAAATTTGTTTTAAGCGATAGTGAGCGAGGAACAACAACAAGTGGTATCGAGAGACATGCTAATTATAAAACTTCGTTTTGGTAAAAGTTTTAAATTAGGATCCTAAATGGTAGAAATTGATGTACCCCAACTAGTCGATAAAAGTGGAGCTTATTAATTTGCTTGAGACTTGAAGTTGGAAAATTCAACAAATGGAAAAAGTGAATGCTTTGCTATTTGATTGGGATGGAACCTTACTATATCAAGTGTATAAATGAAGGTCCATTTGTCCCAAATCTGAAGGGTTGCCCACACGCTCATGGACTGAGATGAAAGGAAGTGGTCAACCAGGACCAAAGACTCAAAAATATCATAATATCTTGTCTTCTGATGATAGTATGGAGTCTATTATAAGTACTGATAAGCAAACTGGGATGACCTGGTTCATAGTCATGAAGGACCATCGATACCAAGGAAAAGCAGGATAATGGACTCAAGCGTGAGTATAACACCTTGAGGACTAAGGACTCGAAAACTCTCTCTCAAACTTACGGTACAAAACTCTTTAAAATAAAGCTGTCAAATGATGGTGTTAAGTTGTCCAAACATGAAATCAATGTTGGTTTTGTCAGCAGTCTCACGAGAATGGTTGAATTTCTCTCAAGGACTTAGGAATGCTAATCATATCCAAAATCTTGAGCTTCCTGAAATTTATGGGAAATTTGTCTATGAAGAAAACCTCATCAACAGACGATACCCTGACTTAAAGAAGTCTCAGGAAGTCAAGAAGTCCCCACCACCACCTCATCACCAATATATATTTTCTATTCTAACAATGTTGTTCAAGATTTTCCGGAAAATTACGATGATGAGCGATGAAGATCAAGTGAGGTACCTAAATGACTTTGAACTTTGAATTTCGGAAAAGGGCACTTCTTGCTAACTCTCGAAGAGTTTATAAAAAACAAAAGTTTCTCAAATGCTAAAAAAATGAGGACACTAAAATGCTTTAAGTGTCATAAAAAGTCATTTTGCAAAATTTTTTAAAACAATTTGAGACCTCTTATAAAACCATCGTGGTCAAATCAGTCATCGGGCTTTAGCAAATTTCAACCAATAATGTATCGATCTCATCAAAACTTTCAAAACAAATCGACCAAAACAAGCGGTGATTTTGAAGCTAAGTATAAGAAAGTCAAAGCTAAGCATTGCTCGAGGCGAGTCCTCGAAACAACAAAAAGTGTTCAATCTTGTGTAGGTAAAACAAAGGCCTTATTCTTTGAGACAACCGACCGGGATGAAGAGCCATGTCATCGAATGATGAAATGGTGCATGTCGGTCTGCGATGGCCCTCGAAGAAAAGGACAAGCTAAACGGTGGAAAGAATCGTGCCGAGAAATGGAGAATGGGTCAATATCACAATGAAGATGGTAAATATTCTACTTTCTATGGATGATGACTCGATTGGCGATCTTACATGAATTATCTTAATGTTGACCTTAAGTTAAGTAGAGGAGCAAAGACTTAATCTCTTTTCAAAATACAACAAGCTAAGTTTTGAATTAAACAAGTGTAGGGATGATCTGCGCCTTTTAAAAACAAGCTAAGCTTGAGTATTAACTTGCAAATTCAAAACAGCGAACTAATTAAAAGAAATGCTCTTTCAAGGCGAACTCAAAAGGTTCAAGATATTCTTGATAGTTGGTCTAAAGAATCCTGGGTCTTTGAATCTTGTAGGACTGAGTGTGAAAGAGTCTTAGGTGAAGATCTCTCTTCGACTCTCTCTGACAAAGCCGGGAGTCCTAAGCCATTTGTATGCGGTGGTATGATTACCAACATGTTGACTACTCTAAACCAGTGATTGGATTGAAAGGTCAATCGAGTAAGCTTCCAAATTTCGATTGGAAGGATTCTAGAGCCTCGAAAAGCTCTAAAGAGCATGCTTGGACTCCACGATGCACGGTAGTCGACACATCTGAGTGCGAGCGTAATCTCAAGCACCTTCCACCATGAAACCTCTTCGGTGCTGCGCCAAGCTTACTCCCATTACAATTCAATCCTCACTCACCAAAAGAAAGGTCGGACTTGGTAGAACCATCACGAAAAGGCCAACAAAACCAACTCAACAAAGATCTACTGCTCTATGAGACTTCAACATCCTCTGTTCCCAAGCAAATACGGTCAAAGCTTGGTGAGCGTGAGAAGGGCCGAAAAGATGGAATCCATCGAAAAAGCTCGATTCAATCAAGAAACTAAATCACCTCATCTAGCTCATCAAAGTCAAAATCCACCAACAAACCCAAGAAAAGTGTAGTACGTAATCATTACACGACCATACCAATCGACAAGCTATAGAATCCTTTTGCATGATGCGCAAAAGGATGATCATAGGACTTCGAGGACCACCCTGATGAGTGATCAAGCAAACACTGATGAAGTGTCTAAATACTCATCATTTTGTACAATCTAAACTACAAAATCATCACGAAAACACTTTCGAGAAATGCATTAAAATGGAAAATATCAAAATCAAGTGTTTTATGTGTTTTAAATGCAAAAAATATCAAAATGAGATGAAAAATGATTCAATTTTGCAAAATTGGCGCTTTAGTCCCCAAGTTTTAAAAGTTGTCAAATCTAGTCCACTGGAATCCAAAATGCGAAATTTTATCATTCAAGGTTCCTGAAATATTCTAAGTTGTTAAAATTGGTCCTTGAATGATTCTTTGGTCAAATGGCGAGAAAAGGTCCCTGGACTTTGAAAAATGTCAAAATTAGTCCTTGACTTAAAAAATGGAATTTTATGCAAATATGGTCCTTGTACTATCAAGGTTTGTCAAGTTTGGTCCTTGTGATAAGTTTGGAAAAGTGTCATATTCGATCCTCAAGTTTGAATAATTTGCAAAATTGGTCTTATTATCACTACTAAACCAACGGACATTTTAATATCAAAGCCCCAATCGAAGTCCAATACCAGTGCCCATCTCACAAGCCCAATCCCACTTGACCGCGAGCTAGGCCAATATACATTTTGACCTGATCATAATCCATTTTACCCCAGTTAATAATATCAAACGGTCAAAGCAAGTCAAACCCGCCAAAATCGGCCTACTTATTCATCCTCCTCACATAGCCAGAATCAATACCAGAGTATTTCATCTTTTCAACACACCACTTGCTCATATCCATCCCTCACCATACCTTGTCATCCACTCCGCTCATCTTCCCAAAACCATTAATGTTTTAAACACGCCCAGAAGAAATTGGCGTAAAAATCCCAAATGGGCCGGATATGATGAGTTTGGCCAATCCAATGGCTCAGATGAGGTGGGAAAGTTTGAAGAGTCAACATATAGTCTCAAAAGTCATTATAAAGAAGAAGCTTGTATATCAATATATCTAGCATAATTTTAGTTTATCCGTATGCGTTTAGCTAATTTCAACTTTGATTGTATGTTTTAGTTTTGAAGCTTTGTATTTCAAGTTTTCAATGTAGTATAAACCTTTTGCAAGTATCAATTTCAAGTTTTAAGTATATTTTCAAGTTTATCACGGTTTCATTTCCAAAATCTCATGTATGTTCGGTGTTGTTTTAGATGTTTTCAAGGAATAATAAGCACATAAGCTCTAGATAGCTTCTAAAACTATTAGATACATTAAAATTCATTTAGAATCAAAAGGAAAAATCACCAAAAATACCAAATAATTAGTTGAAAAATCAAAAATTCCATGGAAATGGTGTTGAGGTGAATTTTGGATGGCCTTGGAGTTGGTAACAGCTTAGTGGTAAGCCTATGAGTCTAGTCTTGTGATCTTGGTTCCGTGATTTCAGCTTGGATAGCCATTTGTAAGCCTTTTGTTCATTTTTGCATTTCACTGTTTTGGTCATTTAGTAGCTTTAATCTTTGTGTTTTATTGTTCACTAGTTATAATTAAGTATATTTAAAGATTAAAATCAGTTGGTAGTTCTTTTAAATTTGTATTTAGTAAAAATTTCATCTTGACAATTAAAAGTGCATAATGGTCATTTCTTAGTTTCATGTTGTTAGTACTGTTGGTTCATGTTTATTTAGTCTTATTTAATGATATTATAAGGTCTGTAATCAGTGGTATGTTTTTAATCTTTGAAATCCTTTGAAAAGTTTAATAGGTCAAGATAAAGGTTGTTTGGTTGCATTTGTTTAACTGTACCAAAGGTTATTCAAGATAGTGTTCTTGATTGTTTTGTGTCACACCTGTTCTAAATAACTCTAAGGTACAAGAAAAACAAGTCCTTGTTAGTGTATTAGTCAAAATCACTCTTAATCTCATTTAAATCATTAACTGTTAAGAGTTTTAGTGTCAAAATCATCAAAGTAGCTTAAAATCTGTCAACCTAGCTTAAATTAGCCTTAGTATAGCTTATCATAACATATCATTAAGTAGTAGTGATTAAAGTTCATATAAGTCAAACTTAACTTTTTTTATAAAAGTCAAAATTTTCATTTTGGTCGATTTTGAATAAAACAGATATTTTTAGTGTGTGTTTAATATTAAGATTTAGGATATAAGCTCTTGGAATATCAAAGTTCAGTTGCTAAACTTAATTAGAAAAATATTAGTTTTCCTTTAATCAGCTTTTTAAGTGCTTATTTTCTTATTTCTTTTGGACCCTTGTTCGATGGTGCCTGTACTTGCATGCAGAGTAGGTCAATTTGATAAGCTCAAGTAGCTTATTAGTTGGCCTCAGCTTGTGATCCTTGGTTCTTTGGAAAGCCAACCTAGCCATCTTGAGGTCTCAAGTTTGGTTTTTCATTTTGAAGCTTGTTTGGTAGGGCTGCAATAAGCCTAATCCTTGTCCTATTTCGTCTTAGAAAGCATAAAGCCAAGTGCTTATTTTCTTTTTGGTAGCTTATTAGTGTTTGTAATTGTTCTTTATAGCTTCATTTCTGTTTATCTAGCTTGTTTGAATCTTATTCCACCTTTGTTTCCAATCTGTAAGCTTGTTTGAGCTTATTACATTAAATAAGCTCTTTAGCCCTGTTGGGATAATAAGCTCTCAAATAGCTTATTTTTTATTTGTAAAATTTTTGTCTTTGTAAAAGTAGCTTATAATCAGTAGTTAAGTAGTTTTCAAAAAGAAAAACCAGAAAAACATCAATTTAAATATAGTGATAGCGTTTATTTAATAGTTTTTAGCTTTTTGATTTTTCTTTTCATCTTATTATTAAGCAAATCTTGTTTTGATATTTTTCTTAGTTTATGTCACCTTAAGTTATTTTTTAGAAAAAGTTTTATAATTTTCCTAATCTTTTTAGTATTTATTATAATTTTAAATAGTTAAATATAGTAATTAATTAGTAATAAATAATTAAAAAGCATAATAAATATCTTTTCAGTTTTAAAATTAGTTTTATCATATTTTAGATTTTTCTAAGTTAAAATTTCATTTTTCCAGGTTTATTTTATATTTTCTAGTATTTAAGTGTATTTTAAATAGTAATTAATTAATAATAATTAGATAAAAAGTGTAAAAAATATATTTTTAGTTTTAAAATAAGTTTTATAATATTTTAGATTTTTCTGAATCATAATTTTATTTTTCTAGCCTTATTTCATATTTTCTTTTATTTTAGAGTATTATTAAATAGTTTAAATAGTTTTAATTAATAATAATTAAATAAATAGTTATAAAAATAATTTTCTTTTTCTAATAATTTTCTTTTATTTTTAGGATTTCAAAATGTCATTTTCATATTTTTAGGTCTTTTATTTCTTAGATTTCACTTTTTATTTTTATGCGTTTACGTAGTTTTAAACGTATGTTTTACGTTTGTTTATCGATTGTTGTGGTTTCCAATTCTGTGTCCAAATACATTCCAATCAATCAGTAGTGTAATAATTCAATCAAAATCTTTACTGATCACTATCCTTAGTGATCATTCTATCATCTGATCAAGTGTTCACACACCATTGAGTCTCCGTGGGACTTAACGACCCAGGAATTCATTATATTCTCTGATCTTCATTGTATTGGTTTTAGGCAGTTTTAAGATTATTACGGTTAGCCATTCACAAGTGGCTAGCTTGTGTGATATAGCTTGGGCATCAATGAATTTTGGCCTTATGCAGGCTTTAGCGTGTGTTAAACCTTTTCAGAATTCTTGCATATACCATCTTTTGTAAGTTTTTGTAAAGTTATCAAAATCTCATTCATTGCACTTTTCCTAAAGTGTTAACAAATATTATATATATATATATTATTATATATATATATATATATATAAATATAATATATATATATATATATATATATTTTCCTAAATATATATATAAAAAAAAAAATATATAAAACAACAAAACAATCGGAACGTTTTCTAGCTTGTGTTTCTTTTAAGGTGATTCTTAAAGAGATACGATTTGGTTAAACGAGACGATACCAAAAATATTGTCCAAAAGTTTTTAAACCCCTTTGCACAAATCATTACCTACGTCTTTTCAGTGGTACTTAATATATACATAAAAATCAACCACCGCAAATCAAGGCAGTACACCTACTAACTGGGGGTGTGACCATAATAAGTTCCCGAACAACAGATTTAAAACTTGCCTTTGTGTCTTTGTGATTTGGTGTACCTTTTTCAAAGAAGCCATTTCATTTGTGATTATTGGTTAAGTTCACTTGTCGTTTTGCCACGCATTTGTTTTGAAAAGATTTTTATACTTAGTGCATGCGCACTCGTTCTTCCAGTTCTACAAGTCCACTTTCAGAACTTGGCAAGATTCCTCGTAGACGTAGAGGACGTTCTGCTCCTTCAGCCGTGACTGAGGAACGTCTACCACCACCACCACCACCTGTCGTAATGGCAGAAGATAAGCCCATGAATGAGCTTCTCCAAGCACCCATCGAGGGTTACGGAGAGGCTATTGTTGTCCCACCATCGTGGTGACACCTTTGAGCTCAAAACGGGTTGCTTAATCTGTAACCCAAAGCCAATTCTATGGTTTTGAGCGGGATGATCCTCATGCACACATTCGATGGTTTAACAAGATTGCATCTACCATCAAGTACAAGAATGTCCCACATGAAGTTATCAAGCTTCTTCTGTTCCCATTTTCTCTAGAGGACAAGCCGAATTGGCTTGAGAAACAACCCCTCGTTCTATTGAGACATGGGAGGATCTAGTCACCAAGTTCGTTAACGAATTCTATCCTCCATCCCGACCTACAAGTCTTAAGAATGAGATAATGAAATTTTCTCAGAGATTTGATGAATCATTCGGGGAGGCATGGGATCGTTACAAAGAGTTGCTCCGGAAATGTCCGCATCATGGTTTTACCGAGTTAATGCAAATGGATACTTTCTACAATGGTCTGAACCAGACCAATCAAGACTCTTTGAATGCCTCCGCGGGGGGTAATTTCTTGAGCAAGACCACAAAAGGGCCTTGCAAATCATTGAGAACAAATCTCTGGTCCGCCCTTTCCGAGCAAAGACATATCAGTCTCATGCTGGACCTTCTTCTTCTTCATCTCCTGTGAGTACATCTAGCAACGATGCTAAGATTGACAAACTCACAGACATTGTTCAGGCTTTGGTTCTTGCTAACCAGAAAAAAGTGACCTTCACTCAGACACCAACACATGGTGAAGTGAAGAAAGTCGAGAGTTGTGTTACTTGTGGTGGTCCTCATGCATACTACAATTGTACTGCCACCGATGGTAGTCCATTTGAAGCCAATGCTCTAGCCGGTACTTCACATCAAGGAGGTAATCAATACCGTCCTCAAAATGAACCACACTACCGTGCTAACACTAATCAAGCACCACCCGGTTTTAACCAGAATGATAACATGCAAAACCGGAATCAAAACCAACCTAGAATGAACCAAGGTTATCAAAACCAAGGTAATTTCTATCCTGCACCAAATCAAGGTTTCCAACATCAAGGAAACCTTAATCAAAACAATTTCAATCGAGGGAATCAATTTCATGGGAATATGAATCCTAACCTAGGAAATTTTCAAAACAAGGCCTATATTCTAACATTAGAGGCCAAATTTTCCTAATCCACCTCCTGC
This sequence comes from Chrysanthemum makinoi, assembly GCA_910596185.1. NCBI lineage: Eukaryota > Viridiplantae > Streptophyta > Magnoliopsida > Asterales > Asteraceae > Chrysanthemum > Chrysanthemum makinoi. The sequence continues at coordinate 26,353,085 of OU343223.1, read as the reverse complement.
CATTGTTCCAACGGACCATCATCGATGAGTTGTTGAAGCAATTCATGAAATCCCAAGATGAAATGAACAGGTTGTTGGTCGTCAGTTTGATCTTAAAAGTCTTTAAATGATCAACCCTCGGGCTCAGGAAAACTTCCGAGCAACACGATCGCTAACCAGGGATGCAAAGGCGATCACAACCAGCAGTGGTGTTTCATATGATGGACCTGCTATTCCTACTACCTCTTCTTCTTCTCTCCCAAAGGTAGTGGAAAGTGAACCTAAGACACACAATGGACCTACGACTCCAATGCCTCCTCCACTAGGAGAAATGAGTCAAGTTACCAAGGATACAACGGACAAAGTGCATTATTCAAGCCCACGAAGTACCGCACACGTCCCACCTTCGGTAGTCCAACCTCAAGTTGTCCAGAAACCCAAATCCAATCCAGGAGTTGTTTCTGAACCTCCAGTAGCTCCGTTGAGAACCAATCCAAATCTTCTATTCCTTACCCATCACGTTTGAATGAGCAAAAGCTCCGCTAGAAAGCCAGTCATCAAATGGACAAATTTTTCCAAATTTTCCAAGAGTTACATTTTGACATAAGCTTTGCGGATGCTATCATGCTGATGCCCAAGTTTGCATCAACTCTCAAACACATGTTAAGCAATAAGGAAAAGCTGTTTGAAATGGCAAAAACTCATCTGAACGAGAACTGCTTTCGCAGTTATCCTGAAGAAGCTTCCAGAAAAGCTTGGAGATCCTGGAAAATTTCTCTTACCTTGTGTATTTTCAGGAATGGTTGAATGCTTTGCCTTAGCAGATCTTGGTGCAAGCATCAACCTGATGCCTTATTCAGGATGGAAGAAACTTTCTCTTCGGAACTTACTCCTACATGCATGACTCTCGAGCTTGCAGATCGTTCCATATCCCGTCCTCTTGGCATTGCCGAGGACGTATTTGTGAAAGTAGTAAAGTTCCATTTCCCAGCTGACTTCGTGGTTGTTGATTTTGATGCCGATCATCGGGTTCCTCTCAGTGTTGGTCGAGGATTCGAGAAGGCGTGCTCTCATTGATGTATTTGAGCAAGAAATCACATTACGTGTTGGTAATGAAGCTGTCACCTTTAACCTTGATCAAACTTCGAGGTACTCCGCAAACTATGATTCTGAATCGGTTAACCGAGTAGATATCATTGATGTTGCTACTGAAGAGTACTCTCAAGAGTTCTTGGTTTCTCATAATTCGTGAGTGGGGATCCCACCACATCTCAACCTATCATAGCCAATTCTACTCCTTCTATCACTCCTTTTGAGGGAAGAGACTTCATCTTGGAAGAGATTGAAGCATACTTGGCTAGTGATTCTGTTCCATGGGAAATTGATCACGCTCCAATTGACATTGAGGGGGACATACTTCTTATTGAGAAGTTGCTTAATGATGATCCATCATCAACCCCTCACACTAGTGATTCAATTCCTGATAAGATTAATCAAAATGAGATTAATCTGGAGGGAGATATTCTTCTAAAGAAGTTGTTAAATCAGGACACTTCTCCTCCTCTCCCTCCCGTCAAGCTTCATAACAAGGAAGTCAAGTCAGTTGAGAACTGAAGAATTTCGAGGTTGAGCTTAAGGACTTACCACCTCATCTCGAGTATGCATTTCTTGAAGGTGATGATAAATTACCTGTCATTATTGCTCGAGATTTTAGTAAAGATGAAAAGCTGCTCATAAAGGTCTTGAAGTCACACAAGCAAGCAATTGCTTGGAAACTCTCCGACATTAAGGGTATCAACCCTGAGTTTTGTACTCACAAAATCTTGATGGAGGATGACTTCAAGCCCGCAGTTCAACATCGAGAAGAGTGAATCCAAAATCCATGATGTTATCAAACAAGAGGTTATCAAACTTCTTGATGCAGGATTGATTTACCCGATCTCAGATAGTCCTTGGGTTAGCCCAATTCATTGTGTTCCGAAAAAGGGTGGCATAACTGTTGTCACAAATGAAGAAAACGAGTTAATTCCTCGATTGGTACGGGATGGCGTGTTTGCATTGACTATCGTAAGTTGAATGACGCCACTCGTAAAGACCATTTTCCTCTACCCTTCATGGACCAAATGCTTGAGAGATTAGCAGGGAATGAATACTATTGTTTCCTTGATGGTTTCTCGAGTTATTTTCAGATCCCATTGATCCACAGGATCAAGAAAAGACCACATTCACCTGCCCATACGGAACTTTTGCCTACAAACGTATGCCTTTTGGTTTATGTAATGCTCCTGCACGTTCCAACGATGTATGATGGCCATATTCCACGACATGATCGGGGAAACAATGGAGGTGTTTATGGATGACTTCTCGGTCATTGGGGATTCGTTTCAAACATGTCTCTCCCATTTAGAAAAAATGCTTCAAAGGTGTGAAGACACCAATCTTTGTCTAAACTGGGAGAAGAGCCACTTTATGGTCAAAGAAGGCATAGTCCTTGGCCATAAGATTTCCAAAAATGGGATTGAGGTAGATAGAGCAAAAGTCGATGTTATTGCTAAATTACCTCATCCTACTACCGTCAAAGGTATTAGGAGTTTTTTAGGTCATGCCGGTTTCTATCGCAGATTCATACAAGATTTTCTAAAATCGCCCGGCCTATGACCCATCTTCTTGAAAAGGATGCTCCTTTTATCTTCTCACCCGAGTGCATTGAAGCTTTTGAAACATTGAAGAAAAAGCTTATTGAAGCACCCATTCTCGTTGCTCCCGACTGGGACTTGCCTTTTGAGCTCATGTGCGATGCAAGTGATTTTGCTATCGGTGCAGTCTTAGGGCAACGTAGAAACAAGCAATTTCAGCCTATCCACTCACGAAGCAAAACTATGAAGCTCAAACTCATTACACCACCACAGAAAAAGAGCTATTAGCCGTGGTGTATGCATTTGAGAAGTTTCGGTCATACTTAATCTTGACCAAATGCGTGGTGTATACGGATCACTCGGCTCTCAAATATCTCTTTGCAAAACAAGATGCAAAGCCGAGATTGCTCGGTTGGATTCTCCTCCTCCAAGAATTTGATATCATCATACGTGATAAAAAAAGGAGCTGAGAATCTAGCTGCTGATCATCTGTCCAGATTAGAAAACCCTCACCAAGATGTTTTCGAGAAAAAGGAAATAAATGAAACATTTCCTCTCGAGACACTCAATGCGGTTTCTTTTCGTGGAAATTCTACTACCCCATGGTTTGCTGACTTCGCAAATTACCATGCGGGTAACTTCATTGTGAAAGGGATGTCGACCCAACAGAAGAACAAATTCTTCAAAGATGTTAAACATTATTTCTGGGACGACCCGCAAGTCATCCGACGGTGTGTTTATGGACAGGAAGCTATGGACATTCTCAAAGCTTGCCATGCTGGACCCACCGGGGGCCATCATAGTCCAAACTACACTGCCAAAAAGGTGTTTGATTCCGGATTTTATTGGCCCACAATTTATAAGGATGCCCACGAATTTGTCAAAGCCTGTGACGCTTGTCAACGTCATGGAAATATATCTCAAAGAAATGAAATGCCACAAAATGCCATTCAAGTTTGTGAGATTTTTGACATATGGGGTATTGACTTTATGGGGCCATTTCCATCTTCTCGAGGAAACAAATACATACTCGTGGCTGTTGACTATTTGTCAAAATGGGTTGAAGCAAAAGCTTTACCTACCAATGATGCCCGAGTTGTTGTGAAATTTTTAAAATCTCTTTTTGCCAGGTTTGGAACTCCGAGAGCGATAATCAGTGATCGTGGTACACATTTCTGCAATGACCAATTTGATCGTGTCATGCAAAAATATGGTGTTACCACCGTCTCTCTACTGCATACCATCCCCAAACAAGTGGGCAGGTGGAAGTTTCCAACCGTGGTATTAAAAGAATTCTTGAAAGGACAGTAGGCGAAAATCGTGCATCCTGGTCGGATAAACTGGATGACGCACTCTGGGCCTTCCGTACAGCTTACAAAACACCAATCGGGTGTACTCCATACAAGCTAGTGTACGGAAAGGCATGTCATCTTCCGATTGAGCTTGAGCACAAGGCATACTGGGCCTTAAAACATGCAAACTTCGATATTCAGACAGCTGGTGATCACAGAAAAGTTCAAATGAATGAATTAAATGAACTTCGTGATCAAGCATACGAGAACTCTTTGATCTACAAACAAAAGACAAAGAAGATTCATGACTCTAAAATCAAGAACCGCGTTTTCAACGTTGGTGATCGAGTCCTTCTTTTCAATTCAAGATTGAAGATTTTCTCGGGAAAGCTCAAGTCCCGTTGGTCTGGTCCATTCACTATCGCTAAGGTTTATCCTTATGGTACCATTGAGTTATCTCAACCCGATGGTCCTAATTTTAAAGTGAATGGTCATCGAGTGAAGCATTATTTTGGAGAGGACATTCCTCCTGTGGTTGTCCCGGATTTACAAACTTTCCCCATAAACCAATGAATGCGGGGATCGAGTCAAGCTAGTGACTCGGTAATAAAAAACAATAGCACACACCATATGGGTTTTCACCCATATTTCTGTCTTCTTTCTATTTTCTACCACTCTAGTGTGGGGGAGTTGCCCACTGCTTGTTGTATATAAGTTTTCAAAAATGGCCGTAGTATTTCCCTTTTACGTTCTTTGTTTCGGCATAACCGCCGGTACTTTGAATATTGAGGGCAATATTCATTTCTAGTGTGGTGGGGAATTCTCACGAATTTTATCATGTAATTATACCACCCAATTCCCCCATTTTTGGCCAAATTTTTTTTTTGGAGTAAGTGTTTTGCACTTACTCAATTGGTTATCAGTCCGCCATGTCTAATAAACAAAAGGATTGGCTAATCCAGGAGCAAGCGGCTCTTGGTAAAGATATCTCAAATCCGTTTATGGCTTGCAATTTGCCCAAAATTGTATGGTATTCAACTCACCATATCCTAAAAAGTGAAGAGTTGGCTAGCCCGCAAGTTTATGGCTTGTGGTAAAGGCAGTGGAAAAACCATAATTGGTAATCAGCTCACCAAAGATAATAATTTATCTAAGAGTTGGCTAGTCCAAGCAAACGGCTTCGGTAAAGACAAATCAAATCCGTTTGACTTATGATTTGCTCAAAATCATTTGGTTATCGTTGTACCAAGGTTCTTACTTGAATTAAAACAATTGGCTACTCCAGAAGTGATGGCTTTTGGTAAAGAGTTTTTAAATCCATTAAAATCTAAAACATTGCTAGGGACTAGCAATATCTTAGTGTGGGGATTGATGAGTGTCTAAATACTCATCATTTTTGTACAATCTAAACTGCAAAATCATCTGAAAACACTCAGAAATGCATTAAAATTATGAAAATATCACAAATCAGTGTTTTATGTGTTTTAAATGCAAAAATATCAAAATCAGATGAAAAATGATTCAAGTTTGCAAAATTGGCAGTTTTAGTCCCCCAAGTTTTAAAAGTTGTCAAATCTAGTCCCTGGAATCCAAAAATGTGAAATTTTATCATTCAAGGTCCCTGAAATATTCTAAGTTGTTAAAAATTGGTCCTTGAATGATTCTTTGGTCAAATGGCAGAAAAGGTCCCTAGACTTTGAAAAATGTCAAAATTAGTCCTTGGACTTATAAAAATGGAATTTTATGCAAATATGGTCCTTGTACTATCAAAGTTTGTCAAGTTTGGTCCTTGTGATAAGATTGGAAAAGTGTCATGTTCAGTCCCTCAAGTTTGGATAATTTGCAAAATTGGTCCTTGTTATCACTACTAAACCAAACGGACACATTTTAATATCAAAGCCCCAATCCAAGTCCAATACCAGCTGGCCCATCTCACAAGCCCAATCCCAACTTGACCCTTGAGCTAGGCCAATATACATTTTGACCCCAGTCATAATCCATTTTGACCCACCCAGTTAATAATATCAAGCGGTCAAAACAAGTCAAACGCGCCAAAATCCAGCTACTGTTCATCCTCCTCACATAGCCTGAAATCAATACCAGAGCTGGTATTTCATCTTTTTCAACACACCACTTGCTCATATCCATCCCCTCACCATACCTTGTCCCCCTCCACCTCCACATCTTCCCAAAAACCATTAATGTTTTAAACCTGCTCAAGAAGAAATTGGCGCCAAAAATCCAAATGGACGGATATGATGAGTTTGGCCAATCCAATGGCTCAGATGAGGTGGGAAAGTTCAGTCAACATAAGTCTCAAAGTCATTATAAAGGAAGAGAAGCATTGTATCAATATATCTAGCATAATTTTAGTTTATCCATGTCGTTTTAGCTTAATTTCAACTTTCAGTGTATGTTTTAGTTTTTAAGCTTTGTATTTCAAGTTTTCAGTGTAGTATAAACCTTTTTAAGTATCAATTTCAAGTTTTAAGTATATTTTCAAGTTTATGCAAGTTTTCATTTCAAAAAATCTCATGTATGTTCAAATGTTGTTTTAGATGTTTTCAAGGACTGAATAAGCACATGTAAGCTCCTAGATAGCTTCTAAAAGCTATTAGATACATTAAAATTCAGTTTAGAATCAAAAAGGAAAAATCACCAAAAATACCAAATAATTAGTTGAAAAATCAAAAATCCCATGGAAATGGTGTTCACAGCTGGAGCAGGGTGAATTTTGGATGGCCTTGGGTTATTAGCTTAGTGGTAAGCTATAGGGTAGTCTTGATCTTGGTTCTGTGATTTCAGTTGGATAGCCATTTGTAAGCCTTTTGTTCATTTTTGCATTTCACTGTTTTGGTGTTTAGTAGCTTTAATCTTTGTGTTTTATTGTTCACTAGTTATAATTAAGTATATTTAAAGATTAAAATCAGTTGGTAGTTCTTTTAAATTTGTATTTAGTAAAAATTTCATCTTGACAGTTAAAAGTGCATAATGGTCATTTCTTAGTTTCATGTTGTTAGTACTGTTGGTTCATGTTTATTTAGTCTTATTTAATGATATTATAAGGTCTGTAATCAGTGGTATGTTTTTAATCTTTGAAATCCTTTGAAAAGTTTTAATACAGTCAAGATAAAGGTTGTTTGGTTGCATTTGTTTAACTGTACCAAAGGTTATTCAAGATAGTGTTCTTGATTGTTTTGTGTCACACCTGTTCTAAATAACTCTAAGGTACAAGAAAAACAAGTCCTTGTTAGTGTATTAGTCAAAATCACTCTTAATCTCATTTAAATCATTAACTGTTAAGAGTTTTAGTGTCAAAATCATCAAAGTAGCTTAGATCATGTTGGCTAGCTTAAATTAGCCTTAGTATAGCTTATCATTAACATAATCATTAAGTAGTAGTGATTAAAAGTTCATATAAATTCTTTAACTAGTTTTTATAAAAGTCAAAATTTTCATTTTGGTCGATTTTGAATAAAACAGATATTTTTAGTGTGTGTTTAATATTAAGATTTAGGATATAAGCTCTTGGAATATCAAAGTTCAGTTGCTAAACTTAATTAGAAAAATATTAGTTTTCCTTTAATCAGCTTTTTAAGTGCTTATTTTCTTATTTCTTTTGGACCCTTGTTCTGAAATGGTGCCCTTGCTTACTGATGGTAGGTCAATTTGATAAGCTCACAAGTAGCTTATTAGTTGGCCTCAGCTTGTGATCCTTGGTTCTTTGGAAAGCCAACCTAGCCATCTTGAGGTCTCAAGTTTGGTTTTTCATTTTGAAGCTTGTTTGGTAGGGCTGCAATAAGCCTAATCCTTGTCCCTATTTCGTGTCTTAGAAGCATAAAGCCAAGTGCTTATTTCTTTTTTAGTAGCTTATTAGTGTTTGTAATTGTTCTTTCTAGCTTCATTTCTGTTTATCTAGCTTGTTTGAATCTTATTCCACCTTTGTTTCCAATCCGTAAGCTTGTTTGAGCTTATTACATCAAATAAGCTCTTTAGCCTTGTTGGGTAATAAGCTCTCAAATAGCTTATTTTTATTTGTAAAATTTTTGTCTTTGTAAAAGTTTCTTATAATCAGTAGTTAAGTAGTTTTCAAAGAAAACCCAGAAAAACATCAATTTAAATATAGTGATAGCGTTTATTTAATAGATTTTAGCTTTTTGATTTTTCTTTTCATCTTATTATTAAGCAAATCTTGTTTTTATATTTTTCTTAGTTTTATGTCACCTTAAGTTATTTTTAGAAAAAGTTTTATAATTTTCCTAATCTGTTTAGTATTTATTATAATTTTAAATAGTTAAAAGTATTAAATAATTAGTAATAAATAATTAAAAAGCATAAAAAATATATTTTCAGTTTTAAAATTAGTTTTATCATATTTTAGATTTTTCTAAGTTAAAATTTCATTTTTCCAGGTTTATTTTATATTTTCTAGTATTTAAGTGTATTTTAAATAGTAATTAATTAATAATAATTAGATAAAAAGTGTAAAAAATATATTTTTAGTTTTAAAATAAGTTTTATAATATTTTAGATTTTTCTGAATCATAATTTTATTTTTCTAGCCTTATTTCATATTTTCTTTTATTTTAGAGTATTAATAAATAGTTTAAAATAGTTTTTAATTAATAATAATTAAATAAATAGTTATAAAAATAATTTTCTTTTTCTAATAATTTTCTTTTATTTTTAGGATTTCAAAAATGTCATTTTCATATTTTTAGGTCTTTTATTTCTTAGATTTCACTCTTTATTTTGTACGTTTCGTTAGTTTTAAGCGTTATGTTTCACGTTTGTTTTATCGATTGTTGTGCTTTCCAATTCGTATTCCAAATACATTCCAATCAATGTTAGTGTAATAATTCAATCAAAATCTTTACTGATCACTATCCTTAGTGATCATTCTATCATCTGATCAAGTTTACACACCATTGAGTCTCCGTGGGACTTAACGACCGGGGAATTCATTATATTCTCCTGATCTTCATTGTATTGGTTTAGGCATTTTTTATGTTCACGGTTAGCCATTCACAAGTGGCTAGCTTGTGTGATATAGCTTGACTGTATTCAGGGCATCAATCAAAACTATACCAAAGTTAGTCATCAGTATGCTTCATCCTCTAAAACAGCTCCCAAGAATAGAGCAAAACCTTTTCCTCTGTGCCCTCACTGTGGGTTTAATGATCATCATCAGGATGAGTGTCTCATGAACACATCTTTGTGATATATCATTAATCAGCTCATGAGACATCCCAACATGACAGTGTCATTCATGCAAGGGGAGGTACAAAACAACCCAAAATCATGAGTCATCCTCGGTCTCTAAATGCAAAACGTGGTAGCACTGCACTCAACCACTGACCATGAGTCAATTACCAAATTCAAAGAGACCTTGAGACCCAAGCCCACTAGTAAGTGGGTCACTAAGAGAAACTGATTTAGTTTACTACTTGTTAGAGAACGCGCCGAGCCTATTTGGCATCTAGACAGTGGATGCTCAAGAAGCGTGACTGGTGTAAAGGAGTATCTGCACAAGTATATAGAGGAACCAGGGACCCAAAAGTATTTGGTGATAACTCATCATGTCCCAAACTGAGTTACGGTTCAGTAAACTGCAATGGAATAGTTTTCTCTAGAATAGCTTATGTCAATGGTCTAAAAATACAATCTCATCAGTGTCAGTCAACTATGTGATGCTAAGTACATTGTGCAATTCAATGACAAACAAGGTACCATCTTCAATGCCAACAAGGAAGTGGTGTTAATAGCTCCTAGGAGAGATGATGTTAATGTTCTAGACATGTCAACACTCTCCCAAGATAGAACTTGTCTCTTTGCTAAAGCCACTGAAACTATCAATGGTTGTGGCATGAGACTCTCCACTTAAACTTCAAAAACCTCAACAACTTGGCAAAACAAAACAAGGTCCTTGGCTTACCATCACTGGTTTTGCAAAAGACAAACCATGCTCTGCCTGTGAAAAGGGTAAACACCACAGAGCATCATTCAATACAAACAAAATTTCTCCATCAAAAGCTGCCTTCACCTCCTGCACATGGATCTCTTTGGACTTGTCAGTCCTAGATCAATCCAGCATGAGAAATATACACTTGTCATTGTTGATGAGTTCTCAAGATACACTTGGGTATACTTTCTTTCCAAAAGAGTCAGGCAGCTGATACAATAATGTCATTCATCAGGAAGATTGAAAACCAGATTGACATTACTGTTAAAACAAATCAACTGACAATGGTACTGAGTTCAGAAATCAAGAGCTTGAGAGTTTCTGTGATGTAAAAAGAATTTCTCAAAATTTCTCATCTCCATATACCCCTGAACAAAATGGGGTTCTCATTGAGGCTGCTAGAACCATGTTAAATGGCTCAGCCCTCTCAAAGCATTTCTGGACTGAAGCAGTCAAAACTGCCTGTTACACTCAAAACAGGTCAATCATTGTCAAAAGACATAATAAAACCCATATGAGATCTTCAAAGGTAGACTTCCTGACATCAGCTATTTTCATGTGTTTGGATGTCTAGTGTTTATTCATAACCACAAGGATCATCTAGGCAAGTTTGATGCAAAAGCTGATTATGGATATTTCCTAGGATACTCACTGATCTCCAAAGCCTTCAGAGTTTTAACACAAGGGAGAACAAGTTGAAACCTTTCATGTCACCTTTGATGAATCGCTTAAAGCGAGTTCACCAACACCTCAATAGTGGAAATAGGAATTGATAACTCATCAAGATATCCTCCTGATGAGTACAACACTGAATTCAATTCCTCATGCCAAGCTGATGCTGACATCTCATATTATGTCTTACCTCACAACCTACAACCCACTATCATGTGAATTCATTGATAATCAATCAGTCCCTCTGGGATAGGTATCTTGAACCAAATGTTCAGGAACCTGTGATTCAAGAACCCCAACCTGAACAGGACATCTCAACAGATGCTCTAAAGATCTGTTGCTCCGCAACTTATCTCACTCCTGAAAAGTTTAGTGACCTCTTCAAGCTCAGATCCTAGACCACAAAGTAAGTGGACAAAAACTCAGGATATTGAGCTTGTAAACATTATTGGTGAACCCACTGAGGGCATGCTCACTAGAAGCATGGCTGCTAAATTAACTGCAGCTTCAGCCAATGAATGTCTATATGCTGATTACCTATCAGAAATAGAAACCAAAAGTGTCACTGTTTGATAAAAACAAGGTCATGACCTTGATCAAATGTCCTCAGGATGTCGTTGTCATAGGAATGAAGTGGGTTTTCAGAAACAAAACTGATGAAAACGGCACTGTCATTAAAAGCAAAGCCAAACTTGTAGCCAAAGGTTACAATCATCAAGAAGGCATTGACTATGATGAGACATTTGCTCCTGTTGCAAGAATGGAAGCAATCAGGATCTTCCTTGCATACGCAACATACATGAACGGTCTACCAAATGGATGTCAAAAGTGCATTCTTAAATGGTGATCTAAAGGAAGATGTGTATGTTCAGCAGCCTCCTGGCTTTGTGAGTAGTGAATTCCCTGACTATGTCTGCAAGCTTGACAAAGCCCTTTATGGTCTTAAACAAGCTCCAAGGACATGGTATGAAACTCTCGGCCTTCGATACAAAACAAGTTTGTCAGAGGAAAGATAGACAACACACTGTTTGTCTATAGAACACAACAGGATGTGATACTAGTCCAAGTTTATGTTGATGACATCATCTTTGGCTCAACAAACTACAAACTTTGCAAACAGTTTGAAAAACTGATGACAAAGAAGTTTGAAATGAGCATGATGGGTGAACTCACATACTTCCTTGGACTACAAATCAGGCAAACTGATAAAGGGATATCCATCAGTCAAGAGAAATACACCAGAAATCTCTTGAAGAAATATGAGATATCTGACTGTGCCTCAGTGAATACTCCAATGGTCCCTCCTAACAACCTTGGACCTGATCTCACTGGCAAATCAGTCAATCAAACCCATTTCAGAGGGATTTTTGGCTCACTGATGTATCTAACTGCTTCTAGACCAGACATACAATTCTCAGTCTGTCTAATAGCAAGATATCAGTCCAATCCTAAAGAATCTCACCTCACAATGACCAAAAGAATACTCGGTACCTGAAGGGAACCCCAAACCTTGGACTCTATTATCCAAAGTGCTCAGGGTTTGATCTCAAAGGTTACTCTGATTCTGATTATGCTGGCTGCAACATGGACAGAAAAAGTACCTCAGGATCTTGTCAATTTCTTGGAGGAAACGGTTTGTTGGAGTGCTAAAAGCAACAATCAGTGGCTATGTCCTTAGCTGAAGCTGAATGTGTAGCCTGCAGCAGGATGTTGTGCCAATGTATTATGGATGAAAAGTCAACTCAGTGACTATAACATCCATTACAAAATGGTGCCCATCTTCTGTGATAACACCAGTGCTATTGCAATCTCCAACAACCCTGTCCTCCACCAAAGAACCAAACACATTGATATCAGATATCACTTCATCAGGGATCACATAATGAAAGGAGACATAGAACTTCATTTCATCCCTACTGAATATCAACTGGCTGATATCTTCACCAAACCCTTGGATGAACCTACCTTCAGGAGATTGAAAGCTGAATTGGGAATGCTTGACATTGAAAGTCAGGTATCTGAAAACCAATCTCAGTAAGTTCTCTGAAATGGTTCATCCTCCCTGAACACCCAAAATAAATCTCTCACTGAATGAGTAAGACTCATTCAGGGTCCCTGACATTTGACAAAGAGCATTGAATGAGTAACTAAATGATCCAAGTATCAGTTACTTAAATGTCCTAGGTTGGTAACTATGCCAATTTAATATAGGAATATATGTCTCTTTGTCTTACTGTCATCCCACTTGGCATTTAATGCCTCCTCTCACAAAAATATCAAATTGATATTTTATCTCTGCAAAAGTGCACTTTTATTGCACTGCCACTGTTCCTTGAAAAACGGGATTTTACTGCGGGTAATGGAGTGGTAGCATTAACTGTGGAATTTCAAACGTTTTCAAAAACCGACTTTAATTCCACATTTGTGCAAACCTACCTCTCACCACACTCTATAAATACCCTCTTCCAAACCAAACAAAACACAAAAATTATTTTCTGCAACAAAACTCTGTCAAAATCCTTTCTCAAATCCAGAAAAATTTGTGTGTTCTCAAAAATCTTCAAACCTTCTTTTGGAAAACCCTCCTTGTAAACATTTACAAAAGTTTTTCATCACAAACTTGAGAGATCTAAAAACTTTGATTGTTCTAGTCAAAAAAAAAATTCAAACCCTAAAATCATTTTAAATGGAAATGGCTAGAACACAATCTCTCCAGTTTGCTTCTCAGTGGGTAGGGGATCTTACAAATGTTGAATTTAAAACTAATAATGTCATAGGCAACTTTGAATACCCTGAAACTGTCCCAGCCTACAAAGACATTATGAAATTCTTGTTTAATTGCCCACTGAAAACGGCCTTTGTTCAGTGTCCCTCCATAGTTTACCAAAATCTCCTCAGGGAGTTTTGGGCTAATAAGGCCTTTGACCCGACACCCTCTCGTGAGAACAACCTCAGACCTCTCAGGGAATATCTCATCAGGTTCAGTCTTCACGGGGGGCAACAACAATTCACCCTGAATTATAAAACGTTTTGCACTTCAACAGGGTTGGATTATAACAATGGAGTTTATGTCGCCCATCCTGAACCCTCCAAAGTGAAGGATGGGTTAAAACAAATCGTTTTAGATCCAAATTTTTTGGACAAGACCCCAGTCACCAAAAGCTCATTTCCTATGGCTTGGAGGATCCTATTCACTTTTGTGATTCAGGTCCTCGGCGGGAACCACTCATCCACTGAACAAGTTAACTCTATTCAGTTGATGATGGCATACTGCTTAATGAATGGGGTCACTGTCGACATTGAGGAGATCATTTACAGTGATCTCGTAACCAAGCTACAGAGCAAAACTAGGACGAAATACGTTTCGTATCCTAGGTTTGTCTCTTGTGCTTTGCAAGTGTTACTGGGTTCAAACTATCCTCAGGAAGAAAAATTTGGTGCTTTACCGGTGTCCTGACCAATCAAATTTTCAAAAGACCCATCCCTTGTCACTCCTATTGAATTGACGGCCCATATGGTTGCTGTAAACAACGGAAAGAATCAGTGTCTCCTAACCTTGCTCCTAAAAGAAAAGGGAAGTCTCAGACTGGGACTAAGACCAAAACCAAGTCTCAGGGCCCTGAGGCTTCGGAGCACGCCAAAAGGCAAAGGCCTAAGACTGATTTGACACCCATTGGTGACCAGGCAACATCCACCCGTGACAACGAAGGACACTGATACATCACAGTCAGTGCCCTTGGTCACAACCCTACTCCCAAGATCCAGAGGGAAACATACAACCCGCTGGTAGGGGAAGCCTTCCACATCGCCAAGGATGACATTAGCAAATCACACCTTTGTCTGGGGGCACTGATCGATCCCAAAGACTCAGAGGGAACCAAACAACCCGTAGGGATATAACATCACTGACTCTGCTAAAACAGCTGGAAACGCCCACCAGTGTCTCAGGGGTCACTAGGGGACAAAGACTCGAAGGGAAAGGAACAACCCGCCGATATGGAACTCAAAACCAATCCTGACTCAGCGAAGGCTTGGGAAAGCACACCCCAGTGTCCGAGGGGTCAACGGGGGACAAAGACTCAGAGGGAAACATACCACCCGCTGATATGGAACCCATCACCAACCCCTTGTTAACTGTTGCTGATGTTACTGGAATACTATTTTTGAAAGATGAGCTTCTGAAACGATGATGAAGTTTTATCAGTGGGGAAGAAGTGGACCGAGGTTCAATTTGAACAAGAGCCTCAGCCTGATCCAAAGGAGCATACTGAATCACCATTCCAGCATGAAAATGATGACTCCTCTTCCTCCACTGATGAATTTGAAAGATTTGATAATGTTCTCCCACTTACTGAAAGGCAGCTTGTTCAGTGGATCACCAAAGCTTCAAGAAGGTTATACTCTGGGGTCACTGAAACACTGTGGGAACAACACACTGAGGCTGCTGCCAGTTACGCTGATCTTATGTATAAATAGATTGATGAAGAGAATGCAAACCTGGGTAAAATTCGAGAGTATCTTCAGAAGTGTGGCTCAACAATAGATGATATCAAAGGTGTCAGGAGGACCCAACACTCAATTCTAAAGTGCTGGAAGCCACTGAAGTTTATATGAAGAATTCCTCCCGTTTCACTAACCTGATGGATATGCTTCAGTCTGCCAATGTTCAAGGCCTACAAAGTTCTGTTCAGTCCCTACAATCTACATTGGGTTCTCTTGATGCTCAGGTGGCTAATCTGGCTAAGGCATCATCCTCCATGGCTTGGAATCTTGGGCCTCGGATGACAGCCTTGGAATTATCTCATGCTAATTTGGAAGCAAAGGTCACTGGCATTCAAACAGATACTTCAGATATGAAGGCAATGATCACTGAAATTTATCAGGCCTTCAAGGGTCAAGCAGCTCCTTCCCCCTCAGCACCAACACCAACTCTTGCCCTCACTGAAGCTCCGGCAACAGTTGAGGGGGAGAATACTGCTGAAGAAACTCCTCTTCACACTGAGGGGGAGCCAACACCATCAGTATCTGTAGCTCCAACATCATCATCTGCACCAGTCTCAGCAATACCTATCTCATCCATCCCACCACCAACACCTTCAACAACAACACTGACAGTAATCACACCAATAACAACAACAACACCGCCCCTGGTGGCATCATCTTCCTCAGGCCAGGACAAAGGAAAAGGCATCATGACAACTACTGAGCCTGAGAAGATTCCCTACAAAATCGGTGACACTGAATACCTTCTCACACCTCAACAGCTAAGTAAGTATCTTGCTAAAGAAGAAAGGAGATTGAAACAAGCTGAGGAAGATAAGAAGAGTAAGGAAGCACTAGTTAAAGTGATTGCCGAGGAAGCTGAAAGCATTGGAATTGATGCTAAGAAACTTGAAAAGGGTCAGGCAGGACAGAAGTTCAAGGATGCTCAGGCAGCAAAAATGGCTGAAATGAAAAAGCAGTTGGAAGAAAAGAACAAAAGATCTGCAGCCATCAGGAAAGCAAGAATTGACCATTATAATTGGACAATGACATGCAGAAGAGTGCCTGAGAAGATCACTGATGTCAAAATCATCCCCAGGTCTAAACCACTGGCAATGAACGTCTACAGGGGGTTGATAAAAGGCATTTCGAGGTTCATGATCCCCTAAAGTTCACTGACTTTGGGATCACTGAACTCGATGAACTTGGTCCAATAATAGAAAAGAAGCAAAATGCGGTGGTTAAGGAGCTGATGAAGATGCTCAGTAAAAGATATGAAAGACTGAGGGATTCACCAGCACAACTGGGAATTCAGCCTGCCTTAACTGCACCTCAAGGATCTCAACCACAATCATCCACTGGCAAAAGGAAGAGAGTTGAGTTCCAGCCTGAGATTAAAGTGCCTGGACTGGAGTGTAATAGGGAGCTGCCTGAAGGAGTGAAATTTGTGAACTGTCTAGTAATTGAAAAGCCTGAAAGAGGGCTATTTTTCATTGATGTCTATGGAAACCCAGCATTCCAAAGGTGGAGTGATATCGATCAGGCAGGAGTAGCTACAGTGATCAACTATATTCCAGTGGCCTCTCAAATTCAGACTCCTGCAAATATCAGGTTCTACACTGACTTAAACGCAAAGATAAGAGACCATCCTGACATGGAAACACTCATCACCAAGAAAGTCAAGCTTGAAGCTCTGGGAATCCATCTGGACTGACATCATTTTGAATTATCTTTTGTACTAGTAATAGGAACCTTGTAATTTGATCAATAAACGATGTATGTTTTTGTTAAAATATTCAGTGTTCCTTATTGTATTCATTAGTACATTCAGTGTAAGAAGAAGCCATTTGCTCACTTACACTGATCAAACACTTAGGCTATTTGTATATCCAAATAGGGGGAGACTGTTGGGTTCAGTAAATACCCAAACCCTTAATCTAGGATTTGAATAGAAAATAGCCCAAGTGTTTAGTCCGTTAAACACTAACAGGTCACTGAGTGCATAGCCTCTCAGTGAGTCATCTTCGGGATACTCAGTACGAGGCGTAGAAGAAGTCTCTCCACTCAGTAAGGCGGAACTTAAAGGGTGAAGACTGAGTCAAGAAGAAGATGATGGATTCAGTGAGTGATGACAATAACTTACTAAATCCCCAAGACTCCCTCTCAACTACCTGAGACCTGAAGTAGAAGACTGAAGGATGAAAGACTGAAGAGAGCGGGACAAGGCGGGATAAGTTTGAATCAGATAAGACGATGTCCTTATCAACCAAAGTCAACTTTCCCTGAATGGCAAAAGATCAGGCTCAGTGTCATCACTGACTTTAGGAAAGTAGTCTTGTCTCTTACCTAGAATAGTCTTTGTAAACAGAGACAAAATACATCAGTATTTTGTCTTCTGAATGATGTCAGTTTGTCACTTAGGAAAGAATCAAAAATCATACATGTATAAATAGCATAAGAGATGGAGTGAAAGGTTACGCTTGTGAATTGTAAAAACACACACACGCAAGCCATCTTTTCACTCCTCCAAATACAACTTAGTTCCTGAGATAGCTCAGTGAGCTCTAAGGGTTGTGCTCAGACTTAGCCTGAGCTTAGAGAGGAGTCACCAAACTTTGTTATTTCAATCCCAAGTACTATTTCGCAAGTACTTGGGTAACGTATTCTTTGTTGATTTATTTCTAATAAGAATATGATGTTGAAAATTTATAAGTGTGTTTTACTTGTGTTAATTTCAGTCATTGTTCACTATTAACTTGTTTTTGATTCTTAAACTGTTTTAAACGATAGTGAACGGGGAACAACATCAGTAAATAGAAAGAGAAAAAACCATAACTATGAAGTGAGGTACACTTGTAAATGAGTCTTAAAATAAAAATATTACAATGATGACATCACTTACTCCTTCTATATCATCGAGCCCATATAATATCTTTTCGGTATCACTTTCCTGCAGAGTATAAGCAAAGCATTGATGACTTTTAGGTTTTAGCAAATAAGTATTATTAAGAGAATTGAATAATGGGAGGACCACCAAATAAGCACTTATTCTCCATAACAGTTTAATTCTTTATAAATAAATGGTCCTGATGCCACCTCTATTTCTACCCAAATATTATAAACAAGCTTTTAACTTTACAAGGAAAACATTGTAGTATACGGATTAAGCATATCGGTCTTTTGCATGACAGAGTTTCTCCGTAATGTCTCTTGGATATCATTCTTTCAACCAAAATATTCAACCAACTGAATCACAGAAATAACATAACATCAAATAAGAGAAAATGTCCAAAATCACGTATCTTACAAGATCCTGTACATAGGTACTTTGTGCAACTTTCACATCTAAACTACTATTAAGATAAGCACATAGGAGATAAAAGTTTACATCGGGGCACAAAGGTTCTAGATTTAAATCACGTTCAAATGATGCTTGTTCTATTCTTTTCGAAATTGAAACCATCGTCTATTAATTCATAAAATATATCCACCACCTTCTCAAGACATCCACATTTCGAGTACATATCCACAAGAGCAATAGCCAAAAACCCACCCACTTCAATCCCACAAACCCTAAACATAAACTCTAAATCAGTCAAAATTAGTTTACAAATTAAACTACTTGATCTAATCTGAAAACCAGACACAACTATATCAACATTATTACATCTTTATCCTTCAAACAACATAGCATTAAGTCCGAAAAACATATCGTTTTCGAACCTTCCGATTTTTAACTTAATCAATATGAAATACCCGAAACCCTAAAGCACAAATTAATGAAAATCAGTAAAAAAATATATATAAAAATCTAACCTTTACGGTCAGATTTCATAAACCCATTTGGAATCAACCTCGAACTCAAGTCACAAACCATAGAATCAAACAAAGACTCATCATTTTCCTTCATATTTTCAACCCGACCCGAATCTTGACCCAAATCAAGATTACCCATTAGGGTATTGTCAATATCCATGTTACAATCAAAATTAGCAAAATCTGGGATGTGGGTTTGTTCTTCCATGGGTTAATTAGGGGGTGTGTTTGGATTTAAGGTTTGAAAAATGTAAAATCTTGAAAAGGGTATTTCGGTATGAAGATGAAAGTGATGATTTTGGTTTATTTATATACTTGCGACAAAGGATGCAATTTTTATAAATTTAAGGGTAAAATGGTCATTACAAATTTATTTGTCTTAATTTATTCGAATAAATCATCAATTGAAGACAACAATGTCAATTTTAATGTCTAGAAGAGCTATTTTTTTTGTTCGCTACGTCGAACTGACATTTGTGACAAGTATGATGCTTTAATAGGTTATTAGCCCTTTTATATTACGTAACAGAAAGTTTATTTAACTTATGGTAATATATTTTCTTTCCGTACAATTGATATGGAATCATTTCCAGTTAAATATAAAGTAATATTGATACGTTGTTACGTATTTGTTATTGATTTAACATTATAAAATCAATGCATTGTACCATAAGTAATTTAGATTCTTGTGTGTTGTTACTATATTTTATGTTCTGCTTGATCAGTTAACTTTGAAATACTCAGTTTTTTAGTTGCATGATCACTTTAATAAATTGAAAAGTATAATCAGTAAGTGACAACGTGGAAAGATACATACATATTTAAGTATATAACTATTTATCACTATATATTTTAGTAGATAAAATAAACTTTTGAGCAACTTCTAAAATGATAGAAGCTAGTGTTGATTAATGAGTTCTAAATTAATGTTATTAGTGATCACCAATAGATCAACATTCTCATTGTCATGTTAGGATTTTTTTTTTAAACAATTTTACGATCAACTTAGTGTAACAAAAAACCAAAAACACCACAAAGAATATACCTTTAAAAAACCAATTAATAAATACTCACACGCACATACATTTGTCCCCTTTTCCTCTCAAGTCGGTCGAATATGCGACCCTCTTCTCCATTTTGTCCAACATGGACCTGTCCCTAAATGGTCGCCGTAGTGGTGTGCGACGCGTCGGAGGGGCCGACCGACCATTACACTAGGCCTTATTGCGATAAAATTTCTAACCGATGATACATAATCGTGCTCTTAAATTTGGTGACAATAATGTACTATGTTGAAATTTTTTTAGAAAGTTATTTGAAATAACTATCATTTGTACCAATAGATGCTAACATAAAATTACACTATGTAGATTGGGCTAAAAGAAGAAAAGAGTAGTAACGTCTATATTTTGGAACAACACAAAAGACAAGTGATCTTCAGGTGCCCTGCAACTGCAATATACAGTGGTACCCGTCACTATATATATATACTAGTATATGTTTATAAACAAGCATTTAAGTTTTTGCCACCAACCATAAGCTTGAAAGAAATAAACTTATCAATAAATTTTCTTTTTGAAAATGACATATCCTTATGCATACCTTGACTATGTATTTAGTTCACTATTTATGTATTTATGACTGTAAAATGGCAACTGTTTATATAAATAGGAATTTTATCAAATGTATTTGGCTTAGTAGTATGTGAGTGACCGATTCTTAAAAAGATTGCGGCTAAGTCTAGATTCATGCATGTGAGTTTGTGTGAAGTTTTAGATAGTTTAAGTATGTGAGCGATATATATATATATATATATATATATATATATATATATATATATATATATATATATATATATATATATATATATATATATATATATATATATATATATATATAAATATATATATATATATTTAGACGGCAATTTTCACATATACTACCTATCTCACAATAAATCTCATAAATGCCACCAAATGAGCTTGAACCCACAATACCTCTAAGTTGGTAAGAACTTATATACGGCCACTAGACTAAAAGCATTGGGTTGTGAACAATTTGTGTTTGTAAAAACAATTGTTTGAACTTTATATTTCTTCAACGTCATGGTCAATTTATTTCCTTATTTTTAACCAACTGGAGCTAGCTGGGTTGGCCACCAAGGTAACTTTGGGGAGGTTTCCTTGGAGAGGTCTCAGGTTCGAGTCTCACCATGGACCTTCAGGGGCCGGAAATAAAAATGAGTGGGGTTTATCCCCTGGGAGAAGGTTGAGGGGCTTGCATACTGCCCAATTGGATGTCACTGTGAGCTCGGATCACTAACTACTAACTCGCTGTTCAAAAAAAAAATTATTTCATTATTTCTATCTTTATCAACAAGCCAATAATTTGGTCATATTGTTGAACACAAACAGACCTTGACAGATCTTGAGCACTCGTGGATCGTTAGTGTTGCCTATGTAATCATAAGCAAACTAATAGAAAATCTCTACAACTCGTATTCTATAGCGGAAAGTAAATACAAGCTATTATAACTAAGAACACTTAGATCCTCTATGGATCTTTTATTACTTGAAACTCTATGTTTGAATTCGTTTTTATTACAAACTATTAAGTTCCTTTTATAGACAAGGAACCCTAAACTATTACTACTCAATCGACTAAACATTCAATAATACATTTAATGACTAATACACTAAACAATATTGGCGGCACAAAATACCCATGCTAACCTCGGGCAGTTCAAGAATAAGGATGGGTTAGCATGTAAATAATAAAGCGCATCTTGCGATCCTAGTCGACTTCCACCCTTCAGCGATAACGGCAACGCTTTTTAATCTTCGGGGAATCTCTTCTTATTGATTACGCTACTTCGTGAATCCTTGGCTGGCCCGAAATCCTACCCATAATTCCCAACAATCCTCCCCTAAAATTTGGAATTTGACTTGGTTAAGTTCTAGTTTCCTAACCTTGAAAGATCTTAGAGACTGCAGTACTAGAGGATTGTTCTCAAACATCGATAGCAAAAGAACCAAGAATAATCTCATCTCTATGATGACCAAACATTGGCAAGCCAGATCTTTGCGGCAACAAAGACACAATGTACATCAAAACTCATTAGTTGCATACTATTCTCATCACATCCAAATTAGTATTGTTCCTGTTGAAGGTGAATCTCATTGAAAATAATGGATTTTGATGTCTCTTTTACCAATAGCCATCCCGCACTCTTTAGGAATTGTAAATGTTT